>JAABKJ010075445.1:183260898-183364360 GCA_011634705.1 Andricus grossulariae
AATAATTTAAGTTTTTTGTGGAAAATTCGTTAATTTTTTTGTTAAAAATTAATGTTTTCAACCAAGCAATTTTACTATTCCACTTTTTGTTGTAAATTCATATTTTGTATTGAAAATTGATTTTTTCTAGTTGAAAATTAATGTGTTTTGTTAAAAATTCGAAAAGTCGGAAATTAATCTTCTTGTCTCAAAATTAAATTCAATTGAGACTTTTACTTTAGAATTATTTTTTTATAATTAATCTGCAATTTAATATTTATAATCTATTTATAATTTATTTGACGAATCAAAATGTGATAATAAACATTCAAAATTAATACTTTGACGGGATGACATAATTTTACAGAAGAAGTACAATTTTTAATTTTCAAATTATGAAAAAATTAAACAACCGAAAATATTCGGTTATGAAGACACTGGAGATTCAGAAGTCCGCGTCCGCCTTGACGGCGTGAAATGTATAATCGTGGAACTGACGAATTGATATGCAAGCTTTCATGCATATGCATGATCTTACGTGCTATGACATCAAGAACCTTAAGTTCATTTTTCGTCCATTGAAGCACCCCAAACAAGCAGAGAAGAACCGAGACGGCAAGCATGTTAGTCGCAGATACCTTGTTCAACGCCGACAGATTGAAAGACCAAATTTGTCGCAGAAAATGGTTGTATCTGTTTTGGAGAGACTCCTTTACTGATGTTACGTCCTGAATGCGGCTTTGATGCATGCTCATGTATATATAGGTCTCTCCAGTATTAAGATGTCTAATAACACCTATAAACACAAGCTCAGGGTCCTTGGGAACGCAACCAATCTCTTCTTTCTTCAGATGAATTTTGGCACGTTTATCCAATTCAAAGTCTATCCCAATCTCTCCTGTGTACTTTTTGGCAATATTAATGGTAGTTTGAAGTTTGCTTTTACCAGAGGCATAGATCTTCAGGTCATCCATATAAAATACATGAGTGACCTTCTGATCGCGCTGGCTAGTGTCGCCACAGAGATATCCAGAAGAATTTTGTGGTACGAGAGATAGAGGCAAAAGTGTGATGCAAAAAATCTATGTGTGGATGCACCTCCAAGCTTTCCAGCAGACAGATGATAAGTCTATGAGAGATCTTTTTTTGAGTCACGTTGATCGTACATTTCACGTCACACAGACTCAATTCGCCGAACAATCCTGTTGTTTAGGACAGCTGTAAGGATCTCATACAGTGTGTTCAAACAAGTTATCGGCCTGTAATTCTCAGGTTCAGACAAGTTGCCTTTTTCCGGTAGAAGTATAGTGCGTCCTTACACCAGCCACTGCGGAATGGGCGTCTCCGACTTTAAATATGAGGTAAATATGCGGGCCAAATATTGGTGTGTAGAAGTAAACTTCTTCCACCAGATGTTCTTGATACAATCTGGTCCAGCACCAGAGAAGTTCTTTCTGCCTCTGAGTGCTTTTTTCACCTCTTCGGCAGTGATTGATGGACATTCCTCCTCAGATATTATGAGGTTGTCGCAAAATTCCTTGAAGCAGATCATATTGTCAGTATCTTCTTTCAACTTTAGTGTTTTCGGGATCTTGTATACCTTTTTCCAAAAAGTCTCTACCTCGTTGGACTTGGGTGGCTTTTTGACAGAAACAGCGTGTTTACTAAAGAGGCAAGATGGGTCGGCGAGAAACTTTTGATTCTCCCTGATCCACCTCTCCCTCTTCTGTATTCACCTCCTTGCGTCAGATAACAGCCGTATTTTGTCAACAATATGCTGCTTGATTGTCAGCAGCTTTGACTTGTTCAATGTGTTGTGTTTAAATTTTGACAAAAAACTCATAAGTGTCAAAATAACCAAAATGGACGTGCTAACATCCAATGTCAAAATATAACCTTTGAAATCCCTTTACTTGTAACCTGCTTGATGTAACAATTTTATAAAAAGTTTTAGAATTTTTGCATTATTTTTGGTAAATGCCCTCTGTTGGGCATCTGTATTTTATTAGCTTACGTGTTATTTTACAAGTTTAGATATACGTAATCACAGTGCATAATATAAATCTAAAGATGAAAAAAGTATCAAATATTGTTATCATAAATTAGACCTTTTACACGTTACTTATATACGTTTAATTTATAGCTACAAAAAAAGATGTTCATTTCGCGTTAATATTTTATAAATGTGAATATAATCGAAAAAATTCATGAATTCTGATCTTTCATTTAAATTTAAACAGGATGATTGGGCGATAGGTGATCAGCGCTGCGGTTTCGCATTTTCCCCGCTGTGTCAAATTGGAAACTATAATCATAATAGTCGCTTCATGCCCCTGGTATCTGATAATTTATATTTTAAAATGACTTCAAACCGCCTCGCCTTCGGTTAGAATTTTATTACAATTTTGTGACTTGAGTAATATGAAAAATATTTTCAGAAAAGTTTGATATTAATGAAATAATTCTCACCACTGACTAGTATTCAATTAATTGTGTAGGGGAAATCACCCCACAGTAGATAATGATTTACAGTAGATAATCTTAATTAACTGGAAAACTGGCAAAAAATGTTCATTATTACATTCTCATCCAGAGAAGGTATTAGATTTGTGTAAAATTTGACCCCCCCCCCCCTGGTTTTTGTCAAATATCCACGTTTTGAGACCCCCTGAACCCAAAAAACAGGTTTTTACGAATGTGTCTATCTGTCTGTATGTATTTTTGTATGTCTGTCTGTGAGCACGATAACTTTCGAAAGAATTGACCTATCAGATTGGCCTTTGGTATAAGCTTTTAGTCTCGCAAACGAAAGGTCAAGTTCTCTAGCCAGCCATTTTGGATGAAAATTCAAAAAGTGAGCGCATTTTGAAAATGTTTCAGGCCATTTTTTTACAATTTGGAAACTATATGTGCGTTTGTTTATAGTAATCAAAAATTCAAACAATTTATTCTCATGACATTTCTTGATAAAATGAAAATTTTCAGACTTACAGCATTTTCAATATCCGAAAGGGGAAACGGAAATTAACATTTTCAGCCAAACAAATCACCACACGAAAAAAAGTCAGGGCAAAAAAGTGTTTCTTTTTGCACGCCCTACAAGAGTATCATAACGACTTTTTGAATTTTCTTGAAAAATCAAAAATTCCCATTTTTATTGCACAAAAAGTAATGAAAAATCAAAAATTCAATTCCACGGTCATTGAATATTCAATAAATAAAAGTGCCATTTCGCGTTATTCTTTGAGTATTTTGGCACAAAGTGAACTTTCTTTTACGCAAATCTGCAAACAGATAAATTGATCAGAAATCGCTCGCATTTCGTCCATGTAAAATGTGCAGGTTTTAAAACAATTCATTTTGTAGAGAAGCCTGTCTTTAAAATGAGTATAGCGTTGAATATTCAATAAACAAAAGTGCGATTTTCGCGATATTCTTTGAGTATTTTGCCACAAAGTGAACTTTCTTTTACGAAAATGTACACACAGATAAATTGATCAGAAATCGCTCGCATTTTGTCCATGTAAAATGTGTAGGAGTATAACGTTGAATATTCAATTCACAAAAGTGCCATTTTGGCGTTATTCTTTGAGTATTTTGCCACAAAGTGAACTTTCTTCTACGAAAATCTGCAAACAGATAAATTGATCAGAAATCGCTCGCATTTTGTCCATGTAAAGTGTGCAGGTTTTAAAATAATTCATTTTGAAGAGAAGCAAGTCTTTAAAATGAGTATAAATTTGAATATTCAATTAACAAAAGTGCCATTTTTGCGTTATTCTTCGAGTACTTTGGCACCAAGTAAACTTTCTTTAACGAAAATCTGCCAGCAGATAAATTGATCAGAAATCGCTCGCATTTTGTCCATGTAAAATGTGCAGTTTTTAAAATAGTTCATTTTGAAGAGAAGCCCGTCTTTGAAATGAGTATCACGTTGAATATTCAATCAACAAAAGTGCCACTTTCGCTTTATTCTTTGAGTATTTTGCCACAAAGTGAACTTTCATTTACGAAAATCTGCAATCAGATAAATTGATCAGAAATCGCTCGCATTTTGTCCATGTAAGATGTGCAGTTTTTAAAATAATTCATTTTGAAGAGGAGCCCGTCTTTAAAATGAGTATCACGTTGAATATTCAATTAACAAAAGTGCCATTTTAGCGTTATTCTTTGAGTATTTTGCCACAAAGTGAACTTTCTTTTACGAAAATCTGAAACAGATAAATTGATCAGAAATCGCTCGCATTTTGTCCATCTGAAATGTGCAGGTTTTAAAACAATTCATTTTGAACAGAAGCCTGTCTTTCAAATGATTATAACGTTGAATATTCAATAAACAAAAGTGCCATTTTAGCGTTATTCTTTGAGTATTTTGCCACAAAGTGAACTTTCTTTTACGAAAATCTGTAAACAGATAAATTGATCAGAAATCGCCCGCATTTTGTCCATGTAAAATGTGCAGGTTTTAAAACAATTCATTTTGACGAGAAGCCTGTCTTTCAAATGATTATAACGTTGAATATTCAATAAATAAAAGTGCCATTTCGCGTTATTCTTTGAGTATTTTGGCACAAAGTGAACTTTCTTTTACGCATTTTCGGCTTTACACGAGGCTGGCCGACTCACCGACGCTACGCTTGCATGTATTCTCCCAGATGGGAAAGTGGTGGGGGCCGAAAAATCCCACGTCCAGGTACACTGCTGAGGGGCTGATAGCAAAAGCTGAGTAGAAAAATCCTCTGAGCAAAAACGAGTTAAAAACGATCCGGGCGTAAGCGAATTATAAAGAAACAAGACTAACGAAGATCGTATCGTATATTATAATAATATAATATAAAGATATAATAGTGCGGTAGATTATATTATCATCTATCATTGTATTGCACTTTTACGTTATAATATACGACACAATCCTCGTTATTTGTGTTTCTTTTTAACTCGTGTTTGCCCGCATTTTTCTTAACTCGTTTTTGCTCCGACGACTTTTCTACTTCGCGTTTGCTATCAGCCCCTCAACTAATAAAGCAAGAAAAAGCACTCACATGAACGCTCGAACACAATAAACGGAATCAAAGTTATGAAGAACCTTGGTTGCTCGTAATATACCGTATCACCGCCGCCCTACCTCAAATGCTCAACAAGTAAGGTACAGAGCAGTAACAACAGTTCTTCCTAACCTAAACCGTGGGGTGGGGGAAAAAACGAATCTTGAACTCGTGAAGTTTTTTCAGCAACACGCACCAAAGAGTTACCTTTAATCCTACACGGCTAGATTGTAAACGTGTAATTTTGCCAACAGATTTACGAAGCAAAATCAATAGATTGTGATCGTTTTCAATTTTTGGGTTACATGATTTGAAATGCAATTTTTTTTAAAGAGAGAATTATTGACAGCAAATTATTCTTTTTTTTTTCGAAGTTTCTGCCAAAATTACTTGCGATTAAAAGAATGGAAAGCAGGTAATTTTGTCAACCAATTCAGCGAAGTGCATCAAATATTAAATTATTAACTACTCTCATTTTTGTATTGTCTGGGAGATATTTTTTAAAACGAAACTCTTTTTTATTCCATAAGTAATAATTTTGTAAATATATTCAGTGCAGAAATCAGAGCTGAAGTTCTCATGAATATAATCATCTTCATTTATGTTTGCAATATTTTCGTAATCAGTAAGCTTTGTCAAAAGTTTCTCCAAGAGTAATTCCCGCAATCGAGAGATCTGCTTCAAAGTTACGACGGTGATGGCGCTGAAGTTTGAGCATTCACCTCAATGATGGCGATTGGTTCTATCTCTGACTCTGCTACATGCCCGCAATTTTCAAACGGCAACACTGTATTTTCACATTCACTTCTGAATGAGAAGGTATTGGTATTATATGAAAATCGACTTTTGCGGATTTCATCAAATGGAATATTTTATTTTTCATTATTTTTTTTGTGCGATCAAAATTTGAATTTTTAATTTATCCAAAAAATTTGAACATTCGTTGCAAAACAACAAATAAGTATCTGCAGACACGTAACCTGTCATTATTTTTGGAGCATTTTTAGCAATTTCTAGCGGAGAAAAAGACACTTTCAACGTCGATAAAGTAGATGCCTCGATTTTTTAAAAATGTTTTTGCTATCCTCATAGCTAAACGCAATGACACATCGCTAATTTATAAATAAACTTTCTTTGAAATTATAAACATATTGATGTATATAAACGTTCTTTATTGCTTTTTATTTAATTTTACTCATTTCTTTTTTACTCGGATAATTTTTTTCAAAATTATAACTCAACCTAAAGTTACAAACGCAATTTATTGTCTTATTTCCTATATTCCGAATTTCGAGAGCGATATATCATTGCGTTTGGACATGGTGAACACCAAAAAAACATTTCATAACCAAGGACTGATTTGGTCACGTGGTCACCGTAGAGCATGCCCTTAATGCTCTTATGTTTGTGCACGCTTTTTACGTGTCTTTCTCTCGCAACTTTTTTTTTGTTCTAAATTAGTTTATACATTTTCGGGTCCTCAAGTTTAAAATCCTTCAGTTTTGAAAACTTATACTTGCAAATATTTATTTGTAATTCCCTTACTTTTCAATTCTTCAACTAGGAGCATTACAAATTTTAAAATGTACAATTTTTAACATATTTTCAGTATTATAAAATTTTCACGTGCATACGTTAAGTTTGAAATCATTCACTTTTGAATGTTTCAAATTTTAAATTACACTGTGTAAAGCAGTCTTCTGATTTGATATTGTACAATTATCTTGTAAGCTCTACATATTGTTTGAACGGCCCCGCACTTGAAATTCAAAATAGGTCAATTTTTAGTACTGGAAACATGGTTTTATTTTGTATGGATTTTAATCTGAAAGAAACTTGGTAAAATTTCAAGTGATTCTCGTTTGAAAATATTTTCATTTTTGAGGCTTCAAATTTTATATATTCAATGTTTAAGGCATCTGCTTCGAAATTGTTACAATTTGAAATTATTATTTTTTTAATATTGCCTAATTGTGAAGCCCTTAGAAAACCCGTACATTACGTAATATTAACTTTAATTCTAAAACCCGGGTAGAAATTGAAACTTGGTTCTTAATAGGCCCTATCTAGATTTCCTATTTACTATCGAGGCCCTAAAGTGGCAATCTATCGAAGGCGCAATCGGAAACGTCACGCTCAGCTAGCGAGGTCATGAGTAGGCAACACAACGAGGTCCTATTAATAGGGTCTTCTTAGAATCTAGATAGTCCCTCGCTATACTATAATCATTCCCCAGTATTGCGCATGCGCTCTTTCATTCATTTTTTGCGGGTTTATTTGAAATGAAAAGTGGAAGAAATGGTAAATTCTTAATAAATAAAGATTTTTCTAGGTAACTTCGACTTTCAAACAACTTCCAGTGAGTGATTTGTTTAGCAATGTTAAATGAAGTTTTTTGGAAAATTTCATATCGATTCATTGAAAATTGACTTAGATATTCAGATTTGGAAAAAGTACTCGACGTCTACCCGCGCTGTTAGCTAATGCGTCGCGAGGACTGCTCTGTCAGCCAGCGTCCTCGAAGTTCAGTTTGGATTTTTTGTTAAGAATTTGAAAGGAAGAAGGAGAGAAATTAGTTAACTCTATTCATCCTTGAAACTGTTGATTTTAAGATAGGTCTGTCAACAATGAAAAATATTGTATTTTTTGAAAACTCATTGTTTTAGAGAAAGTTTTTTCCAAATGCTTTACGTTTTTAGACATGAATTGCAAATTTTTATTCTCAATTGGTAGATTATTTTTTACATTTGATGATAATTGAGGGGCACTATGCAAGAACGACACATAGATCCGTTTCACAGCAGCGTTCACTTCTGCCCAGGAATCCAATTTAAAAATTTTAATTTTTTCATTGTATATTACGTTAGACATCTGTATACCTATCTCAATTTAGAGCGAATCTCTTGAATAATTCAAAAAGTTGATACTTTGCACACCTGAAATTGGATTAATTTAAATGCAGTCAAAATAACCCACAAAAATATTAAGACTTCTTTTACTTTATGTTATTAATAAAAAAACAATTTATTTTTTACTATTATGATTCATATGTACCTCATTTTCGACACAATTTTTATACGCTTTAATAACCATATTTAAACAGAGCTTTTAGAAATTAAAAGAAGGAGAAGTTCATATTTTCGAGGATATGTGATACATTATCATATGAGCTATTTACTTTCTCACAATGTTTTCCACAATTTTCAATATTTCAAAAAAATGATAGTGTCCAGATGTGAAGAAAATGGACACGGACGTCTGGACACTACTATTTTTTTCGAAAAAGTAAACATTGTGAACAAAAACCGTGGAAAACTAAATTGCTCTTATGGTAAAGTATCACATGACCTTAAACTGTTGAAAGGAATAAAAAATATATACATACTATACGTACTTCAGTTTTACATTTTTTTACAAATATTTCTGGCCCAAGTTCCTTCAAACCTTGCTCGTTTCCTTCCCTGGAAAGGACCCTTCGATTCATTTTCCACCACAAAAATGTGAAAATTAAATTGCAAACTTAATTTTAATTATTACTTCAACTGTAATTAAATAATGTTGCATGAGGTGAACATTTTTTTGAGTGAAAAACACAATTATCTTTTTTATTTTAAAGTAAAATGCATTGTTTTGGCTGCAATTAGGATAACATAGGCTGAAGGTCATTTGGTGGTCATTCAACATACTTACAAATTTTTCTATTTTCTTTTGAGTTAATTCAATCTCCTCTTCTTTATCTCATCTTTTCCTAAATCTATGAATGTCCATCTTCTTCCATTTATTTGATAATCTAGCTTCACGTCGATCATCTTCAATCCCCTTTTCTTCACCTTATCTCATCCTTGGTCTATCCACGTCCATCTTTTTCTACTTCTTTGTCAATATGAATTTCCAACTATCTTTTTTTAATCTCCTTTTCTCTATCTCATCCTATTCTTCATCTATCCAGGCTAATCTTTTTCTATCTCTTGGTCAATCTGAATTCACGTTTATTTTTTCTATTGTCCTGTTCTTTATCTCATCGTATCCTTTGTCTATCTACGTCAATCTTTTTCTAGTTCTTTATCAATCTAAATTCCCATGTATCTTTTTTTAATCTCCTTTTCTCTATGAATGTCCATCTTTTTCTATTTCTTTGATAACCAATATTCACATTTATCTTTTTCAATCCCCTTTTCTCTATCTCATCTCATCCTTAATCTATCCACGTCAATCGTTTTCTACTTCTTTGACAATCTAAATCCCCATCTATCTCTTTAATCTCCTTTTATCTATCTCACCCTATTCTTCATCTATCCGCGCCAATCAATTACTATCTCTCTGTCAATCTTAATTCCCGTCAAACTTTTTCTATCTCCTGGTAATCTAAATTCATGTTCATCTTTTTTTAATCTCCTTTTCTTTATCTCATCCTATTCCTCATCTATTTACCTCAATCTTTTTCTATCTCTGTCAATCTAAATTCACGTTTATCTTTTCCATTATCCTCTTCCTTATCTCATCCTATCCTTTGTCTATCCACGATAATCCTTTTCTATCTCTTTGTCAACCTAAATTAGCGCCTATCATTTACAATATCCTTTTCCATATCACATCTTATCATAAGTCTATCAATGCCCATATTTTTGAATCTATTTCCCAATTTAAATTCACGTCTATATTTTCTAAAGCGTCTTCTCTATCTCATCCCATCCTTTACCTACCCAGGTCAATATTTTTTTATCTCTCTGTCAATCTAAATTCCCATCTATCTGTTTTAATGTCCTTTTCTCTATCTCACCCTATTCTTGAGCTATCCACGTCAATGTTTTTCGTTTCCTCTCCTCTATCTCATCGTATTGTATATCTATCAATATCTGTCTTTTCCTATTTCTTTGATAATCTAGATTCACGTCTATCTTTTTCAATCCCCTTTTCCCTATCTCATATCGTCCTTTGTCTATCCACTCCAATATTTTTCGACTTCTTTGTAAACATACATTCTCATCTATCTTTTTTTTTAATCTCCTTATCTCTGTAACACGTCTATATATCTATCTATCTATC
Organism: Andricus grossulariae; assembly: GCA_011634705.1. Classification (NCBI taxonomy): domain Eukaryota; kingdom Metazoa; phylum Arthropoda; class Insecta; order Hymenoptera; family Cynipidae; genus Andricus; species Andricus grossulariae. Next base: position 183,270,969 of record JAABKJ010075445.1, read on the forward strand.
TATCTATCTATCTATCTATCTATCTATCTATCTATCTATCTATCTATCTATCTATCTATCTAGTGACAGGTTACATACAAATTTAGTCGAAAAATTCTAACCTAAATAGATCGCTTTCTATCTGTTCTCGAAAAAAAAGAATAAGAAAATTAAGTTCTTTCTCACTCCTCACACCTTAAGTAACAATAAGATCTTATCTCTAAATGTATATTATGATTTGGGCTTGTGCCAGTTATGGTAATAATCACGGTCTAATGTTTAATTCTGAAAAGCTGGGCAACGATCCATAACGGGCGGTTAGCCATCACGTTACAACTATTTGTTTGAAAATTAGTTTTTTTCATAATTTTTTTTACTGAAAATTCAACTATTCCATCTGTCGTATAAAATTAATTTTCATGGTTGAAACTTCATGTTAAAAATGTATTTTTTTCAAATTGAAATATGTACTATTACATTTTTCGTTGAAAATTAATATTTTTTTATTAAAAACGAGAGAATTTTAGTTAAAAATTTAACTATTTGGTTGAAAGTTCAACTTTTTTTTCTAAATTCATCCTTTTTTAATCGAAGTTCAACTATTTGCTTAATAATTCAACTGTTTTTAGTTAAAATTCAATACCGGATTATTCTTGAAAGACTAATCGGATTGTATTGTGCTTTGGCACACAGTTTAAGGGACCAAAAAGAAAGACCGAGTTGGTTAACCAGCTTTCCAAATTAGGAAATTCTATGGCCGGCTGTACATAATACTCAAAGATTCGAACAATTCGCACAAAAATTAATGAAAAATCAAAGGTTTTTTGTTAATAATCATTTTTTGATAGGATGCGTAGTTTCTGTTTTTTCATAAGAAACAACATTAAAAATTAAAAAATCTAATTTTTGGACAAATGACACAAGCTATGAAGAATATAAATAGACCAAAGTTGCTCTTCCGAAAAAAATCGAAAACTCATCCAAATTTGTCATCAATAACTTTTTGATATGACGCATAGTTTCAGTTTTAATCGTAAAAGATAACATTTAAAATGAAATAATTCAATTTGTTGAAAAGCGACTCAAGGTACAAAAAAAAATTCATCGACAAAACTTGTTCACTCAAAAATGATCTGCAAATTTGTGTTTAAATAAAGACATCAATATAAATCTAAAATTATATTATCCCAATTCGAAAAAATGCAATGTTGAAAATGTGACAAGATTAAAATGCTGGTTTCAAATATTAGTGGTTAGATGAAAGGAGAAATTGGACGTTGAAAAATTTACATTACAAAGAAAGTTGAATTAACCTTGTGGACGAAATTCATCCAACATTATTGTTTCAAAATTTCTTAAGATTGGTTGATTCTTGCCTAAAGGAGATTCCTTGATTTCTTCTCTGGTCATCTCGTGAACCTCGCCGTCGTATATGTTTATTTTTACCCGAGCTTGGAGGCCATATTTCACTGAAAGACATTCAAGATTTAGTATTCCGCGACCACCTTGACGGCGTGAGATGTAAAGTCGCGGAACAGAAGATTTAAGAGGCATGCTTTTGTTCATGTGCATAACTTTTCGGCACTCGATGTCGAGGGATCTGAGCTCGTCCTTTGTCCATGGAACCACTTCAAATAAATAGAGTACTAACGGGACGGCAAGCATGTTCGTCGCAGATACTTTGTTCCATGTCGACAGTCCTGGATTCGGCTCTGTGGCTCCCCCAGGTATGTACAGGTTTCTCCAGCGCCAAGGTGTCGTATAGCTCTTCTGTCGACAAGCTCAGGGTCTTCCGGGACGCCATTAAGTTTCCCTTGTTTCAAATAAACCTTCACGCATTTTTCTAACTTGAACTCCATTCCAATCTCTTGAGTGTACTCTTTGACAATGTCTAGAGCTAGATGTAGATTCTCTTGATTTTTAGCATAGATCTTAAAATCATCCATGGATGAACCTTTAATCTTTCCAACAGACAGATGATAAGTCTCTGGGAGGTTGAATCTAAATCTTTCCAGTAATCAACCCAGGCGATCGATAGGTAACGCAGAATGCTGCGTCTTTACATACACGTCTATCAATAAGCAGGTTCTCCAGACATCCTGCTACGCCTTTCTTTGAGCCGCGTTGTACGTACATCTCTCGCCACACAGGTGTCCAATTGTCCGAACAACCCTATCATTTAGGATAGATGTGAAGATCTCATACAGTGTGTTCAGGCAAGTTATTGGCCTCTAATTTTTAGGGTCAGCTAAGTTGCACGTCTTCGGCAGGAGAACTGTCCACCCTCCAACCAAACACTCCAAAATGGGCTCTTCTGACTTTAGATATGAGATGAAAATTAGTGCCAGATGCTGGTGGGTTGAAGAAAACTTCTTCCACCAGTAGGTCTTGATACCATCTGGTCCCGGAGCGAAATAGTTCTTCATGCCTCTCCATACGTTTTTCAACTCCTCGGTAGTGATAGGTGGGCATTCTTCCTCAGGTATTATGAGGAAACTGCACAGCTCCTTGAAGCTATTTATATTCTATGATTGTTCTTTCAGTGGATGTTGGACTTCGTAGACTTCTCTCCGATATGCGTCGACCTCTTCTGGTGTGGGCGGGTAGACGGCAGTAACTGGAGGGTCTTGTAAGAGTCGAGATAGGTCAAACAAAAACTGTTGATTTTCCCTGACCCACCTCTCTTTCCGCTCTATACTTCTCCTAGCGTTGGATAGTACTCGTATTCTGTCAACAATATGCAGCCTGATGATCAGTAGCTTTGACTTGTTGAGTGTGTGATGATAGACCCGCAGTTCGCGCGCGAACTGTCGAACCTTGGCAGTGAAAGTTCTACCAGATGTTATGTAGTCAATCACACACACGTTTGAAAATATGGATCATGTGTTCTAAAATGCCTGAGAACTATAAATACAACTGTCGCGAATACAACTTTTTTCCTGTTTTTTTTTTTAAGAAAAAAATTCTAAGTTCCATCTTTATGTAAGATTGTGAATGGTCAGAAAAAATTACATTTTATGTCAATCCTAAATGTTGTAAATTGGTCTGAAACACCTAAAAAGCAAACCTTACACGAAAGTTTAAAAAAATTTGTTACTAAAAAATTGTCAAAGTTGCGATCAAATTTCTAAGTTCCGTCGTTGAAAATTTCAAATGTTCATAAAAATTACGTTTCCTGTCATGGTAGAAAGTTTTAATGTAGTCTAAAACGCAAAAAAAACTAAATATTACACGAAGAAAAATTGTAATCGATATAACTTATTGATTTAAAAATCATTTTATTTATATTTATGTTAACAATTCGTATATTTTACATTTACACAAAGTAGTATATTAATAAATATTTAATTAAAAAAAGAGAGTTTAAAATTTGGTGTTTCACCTTTTTTGAGCTGTAGCTTATGCGGATGGCTTTTTCATCGAGTTTCAACTCGTAGGTTTAGCGCAATGGTTAAGACTCCCGACTGCTAGGCGGTAGATCTTAGTATAGATGTAGGTTCGGTACCCTGTGGGGTAAAAAATTTTATTCGTAATATAATATTTAAAAAGGTAATATACAGTGTGTGCCAATTTTATAGTGCCACCTACTTTTTTTTTGATAATTTTTTGTCTACTTTAGAAACTGGCATCAAATTTTTTTATTGTGTTACAGAATCAAATTGACGATTTTTCTCTAAATTTAAATAAGCCTAATTTGAGTCGTTCGTTTTTTTTTTACTTTTTTTAACTTTCGCGGAACCTCTGTATGCTGCCCATACCATGATGGATCCGCCACCAAAGTATCGCGTTGAAAAAAAAAACAATTTCGGTTTCTTAAATAAGTTTTACATTATCTAGTCTGACGAAAAAAAAAATTAAATTAGATGGCCCAGATGGATTAGGATACTATTGGCGTGATCTTCGACAAGAACCTCGTTTTTTCCAACCGAAACTTTGGTGGCGGATCCGTCATGGTATGGGCAGCATACAGCAAGACAGAGCGTCAATACAAGCCAGCCAGTCAACCAAGAATTGGTTAGCCGAGGCGAAGATTCCATTACTTAAGAGGCCTGCAATGTTTGGGGCATGATGGTTCGCGATGTTTATGACAACGCCAAGCAGTATGCGACGGTCACAGAGCTTAAGGAAGCAGTAAAGTCAGCGTCAATTTTTATTAGAAATCGGTATTACCATCCGAGAAGGTAACGGATCGAGAAGAGAAATCCACACATAACATGGAAATCTACAATATCGACCAAAGTTATATTCTCCTATTATTACTCTCCCGTTTGGTATATTATTTTTAAATATTTTGAATTCACCTTTTCACCTTTGTATTCACTTGATTTCGTTTGAATTCACTTGAATTTCTTTGAATTCATATTGAATTCCTTTGAATTATTTTGAGTTAGTTGAATTCCATGTAATCTTTTTAATTCTTATGAGTTGCTTGGAATGCTTTTAACGCTTTCAGATTCATTTAACTTCATTGAAATATTCTATATTCTTCGGAATACCCTGAATTATCTGAATTCCTTAAATGCTTCAAAGTTGCTTGACCGCGGCTAAATTCCTTAAATTTACCTAAATTCCCTGAGTTCTTGGTATTATTTTAGAGTCCTTGCAATTCCCTCAATTATCTAGATTCAGGGAATTCTATGAATTCACGGAATTTACAGGATTCCTGGATTTCATGGAATTCAAGGAATTCCAGGACTTTGCGGAATTCAAGAAACTTATGGGATTCAAGGGATTTGCGGCATTCAAGAAATTTACGGAATTCAAAGAATCTACAGATTTCAAGCAATTCAATAAATTTGCAGATTTTTGTAAATTCCTTGAATTCTGTGAATTCCTTGAAATCTGTGAATTACTTGTATTCTGTGAAATAATTGAATTCTGTAAATTCCTTGAATACGGTCATCCACAAAATTTTTTTGGTCATATACTTGAGCTTTTTATAAACTTTGACTCCCAAAGAAAATAAACGTAAAATTAAAATTTATTTTCTCATTTAATCATTTATTAAAAAGAGACAAAATATCAACTAGAAATGTCGATTTTTGAAACGAAACATGTGGCGCCCTCATGGCTTAAACCACATGGTGTGACGTCACGCACCGTCAACGCTGAAAAAAATACATAGTCAGTTTGATAAAACCAATCGAAATAATTACTCATCACGTTTTTTAGCTAGAAGGGTTTATGTTTATGGACTATCAATATTTCTGGATAAGTTGAAGCCAGTTCGGATAGTTTTCCAAAAGTGATTTCACTTATGATGAGTGATTTATTTGTGAAGTACTCCAATTTCAACGTTGCTGAGACTCAAGGTGTGAAAGCGAAACAAAATTAAATGGGACGAATGACGTTAACCCTTTTAAACATGTATTTTTATTTATTTAATTTATTAATTTAGAATGATAATTTTTTTAGGCGAATCGTAACATATATGCTGTATTGGCAGTATTGCATCCAGAAAACCGAACCTCACTTTTTTATAGATGCTTTTATAAATACTTTCATTAATACTTCTATAAAATTGTTATAAAATTTATAATTGTTAGATTTATAATTACTTTTATGAATACTTTATTTTATAATATTTGTTGCGTAAATAAACGATCTGATTTTGCGAGGTTATAGCTCACATACATCCCGGCTTCACCTTATATCAATCTCAAATTCACAAAAACTATCACTCGCGTTTTATTTTATAGAAATTATCTTTTAAAAAAATTCGGGTATTGAAATCCTAAACATTTGGATGTTTGAGATGCAAATAATAGACATGAGCGGATTACGGAATTTAATTCTGACATGTGCTCTCCCTGATGCCATTAGCAATGTGCACTGAATAAGTGAATAGCACTGACGTTGTAAGTGTAAATCTTATAATTCCTGCACAGGATAATTTATTTAAATTGTTGCGAAAAGAAAATTACAACTTCATAATCATTGAATTTAGAAATAAATTGTTGCATCAATTACAATATATTACAATATTATTTCATTTGAATTTCTATCATTTTTGTTTAATCTGCATTTTCCAATTAAAATTTATTTCTTCATACTTCTCATTCGAAACAATTGATTGTTTAAAATTGTAATCTGCATATTCCACTCAGTTGAACGTAGCCTAAGGGTACCCATACTTGGCAGATTCACGCTCATCTCAAGTTGCTATGTGTGAATCGTATTTTTACCATTGGATGTGATCTTTTAAGACCACTTTTTCATACTGAATTTCAACCCATTCATGCGCACATTAATGAACCATAGAATGCCCATTGGAATTAATTCAGGTTATAGTCAGTCTCATTCGACTCTATTCACTCAGCATTTTGACTAATACGGAATGGCAGATTTAAAGCACCGCGCACAGGTGACAGATTAAAAATGTGGCCAACCGAGTGGATTTTCATTCTTTCAATCTTCAAATGACAGATACGCAATTCAAATTGACTCACTTTCTATCGGTTCTTTTTTTCTGGGTATACTTAATTACGTAGAAAAATCAGAAAATGAAGACGCATACAAATACTGGGATCCAAAAGAGACTTTTTTGATAAAGTTTCATTCGGATATTCTAAGTACAAAGAATAAATATCCGAGCGCGAAGCGCGAGGTCTAAATATGTCTAAATATGTCGGAGCGCAATGAAAATGTGCAAGCGCAGCGGGCAAAATTTTTTTGCTTCGAGCAGAATGAAACATATAGAATTTCTACGTCTAATGATACAAGCTGAAGTATTTTTTATCACTCTTTCAGAAATATTGCGAATAAAATTAAAATAAAAAAATCATCTTTAGCTTATTGTAACGGTAAATTTCCATAAAATATAATCGACATTTTGACAATACTGTGCTCATTTTTGCTTAGATTCTGCCAGATTCTGCCACCATCTGATCTAAGAACAAGTAAGTTGTAATCATTTTGAATTGTAAAATCGTTTATAAATCCATTGTTCAAGTAGAAGAAGTTTTTGAATTTCTACAACCTATTTCTTCTAAGTTCAGACCTTGACAGAGCTATTTTCTTTCAAATTTATCCCGCCTGAACCGTTTTCACTTGGAATGCATCATATTGCGTAATATACGCGACTGACTACTCGCGCACTCGGCCCTTCCTAGGCGAGAGTCGCAACCGTCTCTCGCCCTACCCGCTGAAAAACTGCGTGGGCCAGCAGTTCTAGGAATGTTGAGTGTATTTATATGTATTATTATTTATAGTATTCATTATTGATTTCAAATATCCCGCGCTTTTCGGTTGAAAAAGTTGCGTACAGGCGGCGCATCGATACAAGAACGGGGCAGCCAATGAGCGTCGTTGATAAAAATAAACTGCCGTGTCGCGGTAAGGGTGGGGCACCTTCCAGCTTCGAAATAAAAGAATCGCTTCTTTTCAAGGTCAGGAAAAAGGCCAGACTTCACTGTATATGGAAATTATTTAGATTTTGAAAAAAAAAACTGTTCTGACAGTTTTGGAAAGAGAATTTTGCCTGAAGGGCGTGACCTGAGAAATTTTTTTAGAATTAACAAATAAAAGGTATTTTGGTTACCTTTCAATAATGTGAGAAATCACATTACGGTGAATCAACTCACTGAGTGGAGGGAAAAGCCCTTTACAATACTAATTAATAATAGGAAGCTCTCACCATCGGGCACTCACATAGTCCGAAACACGGCGCGAATGCAGAGATCAGCTCTTACAATAAGCAGCACAAGAAAATGGAACAGCCACTTTTGCACTCGCGAAAATCAGGAACTTGAACAAACTCACACCGAACAAGAAAAACACGACCGCTCCCGCTGAGCCATCAAGCTCGACTCAGGGGAGTTCAAAAATTAGCAACAAACTCTGACCCTGCATTACCACTCTAGTCGACCGCGTATGTTTACAAAACTCAAATTTTGTAAACATACCTGCTCGAACAATAAGCCTGTCGTTGGTACAATAAAATCCATACCGCTCGAAGAGAAGGAAAAACAATGTTTGAAGTATTTAAAGAATAAATTAAAGCTAACACAAATTTAGATTACAGGCATTATTTCGCTCGAACACTTGTAATGTTAGATGCTAAACATAGAATGCACCTAACAAATCACACCCTTTATAGATCGTCGTCCCTTGACGATCTTTTTTTTGAAAAAGTTCAATTTTGAACTGTTGAAATTGAAATTGATTCAATTTTCAAATTCTATATTTTAAAGGTAAGAAATTTTTAACGTTCCCTTTTTTTATTGTTGTAATATTCAATTCAATTTTAAAGATCAACCATTCAAAATTTTACAATTTTGAAGAGTTACAATAAAAAATTCCTGAATTTGAAATATATATGTACCTGAGGAGGACTGCCCACCTACCACTACCGAGGAGGTGAAAAACGTATTAAGAGGCATGAAGAACTATTCCGCTCCGGGACCAGATGGTATCAAGACCTTTGGTGGAACGCAAGGTACTGATTAACTTAAGTTAATCAAGGATTAAAATTTAATCACAGTTGGTGAAACCGGCCCTAAGGACCACCCTGATGTACAACGAAAATGCACTGTGATGCCCTGTCACTGAAAAACACACACATTTTCAACGAGCGGATCATAACAGCTACAATCAAATTGGCTTCTTGATCCTTTTACCATGCGCGCGCATGAGCGGTAACATGTTAATTAAATTATTATGCACATTAAGAGATACTTCGACTGATCAGTGGTAAACAAATAATCGGAGGTTATTAAAGAAGTATTTCTTTTTTTATGTTCTTCATTAAGCTGGCTCTTTTTAACTCATAAAAATCTAAAATGCATGCTTGTATATAACATTTTCCAGAGCCTTTAAATTAAATGATATTTCTTGTACTTTTTATAAGGTAAAGGTACCTATCATGAGATAAATTTGGAGGGGGTTTTGAGATTTTCATTAATTTTTTAAGAATAGTAGAATATATTTTCAAAGTGTTTATATCAATGAATGGGCTCATCTTTTATGAATGCGAAACGTCCATTAAAAGTTCAATTTAGTCTAAGCAGAGTTATTATATTTATGAAAAAGTGGAACGACCTATATGTACCTATTATGAAACAACTTTTGGACTCTTGCACCAGCGTTCCATAATACATGTCCCTATTATGGAACGGCAAAGAAATATGTTGTTTTTTTTTATATATAATAATATGGCTTATTTTATATTATTTTCTATATTAAATCGAACTAAATAGTACACTGAACTTTTTTTTCAATCGTTCATAGAGAAAAATAAATTGAATAAATGTTTTCATGCAAATTGACAAACCTCACCTATAACGGGTAGTTATCGCGAACGATGTGGATTAAATTTTATTTTTGCTTAAAAATGTTTGTTATAGGGAATGCATTTTTATTTAAGTGGATGAAAAAGAAGAAAATGCAGGATGAAGTCAAAACTTAAGAAACTTGGTTAAAGTGAAGTGTAAATGAAATATTTGGCTAAGTATAGGGTTGTAAGTCCATGAAACGTTTCATTGGAACATTGAAAGTTTCATGAAACAATGAAACGTTTGATGGGACCAAAGTTTCTGAAACGTTTGAAAGTTTCACAAACACGTATGCGCTTGCGCACTCGTGTCAGGTTGAGGTTAGGTAATATAATGGCGCTGTTCAATGGAATAGTCGTGCTTAAACTTGAAACCACGGGGGTGAAGCCTCGTGATGAAAATTGGAAACAAATACAGTGAAAACTCTACTATTTCCCTGACCTTGAAACGAATCGAATGTAAAGATTCTTCTATTCCCTAGCTGAAGGGGGCCCCACCCTTACCTTGCCGGAAAGCGCGGGTGATTTGAAATCAATAATAGGCTCTGCTACAATCGCCCGTCCTGTAAAATTCAGCTTTGACGCATTAGGTCCCTTTCTTCGCGGACGGTCACATATAATGATGTTAATAAAAATAAAAATTACTGTCATTGTATTCAAATACTAGAGCAGCTTTCTGGTTTTATAGGTCGTTTCTGTTGATTTCGCAACATTCCGCAATTAGTCTCTTTTGTTTTCGCAATATTTTTTTTCTTGCTCAGCTACACTGCCGTCTAGAGAAGAAAAGTAGTAACTACATTGTGGATGAGTTCCCTGTCAACCTAACTTCAAATTTTATGATTTCACAAAGAATTATTTATATATCACGGAAAAAATTGATAATAAAATCAATAAGTCTTGGCTGAATTGATTAATCTTTTATCTAGTGATGTGAAAATATTATTTAGTTTTGGATTAATTGCAGTTTCATGGGAAAAGTGTAGTTAGGATAGCTTATGTTATCCATTTGATCACTTCGCGTATAATCGTATCTGCAATAATTACAAATTGGGAAAGCAAAATCTCATTTAATTTTATAGAATTAACCTTTATGAATGAAAATGAAGTTGATATATGCTATTTTAAATTCAAACGATAAGAAAACAAGATGTAATTGGTAAATAGTAAAAATTAGAAATTGGATGTTAGGATGACAGGGGACTCATCCAAAATGTTTTTACTAATTTTCTTGTTTGGACGGCAGTACACTTTATAAAAATTGTTTATAATAAATAAATGCAAAGAAGGCGTAAATTATCAAAAATGAAAGTGATGTAGCTTTGGTAGACAGTAAAAAGGGCGTATGTCAGTGAATTTTGGTTAATAGGCCTGTTTGCGCCATCAAACATTGGATACCTCGCCGATATAGCACTTTTCGAGAGGAACGTGTCTTCATATTCTGTCTCTATAGGCATAAACATGCAACGAAGATACAGCGAAAATGGGGCGTATTTTTCTCATATGCAGGGTTCCAAAGTTACGCATAATTTGAGCTCTTTACGTATATTACATGTAAATTACTGTATGATACGTGGAAAATCCGACACTCTGTGAATTTGGCTATTCCTGCTTAAATTACATGTGGAAAACCATGTAAATTACAGGGGGCACAGTCTTCCCCTTTTTTCTTAGTTTCCCCTTTTTTCTTGCAATACCCCCTTTTTCCCCCTATTCTCAAAAAACTTCCCCCTTTTCCCCTTTTTTCTTTAAATGTACGATAGTTTAAAATACAATATTTGAATTACGCGAAAAATTCTCTGAAATTAGTAAGTTTACCCATTATTGAATAATTATTAAAGCAATTATAGCACTTCGATAAATTATTTATGAATAAATAAGGTACCAATAACATTACAAAATATGTAGTACTTTTTAAGTATTAGAAGTTGAACTCTAGCGAAGTAAAATATAGTTGATACACTCTGTATACGGAAAACTTTGTTAGTGACTTATTCTTCGGGACAGTCGATTTGCAGTAAATTGAAATGCACGGCGTATACTCGGATCGGGGAGTACAGCGGCACCAAACGATTTAGCTTGCTGTTGCAGTAGCAGAAAATCCCGGTACTTCTAGTGTAATGTGTAAATGCATATGAATGTATTTAAATTATGATTTAAAAGGTATGATTGCACTAACGGATGTACATTGAAAAAGTTATGTACTCCTCGACACAGAAGGTACTTAATTAATTAAGAAAATATTACTTGATCGGACCACCAGCCAATATCCAAGGGATGAAACTCTGATAAACCTGGTGGGAATTTCTTAAACTTGATCACCCCCAAAGGATCTACTGTATTGTATTTTGGTTGTTCAGGCAATTTCCACATTTTTTTAAGTGTCAAAGTTGGCATGTTCCAAAGTGAAATGCTACCATCGGTATGAACACAAGCCAACAGTTGCCCAGTGGGAGAAATACTTAATTTGAATATTATCGAATGATATTGGTTTTTAATCAAAGGCATGTAATTCCATATCGAAAATGCTGGTTTGGTAATCATCCGTTCTTCAAAGGCAAACGATAATTTGTAATAAGGTTGGTCGTTTAAAAATCGCCACGAAGATAATCCAGCTTCTAAAGCAGTGCACTGTAAAGTCAGAATGTTGAGAAATTTTGCAAAACAGGGTTCATTTCGAAATAGATTATTTTTTTAATTTAGGACAATGTTAAGATAAAATTGTACTCTGCATTAAATTCACTTACAGTTAAATTGCGATTGATAGTATTTCCTGCTACGAACAATAGATCGTACTTTTCAATGTAAACGACAGCATTGAGACCATTTCTATAAAAGTTTCCGAACGAAAATTCATGATTCGTTTCGAAATTATTCGATGCAGAGATATAAAAAGATTTTAAAAGGCCACTGTAGGATATACTAATAAACTCATGTTCCCAAATATCACTTTGAATTCTAGGTTTTTTAAATATCATAGAAGCAATTGCGTCTCCAGCTTCCAAAATATGAGGATTTGGTGAAATAGTTTTGGGAGTAATGTTGAAAATATTGTTCCCTAACGAACTGTAAAATGACAAGTGTCCATTGCTAGAAGCTAGTGCTAATATCGATCCATCAGAACTCCAAGCCAATTTCCGCCATTGAGGAAATGCATCCTTCGGTACTAAAAACAAATGAATAAATAATTGATTATATCACGAAGAGTTGATCACTCTTGAAATATGGTGTAAAAGCCTTCATGAAATCCAGGGATTGGGAGCGAAATGCTGGATGAACGCTCGATGCGTTCCAAACGTGCTCCTCCCCTGTTCAGATTTTCCGATAGGAAAAAAGTTACAAATGTTTGAAAGTAAGGCTTTGCTTCAAAAACCCAAAAATTGAACCCCCTCTACTTTGATCAATAATTATCAAAATGAATTAATTTTTGGTGTGAGAAGTACTATATAATAGGACTATAATTAGGCCAATTTTCAGCCCGATCGGAAAACTTTCATTTTGGAGGTGGGTACACTTGAGAAATCATGCCCCATCTGTGGAATTGGAAACCTATTTAAATGAAAAAATATCAGCAAATTAAACAAATTGTAACCCAGCTCAGAAGGCTCAGACACAATAATCCAGCTTCTAGATAACAAAAACTTGATTCCAGAAAATTTGGCATTTGTTGTTTTGGACAATTGACTATCTCCCTCGGAGCGTTCGGCAGGGCAGGGTCGCGGCCAACACCGTAAGAGCGAAAACGATGGTAGTAGAGCACTCTTAGGGCCCCATTATATCTGTAGAGATACGTCGTTCCAGCATGAATGGGGCACCTGGATAGTATGTGCTCAGTGTGTGCAGGACCCCCATCGCTGGAAACTTGTTGACGTAAGATGCGGTCACGATACAGTAAGGTGGAAATGACAGCGTCCTGGCGAGCGAAAATGAAACCCCTGTACCTGAACTAAGTCCTGATGAATTGAGGAACGGAAAAGTTTTCTCCTTCGACAAGGACTGATTTTCTACATTTCTGTGAAAGTTTCCCAGATGAAAGAAAGGCATCTACATGGCGTAATGCACTTCCCTCACTTTTGATGTTAAAATTCAGGCCAAGGTCCTCGGCCGCCTGCACCATTTTTAGGAGAGGATCTCTTCCATTTGCAACCATGTATGGTGTATCCAGAACAATTCGCTTATGCAGACATTGGAGATTCAGTAGTCCGCGACCACCTTAACTGTGTGGGATCTATAATCGCGGAACGGATGAATTTATATGCAAGCTCTACTGCACATTCATGATCTTACGCGTAGCGATATCAAGGGCCATAAGCTCGTTCTTCGTCACTGAACCACCCTAAACGAGTAGAGTAGAACCGGAACGGCAAGCATGTTAGTCGCAGATACATTGTTCAACGCCAACAGATGGGAAGACCAAATCGGTCGAAGAAGATGCTTGTATCTTCTTCGGAGAGACTCTTTCGCTGATGTTATGTCCTTAATGCGGATCTGAGGCACGCATAGGTATGTATAGGTATCTGCAGTGTCAAGATGTCTAATAAGTCATATTCACAAGCTCAGGGAACTAGAAGCATAGGGGGCATAATTTCTCAAGTGTACCCACCTCGAAAATAAAAGTTGTCCGATCGGGCTATAACTTGGCCCAATTGTAGTCCTATTAGATAGTACTCCTCATACCAAAAATTAATTAATTTTGATAATTATTTATCAAAGTGGGAGATCTGGACAAGGGATTTTTACACTTAGGGTGATTTTTGGGCCTGAGGAGAGTTGGACTAGCGGATTTTATATTTAGGGGTCATTTTTGGGGCTTAGGAGACCTGGACAAGGGGTTTTTACACTTTAAGGCATTTTTGGGCATGGGGAGAGCTGGAGAAAGGGATTTTACCCTTAGGGGTGATTTTTGTAGATGGAATAAGCTGGAAAAGGGGTTTTTATACTTAGAGGTGATTTTGGGGTCTGAGGAGAGCTGGACTAGGGGATTTTATACTTGGGGGTGATTTTTCAGGCATAGGAGACCTGGACAAGAGGTTTTTACACTTCAAGGCGTTTTTGGCCGTGGGCAGAGTTGGGCAAAGGGATTTTCCCCTTAGGCATTATTTTTGGGGCTTGGGAAAGGTAGAAGAGGGGTTTTTACACTTAGGGGTGATTTCTAGGGTCAGGGGAGAGCTGGAAAAGGGGATTTTATACTTGACGGTGATTTTCCGAGCTGGTCAGAGCTGGAAAGGAGTGATATTCGGGCCTGAGGAAAGCTGGACAAGGGGATTTTGTACTTAGGATTCATTTTTGTAGCTCAGGAAACCTAGACAAGGGCATTTTACACTAAGGGGCAATTTTTGAAGCTGATGAGGGCTGCATAAGAGAATTTTACACTTAGAGGTGATTTTTGTGACTGGAGAAAGCTGGACAAGATAATTTTATACTTAGGGGTGATTTTTGTGACTGGAGAAAGCTGGACAAGGGTTTTTTTTATAGTTAGGGCAGATTTTTGGGTCCAGGGAGATCTGGACAAGGGATTTTTACACTTAGGGTGATTTTTGGGCCTGAGGAGAATTGTACTAGCGGATTTTATATTTAGGGGTAATTTTTGGGGCTTAGGATACCTGGACAAGGGGTTTTTACACTTTAAGGCGTTTTTGGGCATGGGGAGAGCTGGAGAAAGGGATTTTACCCTTAGGGGTGATTTTTGTAGCTGGAATAAGCTGGACAAGGGTTTTTTATACTTAGCGGTGATTTTCCGAGCTGGTCAGAGCTGGAAAGGAGTGATATTCGGGCCTGAGGAAAGCTGGACAAGGGGATTTTATACTTAGGTTAATTTTTGTGGCTGAGGAAACCTAGACAAGGGCATTTTACACTAAGGGGCAATATTTGAAGCTGATAAGAGCTGCATAAGACAATTTTACACTTAGAGGTGATTTTTGTGACTGGAAAAATCTGGACAAGATAATTTTATACTCAGGGGTGATTTTTGTGACTGGAGAAAGCTGGACAAGGGTTTTTTATAGTTAGGGCAGATTTTTGGGTCTAGGGAGATCTGGACAAGGGATTTTTACACTTAGGGTGATTTTTGGGCCTGAGGAGAGTTGGACTAGCGGATTTTATATGTGATAGGAGAAATAAAAAGAGGATTAGAAAGCACAAGCAAAAAAGAAGTTAGTAAAGGAGGGGATAGAAATGGATGAGATAAGGAATGTGAAGAGAAAAAGAAGAAGGTCGGAAAGGAATGAAGAAAATGGAGAAAATAAAAAAGTAGTGGAGAAGAATATAGGAGAAGAAAGGAGTACACTGAGTTGTGTGATCAAAAGAAAGAGGAGGCTAATAAAAGGTTTGAGGAACAGACGGAGAAAGCCAGGACGGAAGAAAAGGTTTGGAAAGTAGTAAATATAGAAAAAGAAAGAGTAAACAAGGATATTGAAATGGTAGAATGAAACAAATATTTAATGGATTTGCTAGTTATGGTAGAGAGAAAAGTTAGGAAATGAGAAAAATATGGCAGAGTAAGAGATGAGGAAGAGGACATAACAAGGGAAGAAATAGTCAAGGTGTTAGGGATAATGAAAGATGAAAAGGCACCTGGTGCCGATGAGATTCCAAATTAGGTCTGGAAATATGGGGGGACAGAACTAAAGGAGTGGACATGGATAATGTGTAATAGAGTATGAAGAGGAGAGGGGTGACCAGAGTTATGAAAAGAAGGAGTAGAGGTACCCGTAGTGAAGAAAGGCTAAGGGGAGGAGGTTAAAAATTATAGGGGTGTGGCGCTGATGCCAACATTGTATAAAGTATATGTAACGGTCATGTCGGAGAGATTTAAGAAAGAAGTTGTAGAAAAAAAGGTAGAACCACCGAATCAGACATGGTTTGGAACAGGGATGCGCGTGGTGGACAATATATACGTTCTGAATTATCTGATAAATAAAATGATCATAAGTTTAAAAGGGGCAATGATAGCGATATTCGTAAACTTAAAACCGGCGTTTGACTCCTTGGGCCCAGTAGAGATAGAAAAAGGTATGGTGAAAAAGGGTATACGAGCGGGCTTAATAAAGAGAGTATCGGAAATTTTCAGAGAGACAAAAAGCAGGGAAAAAGTAGAAGAGCAAGAAGGACATATTTTCTGGTTAGTGAGAGGAGTAAGGCAAGGATGTCCTCTGAGCCAACTCTAATTTCGTCGATGGGACGACGAGCCTAGTTACAGGATTGAAGAAATACTTAGATGGGAAAAAGTTGAATTCAAATATAGAAAAGACAAAGATAATGAGGTTCAGAAAAGGAGATGGAAGCAAAAAAGAATGGACTGGGAGATGGAAGGGAGTAAAAGTAGAAAAAGTAAAGGATTTTAAATATTCGGGATATACCTTGCAAATGAATGGAGATTATTGAGCTCATATAAGAGAAAGGATAAAAAAAAGCGTCAGGGATAATGAAACAGATATGGGGAATAGGAAAAAGAAGGTTCAAGAAAGATTGGAGAAGGAGAATGTGGTTATTTGAAAAATGTGTGACTGTGATAAATGAGAACAGTGACGAGGATTAAGTTTTCAATCAATATGGAACTAAATCAGATATATGAATAAAACTTCCAAAAAATTTCAAAAATAATAGTACCACGAATAATCATTTTATCTTCTCTGTTACAATGTATATATACATTATGTATATATAATGAATCTAACAATGTATAAATACACTTGCATAACTATATTATATGAATATATTCAGGTATCATTAGGCCTCAGGAGTTGGAATATGTGAAAATTAGAGTTTTTAATTTTTTACACTAAGATCACATAAATTCAAAAATCTGAAAAAATTTACAATAATAGCTCTTTGGGTGACTATTCTATGGTAAAAACTGAGATAGTACTTGAATTTCATCACAAGAAAAAATACAACAAAAATTTTTGAAATTTTTTTAAAATTTGAATATTCCGCCAAAATTTTTTCGAAACAATCATGTACGTTGAGAATGACCGAAAGAAGTACTGTGAATATTTTTAGATTTTTTCTAACGATAGAAGCAGTGAAAAAAACTAAAAACTAAAATGTACGCTACCCCCTCTAACTCATCCAATATGGCGGCTAACGATTTTAAATTTTTGAACAAATTTTTTTTTGATTCTATGCTTTCAAATGGCTGACTCAACATTGGATTTCCTTTGGTGAAAACCCCGCAAATAATTCACTCGAATGGAGTGAAAATAGCCTCCAGTCGAAAGATCGAGTGAGAATTTCACTCGAGAAAATGTAGAGAGTAATTCTCGAATACGAGAAAATTCATCGGATATTGATATATTTTTGTAACAAATCTGCGAACTTTGATAATGTTTTTACGAACTCGATGTGAAAATTCTAAAACGGTTCATCACTTTTTTCGTCAATAATTACAAAAATATTATGAATGATTGGGAAAAAATGTTCAGAGAACTCAAGCTGGCCCGACAAATCAATTGTACCGTGCCGACCGTTGGCGCGGTACTGGTTCAGTACTGCCCCAGTACTGAATCCACGTGCTGGCTGGAACCCGAATTGAGAAGTTTTGACGAGCGTGAGCGCAGTACTGGCTTAGTACTGCCCCAGTATGTAGTCAAACTGTTGGCTAGAAGCCGTATTAGCAGTTTTGCCGAGTGTTGGCGCAGTACTGGTTTAGTACTGCCCCAGTACTGAATCCACGTGCTGGCTGGAACCCGAATTGAGAAGTTTTGACGAGCGTGGGCGCAGTACTGGCTTGGTACTGCCCCAGTATGTAGTCAAACTGTTGGCTAGAAGCCGTCTTAGGAGTTTTGCCGAGTGTTGGCGCAGTACTTGTTTAGTACTGCCCCAGTACTGAATCCACGTGCTGGCTGGAACCCGAATTGAGAAGTTTTGACGAGCGTGGGCGCAGTGGTACAGGGACCCTCTATCCGCAACCCGAGGACGCGTTCGGTGGCTTTGTCATAGGCCCTTTAGTTCTATTCCAAATGAATAGAAACTGAAACGAAATATATATAATGAAATATATAATATTGATTAACAGACAAGCTCATTTGCTTCCTTGATATGATATTCGTTGCATTTTATTAGTGTCTTTAAACTAACTACAGGAAGTTTTCAATCAAATATTACAAATATTTATTCAACATTTGAAAGGATTAAGCTAAATCTGAAGTATTAACATCAGCTATTAAAAATACTATTATTATAATTATTCAATAATAACAGTCAACACTTCCAGTGTGGAATGTTATATGTAAAATACAGATAAGAAAAATTTTAAAAACATTGTTGACGTGAAACCTAGAGGCCATGCTGGCACTGGATGCCTTCCTAGCATTGCTAGCTAAAGGGTTTTTACCAAATTAACAGATTTGTATTCAGCAGCTCTTCAGTTATTAGAATAATATTAGGAAATTTATGTCTGGCAATGAATTATGCTTCTCAAATGCTTTTAGTTGAAATTACTTAGGTATAACAAAAATTTATTTTTATTCTTCCTCTAATATCGAGACGTAATATGAAATACTGTCGATATCAAAAAACACATGTGAGTTACCGATAACAATTTGTTTTGTTTTGAATAAAGATAAGGTTGAAATTTAAGGTGTGGGTAACATTCAAAATTTAGAAAGTCTAATACTATATTAACTCTGAATAAAAGTAAATAAAATCACTAGATATCAATTCAATCTCTAAAATTCAATATAAGATTTAAAGTTTTGCAAGTGGAAATGCTATCATCAGCTATAAGAACTTTTCAAATTAATTCTTCGTACATATATTATATTTTAGTTTAAATCAATCTAATTTATTAATGCCGACTAAATTACTGAATATCTCAAAATCTGCTGTTTGTATAAGCTACAAGTAATTAAGTAAATCAATTTCAATAAGGAGGAGGAGGAGGAGTAGTAGGAGAAGGAGGTATTAAAATATTATGAACCTTAAATAGAATATTGAATCATGTGTTGAGCCTCATGTATTATTTAAAATAACTAATGTGATTGCAGGTGGGTGAAGTGAAGAAATAAACATGTGCTAATTTTAAGAAGTGAGATTTATTTAACATATAGCATTATGATATAATATAAAGAAATATATAAATATATAATATATAAAATATATAAAGAACTGTATAATATTGAATAGCAGTCAAGCTTATTGCTTACTTAGTATGATAATAGATTTAATACTTTCACGATGATTCATTATGATAAATTGAAATTAAAAATTTAAAGCTTTTTCGGGTTTCAATCGTGTGCAAAACTGCGAAACTTGCCGACGTTTCGTGAACATTGTTACCCCTTCTTCTGCACTTATGATAATTATTTTTTCGTAATTACAATTTTACAACAAAATTTGATCAAATATTGATAAAGCTGCGATATTCTACTATTTTAAACATTTTTTATTTTTTATTTAAAGCAAAATTTGAAAAAATTACTACAATGAAAAAGAAAAACTTTTTGCATGGCCATTTTTCACAAAATGAACTTTAATTCCCCTCAAGTAATATGACACACAGTTATTAAACCTTTTGAATAATTTTTGCCGCAATTAATAAATTGACACTGTTTCTCAAAAAAGAACTGGAGAAGATTTAAGGATCAACATTCTATTAAGAAAATTACCTTGAGCCACCTTTGAATGTGATTGTAAAAATCTGAAAAAGATCTGAGTGCAATATTGAATTGTAAAGAACAAAATTCATACGCGTCAGAAATAAATAATCAATAAATAGCATCAATTTAATTAGGTATGAGCATTTTTGCCCTAAAATGGCCTTGAGCGGCCTCTAAATATATATATATACTTTTATTCTTAAAATAATAAAAGGTCATTTTCTCTCCAAAAGGAACCATTTGTCGGGGTGCCAAGTTGAATTAAAAAAAGCCAAATAAAATCACCCTAATATATATATATATACATACTGAGGAGAAATTTTCTTATATTCAGTAAAAGATCAATGCAAAACTTTTTCTTCGAAGTGAATTTGCAAGAAAAAATAATTCCCTGTCATTTTTCGGTTTGTAAGACTTTTTCCGATCATTAAGATAAAAAAATTTAAACTTTTCATGTCTGAGAACCATTTCTAAGTTAGATATTGAAAATTATAGAGTCTGTAAACTGAAAAATTTTCTAAACTAGATTTTTCAAACTCAATTCTTCTAAATTTTTGAACCGTAATCGTAGAAATTTTAAAGTTCCACCTTGTATTGGAAATCAAAAATATGTATTTTTTATTTGAAATAAAATTTGTTTAAGTGCAAGTATGTGGATTGTATCATATATGGATTTATGTGAATGTAGGTATTACCTTTGAGAGGGCGATAATGAATCAGCACTACTGGCATTATCATTTCTGCAAATAAAATTAATAGAATCAAACTAAGAGAATTAAAATACTGCATTACATAACTTATTGTAAATAGCTGCATATGATTGATAAAAGTGATTATTTTATAAATGCAAGGCGACGGGAGCAAACTAATGTGGAAAATTAAATATGAGTAAGTTTACCCAAATGTAAACCAAATGTAACCTAGGTTTTTACCTGAATTTTGAAATAATGATACTATTGTTATTTTATCAAAACAAAATTTTCATAATGTAAGAATCCTATGCGGCTATATCAACTCTACAAACTTACGTGCATAGCAAAACTGTAGTATACAACCACATGCATTTTGTCCTGGCATACTACTCTAGCTTCCTTCACGTCCATGCATTTTTTCATGCAAGCTCTCGTGTTTCTATGGCTTCTTGTGTCTCTTCGGATTCATGTCTCATCTAATCACTCTTTCGGCGTTCTTCCCCTGGTCATTTAGTCATTCACTTCACCTTCATACACACGATTGGTCAGTCGTCCATCTTTCATTCTTTCAACATGTCGGAACCACCTTAACAGATTTCTTTCCCATATATCAACTAGTGTCTCGCCTGTACAACATTCTTTGTGGACTATCTCGTTTCATGCTTTGCCAATCAGTGTTTTACCGCGTTCTGTGCGCAAAGGCTTCATGCCAATCGCATTTATTTTACTCTTGTCCTTTTCTTGACAGGTCTATGTCTCGCTACCGTATAGTACAGTCGGTACAAATATAGAATGACGTATGGCGATTTTAGCTTTTTTTTATATGTTTTTATTTCTGAGAATGGCCCTGCTGTACCGCTAACCTTCTTATACTTATTTATCCGCCTATCTAACTCCCCATCTATTTTTCCGTCGATAGTAAATAGTCTACCCAAATATACGTACTTGCCAACTTCTTCTAACCTCTCATCATTTAGTTTCGATATCTACACCTTCTTTGTCGAAGAGGGCCATTCTTAGATATTCATCCAAAAATATGATAAATAGCCATGAGGATATAACGCATCCTTATTTCACGTCTTGCACAATATCGAACCAATCAGTCAGTTTCCTGTCTCGATACATAAATTCATCAATTCGCACAAACTGTGACCAGCAGCCTTACCGTTTTTCAAGTTCTTAATTATATCTCTCACCACAGTGACACAGACTTTTTCAATTGGGTTTTCTGATGCATTATGTTCTATGTTGCAATTCTGTTGCCCTATATCTTCACCTCCTAATAATTCTTTGAAAGAGTCTTTCGAAGCGTCTACTATCCCGTTTGTATCATATATAATTTAACCTTTGATATTTCTCATGCTGACAAACTCTGTACTTTTACTTTCCTTTATCTCTTTAAATAATAGTTTCATGGTTCCTTCAAAGTGGTTTTGTATTTTCTTCTCTCTTTCTGTTTTGATTTTATCTTTGCCTTCCTTGACTAGTCGTTTAACTTTCCTCTTTTTGTGTCTGTAATCATTTTAAAGCGAAGGGGCTTGTCAGCATGTTCTCTTAGTTGAAGCGTATGTTCTGCTTCCTGCACATGACTTTTGAGTACCAAAGGTGTTAGTGATGCTAGGCCATGTGTAGTGTTGCTAGAATCAAATGGGAGGTGAAACTCCTTTCTTGCCCTATCTGCGGCACCGTATGGAAACGCCGCAACATTGACGACTTCATGTTGATGTACGAGTCGCATAAGAGAATCTGCACTATTTAGAACTGAATGAGGTCACTTTGCTCCTCCTACTGGTATTAGTCAATTAAAGTGAGTGACAGTTCAAGGATATGGGTCCAAAGTTTACTTTTAGACAGGATTCACATCAATCATTTTGAGTGACTGTTTCCTGTTGAAAGTCCAAGGGTCGGTTTTTGATGGCGTCTGGTTGGCGCCATGACCCATTTACTAAAAAGAGCTGAATGTCTCAAGTTTCTAACCTTCAATTCACTGTAGGCAGTGAGTCTGCGCAGTGCTAAAACGAGTACATTAACGAAATTGAGACCTGATGCTATACTTAAAACTTAGTTCTCTCATTTGTAATGAATGTATTATTTTGTTGATATTCGTATATCATTATTAATCATCTTAATAATTGCTCATTTCTTGCGTATTCTGATTTTGCTTTAAGCTATTTGAACTTCTCCACTCGATAAATTGCTAGTGTAGAGAGTATCTAGTAAAAGGGTCTTAGCGCCCTGAAATTTTAGTTCTCGAAACGGCGCATGCCGTTACAAAAGCCAATTTTTATCGTAGCTGTCATGATCCGCTCGTTAGAAAACCCAGTAAGTTACGTTCGAAGATGGCGGACATGCTAAATTGTGCGTGAACTTAAAGTTTCCAAATTGATTTAATTTTATGAATTAAATCATTCACAATAGCAAATAAATAGGGTCACCAGGATTGATTTTCGTAAAGTAGGACAAAAATTTATTTAAGAAAGAGGACAAGGTAGGACAGAAAAATTTGAGAAAAGAGCATATATACAGAGCGTCCCAGACTGAATTGTCCTGACTTATATAGTTGTTAATAATTTTAAAAAATAAATAGAAAATTCCTTTTTCAAAAAATAGTTGAAGTTGTAGTTTTTGAGTTATAAAATATTTAAGCTGGACCAATCAGGAAGGCCATATAAGCAGTCGCGTGTGCGTCAGCGGGAATCAAACTCAGTGTTATCGAAGCGAGCGCAGAGGTGAGGTTAGCGACGGGAGAACACTACGTTGGACTCCCGTTCACACACACACGAATATTTATACGGCGCTCCTGATTGGTCCACCTTAAATATTTTATAACTCAAAAACTAAAACTTCAAGTGATTTTTGGAAAAGGAATTTTCGATTTATGTTTTTTATTTTTATACAGCTATATTAGTCCGGACACTTGAGTCTGAGACACCCTGTATAATTAGAAATCCGGCCAACATTATTAAAAAATATTGACCATCGATGTTCACTATATCGACTAACAGTACTGGACCGCTAGCTACGGCCATCGGAAGTGAAATAGGAAATAGAAAGAGAGCGGAAATCGAGAAAGTCAACCTATCAACGAACTGTCTATTATTACAAAATTTTCTGTAGGAGAAGTCGTAGCACTATACATAATTAATCTAAAGGACATACGTTCGATGATTTAGTAGAGAAACTTTTAATATATATACTAAAGTGTCTTGTTTGGTAAATATGCTGATTTCACTAGAATCAATTATTTTCTGATGATTTGTTTCAGACCCTTCATGATGATATCGGGTATTGTTTTTCTTTTCAAATTCCATAGTAGTTTCTTTAATTATTGTTGGTGTTACTAGAGTTTATTATATAATTACATGCTTACTGCTTTCCTAGATTTATGCGAGAATCATATTTCTTCTATTTACGTCGCATCGTATCCGACACATGTTTCGGGTTCTCCAAACCAAACGGGTACTCGAAATTTTCAAGTACTTAACATTTTCGGGATCTCGAAGGTTTCGAGTACTGGAATTACTTTAGTTTCTTCAAAACTTCGAATACTCAAATTATTTCGGGTCCCTGAAATTTACGAGGATCTAACATGCATTTGAATTCACTGAATTCCTTGCACGGAATTCACGGGATTCAAGAAGTTTATGGAATTCAGGGAATTCGAGGATTTCACGAAATTCCAGAAATTTAGAGAATTCAAAGGATCTAAGGAATTCACCGAATTCAAGGAATTCACCGAATTAACGGATTTTACCTAATTCAAGAAATTCAAGGAATTCAAGTGATGAAAGGAGTTCACGAAATTTGAGAAATTCATGGAACTTAAGAAATTCGTGGAATTCACGGAATTGACCGAATTCAAATTATTCACCGAATTCAAGGAATTCAAGTAATATAACGAATTCACGGAATGCAAAGAATTCACGTAATTCACAAAATTCAAGGAATTCACGACATTAAGGGAATTGAAGGAATTTACGGAATTCAAGCAATTCACGGAATTCTCGAAATTCAAGGATTTCAAGAAATTCGCAGAGTTCAAGGAAAGGAATTCCGTGAATTGCTTGAATTCCGTAAATTCCTTCCATTTCCTTAATGTCGTGAATTCCTTGAATTTTGTGAATTCCTCGAATTCCCTGAATTCCATAAACTTTTTGAATCCCGTGAATTCCGTGCAAGGAACTCAGGGAATTCAAATGCATGTTAGATTCTCGTAAATTTCAGGGACCCGAAATAATTTGATTATTCGAAGTTTTGAAGAAACTAAAGTAATTCCATTACTTGAAACCTTCGAGAACCCGAAAATGTTAAGTACTTGAAAATTTCGAGTACCTAGTAGTACTCTAGTAGTACTCTAGTAACACCAAAAATAATTAAAGAAACTACTATGGAATTTGAAAAGAAAAACAATACCCGATATCATCATGAAGGATCTGAAACAAATTATCAACGAATAATTGATTTTAGTGAAATCAGCATATTTACCAAACAAGACACTTTAGTATATATATTAAAAGTTCCTCTACTAAATCATGGAACGTATATGTTGAACGATGTTTTCTCGCGTAAATTTCCCGCTCTTGCTTACCTTCTAGGGCAGAAGAAGCAGAAGTGGATGACGAACACGTTCCAGTTGCGTCGGGATTGGTTGCTTTAAGGAACCATGATCGTAGCCTCCGCAGCCTAAAAGTTCTCATATAATAATAATAACTTTAAGCCTCTCTTGCAAGTCGCCAAAGAAAACCCCATAAGTGAAAACTTTGAATTTTACTTAGTATTGCGGTTAGTAAACGCTTTTTAAAACTTTCTAACATAAACAATCATTACTCGGCGGTTTAAGAATGCCCAGTCATCTGTTAACTGATTTTAAACAGGGTGGCCACTATTTTTAACATTTTCTTCTATCTGTTTTCTCCCGGTAAATATTCGTGACTTCTCCCGGGTTAGAACAAAATATACTCTCTTTGCAAAACTCACAGTTTCTCCACATGTATGATCAATTGCGGAAGATGATAAGCATCCGCAAACCTTTTTCCAAGAAGTCTATTAACAAGTCGCGTGTTCAAGTATCTGGTTTTTTATTCCCTAACAAGAAAAATACAAACAATTTGAAAATCCATTATCCAACCAATTTGTAAATATTATGTATTGAACATTTTTGACACAATAATCAATTGTTAATAATTTCGAATTGAAAGCGTCTGAAATAAAAAAAAAAGAACCATTTTATTTAGAGTTAATTTATTATTCTATTTAGACCATCCGTTGATATTTGTTTCTTTGGTAAACATAATATTTAAACAAGTGCACATTTTAGGCGTTTTTAAGCGAAACGAAATCTATTTTCCTTCTAATCTTGTTGCAATTATATTGTCAATGATGTTTTCTAAAAAAAATTTGCCAGGCATTAATATTTGTTCATTTTGTGAACAAGTTATATAAACAAATGCACATTGTAGGCGTTTTCAAACATCCACATTTTTTTCCAACCATTTTTCTCCACAAATTATCATTATTTTTTTTCAAATTTTTTTCAACTAATTTTATTTCACATTTTTTTCAAAACATTTTTTTTCAAATTTTTTTTTTCAACCGATTTTTTTAAAATTGTTTTTGACCCATTTTTTTCAACAAAACAATGTTGAAAAATATTTGGTTTTAAGAATCTGTTAAGACCACTCCTTATAGGCGCTCGACGCCTAGAAGTACTATTTTTTTCTTTTGAGCTTGCTGAAATCATATTGCCAATGATACTTAAAGAAAACATGTTGCTATGCATTAATATTCCTTATTTTATTAACAAATTTATCATAAAGAAATAATATAAAGATTAAAGAAAAGGGAATAAGAAAAAGACATATAAAGAATCATTTTGGATGTTTTTAAGCAAAAAGAAATCGTTTTTTCATCTGACCTTGCTGAAATTTTATTGCCTTAGACCGGAGCGACATCTCTCGGAACGCTGGTGTAATAAACGCGTCAAAATACCGGCCAAACTTGTGAAAAGTGGCTAACCTAATCTAAAAATAGAAAGAACAATTTTTCTACTACTTGGAATTATACTTCTATTTTTATAAAAATTTTGGAATATATAATAGAATATAAATGGGAAAATACATACAAGAACTTCATTAGACGAATAGTCTAAAAAATCCATAGAAATTGCAGACCACAAAAATAAAAAAAAAAGAATATTAAAGAACTATATATAGATATTGCACTGAAATTTTTATCAGTTTGAATAAAATTATAATATTGTAGAGTAAAAAAATTATAAATTACAAAAAAATGTAAATTATAAGAAATAAATGTAGAATTATTAGAAATATATGAAACAGTAATATAAATTATTCACGGACTTTCATCTGTGGTATTTATCAAAATAACCATGTTTTGCAAAGAGTGGATATTTTACCTTTATTATGAATATAAAAATGTTTCAATTGGTAATTTATTTTTTATTTGAATGGCTCTTGTCCGCGGCAAGTTACCAGCAGTGCGCCTCGACAGAGATATTATACATTTCCTTAATGAGAAATTTATTCGAAAAATTGAAAATAATAATTCAACAAATATTTTATATAAAATTTTTAATTTATATTTTTAAATATGTACCGACTGAGTATCGGCTATTCGATTGACTAGTTCAAGGGTAAAGAGTGCGGGGGGAAAGGAGTTGCTGGGCCCGATCAAAGATATTAAAAACAATAAAAACCTAGATGCGGTGCGGGGTTAGTTACCCGCCTTAAATATAGACGGCGCGTCCGGCGAAAAAAGTCAGGTCCCCTCTAGCCTCCACCACACCTCAATAGCACCCATCGATATAGTTCGCCAACAGCCACTTGGAGCGCTGTAAGCAGCTCTCATCATACTTCTCGAGGCGCACTGATGGTAACTTAGCTAAAGATATTATAAGGCTAGATGCGGCATGGGATATAGTTCGAGGAACTAATTGTAGACGGCGCTCCCGGCGAAAATTGCCCGATCCCGCCATGCTTCTCAACCCGTAGACTGCGCCAACCAACTAACTCTCTTGACTCTGCACTCTTTACCCCCCGAACGAGTCAATTGAATAGCCGATACTCAGTCGGTACATACTTAAAAATATAAATGAAAATTTTTATATTAAATATTTTTTAAATTATTATTTTTAATTTTTCCAATAAATGTTGCATTAAGGAAATGTATAATATCTTTGTTGAGGCGCACTGCTGGTAACTTAACTCGGACAAGAACCATTCAAATTAAAAATAAATTACCAATTAAAACATTTTTACATTTATAATAAACGTAAAATATCCACGCTTTGCAAAACATGGTTATTATTCCACCATGCATCACCAGATTTTCTTCCTACAACCGCCGTACCACATACTTCAATCGCAGTTTTGATAATGATATATATATATATATAAAAGTTGTCGAGGTAGCTTGTAGTCTGCGGGGTAAATTTTGTCGTAAGCTTCGTCGTTTTTTAAGCTTGTTACCTCGAGGGTAGGAATGATTAAGTCCTTACTCATCGCTCTTTGGAGGTGGCGCTCGCTTTCTTACTCCTTTTCCATACCACATCCAGGGCGCGCGCCCTAAAGAGTTTGCTCACGTTGAAAGAGTCGGAGTTTCACTTGTCAGCCATCAAGGTCGTGCGGGAGTGAATCAAATTTGAGCATTGTTGAATGCTTAGTGAGCATTTAAATGTGCATCTCTTTTAATCCTCAAACTCACACTCATACGTATTCACCCACACATATCACATATTATAAAATACAGAAATAATCACCCCTACCTCCTCACTTCAATCCACACTTCAACCCCTGTTCCTAATTTTCAGTCGTAGCCACCAACACCCTCTGTTTCTGCTGAGACTTGTACTTACTCGCACCCAATTAATACATACCTCCCCCCTTCTTTGCTAACACCGTACTAACTCCCTGACCCTCCCACATAACAATCTTTTCCAACATAGTTATCATACACACTAACTTTCTCTCTTCACATAAACACTTCATATAAGTTTTACAAACTATTCATAATGCGAGCATGGATATTGGCAATATTGCAATAATCGCCCTTTTGGTGCCAACAATTGAAGAATGTTTGCGGATAGTAATAAGTTGCGGTGATGGATTGGGTGATGTTACACATATACTCACCCACTCATAATACGCTCACACTCAATCATACATCCGCAAATGCACAAGAGATCAGATTTCCATCACGTCCACGTCGTTGATCCCAGGCAGCACTAAGAATGGGAAGCGACACATATTACGAGTATACAATAATTGGAAAATGTAATAATCTAAATAGATTGGTTCATAATCAACCATAAACAAAAGAACACCTACCCCCACGGAGAAAAATGTATGTTTAAATGTAGATGTTCAAAGAGTAAGATTGTACCGTCTAACATGTAGATATTCATGCCGAACATCTACTATCTTTTTGAAATGTTAGGCGTAAACATATTTTTATGTTAAACTGAAACACATTCAGATGTTAAAATCGTCCGAGCGCATGCGCGTCGCGCATCGGAATTTAACGACTATATTTGACAGCTATATATTTTTAATATTACAATTATGGAATATTACAATTTCGGAACATTTCCAATGAATCAAAATTAGCTATCCTTAATTGAAATTGGATAACGACTTTTTTCTGTCTACACGACAGAATAAGGTTCTTAAGTTTGAGGTTATATTGATTCGAACACACGTCAATAATAGCAGGGAATTGGAACTCGATTTATTTATTTATTTTCCTAAATTGATCGTAAGACCGAAATGAAAATGAGGCCACCGAACAAGGGAGGGTTCTGTTCCATGCTAAGTTACCGCTAGTCGGTAAACCATTGAGGTCGGTAATACAGATTCCTGCTGCGATTGCACTGGATAATCGGTCGGTAAAACAGAGAGGTCGGTAATTTTAAGGTTCTTTTCCATGCTACGTAGGTAAAACAGTGAGATCGGAAATGGAGACTCCTACTAAGTTAACATTATAAGGTTCTGTTCCATGCTAAGTAGGTGAAACAGTGAGATTGGCGATGGAGATTCCTGCTAAGTTAACAGTATAAGGTTCGGTTCCGTGCTAAGTGACCATTGATTGGCAGAACAGTTCATTACAATCGGCCGGTAAAACAGGTAAATCGGTAATTTGTTATATTATCATTTTTATATATATCGATAAGGTAGGGAACGATGTTACCATCAGTCGGTGAAACAGGGTGGTCGGGAATTTTTTATATCATCATTTTTCCATATGTTGATGAGGTAGGGAACAATGTTACAATCAGTCGGTAAAACAGGGAGGTCGGTAATTTTTTATATTATCATTTTTCTATATGTCGATAAGGTAGGGAACAATGTTACAATCAGTCGGTAAAACAGAGAGGTCGGTGATTTTTTATATTATCATTTTTCCATATGTCGGTAAGGAAGGGGACAATGTTACCATCAGTCGGTAAAGCAGGAGGGTCGGCAATTTTTTATAGTATCATTTTACCATCGGTCGGTAAGGTGAGGAACAATTTTACCATCAGCCGGTAGAACCGGAAGGTCGGTATTTTTTCATATTATTTTCCTATATGTCGGTAAGATAGGGAAAAATTTTACCATCAGCCGGTAAAACCGGAATGTCGGTATTTTTTCATATTATTTTCCTATATGTCGGTAAGATAGGGAACAATCTTACCATCAGTCGGTAAAACAGGTAAGTCGGTAACTTTCCATATTATCATTTTACCATAGGTCGGTAAAACGGGGGTCATCGATAATGCACATATCCTGCTAAAGATGGAGCCTCAGTCGCTATATCAGGAGCCTACCTTATCAATCGGGTGTAAATAACTGATGACGTCACTCAGTAGTTCATCATCCTTTGACTCAGCCATCTGTTCCATGCTGAGTTACCATCAGTCGGCAAGGTTCTGTCCCAGGCTGAGCTACCAACATCAGGTCATTACCATCGGCCGTTAATAGTCTACATCCCCAGATATAGATCGAGCCTCCATCGCTTCATCAGGACCCTTCCTTCCCAATCTGTCATTCCAAAGCTCACTGGGATTCCCCCAACGTCCACAGGTATTTACAGCAAGTGTCATGCGCCAGAAATAAGAATATTCTCTCCCTTTTCAGTTCTGATCTTTTTTTAAATAAAAAATTCAGAAAAAGCAACCATTTTTTTACATAATAATTGAAACTTTCGTTATCGTATTGGTATAAAAGTATAGGAAATATGATTTTTTTTTGTTTTGGTAAAAGTGTAGATTTTTCTATTTAGGGGTCATGTATAAATTACGTCACAATAATTATCAATCGGAAAATCCCGTAATGGGGCCTTATACCCTTTCTAATTTTTTCCCTTACATTAACAATTAAAGAATTGTAAGAATAACCCTTACTGTTGGAGAACATTCTTCTCTCTACACGTAGGTTAATTAATATCAATTTTGTCGGATGAATACGTCCAAATTATGCAAATAATATCAAAATTAATTAGTTTGTTATTTAATATTATAAGATTTTATTATTTTCATACTTTTAATAAACCCGGGGACGTTGGCCACCAGGTTTCAAGAAATGGGAATGTTCAAATTCACAAAATTAATTTTTTAAATATATGCTTTTGTATAATAACAAGGCAGATTCTATTTACAAATCTTGTGTCCTAAAATTAGTTCTGGGAATAAAGATTAAAAACTGAAAAAACTTTTTTTTTATAATATTCAATAAATGATTAAAAAATTTTAATCATCATAACTCGTACGAATATTACTGAAACTGTTTGAAATTGAGTACACATACAAAGTATACTCGGCCAATGCCTGCAAAATGATAAAAAGTTGAAAATTACCATTTGTTTAATAATATCCAAGTGAAAATTAAGGCCGATCGGTAAGCACATTTTTCTACTTTCGGAGACAAAAAGTATCGAGGCAATTTCAGATTTGAAACAACCTTTAGCGAGAAAGTTGTTCTATATAGTTTCAAAGAAAATTTCTGGAATATTTTAGATAGAGTTATTAAAAATTGACTGAAATATGCACTTTGTAAAATGATACTAGAGTCGGGTGAGTTGCTGGATCCGATAGCTCAACTGCATATCTGTGATAAAGATCAAAGGTTTTTTATTTGTAATTTTTTTCTGAAGTTGTACTTATATTAATTAGATTTGTTCACGAATGCAGAAAGATAAGCATGCGAGTAGAAAATGTATAAGTACAAGAGCTAATACTGTAGAAAATGCCCATATATTTTATTATAATTCTAAGAAAAAAATTATTACTTAAAGTGAGGATTCTACGAACATATTGTATGCGAAGGACATGATTTGTACATTTTTATTTGGGTATTTATTTATAAGATCACGTGTTTGATATGGTAACATTTAAAAGCAAATAATATTCAATAAATGCTCACATATTGTAATAATAATGACTATTGTAATTAATCATTCTAAGAAAAGAATTATTCGTCTGGGAGAATCAAAAAATTTCAACAAAACATGTAACTGGTCACCAATTCGTTACGTATTTATAAAAGTAACTTCGTTACTACAATCCTTAACAAAAAAAGTAACTAGTTACCAATTGATTACGCATTTACAAAAGTAACTTCGTTACTACAATATTTACCAAAAAATGTAACTAGTTACAAATTGGTGACTTATTTACAAAAGTAATTTTGTTACCGCAATTATTACCAAAAAATGTAACTAGTTACGGATTGCTTACTGTCTTACAAAAGTGACTTCGTTACCATAAAATGTATTTAGTTTCCAATTGGTTACTTATTTACCAAAGTAGCATCAATACCAAACAAATGTAACTAGTTGCCAATTTATTAGTTATTTACAGAAGTAACTTTGTTAACACAAACGTTACAAAAAAATCTAACTAGTTACTAATTCATTACTTATTTACAAAAGTAACTTCGATACCACAATCGCCAACAAAACATGTAACTGGTCACCAATTCGTTACGTATTTATAAAAGTAACTTCGTTACTACAATCCTTAACAAAAAATGTAACTAGTTACCAATTGATTACTCATTTACAAAAGTAACTTCGTTACCAGAAAATGTAACTAGTTTCAAATTGGTTACCTATTTACCAAAGTAACTTCAATACCATAAAATGTAACCAGTTACTTTGGTAAATAAGTAATCAATTGGTGTCTAGTTACATTTTTTGTTGAGGATTATAGTAACAAAGTTACTTTTATAAATAAGCAATGAATTGGTGACTAGTTAAATTTTTTATTAGGGCTTGCGGTAACGAACTTGCTTTTGTAAATAAGTAACCAATTGATAATTATTTACATTTTTTGGGAGCGATTGTGGTAATTAAGTTACTTTTGTAAATAATTAACCAATTGGTAACCAGTTACATTTTTTGGTAACGAAGTTAATTTTGTAAATAATTAACAAATTGATAATTAGTTACATTTTTTGTTAAGGATTGTAGAAACACAGTTACTTTTATAAATAAGTAACGAATCGGTGACCAGTTATATTTTTAGTAAGGATTGTGGTAACGAAGTTACTTTTATGAATGAGTAACCAATTGTGTAACAGGTTACGTTTTTGATATTGAAGTTACTTTGAAACATAGGTAACCAATTGGAAACTAGTTACATTTTCTGGTAACGAAGTTCCTTTTGTAAATGATTAATCAATTGGTAACTAGTTACATTTTTTGCTAAGGATTGTAGTAACGAAGTTACTTTTATAAATAAGTAACGAATTGGTGACCAGTTACAGTTACAGAAGTAACTTCATTACCACAAACGTTACCAAAAAATCTAACTAGTTACTAATTGATTACTTATTTACAAAAGTAACTTCGTTACTACAATCTTTACCAAAAAATGTAACTAGTTACAATCATAAAACGCACATGCTACAAGATTTTTTACAGATCTAAAGGAAAACCCAAACTATAAGAAATCGTTCAAAAATCAATATAAATTTTTCAGAAATGAACACAAAAACCAAGATATCTTTATGGACGACTGAAAGTAAGTTTTACCAGAAATTTTATTTATTTTCCATATTTATAACATTTAGAAAAGTCAGATTTTGACATTCAAAATCTGTATTTATTTGTCTAAATAAGTGTTTGATTCATCGGCAAAATATCCTTACGGAATATTCGACGGCCATCTTCGACATCCGGGACATTTCGACCAATGTTTTCGAATAAAAACAAAAATTCCAAATTATGAAGGAGATGGAGAATTTGAAGAAATTCGTAGCAGATATTGTTTGGTGGATATTAAATACCAAGAGAAAAATGAACCTAAAAATGTTCCTGGAAAACTTTATATTTGGTTCGACTCTCAATGTTCCGCTTGGGAGCCAATCAGAGTAAATTAATTAAATTCCTTGATTAATTGCTTTCTCATAGAGGGAGGTTTGTAATGACCTACATGCTCAAAACTACTTTTTTGACATATTTCGATATAATTGGACCCCAGTAACTCAAGAATACAATTTTCTTAAATGTCCATGTGTGTGTGTAACTTTTTTCTGTTCACCATATCTCGAAAAGTGAAACAGCTATGGTCACGGACGATTGTAGCTCCGATTTCAAAACAAAAGTTTAACCTTGTTTATATGAGAACAACTTTTTTGATATTCAAAATACAACAATACTATATCTATAAATGTATTTTTTCGCATCTTTTAGACACCTCGATCGACCTTTTTTTAAAACTTTTATGATCTTCCAATATCGAATTATGAAGTTTAAAAAAGATGGTTTATTCTGTTTATATGGGAATTTTTTTTATATTCACAATACGACAATACCATATCTATTGCAATTGTTCGCGTCTTCGAGATACATCTATTGACCTATTGTTGCACATTTTATGACCCACCAGTACCGATTTATGAAGTTTCAAAGAAATTGTTGTATTCTGTTTATATGGAAAAAACTGTTTTCGTATTACGAATACAACAGTGCTGTATTTGACATGCTTATTTGCGGTTTCGAGACACGTCGAATGACCTATTGACGAACTTTCCATGACCCGCCAGTACAGATTTATAGATTTTAATAAAAATTTGTGTATTCTGTTTAAATGAGTAGAACTTTGTTCGTATTGGGAACACTACAGTACTGTATCTGACAGTTTATTTTGTTCGGGTCTTCGAGACACGTGGAATGACCTATTCACGAACTTTTGACGACCGTTTATTATTATTATATCATTAAGCCGTTTCCCTTTCGGGGTAGGCGTGAATTGCTCGGTGGTAAAGTAGTGATGTGTCTCTCATAGGGATGCCGTGTATCGGCTTCTCGCACATAATACGCGTTTTGTTGTAATTCAAAACGCTAGTAATATTTTCAAATAAATTCCCATACATGCATGTTTACAGGGGGTTTTGGGGTCGCTAATCACGAATCCAAACTCAAATTTTCCTAATTCAAGATGGCGGATCCAATATGGCTGCCAAAGATTACCGAAACATTCCGATTTTCATAAAAATTCGCACATGGGGGTTTTTGGAGCCGCTGGTGACGAATCCGTGATCAGGTTTTCAAAATTCAAGAGGGCGAATCCAATACGACTGCCAAAAGTTACTGAAGAATTCCGATTTTCATAAAAATTCGCACATGGGGATTCTTGGGGCCGCTGACGACGAATTCGTGATCAGATTTTCAAAATTCAAGATGGCGGATCCAATATGGTTGCCAAAAGTTACTGAAACATTCCGATTTTCATCAAAAGTCGCACATGGGGGTTCTTGGGGCCGCTGGCGACGAACCCGTGATCAGATTTTCAAAATTCAAGAGGGCGAATCCAATACGACTGCCAAAAGTTACTGAAGAATTCAGATTTTCATAAAAATCGCGGCCTGTTAGCACCACTGCATACACGGAACAAGCCGAATCAAGTAGTAGTAACAGACAAGTGACAGAAAAAATTGGAATCAAATTCCGATATCACGTAAAAACAAATCGGAATATGAAAATATGAGCCGTCTGATTCTTCCCAAAGTTAGCTCGAAGAATACAACGCAAGCACTAAAAAGTGTACCACAGAGAAGCGAGTGTAGCTACTTTTTCACGAGTGGACTCACGGTTGGAAACAAATGAATAGTGAATTCCAAGGAGTGAATCTAGGCAATATGTAATCCTGAAGGATACTTATTCGACTGCGACATTTACTGTGGCAAAGGGTCCAAACCCTTATTCACAATAAAATAATATTACGCTTGAAAATAAATTAAAAAATAAATAACATTACTCTTGTAAATGCTCACCTCCACGTGGTAAAAGTTAGGCAACGGCGATGAATACATCGACGGCGAAAAGACATTCGAAAGATGCATATGAAATTGATGACCATTTTTCATAAATTATGGCAGCAGTATTCGATCCGCCATCTTGAATTTCGAAAATCTGATCACGGATTCGTCATCAGCGGCCCCAAAACCCCCCATGTGCTAATTTTTATGAAAATCGGAATGCATCAGTAATTTTTGTCAACCATATTGGATCATCGGCCATCTTGAATTAGGAAAATCTGATTTCAGAATCGTGATCAGCGACACCAAAGATATTTTACCTAGATGCGTCAAGGGTCTAGTTAGGCCACATGCCACGAGGGCGGCGCTACCTTCACTTTTGTGGCTTCGGCTTTATTCGGTACTTTTGCAGTTTCTTTTTTCATTATTTATGTTTTATTTTTCAATTGATTTTAAATATTGTAAAGTCAAAATAATAATGAATGATAATTATTTTTAAATAACTAAAGTAATCAGAATTTTTACTATATACTTACCTCTGATATTTACCTTTCTTTTCACGCTATTTTAGGCTCTAATCGCAATTTTGGGGATTTTAAGAGAAAAGCAAAAAAGTTATTATAACTTGACCTCATATGCTTTCTTAATATATAAAAATATTACAAAACTTTTAATGTCTGAAAATACTTATCTCAACATTACAAAATTTAGTTTTTACAATTTTATTTTAATTGGAAATTAATTGTAAATAATTGTAAAATAAATGTAACAAAATTTATTTTATAAAGAGATATCTCACGATTTTAAAAGGACAATACAATATTTTAAGGTAATTCTTTGTATTATTTTAATAACTAATATCACACATGGTAAAAAAAATTTCGTGTTTCAAATAAAAACTGTACTCTGTATACATTAATTTAAAAAATGAAAAATAATAATACTTTTTATAATTATTCCTAAATGCTATTGGAATATGATACACATTAGTTTTTATTTGAAAAATTCTTGTAAATAGTTGGTCATTTCATAAACTGCATGCCCTTTTTGTACCATGTTTGACCTAATGGAATAGATTTGAATAATGACATTATAAACATATCTCCATTAATTAGTGTTTAATTGAAAATTATGTTTTTCGTTGACATTTTTATTTGACATCTGAAATATTGAAAAGTTTGTGAAATTTTGTCAAGAATCATGCGAAAATTATATTTTCATAACCTTCAAATAAGCAAACAAAATACTTTAAAAAATAAATAGTTATTTCAAATTTGTATTTTTTATACAAAAATATTTTTCGCCTTAAGTTATAATTTTGTTGAAATTTTCCTTTTTTCTTCACTAAAAAATGTTTGGTTTGAAAATTTTTGCCTGATAATTAAACTATTAGGTTGAAAATCTTTTTTTTTTTCGTTCAAATTTTGATTTGAAATCAAAATGTCAGAAAACTTATATTTATATTTATTGTTACAATTTTATTTTAAGTTAAAAATAATTTTAATAGGAAATTAATTATAAATAATTGTAAAATAAATTTATTGAAATTCATTTTATAAAGAAATATCCCATGATTTTCAAAGGACAAAACTATTTTAAAGGTATTGTATTGTATTTTATTACTCTCCCTTTTACGGGTTTGAGGGCTCCGTTCCTTTTACATCTTTTACAATTTCACTTAAACACTATGCCTTATGTTTATCTTAACCTATAATCGCTCCGCCTTCTTATTATTTACAAGTTCTTAAATATTAGCTTACTAACTATTATCTTTATCAAGTGCGCGAGACCTTCCAGAAAATGCCTACCACATCATTATATCTGTGCGTATATTCTCTTTGAGCCATCAGTCGGCAACCTGCAATAATGTTTTCAATGAAATCCTTGGTATCTCCACATAATCGGTACCGGTGAACCAAGTCTTGATGTGTTTGCGATAAATCCTGATGCTGACAACCCTGTCCTGAATCGTAAACGATGAATTTTTCCGTTTCTGGATACAGGACGCCGTTTCTTAGCCAAATATTGAAAGCTTCACTGAACACTTCCTTTATTGTTTCTGCCCTGATACTCAAGGCCTCCTCCGAGGACAAATTCAAGGGCGTGTAGTCAAGATTATTTCTAGAGGGTGAACAAGAGTGGGAAACTCATGCGAGATGACATCGTGCAACACTGTTTCTTGGAGTCAGGTCTCTAGCTGCGGATGACCTTACGCGGCATACGGAACAGTTGGAGATGAAGGTTTGACCTGTGGATACTTTTTTAGAGCTACCGATCTCTGTAGAATATTATGAGGAACAGTGTTGGTGGGCCAGATGAAGTGATCCTAGAAGAACAGCCTTTTGTATCCGGTTCGCGATGGAATGAGCCTGACATTGACAAGCCGAAATCTACCAAGAAAAATGAGAAAAAATAAGAATAAAGGCGTAGTGATGTGGCGACTCCATCGCCCGCGAGCTCCGGCACTTGCAGTCGGCCACGTTGTATTGGTCCAACTTCCCAATGCAACAATTTATGCTGTACGTTACCAGTATCTCGCAGTGCCACCCACAATAGGCCTCTCTTGGATGGAGAACGTTATTCAGTTGGGAGTGGCAATAGGACCGAACCGAGGTGACGACCAGGCAATGGCCCCGGAAAAACGCGAGAACGAAGATTTAAGTGATCGGACCAACTCCGAAGGGACATCCTTACCTGTTGGCAAAGAAGTTCACCGGCGCGAAGAGGATTCATGCAGAGGTTACATGACCTTTCGGTTAATGTACACCTGGAATATGCTCATAAAACGCATCAGTATTTAAGAGATCAGGTATCCTTTATGCCCAAAAATGGATATGAAGCTTTTTATCACCAACAAGAAGAGCAACATCCTCCAGCGAACATACCACCCGTTCCAGCAAGACCACCTTTGCAGATAGCAGATAATGGCAACATGAGAAGCAGAAGATCTATCCACCAAAAAGTCTTTTTCAGGATGGACAAATTAGCTGAAGTAACGATACTTTAGTACACCTGAGTAAGACTCACGAGCATATTGCACAGCTTCAGTTTAAAATTGAAACGGCTAGACGGCATGCATCAAATATTCAGTGCGTGATTAGCTACATAAGATCAAATAAAAAATTCACTCCAAAAGTTAGGGCACTTGCTCGAAACTTAAGGAAAGCAAATCACACACTGAACAAGTTTTAACTCGTTTTTGCTCGTAGCGCGCGGGCTAATTCGTTCTTGCGCTGAGAAATAAGCAACCCGCTTTTGCTCCGACTCTTTCCTTAGTCCGCTTTTGCTATCAGCCCCTCATCTAAATGCAGTAATGTCCTTCATTTACCTAACTAATTGGGTAAATTTCAATGAACAAATTTTTTCCGTTTATGGAATTTTTATTAAATATGCAATCTTCTCAACTATTTTTTGTGTTTTATATGAAGGTACCTATAGCTTTTTTCTAGATATTATTATTATCTACATAATCTGTAAATGCAAATGATTCTCCTTAATCTCGAGTTTAAGATTAACTATTTCCAAGACTATATATTATTTGTAAAATAATTATTGTTAAAAAAATAAAACACGTTCAAAGTTAACTTTAATTTTTGACAAGTTATTCGAGTTCAGTCGTGATTACCATTTTACCTTAACTAATGCTGAATTAAAATTCATTGTTTGATTATAACATTAAAGATAAGAAAATTTCAACACGTTTCTGTTATAAGAGAGTATAATAATGGATTAAGAACTCATGATAAAGTGACAAATCCCTAGACTATTTTTTTGCGATGTGTGTCAAGGATGCCTTCTAAATAAAAAAGAAATAGTAAAAAGTCTTCATCTTAATTTATGTTTTTTTTTTTTAATTTCAAGAATAGAGTATAACAGTATGAAATGAGAAGAAGGAAGATGAAAATATGAAGAAAACAGAAAAAGATCCTGAAAAAATAAACTTTTTTAACATCCGTTTTGATAATGAAGACGTCATCGGAATATAAAAATAAGCTTTTTAAATGCCTTAATTAATGCTGTGACTTCCGATATCGAGAAGCCATAGAATAAAATGCAGATTTTAAATTCAATTTGACTATTCTAAAAATGAATAGTTCATGACATGTTTGTGTAAAATTTTGGCTAATTCGTTTCCAGTTTTCCCCTTTTTTGGTCAATCCTCTGAAATATTCATTAGAGTCCCATGGGATAGTAAAATTAAACATTTAGATTTAATTTCTTCGTGTATGTATAAAATGAGTATATAACGCAAAGGATGTAGAAATTACGTTTAATTAAACTTTCCCTTAACTAAGCTTTAAGGATCAGTTAAATCGGTTCTGGAGGCATATATCCGTTTGGATGATAGGGACTTTAATTTGGACTTAGAGTTCAAATGGTCCTACCGTGGTAATCAAATGGCTTTCTAAATGTTCGTACACAGGTTGCGGTTCTCAGAATGTAACGGTTATAAAATTGGTCATTAAGGAAACACAATTTCCGTATAAATAAAATCTAGAGTATCGAAGTTAGTGTGCTCTAGTGGAGATTTTATTGACTTAATCTGTCACATAAAAAGAATTATACATACATATATACTTTATAACCATCTTTGTCGCTCTTACGGTATTGGCCGCGACCCTGCCCTGCCGAACGCTCCAAGGGAGATAGAGTCCATTGTCCAAAACGAGATGTGCCAAATTTTCTGGGACTGCGATTTTCGGACAGCAGTCTCCGCTGCACACTCGAGGCCTGACATTGTTCTAAAGACTTCGAGAAACGAACTATATTCGTGATCGAATTTTCGGCTCCATCCGAATACAACATCACTTTCAAGGAGAAAGAAAAGGAGAAGAGGTATCAAGACCTTAAAAGGGAGCTGCAAAACAGTACCCAAAATTTTCGGTAAAAGTAATTGTCTTTGTGATAAGTGCTCTCGGAGATGCGAAATTATCACTGGTTCGTAATCATAAAGCCATACCCGCGTGCCAAAAATAGGCCAAGGCACTTGCGAGATGGATGCAGGAAGCAGTCATCCTTGGGTCGCTTCGTGTCCTCAAAACACACTAGGGTTTCGCCGGCCTGTCGTTGTGATTTCGTTGGGTCCTGTGACCACCCATCTCACTGTTGTGAGAAGTAGACATAAGTGTGATTTACCGCGGTCCCACTGAGAGCTAGTTTAATTATTAGATGGTAGTTTCTCCAATGGAACCCTGCGGTGGTTGCTAACCTTATTACATTCTCATCATAATGAGAAGGTGTTGGTTTTATGTGAAAAATGACTTTAGTGGGTTCCATGAAATGTCGACGTTTTGAGGCCCCCTGACTCAGAAAAAATAGTTTTTACGTCGGTGTCTGCCCATCTGTCGTCCGTCGTCGTCGTTGTCGTCTGTATATCGGATAAATTTCGAAAGACTAATCGGATTGGATTGTGCTTTGGCACACAGTTCCAGGGACGAAAAAGGAAGATCCAGTTTGTTAACCAGCTATTTTAGATAGAAATTCAAAAAGTTAGAGCACTTTCAAAAATTTTCAAACTATTTTTTTCAAAATTCATGAATTCCATGCACGGCCGCCCGTAGGACTCGAAAATTTAAAAAAATTATTTTCACAACTTTTTTAAATACAAAGAAAATTGACAGAGCTACAGAATTTTCAAAATCTCCCAAAAAAAAGCGAAAATTAACATTTCAAGCCAATTAAAGCATGATATGAAAAAAAAGTCACAAGAAGAAAAGTGTTACTTTTTGATAGTCCTACAAGATTCTCATGATCAGTTTTCGAGTTTTCTTAAAAAATCGAAAATTCAAATTTTATTGGCACATAACATAATGAATT
Organism: Andricus grossulariae; assembly: GCA_011634705.1. Lineage (NCBI taxonomy): Eukaryota > Metazoa > Arthropoda > Insecta > Hymenoptera > Cynipidae > Andricus > Andricus grossulariae. The sequence continues at coordinate 183,312,580 of JAABKJ010075445.1, forward strand.
CTCATTTTTTCTCAACATTCTCATCATAATGAGAAGGCATTGGTTTTACGTGAAAAATGACTTTGAAGGATTTCATGAAATGTCGACGTTTTGAGGCCCCCTGAGTCAGAAAAAATAGATTTTACGTCGGTGTCTGTCTGTCTGTCGTTGCATATTCAGCAGAAACCCTTGGTACAGGGACCCTCTATCCGCAACCCGAGGAAGCGTTCGGTGGCTTTGTCATAGGCACTGCTCTGAAAATTATTCTCTGGCCATATTTACCCTACCCGATGGGGCCCAGATCTGGGCATCGAAAATGTGGACCCGATCTGGCCTAGATCTGTCCCCTTTATTTTTTTATTTCTACAAATAATAAAGCTTACAAGTTTTTTTTTAATAACAATGAATCGTTAGCTTTGGGAAGTAGTTTGTACAGGTCATCGCCTCGAACATATTCACTAGAGAGGCTTGATTAGCCTACACGTCTCTAATTTAAGCTCTCAAGCCCCTAATTTCCATTATCAGCAATTCATCTAAATAGAAGAAAAAGAATCATGGTGAAATCAATTATATTGTAAGTAGTAATGATAGTAAATTAAAAATGAATTGTGAACTTTCCTAAAACCCTTACTTTCATTTTTACGCTTTCTTTTATAATCAATTTGTTTGGAAAAACTTACCTGTATCTTTGCAAGCTGAAAATATATATCTTGAAAAGTATCCAAAATGCAACGATACAACTAACCAAGAACTTTTCACCATTATTTATCTTTACAATGGTGCCTATCTTCATTGCTTACAATTGAATCCGCACAATAGAAAATTTTCGAGATAAGCGCGGTAGAGTCAAATAAAAAATTTACTTTGAGATAATAAATTATTTTAAGTCATTCTTTCTTTTCTAACAATTTTTCGTTTTTATTTATTTATTTTTTCGAAATTTATGTACAACATAAATTGTTTTGAAGTTCAGAGTCTTTACTTTTAGTATCTTTAAGTGCAAAATATTTAACCTAATACTCCATACTCATTTTTTGCAACTAATTTCAATCGATTTCCATAGGCCCAAATTATTAAAAAAAATATTTTTTAAATTACTTAACAATTTTCTATTTTAAATTTGTAGTTTGGGCCATCGCACCACCTGGCATTTTTTAAACATTTTAATTTATAATTTCTAAACAAAGTGGTCTAAAATTTTGAAACTTTTCTAAATTGTGCCCTTATATTTAGAAGAAATGAATTAATCACAGAATATGTGAAAAATGATAGTCACTTAGAATGGTCAACTTTTTGGAAATCACCCATGTACATAAAAATAAAATAAACATATTATAATGTTAATAAGATTACTTGAATTTGAGCAATAATGGAAAACAAATGAAATACTAATTTTTTATTTAATCGGGGAGTTAGGTCTCATGATTTTTATGTTGAATCTAGTGAATTAAAACTTACCTTCTTCTTCATTGCGGATATAGGAAATCTCACCAACAATTCTGTGCTTCCGAAATCGCAATGTACTTTTTGCTTTCGGTATTTCAAGTTCGATATAAAGAAATCACATTGTTCTGTAACGCTGTTACTGTAAGGATATGTAACAGTTCTAGAATTCTGTGATGTAACTAATATAGAACCGAGTGATAGAACTGTTATGTCAATATGTCACACGTGTTTCAAGAAAAGAACGTACAGGTCACATTGTTCTGTAACGCTGTTACTGTGAGGTATGTAACAGTTCTTGAATTCTGTGATGTAACTGATATAGAACAGAGTGATGGAACTGTTATGTCACTATGATATCACACATGTTCCAACAACGGAACATAAAGGTCACCTTGTTCTGTAGCGCTGTTACTGTAAGGGTATGTAACGGTTCTAGAATTCTGTGATGTAACTAATATAGAACAGAGTGATGGAACTGTTATGTCGCTAGAATGTCACAAGTGCTTCAAGAACGAAACATGAAGGTCACACTGTTCTGTAACGCTGTTACTGTGAGGATATGTAACAGTTCTAGAATTCTGTAATGTAACTTATATCGAACAGAGTGATAGAACATTCACTAAAGCATTCACTAGAATGTAACACGTGTTTTATGCTCGTTCTGTAACTACGTAACATAACCTTTTATGAAATGACGTTACAATGTAGTGCTCTCGCAAATTAATAATTTCGAAATATAGGAGATATCTAGCAGAATATTATAATTGTGACTTCATGAGTGTCATGGTTGTTATCGAACACTTATCAATCTTTCACACAAGCGTTCTGTGACATTTATAAAAATTATCTTTTGAAACACGATATAGACGAGTGGGATGTGCTCTACAGTAAATTAAATTCAATATATATAAATAAAATTCGAACAAACTTTTACATAGATGTAAATAACGCAAGATATTAAGATATAATTACGGAAAACGAAATATCGCATTAGTTCAATCCGTAGAAACTTATTTTTCTTACAAAAACACGAGCTTATATCTATTATGATATATATTTTTTTAATGGCTCAATATAATTTCAACGAAGACTCAAGTGGCTGGCATATTGAACTTTCTTTGGTTATCGATCACACAAATATTTTTATTTTTATTTATACCATTTTTTTCATAGTACATAAAAATGAAAATATTTGCATTTATAGTAGTTAAATTTATATTAATATTGTATAATATATTTATGCGTTGAGAAATATAATTTATATATATAGGGGAAGGAGGGGCAGCGCCGACCAGTGGGACAAAGGCTATTTTGCTTATAACATCACTATTATTTAACCATTTTAATTCTACTTTGCATTAAATAAATCTATTTTATTAAAGAGACGACAGCGTTACTTACTAAAAACTTGAAGATTGACGTTGTAAGAGAAAAATTATGCAGAAAACAGTTTTGACAACGAAAGAATGGAAGGTTCGCTCGCAGAAATATAAAGTTTTCAACATGTTATCGCTACCTGAGAGTCTCCAGTGCAAGATAAAATATAAAATCAAATAAATCAAATAAAGTTAAAAACTCAATTAAAAAAACATTAATCCTTTTCTTATTTTAAAATCCAAATCAGCTATCTCTCTCTAATTTTGTAATTTCCTATGTTTAATCAACTCAAATATTATATGTACAATTGTATTCCGATTTGTTTGTAGATTATTGTGTGTGGTTATCTCAACTTTCAGAAGTTATTCTCATCCCTGTTTCGAAGTCCTAGACTTCGTTCAAAAACGAGAAACCTTTTAATTAATTATATGTAAGTCGGTAAGTTTGTTCCCTTCAGGACGTAACATTATGAACTGATCAATTAACTATTATTAACTATTGATTGAATAATTTTTTTCAAAAAATTGAAAAACATAAAGTTTGAATTTGAATTATTTTCAATTAAGTCACATAAATTGATTATTTGCATTAACGTTATGTGTTCTAACAAAGGCTGCTGTTTTAAGAAAATATATATTTTTCCTTTAAAATATCTCCATTACAATTATATAATTTTTTTTAAATATTTGGGACGTTGTGAATTGAGTATCTGAATTCAAATTTAAAAATTATATGTGCTATAATTTCAATTTCTCCTGGTATTATTTTGAAAAGTTATTATTAATTGAAATTTTGAGATAAATATTAAATACAAGTTATTCTAATATTTCAATGAAAATAATTATTAAATGCTTCCTATGATCTGAACTCAATAATTAAATATTAACTGATTCTGTTCAAAATTACATTTTCTGGAATTAGTTGAAAGATTATTAATGAATAAAAATGTAATATTCTTCCAAATTAAATAAATAATATTTATAAAGTGAAAATTATTTGAAAGTTCCAATGAAAATAATTTTTTCATGCATTTTATGTTGTGAGCTGATTAATTAAGTATTAGCTGATTTTTTTTTATATAATATCAAATTACATAAAGATTGAAGTTTAATATTCTTCAATTGAGTAACATAAATTGATTATTTAGTTTGAGATTATGTAATTGAATATTGGCTAACATTTGTATAATAAAAGTTTATTTATATTTAAAATAGCCTTATTCCAGTTACCCAAATGTCAAATTGTTTCTGATGTTGCAAAATGAGTATCTGAATTAAATTTTCAAAAATATATGCATATATGCTTTCATTTTTTCTGGAATTAGTTTTTATGCTCTGAATGGATTAATTACTTATTAGCTGATTAATTTTTTCCACAATATTGAATTACATAAAGATTGAATTTTGTTTGATTTTAATTAGGTAACATAAATTTATTATTTACTTTAAGGTTATGTAATTGAATATTGGCTATAATTTTCATAACATTTTTTTTAAATACCTTCATTATAATTATATATGATTTCGTTCTATCACTCATGGATTGTATTTTTAATACAAAACATTGAAATCTGATTTTTTCATGTTTATAAAATATTAATTTAAGGTTACTCGAGGTAATTTTCTGTACAAAATACTGATTTAGAAAGAATGTTTGTCAAACTATAGAACGGATTTCTTTGCCACAAGACACAAACCTAAATTATACTATAGTAAAAAAACTGGGAAAAATAAGATGTAAACCAAATTTTGCAAAGAAAATTAACATTGATCGACCTATAAATATATTTTTTTAATTTTGAAAAGAGTTATAGATTATATAATTCCAGAAGGAATAATTTTTAACTGAGTCAAATCATTTCAACAAATAAAGCTTAAAAATTCACAGGAAAATTAACCCATTTCCACGCCACCCAGGAGGTAGAGTTACAACGCTTTTTTTTTAAGTGGTTTGTCGAAGGGACAGAGAAGGCGTGAATCACAAATTAACAATTCACAAAATTGTTAGTAACATTTTAAATTAATAACAAATTTGTAGCTTTTTTTGGGTAAATAACTTTCATCTATTAATTTTTTCCCCTATCTTGTGTCGTTTGTCCAAACAATTAATTTTTTTATTTTCAATGTTGTTTTTTTACGAATAAAACAAAAACTATGTGTCCTATCAAAAAGTAATTCATGAAAAATTTGTAGATATTTTTTGAGTGCACAATTTTTCTCTTCTCATCTTTTATCGCAACTTGCACAGTTCGGCCGCAAAATTAAATTTTGGATTTTTCTTATGTTTGGTGCGTTCAAATTTGGAATTTTCCATTTTAAAAAAAAAATATGAAAAGTTGTTATGATAATCTTGTAGGGCTTTCAAAAAACAACGTTTTTTTCTAGTCTTTTTGTCATATCGTGCGTTCTTTAGCTTCAAATTTTCATTTTCGTTTGTTTTTTTGAATTTTTAAAAATGCTATAACTCTGGTAATTTTCTTTTTATCAAAAAAAGGTGTGAAGATAAATTGTTCGAATTTCTGAATGCTATGTATAGCTGTACATAGAATTTGTAAATCTTGAAAAAAATTGTCTCAAAAATTTTGAAAATGCTGTAACTTTTTGAATTTTTATCCAAAATAGCTGGCTAATAAACTTGAACTTCAGTTTTCGCATATGATATTTTCATTTTAGCAAAAAAATTGTTTAAAAGTGTTAATCAATTGGATTTTTTAATACAAATTTAGACATGCTTGGAAAATTGGATTTTTCGAAATAGAAAACAATTTTAATGCACATCAAACCGGTTTGACTTCCTTAAGCTATTACAATTTTTTAAATCAAAATAACTTTTTTTTTTTGTCAAAAAATGAATCCAAAAGTAGGTGTCGAATCTTTGAAATTCGATTTATTCGAATATTCGAACAAGTACGCGTGGTATGCTTCCAAGTTATTGCCAAACAGAGTTGCCTTTGCCAACGTAAATGAAACTTGTTTCCCTTCAACTGTTACCCGAAAAAACTGCGATTGCAATGAGGTTGCATTTATAAAATGCGCTCGTTGCAATGACACATTGTGCTTCAAATGTTTTTATGAAAAATATCATCCCGGAACATGTAAATCAGAAATAATCAAGATTTTAAGAAACTAAACAGTTCCTGCGTAATTTTCTTCCACTTTACCTTCACTATTTTCAAAATAAATAAAAACAATTTTGTTTTCAGGTCGACAACTTCTGGACTATATTATAATTAATTAAATAATACTAATATAATATAATTAATCAAATAACATATTTATTATAATGAGTTAATTGAATTGGACAATCTAAAAAAGGGGGGGATTAAATCACCCTGAGGGTTTATAAAATAATTATTTAACACGTTTTTAATAAAACGAGCAAAAAAAATGTCAAAAAGATTCGAACGCGCGACAGCGTGCCCCTCAGCCAACCACCTTACTGCTGTACCACTGACTTCGGTTGAGAAAATCTCGTGAGCCACGGTTCATACTCGTATAGCACGAAAACCGTGATTTTCAAAAATTCATTTTAAAAAACTAGGGCCCAATTACAAGAACGCCGCTATACGTGTCTAATATTTTTCGACGTTCTATCGATTTATACTAGTCTAATCTCAAAGTCAATGTCGCAGAGCAGGCCGTCCATGTAAAAGTTAAATTTTCACTAAAAAAAAAATTGTGACAAAAAAAAAAGAATTTTCAACAAAATAGTCAAATTTCAAGCAATGAAATAATATTTCAATTAAAATGATGAATCTGCATCAAGAAAATGATTTTTTAACAAAGTAGTTCAATTTTCAAACAAAAAAAAATTAGTTTTCAACGAATAATGAATAGTAGATATTTCCCTCGAAAATGTTAACGTTTTAGAAGTGTCTAGACTCACCGAAAACATTTTTACTACGCGCACGGAATTTCGTTGAACATGACGCTCTTTTCCAGCTCATATGAGCTCACCGAAAATATTTATTATATGCTTGGCGAATTTTGAAGAACCTATATACACGACCTCTAATTTTAAATTAAAAACAGTTGAATTCAACCAAAAAAGACGACTTTTCAACAGAATAGTTGAATCCTCAAAGGAGATTGATTTTCAATCAAACAGTTGCAGTTGTATCCAAAAAACTATTATATTGCTACTAAAACAGATTAAATTTAAAACCCAAGGAGATTAATTTTTTATCAAAAAATATGAATTTTCAACCAAAAAAGAGATATTTTTAACAAAATGTGGAAAAGTTAATTTTTCACTGAATATGTATATATATATATATATATATATATATATATATATATATATATATATATATATATATATATATATTTGATATACTTCAAACTGATGGAAGTTATTAATTGTTCAAACATTATGGATGTGTTATCCCTATTCAAGCCCACCTAAAACTATATTTACATAGTTATACCTAGAAGATTCATTGTCCTATCTGAAATTCATTGAGAAGGAATTAGTCAATACTTTTTCACCCTGGAAACTGGCTTATCAAATACGAACACATTCTATAAATATAAATGACAATCTAAGGGAGATAAAATTAAAGCCTTTATAATGCATGGAATAAGAATTTTTTTGCTCTTCTTCAGCGAAAGAATACACATTATTTACACAGTTAACTGCAGCTTTTTTTCTAGTTTAAAAATATGAGAGTCGTTTGTGCTGTTGTTTTATACTTGGTGCTTAATTCTATTGGTGAGTATGGTAATATAATATATAATATTTAAAACGCTTTCATGCTTTCCGCAAATAACAATTCGTCTGTTTTAATTTTCAATTTATCCCAAAGATTTTTTTCCAAACTCTATGTTTGTCCATAATGAGTACGAATTCAAACTGAATATATTCTGGAGTTCTGTATACCTCTTAATTTTGAAGTGCACACTTGCGATCGTCTCATCTGCTTTCAGACATGTTAAATATTATTATATTTTAAATAATTCCCCAATAATTGTTATTTGTTGCAATTTTAGAGCTATCCTTGAGTATTGACTTTGAAAATGTCGTTCTTATAAACTGTTGAGAACAATTTCAAGAATTATATCATTACCGAATTAATAATTAATTAATCAATTGGTAACACATAGTAATAGTTATCATAGTATTTATCAATTCTTATAAATGAAATCACAGTTTCTGTTCGGAAAAAAGACCCTATAAGTAAAAAAAGGCTAAAAATGTAAAGTTGTTTATAGTAGTTATTAAAAACTATGATCAATATTTTGATGAATGGCAATCTTTTTGATCAGGATATTATTCTTCAGATGAAAGCAATGGCTCTTGAGAAAGGAAAGATGTTCTTTCTTCTAAACTGAGAATAGGTGTATTTTTATATCAATTGCCGATGAAAATTGCTTACAACGATGAAAATTGTTCTTCCAAGCCAATATGTTATATGAAGATATCATTTTTTGGCTAAAAAGAAATATTTTCACGCTAAAGGAATTTTTGTTAAATATTTGTTCAGAAAGCAATTCTACGACACTCAAATGAAAACCTTTTAAAAATTTGCATGCTGACGTTAAATCTACGTATATTAAAGCTATTTTATATATATATATATATATATATAAAAAACTAAAGGTTAACAACCACAGCAGGGTCCCACTGGGAGTAACTGTCATCTAAAAAAATGACATCGGCTCCCAGTAGGACCGCGGTAAATCCCATTCATTGATTTAAGTTGACCTGGAAAATTGAGCAACCTTGACCTGGAAAGCCCTTGAAAATAATAGCGTAGTTATATATATATATTTTTTTTTAATTTTTCAACTGTACAATTTTCCAGGTCAGCCCAAATTAATGTGATTATAATTTCAATACTTTTTTAATTATCACAATAGTTTCAAACCCCCATAAAAATAAAGTGAGAGTTTCGTACATACTTTTCTCGTCAGAACTTAACGCAATAAACAAAGAGGAGGTTGCTCTTTTTATACTTTATTGAATAAATTAACATCCAATATTATAAACAATTTTAAGTTATAGTAATAGGGCACTATATATATCATATATTTAGGATATTAGAAAAATCAAGTCACCACTGACAGTTAATAGTTTTAAACAATATAAAAGCACGCTATCATTTCCAATGCTCTAAATGGATGAATAAATCAACAAATTTGTAAAGTTTCAAAATTATATCAATTTAGGAAATTTTAAGTTGTAAACACTTTCAATTTTCACAGGAATCTTGATCAAATTTTTTTATTATCTTTAAACCTTTCAAAATCTTGAAAAAGCCTGAAATTTTTTTTTCAAAATGTTAAAAAATCTGCATTTTCTCTGGAATGTTTTAAAATCTTCTAATATTTTAAATCACTTTCCAAATTTTTTCGAAGTTTACAAAATTCAAAATGATTTTCTTTTAAAAAGTGATTACTAAAAACTCAATGTTTTGTAATTAAATTACAAGTACTTTTCAAGGTTTCCAGGTCAAATCGCCACCCTGTTGTGTTACACATTGTTTGTAAGTTTATGTTTATAAGAGTGCCCAGTTTTATATTAAAGAAATAAGTTTTTAAACTTTAAATTTTTCAAAAAAGAAGCAAGGGAGGAAGTAATCGCAGATGAAATTATAAGCGGCGATGAAACGCTCATGAAAGGGAGAATATCAAGTGGCAATATTAAGCAATTTCAGAATAAATGATTGTAAGAATAATAACCCGAGAATGGCATGAATGAGCTAAACATGTGATTGTTGTAACTACGAAGCATCGCAAAATGTGCCAAAGTAAAAGTATTATACCCAGAAGGTTCAAAGGTAGTATATGTAACAGTCTAATTGAGGATGTACATGACGAAATAAAATTCTATTCTATTCTACATTTTCAAACTGTAAAACTATGAAAATAATGCAAATATTAGTACGATGATCCGCTCGTCGCGCTGCCCCGTGAGCAGGGTAGCACGGTTACGCGTAATTCGAACTTTTATACGTAGAATACATATTTTACGTATTATACGTTAAAATGTAATAAAAGTAAAAAATCGCGGACTGGATAAGTGGGGGGGGGGGCGTTTGCGGGTGAGGGTAAAGAGCATAATATAACCTCACTTATTTTTAATGTTATTGTTGTTATTGAAGCCGGTAGCGCTTTTGACATTTTTGGGAAAAAAATTTTTCTTCGAAAAATTTTTGCTCGAAAATTTACCATCGAAATTTTTAATATTATTGTTGTGTTTGAAGCCGATAGCGCTTTTGACATTTTTGGGAAAAAATTTTTTCTCCGGAAAATTTTTCCTCAGAAAATTTACTATCGAAATTTGTAACGTTATTGTTGCTTTTGAAGCCGATAATGCTTTTGACATTTCTAGGAAAAAAATTTTTCTTTGGAAAATTTTTCCGCAAAAAATTTACTATCCAAATTTTTAATGTTATCGTTGTTTTTGAAGCCGATAGTGCTGTAGGCATTTTTGGGAAAAAATTTTTTCTTCAGAAATTGTTCCTCAGAAAATTTACTATAGAAATTTGTAATTTTATTGTTTTTTTTTGCAGCCGATAGTGCTTTTGACATTTTTGGGAAAGAATTCTTTCTTCGGAAAATTTTTCCGCAGAAAATTTACTATCGAAAATTTTAATGTTATTGTTGTTCTTGAAGCCGATAGTACTGTTGACATTTTTGGGAAAACATTTTTGCTTCAGAAAATTTTTCTTAAGAAAATTTACTATAGAAATTTTTAATGTTATTGTTGTTTTTGAAGCCGGTAGCGCTTTTGACATATTTGGAAAAAAATTTTATCTTCAGAAAATTTTTCCTCAGAAAATTTAATATCGAAATTTGTAATGTTGTTGTTTTTGAAGCCGGTAGCGCTTTTGACATTTTTGGGAAAAAATTTTATCTCCAGAAAATTTTTCCACAGAAAATTTACTATTGATATTTTTAATGTCATTGTTGTTATTGAAACCGATGGCGCTTTTGACATTTTTGGAAAAAAATTTTTTCTTCAGAAAATTTTTCCTTAGAAAATTTACTGTCAAAATTTTCAATGTTATTGTCGTTTTTGTAGCCGGTAGCGCTTTTGACATATTTGGGAAAACATTTTTTCTTCAGAAAATTTTTCCTCAGAAAATTTAGTATCGAAACTTTTAATGTAGTTGTTGTTATTAAAGCTGGTAGCGCTTTTGACATTTTTGGGAAGAAAATTTTTCTTCAGAAAATTTTTGCTCAGAAAATTCACTATCGAAATTTCTAATGTTATTGTTGTGATTGAAGCCGATAGCGCTTTTGACATTTTTGTGAAAAAATTTTTTCTACAGAATATTTTTCCTCAGAAAATTCTCTATCGAAATTTTTAATGATATTGTTGTTATTGAAGCCGATAGCGCTTTTGACATTTTTGGGAAAAAATTTTTTCTTCAGAAAATGTTTCCTTAGAAAATTCACTATCGAAATTTTTAATGTTATTGTTGTTATTGAAGCCGGTAGCGCTTTTGACATTTTTGGGAAAAAAAAGACTTTTTCCTTATTAGATGTACGCAGAATTTTATAGACTCTATTTCATCCTCTAGCGTCATCAATGTAAACTATGCCTGGATCGATTTATTTTCAAAAAACTGAACTCCACTTTTTTGCCCGTAAAAACAGGAAAAAATGGCCAAGTTTAAGGGGTCATAACTTATGACCTATTATAGGTAGGACGTTGTACTTTTTTTCTCATTACAGCGAATTGAGTCTACTTTCACTCACCTGTGGAACACTTTTCCGTGCAGTAATTAGGTTCGAAGGTACACAGTGTTTTTTGAAACTTGGTGATTTTTCGCTGAAAATCCAAAAAAGTGGGAATTTTTTAATCTATCATAATTCGATATAAATTATATTATAATTAACATTAACATTTTTGTATTTTATTTATTATTTATTATATATATGTATTTATTATTTCTTATTATATTATTAAATTGATATAAATAAGCGTATTATTTTTAGAACAAAATTTTCTCATAATTTTATTTTCTTTCTTTTTTCTTCAGGACATTTTGCTCTAAAATGCAATTGAAATCATGCATTGGTGGGATTATTTCGGGAACGAAACTACCAGATGACTGGACTGTCAGCGGCACGACAGCCGGGCGCCTCATAAAAAAAGTCATATATTTAATAATTTTTTTCTCGGGAACCATTGCGTATAATTGAACGAATGTCTTTTTCCCCTAAAGGTATGATCAAGGAGAGTGAAAAAAGCTTTGTTTGGTGGTAAACAATATTTATTTATTTATTTATAAAATAAAATGCATGTGTTGAAAAAAAAAGTTTTCTGTTGGCGCAGGTGATTTCTCCAAAATGACCGGGCGTATCGACTTCAAATTTTAACAGGATTTTCAGCACTATCATGGCTATCGTCCGAACCTCCAGGTTGTTAATATTTTGATTCTAACTTATAATTTCACCTGATTTATGGTGCAAAAATAGTTTTGTTTTTTTCTCTCTTTCAGAATAAACGCCGCCATTTTGTTAACTTTTGATTAAATAAAAAAGTGGAGGTATGGATCATAGGGGCGATGACATAGATTAATAAACTTTTTCGATTTTCTGTTTTGGATCACCAGGAGTGCCAATATCACCTGCGCCAGCAAAAAACTTTTTTTTTGCACACATGCATTTTATTTTATAAATAAATATGTTTTACAATCAAACAACATTTTTTTCACTCTTCTTGATCATACCTTTAAGAAAAAGAACATTCGTTCAATTGCATAAAATAGTTTTTGAGAAAAAAATGATTGAAAATATGCTTTTTTTTATGCGTTACATTGGAATTCCCCTTTAAGGCCATGTGACGAGTGGATCACGTGACCGGCTTCCTACCTTACCGACACTTTTTTTATTTGTAAACTTATTTCACTAATAAATTTTTGTTATCTACTGAATATGTATGTACACTATGTGAGGTGCGTTTCGCCATCACTTGCACAACAGGATTTGAATATTTTCCTTATGCCATAATTTTTGGCTTCTTTGAGAATCTCCAGAAACGCAAAAATTAATTTTCAAAAGACAACCCCTGTGTTCCAAAAATGACTTGTAACAAATGTAACAAAAAGTCTTAACATTTTCGAAAACCAGCGAAATTACATCCTGAAAAACTCGTTACCGAGATTTAAATAACAAAACACATTTTGTCACAAGAAAAGTCACCCTCTTCGATTACTCTTAGAAATTTCTGTTACGTAACTTGTAACAAAAATAACAAAAACACTCAACATTCACGAAACTTAGTGAACTTTTTTTCTTGAAGACTTTCAAGCAAGCCCAACATAAGAGAACATTTAACGCAACAAAAAATTTCTACTTTCGGATCATTTCAGACTTTCTGTTAATTAACATTCAACAAAAGTATGAAAAAAACTAAAAATTTGAGAAACACACCAAAATTTCTTTCTTGAACATTTTCTAAGCAGATCAAAATAACACAATACCTTTCCTTGCAGAATTTCAGTAAGAATAGACAAGAGCGACTTCCGGTGCTTGAGAAAGGTTTGTGTTGTTTGAGGTTCACTATTAAGTTGTCGCAGGATAAAAACGAGTAAATTTAGTGGTAGGAAAGTGGTTTTGTTACTCGAATCCTGCCAAAAATTTTCAAAAAAGAAAGTTCGCCCTGAGCTGCTCCGATACTGTAAAAAAATATCTTCAAGGTCAGCTTGAAAACAAAAAAATATCAATTATAACGAATGTAATTGAAAATTTGAGATGATTGAAACTAAAAGGACTTATCAGTCATCCAAAAAGAGGTGGTCTTAAGCTTTTGCACGGTTGTGTATTCAAGCAATGTTCAGAAAGTATCTCATTGACTCAAAGAATTATTAAAATATAATATTCCCTTTGACAGTCATGGTTAATGAGAGCAATAAGAAAATAATTAAATGATTTTAATATTTCAATTGCATCTAAGCAGGTCAGCATATATTGGATTTTAATTTAGTTTCAATGCAGTGCGTGTTTTAAACCTTGCATCATCTAAAACCGCCAAAAAAATTTCAATTAAAAATAATCACCACAGACAGCTTGCCAATCCTGGTTATCCTGGTGGTTCAAGTTTTGCGTCACGATCTGGAACTAAGAAGGGGGTGGGTGTATGAAAAGTTTAAAAAAGTGTGACGTAGCTTTTGAACGGTTCATATGCTAGAAATAAATTTAAAAAAATAAGAATAAAACATTCATGAAAAATTCAATGAGGTTTTCAACAACAATGATTGCGAGATTTTAGAGACAAATCCTTACGCCGCTTTTTTAGATGACAATAGGACCTTCTTGTCAGAAAAGAAAATATCCTATCACAGACTTGCAAATTGCGAAAAAAAGGCTCAAAGTAATTGTAAGTAACCTACGCGGAGAAAATAGCCAGGCTCTTCTTTTTCTTCTCCTCTTTTATGAGAGAGAGCGTGAAGTGTTTGATTCCCAAAAAATTAGATGCTTGTAGTCTTAGTGATTACCGACTATTCACTTGCCTCTCCACTCTCTATAAGTGTTTCGGGTCCATAATTTCTGAATCTATTTTAAATATTGTGAGAAGAACAACGTTCTCTCCAAAAAAACGAAAGGGTTCTTTTTGAGGCTCTCGTGGCTACAAGGACCCAGACACAATTTATCAGTGTGGTTATGTTGCATATGTGTCATCCAAATTCTGAGTAACGCTATGCAAACATGGTGCACAAAGATGAAATGTTCTATTCGTGAGGTGATAAGGGATACCCAGTCACTGCCCATTAAACAAGGAATCTTTCATGATGATTTATTCAGCACACTATAGTTCATTTTTTTCGGCATTGAACGCGCTAAGTTGGACACTCAACAAAACGTCCTATAGGCTCAAAATCGAGACGGAAGTCGTTGAGTCTTAACTGACTCACGTACTGTAGATGGACGACCTAAAGTTCCTACGTTTTGTCAAAAAATCAGTGAAACAATGAATAGTAGATTCTTATAGTAAATTGTGTGTGTTTTTTTTAAATTAATAATTACAATACATTCACAAATTTTCTGCATCACTAGTGCACCTTTCTGACGGGATCTTCCTGCGAAAAGACTCTTCTTATTCTACACCCTGGCTGGTGCGCCCGACTTCCTAAATATTTTTACTAGTATTCACCTACAATATTTTTGTAGTAGAGAAGGAAATTCGCAGTGAAACCTGCGTATCGTACAGCGAGTCTGAGTCTACTTAAGTATAGGGATCCACCAAGTCTTGAACTCTCGCCTTGCCAACGATGAATGCTGCAGTTACATTTGCATTTATATTTACATTTTTATGTTTTATTTGCGACGCTTTGAGCTCTTGCACGTGGACTGTGATCTTGTATTGCAGTACGTAACCGTAACAAGTACGCGTGCCTCCGCGTCTTTTAAGATGCTTTTAACAAAATATTTTGGTTATATCAACGAAATCTTTTTCTAGATACTACAAAAATCTCTGCTAACTTATTTTATAGATCCAACAAAAATTTGTTTTTAGTCAATGCAGTATTTTGTAACATCAACAAAGCGGTTCAACCAAAAACTTTGATTTATTGAAGCAATCAAATGTGGTTAACTGACCTAAAATTCTGTTCATGCAACCAAAACTTTTTTTAAAACGAACCAAATGCAGTGAACGAGACGGTTTTGCTAAATAGAGAAAATGACATCCCAAATTTTCAACTCGATGTGGCTATTCGTGTGAAAATAAGTTTACAAATAAAAAAAGTGTCGGTAAGGTAGGAGCTGGTCACGTGACCCACTCATCACATGGCCTTAAGATTATTCCATTTTAGTATAACGTTAAAAAACTTAAACATAATAAATTGTTAATTATTTATAAATAGTATTTTACGAATTAGTGTAATATTTTGAAATACCCTTCTGGGTACACAGAAAAATCAATGCAGATGTGCAATATTCTGGGAAATGACTAACTACCTTACTGCAGTGCAGCGAAACGTTGGGAGTTGTTGTAATTAGAATAAATGATGAATCAACTCAATAGGCACTATTTCGAAAGATTCTTTTGTTAGCACGACATGGTATATTCTTTTGTATAAAAGAAAAAAGGCTGGCTAATTAGAATTTTAGAAAGATAATGCGCCACACTTATTCGGTTGACCTCAACAAATTTTCTTATTCATTCGGAAATTTTATTTTTTGGGATTCTTTAGTCGTCCCTTGGGAATTTAATTATTTGGGAATTTCATTATTCGGGAATAAAAAAAAGACTGTCTAATTAGAATTTTAGAAAGATGAAACGCCACACTTATTCGGTTGACCTCAAAAAAATGTCTTTTTCAGTCGGAAATTTATTCATTTATTTTTTTATTTTTTAGTCGTCCATTGGGAATTTTATTATTTGGGAATTTCACATTTCGGGAATAAAAGAAAAAAGACTGGCTAATTAGAATTTTAGAAAGATAATGCGCCACACTTATTCGGTTGACCTCAACAAATTTTCTTATTCACCCGGAAATTTTATTTTTTTGAGATTCTTTAGTCGTCCCTTGGGAATTTAATTATTTGGGAATTTCATTATTCGGGAATTAAAAAAAAGACTGTCTAATAAGAATTTTAGAAAGATAAAACGCCACACTTATTCGGTTGACCTCAAAAAAATTTCTGTTTCAGTCGGAAGTTTTACTTTATTTTTTGGATTTTTTAGTCGTCCCTTGGGAATTTTATTATTTGGGAATTTCACATTTCGGGAATAAAAGAAAAAAAAAGGCTAATTAGAATTTTAGAAAGATAAAGCACCAGACTTATTCGGTTGACCTCAAAAAATTTTCTTCTTCAGTCGGAAATTTTATTTTTTTTGGGGATTTTTTAGTCGTCCCTTGGGAATTTTATTATTTGGGAATTTCATTATTCGGGAATAAAATAAAAAAGGCTAACTAATTAGAATTTTAGAAAGATAAAGCGCAACACTTATTCGGTTGACCTCAAAAAATTTTCTGTTTCAATCGGAAATTTTTTTTTTTTGGGGGATTTTTTAGTCGTCCTCGGAAATTTTATTATTTGGGAATTTCACATTTCGGGAATAAAATAAAAAATAAACATTTTCGATGAAGTAATGTGTATTCAGTACTTATTCGTGATTAAAATGTTACGAAACCTCAACCAGGGAAACAAACTTTTAACAAAGTAGTTCAACTTTCAAGCAAGTTATTATATTTTAAATCAAACTGCTGAATTTTAAACTGAACAAGATCAACTAACAATCGCAATGAAAATGTTAAATTTTAGATTAAAAAAATTATTTGGAAGAAGAAGGGAACTTGAAACAAAATATTTCTTTTAACCAGGATGAAAAGTCTGGAAACAAAAGATAAATTTTTAACCAACCATTTAGTTCAACTTTAAACCAAGTAGTTGAATTTGAGACAAAAAATATGTTAATTTTTAATCAAAACTACGAATTTTCAACTAAAGAAGTTGATTTTTTTGACTAAAAATAGTATAGAGTAATTTTCAGTTTGAAAAATCAATTTTGAGCAAAAAAAAACGAATTTTAAAAAAAGTAGGCGAATTTTTAATCAAGAAGCAATAAATTCAAATGAATTCACGAAAATACAATCAATAAAATATATAAATTTATAATAAAATAGATGAATTTGTAAACGGTAGGTTCATCAATCGCTGCACTGCGCGCGCGTGCGATTTTCCGATTCAAGGGTGAAAATCATTTTAATACAAGCTTAAAATTTTTAATAAATATTTATTTGTTGAAAGTATTCAAACACCAAAATTCGAAACTTTAGAGAAGGCTTACCAAGTGTGCTTATACCTATACAGTTAAAGTGTGCTGACGTTATATTCTATGAATTTTTAATCTAAATGCTTTAAGTTACTCAAGGTAACATAAAATTTATGATCAATATGTTTAAAACCCAAATTCCTTTTTCTATGTCTAATTTCACGTTTTTATTTTTCATATAATGAATGATGTAAGAAAGAGCGTGGCGTAAAATTTTTATTTCAGATAATAGGATACCCCTGCCCCCTATTCTTTTGCTTTTTACATGAAAACCAAACGAAAACATTTCTTTTTGAGAAAAAAAATTGGTCTCAGGAATTCTGACCGAACTGCCTAAAAACCTGAAGAAAAAAAAACATATTCATCTTGAAAATGTATGCACGTGATCTGAATGAAATCTTATTCGGCGTAACACGCCACAACTCCAGAAATAAGCCAAAGTTCGGTTAAAAAACGATCGATTTTCCCTAGGTGTACACCAATGCAAAATGGTGCAAATATGAGAATGAAAACTCTCATTTTGAGACCTAAGAAATTTGAGCTGCTACAAATACCAGTGTTTTTCTCTGAGACGTCTGACATATTTCCATATAAACTTGTTTTATAATTTTTACCATTTCGCAAACTAAAGAGATGTACATGGCACTGTTATTTGAAACAAAATTAATCCAGTAAGTATGCATATGTCAAAGGGGCAACGAGACAAAGAGAACAATTGTTAATTGGCCTGAGGATTTGAAGTGCTGGAAAAGGGGCACCGAAACAAGGAGAATACTTTTTATTATGTCTGAAGGTTTGAAGAACTGGAAAGGGAGATCCGGGACAAGGAGAACACTTTTCATTATGCCTGAGGATTCAAAGTGCTGGAAAAGGGGCACCGAGTTAGGGTTAACACTTTTCATCATGTATGAGGATTTGAAGTGCTGGAAAAGTAACAAAGAGACAAGGAGAATACTTTTCATCATGTCTGAGAGATCAAAGAACTGGAAAGGGCGCATATGGACAAGGTGAACAATTGCATTATGTACAAGGGTTTGAAATTCTGTAAAGGGAGCCCAGAAAGAAGGAGAACTCTTGTTATTATATCATTGGAATTGGAGAGCTGGAAAAGGGGCATTCGGACGAGGATATCACTTGTTATTATGCATGAGGGTTTGGAGTGATGGGAAAGGGGCACCGGACGAGGAGAAAACTTTTTATTATGTCTGAGGGTTTGAAATGCTGTAAACGAAGCACTGGAATAAGGAGAACATTTTTTATTATATCTCAGGGATTTTAGAGTTGGGAAAGGGGCGCTTAGACGAGGAGAACGCTTATTATTATGTCTGAGGTTTCAAAGATTTCGAAAGGGGGAACCGGGACAAAGAGAACACTTGTTATTATGTCTAAAAGATAGAAGTGTTGAAAAAGGACCATCGGGACGAAAAGAATACTTGTTATAATTTCTAGAGGTTTGCAGTACTGGAAAAGGGGCGCTGGATTAGGAAGATCATTTTTTATCATGTCTGAGGATTTTTTAGTGATGGAAAAGGGAGACAAATTGTTATTTTGTCTGAGGGTTTAACGAGCTGAAAAAGGGGCAACGAAACGAGGGAAACGCTTGTTCATATGTCTGAGGGGTTGGAGAGCTGGAAAGAGGGCACCGAGAAAAGAAGGCTTAATATTATGTCTAAGGACTTGGAGAGCTGGAACAGGGGCAATAAGAAAAGAACACTTGTTACTTTGTCTGAGGCTTTAAGGAATGGAAAAGGGGCACCGGGACAAGAAGAATACTTGTTATTATGTCTGAGGGATCAAAGAACTCGAAGGGGGCATAGGGACGAGGAGAACAATTGCTTTATGTCTGAGGATTTCAAATACTGTAAAGGGAGCACCGGAACAAGGAGAATACTTTTTATTATTTCTAAGGGATTGGAGAGATGGAAAAGGGACACTGGGACGAGGAAACCGCTTGTTATTATGTTTGACGGCTTAAAGAGCTGGAAAGGGGGGACCGGCGCAAGGACAATACTTTTTATTATGCCTAAAAGTCTGAAGTTCTGGAAAAGGGGCACCGGGACGAGGATAATACTTTTGGTAATATTATAAAATTTTCGGGAATTTTATTATTCGGGAATTTTCCAATTCAGGAATTTTCTAGTTCAGATATTCGAAATAGAAAATTCCCGAAGTTATAAATTAGCTAAAAGATAAAAATCTCGAATCGGAAAATTTGGGAATAATAAAATTCCCGAACGTCTGATTATTTAAACCTACTTTTCTTCATATTTCGAAGAAATTTGATTTAGAGTAAAACGCTATTGGATTCACAAAACCTTGCCGATCTAAATAGTATTTATCAGAATTATCTGAGATTTTTTTTATGAGATGTAGTTTGCCAAAGTTGATAGGCACTTGATCTTATAATCCTATTTTTTTTATATTTCATACAAAAAACCTTAAAATCCACTTAGTATTTATCAGAATTGGCTGAGATTATTTTCTGATGAGTTATAACTCACCAAAGTCATGGGTCGCCAACTCTTTAATTCTACTTTTCTTCGTATTTCATTCAATAGCTCTATGTCAAATTTTTTTACAAGAATGAGTAAAACGCCATTTGATTGACATAACCTTGCAGATCCATGTAGTATAAATAATAATTCAGTGAGTTCTTTTCTATTGAGTTATAACATACCAAAGTCCAGGGTCGCCACTTCTTTATTCTTATTTTTCTTCGCATTTCATTCAGTATGTTTGAATCCAATTTCTTCAGATAATTAATAAAACAGTATTAAATTTTTCAAAAAGTCTTACAGATCTATCAGAAATTTATCAAAATTCGCTGCGACTTTTTTCTGATGAGTTATAATTCACCAAACTCAAGGGTCGCCAACTCTTTAATAATATTTTTCTTTGTACTTCATTTAATAGCTCTGAATCAAAATTCGTCACAAGAATGAGTAAAACACTATTTGATTTACATAACCTTGCAGATGTATGTAGTATGAACAATAATTCAGTGAGTTTTTTTCGGATGAGTTATAACTCACCAAATTCAAGGGTCGCAAAGTCTTAGATAATATTTTTCTTTGTCTTTCATTCAATAGCTCTAAATCAAATTTTTTTACAAGAATGAGTAAAACACTATTTGATTTATATAACCTTGCTGATCTATGTAGTATATATAATACTTCAGTGAGTTTTTTTTCTGATGAGTTATAACTCACCAAAGTCAAGGGTCGCCAACTCTTAAATAATATTTTTCTTTGTCTTTCATTCAATAGCTCTCAATCAAATTTTTTTACAAGAATGAGTGAAACACTATTGGATTTATGTTGGAAAATTTTTTTTTCTTAACAATTATTAAAACAGCAGTAAAATAAAAAAATGTCTGACAGATCTATATGAAATTTATGAAAATTCGTTGCGATTTTTTTCTGATAAGTTATGATTCCATAGAATTTGTATTTCCATTAGTTCCGTCATTTTATAATATTACCGAATTGGAAAATTCCCGAATAATGAAATCCCGACAGGAAATTGCCGAATTATAAATTATCCGGATTGGAAAATTCCAGAATTGTAAAATTCGCAATTTTAAAAATTAAAATTTTTTTAATATATTTTTTTATTGAATAAAACGACAATAATGAAATATTATTTTCTGGAATTATTTTTAATGCATACAATTTCAAAAATAAATATGTAAATTTAAAGTAACAATTATCTAAAATAATACATTTCTTGGTGACTACGTTAAAAATAACTCGGGAATTTTCCAATTCGGATATTTTATAATTCGGCAATTTTCTGCCGGGAATTTTATTATTAAGGAATTTTCCAATTCGGTAATATTATAAACTGTCAGAAATGTTATTATTCGGGAATTTTCCAATTCGGGAATTTTATTATTCGGGAATTTTCCAATTCGGGAATTTTATTATTCGGGAATTTTCCAATTCAGGAATTTCATTATTCGGGAATTTTCCCATTCGGGATTTTTATATTCCGGCAAGTTTATTATTAGGGAATTTTCTAATTAGCGATTTTTATTTTTCGGGAATTTCATTATTCGAGAATTTTCCAATTCGGGTTTTCTTATTTTTCGTTACTTTTATTATTCGGGAATTTTCCGGGAATTCGAGAATTTTCCAATTCGGGATTTTTATTGTTCGGCAATTTTATTATTCGGGAATTTTCCCATTCGGGATTTTTATTTTTCGGCAATTTTATCATACGGGAATTTTCCGATTCGGGATTTTTATTTTTCGGCAATTTTATTATTCGGGAATTTTCCAATTCGGGAACGTTCTATTTTGGTAATATTATAAAATGTTCGGGAATTTTATTATTCGGGAATTTTCCAATTCGGGAATTTTCCCATTCGGGATTTGTATATTCCGGTAAGTTTATTATTCGGGAATTTTCCTATTCGGGAATTTCATTGTTCGGCAATTTTATTATTCGGGAATTTTATTAATCGGGAATTTTCCAATTTGAGATTTTTATTTTTCGGCAATTTTATTAATCGGGAATTTTCCAATTCGATAATATTATAACATGTTCCGGAACTTTATTATTCAGGAATTTTATTATTCGGGAATTTTCGAATTCGGGTATTTTATTATTCGAGAATTTTCCAATTCGGGATTTTCATTTTTCGGCAATTTTATTATTCGGGAATTTTCCAATTCGGGATTTTTATTTTTTGGCAATTTTATTATTCGGGAATTTTCCAATTCGGTAATATTATAAAATGTTCCGGAACTTTATTATTCAGGAATTTTATTATTCGAGAATTTTCGAATTCGGGTATTTTATTATTCGAGAATTTTCCAATTCGGGATTTTCATTTTTCGGCAATTTTATTATTCAAAATGTTTTAAAAATAATGCTTTCAATGCAAATACTTCAGAAATACAACATTCTTATTTACATTTAAGAATGTGAGTTTTATCTACTACCAAAGTATTTTAATTAAAATATTGTTCTTTTTATTAAAAGACGATTCAAGAAATTGCTTCATAATATCAAAGTTCGGAATTTTTAACTGTAATTTTTTTCTCACTATTATTTTTATTTAAAAACAATCATGCAAGTCCTATTGTTTTTGCAAGGATTATTCAAATGACTCAGCCACCTACGAAAATGTAATTTGTTTGGGCAAGGAAAATATTTCGTCAGACCGACCATCATCCAAATTCAACTTTACATGGACTCAATATTTTCGTCTTAATTTATGCGAATTTGTGCAACAAACTTCAACCCTCAAAAACCACCCAATATGTGGCAAATACCATGACTTGAACAGGAAAATATTTGGCCAGCCCGACCATTATCCAAAATCATTAACCTCCAATAACCACCCTTGGCACTTTTTAAAAATAATTCAAAAATGTCTCTATGTAAAACAAACATACAATTTTTATGTTAAAAACAGTCACACAAGTCTCCTTAGAGGAACTCAAGGTTATGTTCTCTACCCCATAATTATACTCAACAACCCCAAAAATCCAATTTTAGCGCTTTCAACAAAACAATTCCAAAACATCTTCATGTGAAACAGCCATTAAACGAGAAAATTTAAAATAATAGGACAAGTTACCTTCATCACCTCTACATGTTAATACGGTAGTCTCAGATAGAGGATGGGGGCAGATGGGGGGCTAAAATGCAAACGCTGGCATGAATTATCACCAAATTTCGCAGTCAATCGTAAATATCTAACATCTTTTGTGCACTCTTCGGGACTCTCGATTGTACTTCATGATACCACTCACCATACTGATCTTTCCAGTACTCGTATTGACTTAATTATTGTAGACGATACTGATAAGTTTGTCTCCTACAAAACAACATGCTATCTCTTTTCTCTCTAACCACGAATTGATTAACATTATCTTTAACTTTTTCAATTATCTAAATTCAAAACCAAATCGAAGACTGGTGCGGAATCTCTTTAAAATTGATGAACATACATTCCACGAACATCTCATAACGTATGATTGGGGAAAAATATATTATCTAGTCTCCGCACTCAACAAATTTTCTCCGCTACACACTCCTAAACATTTTAATAAAGCTGCCCCCCGGATCACATCTATTTTAAAATCTGATAAGGGAACGACTTATTATCATCATCTTCCACTACACCTCTTAATTCAACATTCATTGACTATGAATTCTTTTTAGATGACATAATACTTGAAATACTTTTGGAAAAAACACTGGAAATCAAATCGAATGCCATTGGAACTGATGATCTTTCTTCGGTCTTCCAGTCTCTCTTTTTCAGAAACTCATAAACAAGACATAATGATTTCTCACACCACAAAGATCGGATAACACCGATATTCGTACAACGTGATATGTCACAATGTGTTTTACAAGAATTACCGAAGCTAAAGTCCACCGGATTTTAGAATTCACCTAGTTTTTCTGCAATATATCCGATTTTGTACCATGAATATATACAATGATTGATATATCTTGGCTGGCTTAATTGATTATGCACCAAAGACTGAAGCTTAATGATATTATTTCTGATATGTAAATTGATATCGTAATTTATCAAAATAACAGAATCAGAAAAGTAATGCACATAACTTTTCGAAACCCTGAACCCAAATACATCTAAGAGTTGAATTTTTCCTGTGTTTCCTGTTGGCATAATTTAAAAATTTACAATTTTATGGAAGGGTGCTGCTTCTTCATCTACAGTTCGGCAATGATCAGTCCACGAATCAGGGAGTAAAACGCTATTTCGTCCTACAGATATTAGTTTTAAATTTAGCAAGCCATGATCGAGAAGCCCAGAAGCGAAAATCTTTATAGCTAACCTCTTTTTGTGCTTGTAATGCCCATCTGCATATGTTTCTACCGTGAAAAATTAGCCCGTTATCAACTGCTTTTTTGATCATTTCTAATGTAATGTCACACTATATTCGTACGACAGTTCTTTCTTATCTTTTGTGCATCTATCTGTAGGTGAAAAAGGCGAATCAGGAATATGGTATTGAACATCATCCTCTATGATTTGTGCATCTGCTTTCTTGAAAGGTTCTTGAAAATCTACGGAATCTTCAATCATCATCCCCACCTCGTTAAATTCTTCCATGGAATCCAACAAAATTGCTTCAAGCAGTAAATTTATAACATTCAAAGGATGCACCATAATCTTCAAACATATAAAAAGGTTGAAAAGTTTTGTTAAAAAGCAACAGTGAATATTAAAATATAAGCGAAAATTCGAAATGAAATTATAAGACGCATATTTTGGGACACGTTCAAACAATTTATATATTTTTGAAAGATTTATCCATATTAGGAGACAACTTAAAAAAATGTTGACAGAAAATCCAAAATTTTTTCTGTCACACATATACTATCGGTTTTTCACAGCCGTGGCTAATGATTGTAAATTCATTTGGAAAAAACGGAAAAATTGTTGAAAAATTCAGTACCAGGAACAAAAAACTTGCAAAAGAAAAAGTCTTTAGGATGTTCTTTTTCAAAAGTATTTTTACTGCAATAAATTCAATTTTAATGTAGATAAAAGCGGTTATTTTTGTTGTCGCAAGGAAAAAGTTCAAATCGTCCAAAGATTACTATGTACTAGAGTGTTAAGTAAATAATTTCGAATAAAAATCTTCTTCTAAAATCCATTAAAATCCTGTTTTTTAATAGACCAATTATTAGAAGTCTTTGATCGAAAATGATTTTTTTAGTAACAAGGTTGTTTTTATTTTATTATGATGAATAAATAATTAACTTAGAAAAACTTCAGGCTGATCATATCAATTTCAGTTAAAAATACGTTGCGGAAAAATTACTTAGGCATTATTGCTCATAACCACCCCTGTTTTTAAAGAAGAAAAAATATTACAATTAGAGGGTGAACAATAAAATTGGATCATTGAAGAATCTCGAAAAAAAATTCTTGACATTAGAGGAGTCCCAAAAAAGAAAATATTTTAAACAAAAAATTAGAAAAATTAGAAAATTTTCCACAAATGAAAATTCTCGGCGGTTGGTATCCGAATTTTTGAATTCGTGATAATAGAAAATTAACTTTTGCGTAGGTAATTTTTTTCAATATTTTGGAATAAATTTTTTTCAAATTCATATGCACTTAGTTTGAGATTATCTAGGCATTGAGAACAGTTTTTTAATTTTTTTGAATAATTGATTGAAAATTATAAAACATAAAAATACAATTTACAAACTAAAGTTTGAAGATTTTAATATTTTGTTGAAAATTCGTTTTTTTTTCTGTTACAAATGGATCTCATTAACTGAAAGTTTATTTATTTCATTTATGACTGAAATGTGATCGCTTATAGTTGAAAAAAAAATATTGCGCCTTTTTTTATAATTTATTTTTTTTGTTGAAAATTGAATTACTTGATTGAAGGTTGAACTACTGGAAAAAGACATTTTTTTAGTTGGAAATTATTTTATTAATCTGAAATTTTATCTATTCCATTTTTGGTTGAAAATGAACTTTTTTGTTAAAAATTCATATTTTTGGACTGAGAATTGCATTTTTTATACGAAATGCATCCCTTTTACTTAAGAATTCAACGTTTCTTTTAAATGGTCTTTTTGTTAGAAAATTCAATAACCTTTTTGGCTTGGAAATTCAACAATTTGGTTGAAACTCTTTTTGTCTTATGACTGAAAAACCGTTCTTGATCTTTGTATGATAAAGGTTTAACTATTTTGTTGAAACCCCTTCGTTGAAACAACTTTGATCGAAAATATAACTGTTTTCTTGAAAATTTGTCTTTTTGAATAGAAAAATCTGAAGAAAATAGTTAAATGCTATAATAATCAATTATTGAAAATTATTAATTATGTTAACAATTTTATTTTGGGAATTATGTATTTTTGGGAATTTCAAATTTTCGGCAATTTTATAATTTCGGGAATTTACAGTGTCGGAAATTTTATTTTTCGACATTTTTCAGTCGACCCACTAAAATCTATGCTAAAGATTCATTTTTCATGTTCAAGTTGAAAAAATGAAAATTGCAAACCCTCAAGTTTGTCAGAAAGGTCTATCAAATCTGCTCATTGAATTTTCCCTAAATACAGTGAAACCTGGATTTAGCTCCCCTGCATTTTGCCCTTCCGAGAATTGACGCCGGGATGTGGAGATACGTGAGAGGCGTTTGCGGAGGGATGTGTAGTGTGCACTCAGGCACACTGGATCTAACGTCAAGGTCAGCTCCAAAACCGGCGCTAAATCCAGGTTCGACTGTATGTACAATTTTATTCAATATCATAATATGTCTCAATGGAAAATTTACCATTTTTCATAATTTTTTAAACTTTTTCAGAAGGTTTGATAAGTTTTAATTTAAATAGAAAGAGTAAAGATCGAGATCTATGCTTTCCAATGTTGTCCCCTTTTGTTGTCAAACTCGCTGGAACTCAATATTTCCTCGGTTGGCATTCAAAGCACGGATGGAATTTTCGGTCTATTTACTACAACGCCGAAAACGGACGGAAACCTCCTTCTGTAGAGTATCTGACGGAATTTGACAAATTTACGTTCAGCCAAATTTACTCTGAAAATAAAGGCTTGCTACTATTTTTTGGAATTTAATAAATAAATTGAAAAGTTACACAAATTATAAGATCACTGCTTATTCTATTTTGAAATTATAAATATTTCAACACTAACAGGCCTCGGACTCACTTCAGAAATCAAAAATAGTGTAAATACAGTCGAACCTGGATTTAGCGCCGGTTTTGGGGCAGACCTTGGCATTAAATCCAGAGATACGGAACTATTTTGTCTCTCTCTTGTTTCTCTCTCTGTTTTGTCACGCCTGAGTGCACAACGCACATCCCCCCGCAAACGCCTTTTATATAACCCCACGGCGCGGCGTCAATTTTCAGAAGGGCAAAATCCAGGGGAGCTAAATCCAGGTTTTACTGTAATTTTTTTCAAGTGTAAAAATAGTGTCATAAAATTCTTCGAGTATTGAAAATGGAGTTCCATGTTTATTTAAAATGTTTTCCTTCAGACTATAAATTATCAAAATTACCATTTATTTATCGCAGGCTTCACAGTCTTTTCCCTTTTTTTTATTTGTCCATTTAAATGCTAATTTAATTAATAGAACCTAATAAGATAATGCAACTATTTTTGGTTTAAAGTTCATTCTTCTCGGTTGAAAAGTCTACTCTTAAATTTTTAATTCATATTTTTTATTTTCAAATTTTATTATTTAGTTCAAAATTAAATTACTTTGTTGAAAATTCAATAATTTTGTTGAAGTCGTACTTCTTGGTTGGAAATTCAAGAATTTGATTAACATTTTAATTCTTTCTTGAATACATTTTTTAAAATTGAAAATTCAACTATTTTATTGAATATTAAACTATTTTGTTGAACATTCATCTTTTTAATTTGATAATGTATTATTATAAAAAATATTCCCTTCGCACCACATATTTTGTATAAATATTAATAATGTTCTACGTAAAGATTACAATTTTCGAAGCACTTCTAGGCTTGATTAATCTCAGGAGATGAATAGTAGGTATGTACCTTTTTCTATATACTTATATAGATATATATACTATATATATATATATACTATATACCTTGCTCTTTTCGCAGTATGAAAAAGAGCAGCTGTTTCTTCGAATTTTCGATCCTTCAAGAGAACAACGATCTAAAAGATTGAAGTAGGATATCGCAAAATTGTCGGAAATCATAGAAAAAGCAAACAAAAATTCTGCTCTCAACGAATCCGAAATATGTGGAGGTATTTTACAGACAAAAACGCCAAAAGCTTGTCCAAAGCAGGTTTCAGAGGGGCCAGGCAATTATCGTTGCCGGGGAAGACTGGATATCTTATCCATGTGATTGCGGAAATAGCAAGGGTGCCCTCTATATTATAAAAAAAAAGTTACATCCTTTTCAGAAATGCTCAATTGTCTCTGCTGAATGCCATATGTCGTTGGTTATCATATGAAGAATTTTGAACATAAATTTTTTTTCTCGAAATTGGGAAATTAAACGTAAGTAACTCAGGCATACCAGCTTCACTCCTACATGCCGACCGATAAGTACTATGGGATATATTAAATAATTTATAATGTAGCATCAGAATATTTTATTGTTACACTGCTACTGAAATTCTTCATCATTACAAAAATCAGTTATTCCCCTACTTGTCAAAAATGAGCATCGCTTAGATTATGGTTTTCACGTTGGCAATCATCCTTAGTTCTATCGATGAATTTAAATATTTTAAAGGGTTCTCGGGATTTGAATATGTGTTTTTTCAGAAAACTTTAAAAAATAAGTTCATTCTAATTGATGCTCAAGGGATTTAAAATAGTTGCAAAGATTTTGAGTTATTCGAAAATATTTCAAGTAATTAGAACGAATCATAAAATATTTAATCAATGTTATAGGGCCTCCCAATATTTTAAAGATCAGTTATATGTTATTCGTTTTTCAATTTACACTTGAAGTATAAAAATAGATAACCATTTGACTATAAAAAGGTTACTTTCATGAAGTGTAATTCATTTTCATTTATTCTAAAATAGGCACATTTTTTAATATACAAGTACAGGTATGCTTGGTAGAAGCGTCTTGCAAAGATATCTGTCAACTGTTTCGGCTTTTTTATTTTAAAGTTGGAAGGTGACGAATGATGTAATTATAATCAACCTTTGACTGTTACTTCGGGGCTCCTCGACGTGTCACGTCTAAGTTTCTTCCTGCCAGGGCTCTTCTTGTAAGGTTCGATAATCCTGCCAGATCCATGGCTCCTTCTATAAGGCTTCCAGCTCCTGTTTTTTCTGTTTGAAAACTCATTTCTTTTGGTAGAAATTTCAGCTTTTGATTTATTAAAATTGCAACTGTTTGGTTTTAAATGACATTTTTTTAGGTTGAGGATTCAACTATTTTGTTAATAATTTGTTTTTTTTAGATGAATTAAAAACTTTTCGATTTTAAAAATTAAAATATTTTTTAGTTTTATATCAACTACTATATTTTTCGGTAACAATTATTCTCTTTTGTTTGAAAATTCAATTGCTACGATAAAAGTTTTTTAAAAATTCATCTTTTTGGTTGAAAATTCATAATTTTAGTTGAAAATTCGTCTTTTTTGGTAAAAAATTAATCTTGTCGGTAGAAAATTCATGTATTTGCTTGAAAATTCAACTATTTGATTAAACATTTTTTTTCTAGAAAATTCATATTTTCGGATGAAAAAATTAAAATATTTTGTAACAAATTTGTCTCTTGGGAAATATTTAATATTTTCTATTTAAAAATACAACGGGTTAAAAGTTAATCTTTTATGTTTGAGGTTTAGCCATGTTGTAATTTTTTAAAATGAATTAAACTGTTTTTTAATTAAACTTTAAATCTCTTTGGATTTAAATAACAACTACATTTTTTCTGAGCGTTCATCGTTTATGGTTGAAAATTCAATTACTTCATTAAAAGTTGAACTACTTTACTAAAGAGTAATTTTTTTTGGTGATAATTCATCATTTTGGTTAAAAATAAACATTTTCATTGAAATTTCTTATTTTTTGTTTAAAAATTCAACTCCTTGGTTAAAGATAAACTTTTTTGTGGAAAAAACTTTTTTTTTTAATTTCAAAATTAAAAAATCTCGACAGCTTCTTGCCCCCCCCCCCACACTTCTCCTTCTATGGGTATCTGTTTTCACTCTCCCTCTCTGCATTCCATTTCTCCTACCTACATTATCCACTCTCTACTTCTCTCCTCCTACGCTCCTCATTTCATCCTTCGCTCTTCAGCTTTCCTTGATTTTGCGCAAGTCGAGCTGGTGCAAAACAGCCGGGGGTGTGTCTCGAGTCTTAAGATAAGGCGCACTGACACCTATGCAATCCTTTGCATAACGCTTCGCTACCTGCATTTCCGCGTTGCAGCCCATGCAACGTATTTTCGCTGAAATTCGAAAACTTACATTTTTAAGTAATTAAGCTATTTATCCCTTTTTTCGGATTCTAATGAGGATTTTTAATCTCTTCCGAAGTATGTACATTAGGGTGGTCCAAAAAAGGCTTTTCACCCTAGAGGGCAAGCTCCCCCCCCCCCAAAGTTTCCATTTGCGGAGAAAGAAAATCCCTAATTTTTTTTTTTGAAATTCGAATATTAACACGTGCCACCGGGCACTTCAAAATCCCATTTAATTAACATGGGGAAAACAAAAATTGTGGAACATTCAACTGTATTGCTTAAATTATCAGTTAAAAAAATTAATTTGTAACCAAAAAAAAAAAAGATTTTTCAACAAAGTACATAAATTTTTGGTTGAAAAATCTGATTAAAAAAAATCGAATCTTCAAAAGAAAAAAAAAAATGAATTTATAACAAAGGAGTTTAATATTAAATCAAGTAATTGAATTTTCAACCAAAATCGTTAATTTTCTACCAAAAAAGACGAATTCTCAACGAAATACTTGAATTTTTTAATAAAAAAAAGATAAATTTTCAACCAACTAGGTAAATCTTTAAATAAATAAAAAAAGTTTAACAAAAAATGGAATAGTTAAATCTCAGGTTTAAAAAATTCATTTCAAAAGAAAAAAAAACGAATTTTCATGAAAGTAGTTAAATTTTCAACCAAAGTGATGAATTTGAAACTAAAAATTGTGAATCTTCAACTGGAATAGTTGAATTTTCAACTGCGGAAGAGATGAATAAATTTGTAACTAAAATTGTGGAATATTCAACTGAATTGCTTAAATGATCAATTAAAAAAAATTAATTTGTAACAAAAGAAAAAAAGAATTTTCAACAAAGTACTTACATCTTTAATTTTAAAAATTAACTAAAAAAAATCGAATCTTAACAAAAATGAATTTTTAAGAAAGGAATCCAAGTTTTAATCAAGTAATTGAATTTTCGACCAAAATCATTAATTTTCTACCAAAAAAAAACGAATTTTCAACGAAATACTTTAATTTTTAAATAAAAAAGATCAATTTTCAACCAACTAGGTAAACTTTTAAATAAAATAACAAATTTTAAACAAAAAATGGAATAGTTAAATTTCCAGTTGAAAAATTAATTTTACAACAAAAACAAAACAAATTTTCATCAAAGTTGTTAAATTTTCAACCAAAGTGATGAATTTGAAACTAAAAATTGTGAATCTTCAACTGGAATAGTTGAATTATCAACCGCGGAAGAGATGAATGAATTTGTAACTAAAATTGTGGAATATTCAACTAAATTTCTTAAATTATCAATTAAAAAAAATTAATTTGTAACAAAAAAAAAACAATTTTCAACAAAGTACTTACATTTTTAATTAAAAAAATTGACTAAAAAAAATCGAATCTAAACAAAAATGAATTTTTAATAAAAGGAGTTCAAGTTTTAATCAAGTAATTGAATTTTCAACAAAAATCATTAATTTTCTACCAAAAAAGACGAATTTTCGACCAAACACTTGAATTTTTAAATAAAAAAATAAATTTTTAACCAAAACTAAAACTAATTTTCTTCAAAATAGTTCAATTTTAAACCAAAGTGATGAATTTTAAATTAAAATGGTGAATCTTCAACTGGAATAGTTGAATTTTCAACCAACGCCAAATCTCAGCATATTATGATGTAAGCTTGGTAAAACACAGTCCTCCAACTACTGGTTGAATTAAAAAAAAATGTCTTGCTTTTTTCTACAATGAAACATTTGTTACCGTCACGATTATTGGGACATTTAACATAAAGTGAGAGTACTAGTGGATATAAGTGAATCTATTTCAGTTATCAGGCGCTTCCGTAACAAATGGAAACGATTATATGCTTACATCATAAAATTAATTTCAAATAAATTTTCATCAGTATATAGATTTTGATTATTAAGATTCAATTTAGAAAAACTCGTACTTTTTTCTTTTGGTTTCTTCAAGAGGTTACCATTGTTTATCTGACATTTCTTTAATTTTTATTCGAATTTCTATTCGAAGCAAGTCATTAGAAAAAGTTTTAATTTCAAGGAGTCAACATACGAGAGCAAAAGAGTTCAATCTTCATTTCTTCCGTTCATTCACAAAGTCAAGCCACACACAATCAGCTCCTTCAAATCACTAATTGAGAAATACATTTTATAATTGTTGGTAATAAGTAATAACAATCCAAAAAAAAATCCTGAATCAATTTCTGGCTGAATTTTCACTATTGATCAAAGTGTAAATGTCTTATTCATAGGTTTGTGACAATACTTTTCACCAAACAATGACGATGAGGGGCTTTCAACACATTTTCCTTGTGGCAAAGTACTATTCATGAGATCATCACATCCTTTGTTGAAAAGTGTAATTTTTGATGCAATTGAGACATGGGCTCAAATTAAAAAAATGGGATTTCCGACTTATTCATTGTCGATGCATGAAACTAAAAAAAAATCTATCGAAAAATCGTTTCAACGAAAACTGTAGATACGTTGAAGAGCCTCAATTCTTCTTTTGGACTTTTTTCACGTATTTGTCCTCGTTTGTCGTAAAAATGGAATATCCGATTTTTGGATAGCATTTTCGAAGGATAAAATCATAGTCATTGGTTAAGGACTGCTGGTTAACAAACTTGTTTTTTCTTATAGGACCTAAATAAAGTGTGCTGATAATTTCTCGATCCTAAATGATGAGAATGT
Organism: Andricus grossulariae; assembly: GCA_011634705.1. NCBI lineage: Eukaryota > Metazoa > Arthropoda > Insecta > Hymenoptera > Cynipidae > Andricus > Andricus grossulariae. Next base: position 183,345,765 of record JAABKJ010075445.1, read on the forward strand.
GATAAACGCTTGAAACTGAAACTTTGTTAAAAGTAACATAGCTTCTTTTTTGCGCAATAATTCGTGTAAAACAAATATCTAAAATGAAACGACTTGATTAATAGCCTCAACCACGGCAATTTTCTGGAATTTTTTTGAGGTCTAGATGATTCTGAAAGAAATTATGATGATAGAAGGTCATTTATTAGATGAGAAATATCAACATATTTTACTCAATCCCACAAAGCAACATGATAATCATTTGTTACACTGTTATCCAAATTCTTTGATTTATCCTCAGTTGGAAAAAATTAGGTTTCTTTATTCTCTGATCCTATCATTGGTATCATTGTCTTTACACCACTCGTAAAAACAAGTCAATTTTTTTCTGCAGCTTTATACAAATCCACAACATATACCACAATAAGTACTGGTCCTAAATTAGAACCTTTTGCGGTACCCCTGAGGTCGGTGTGAATGGTTTAGAGTTTAGACTTCAGATGAGTACCTATCATGTTGTACCACATGTTTTCTACCTATTAAAACTGATTCAACGGTTTTGATAAGCTTGATTGGAATTTCCAGCTTGATTAGCTTTCTTATCAACTTGTTATGATTTAACTTATCAAAGACATTCGAGAAAACTGTGTAATACACAGTATCAACTTGCCGATTATCAGCTAGAGATTCGGCTACATATTGGGTAAAAGAAGCTGAGTTCGTAATCGCGGATCTCTTAGGCAGGAAACCATGTTTGGAGTTAGACATTTTTTAAAAACGGTAGTTGGTAACATCTGATTTTCGACCATTTTCGAAAATTGGAAACACTTTAGCTATCTCCCAAATTTTTGAAAACTAGGCAGTTTTTCATGATGGGTTGAAAATAAACGTTAAAGGTTTAACTAATACGAAAACAACTTTACGGATAAAAAGCTAGGTAAATGGATGTTCTTCATATGTGGCAGATTTGGATAAACGGATGTTTATGGAATATTCTTGTTCTGCTATATCAATAATAAGAATCTCAATAAAAATATGTCACTCTATGAGTTACGTTTTATGCTAGAACTACAGCATTTGTTAAAATTCTAGTCCTACGTTTTTAACATTCTCATTGTGTATAATGAATATGATATTGACATGAAATTCCTTTTTCCAGTGACTTCGTTTTTAAAAATTATTAAATTTTTCTTCTACTATTTACTGAACTAGTCGCTTAAATTTTAAGTGACGATTCTATGACTCGTGGGTAGAGAGAAAAGTCTATGAAGATCTCAGCAGCGACTTTCAGTAATAGTAGAAGAGAAGTCAATTAATTTTGAAAAACAGGGTCGCTGGAAAAATTATACTAATTCTGAAAGAAAAGTCTTTGGAAACCCAAGCAATACTTTATGAGATATAATAAACATTTCTCTAGAGTTTAAGCGAGGGTCAAATACTTTTAAGGAACAGGGATTCAAGCAAAATGGTTTATAAATTACAGTGAAAAGTCTATCAGATTTTATATGAAGGTAAATGAATTTTTATGTTTTGTGAAAGATAATTTAAAAAAGAAGTAATCGAAGAATTGAGAATCCGAGATAGAAATTTCTTAGACAGTCACTGAAAACTAGATATGCGCAGTGAACGTTTTTCATAACACCGCCCATGCCGCGTTATGCCCGTCGCGCGCGTCTGTTACGTTGTTTACATAGTAAACGCGAAGTAATAATTATTCAGTAATACTGTAATAATAAGTAATATGTCTGAAATTATTGAACTCTTTAGGAAATAATTTAAATCTTTGTGCGCTCTTTGAAATCTATCTGAATTTTTTTTTTTTATTGAAATCTTCGTGAAATGATTCAAATTTATCCAAAATATTTGCGAAATATCTGAAGTACTTTCAAAATATTTGGTTATATTTGTGAAATTATTAAACTCTTTGTGAAGTCTGTGGGAAATCACTGAAATCTTTGAGAGCTCTTTAAAATGCATATGAAACTTTCGTGAAATAATTGAAATCTTCATTAAATCTTTCAAAGCTATCCGAAATCTTTGCGAAATATTTGAATTCTTTGAAATCTATGGGAAATAATTGTAATTTTTGTGAAATCTTTCTGATAACTTTGAAAATCTTTGAAATATTTTTGAAATATTTGGTAATATTTGTGAAATTATTGAAATCAGTGAAGTCTTTGTGACATCTTTTTAATCTATTCAAAATCTTTTCGAAATATTAAAAATCTTTATGAAATCTTTTAGAAATCATTGAAATATTTGTGAAATCTTTATGCGATCTTTTGAAACCTTTGAAATAATAGACAATATTTGTGGAATTATTGAAATATTTACGAAATCCTTGGGAAATCATTCAAACCTTTTGCACTCTTCAAAATCTATCTGAAATTTTTGTGAAAAAAATTGAAATCTTTGTGAAATATTTCAAATCTTAAAAATCCATAGGAAATTATTGCAATTCTTGTGGAATCTTTCTGATATCTTTGAAAATCTTTGAAATTTCTCAAAAATATTTGGTGATATTTCCGAAATCATTGAAATCTTTGCGCAATCTTTGAAATCTATCTGAGATATTTGCGAAATGTTTGAAATCTTTGTGAAACTTTTGGAAGTATTTGCGAAATATTCGCAAAATTTTTGAAATATTTCATACTATTTGTAAAATAATTGCAATCCCTGAAATCTATCCGAAATCCTTGCAAAATATTTTAAATGTTTGAAATCCTTGAAAAATCATTGAAATGTTTATGAAATCTTTCTGATACCTTCGAAAATCTTTGTGAAATATTTGAAATATTTTTGAAATTATTGAAATCATTAAAGTCTTTGTAAAATCTTTCGGAAATCATTGAAATCTTTGTGAAATCTTTGTGCAATATTTGGAAACCTTTGAAATATTTTACAATATTTGTGAAATTATTAAAATATTTATGTAATCCTTGGGAAATCATTCAAATCTTTTGCACTGTCTGAAACAAAACCTGAAATTTTTGTGAAAAAATTTAAATCTTTGTGAAATCTCTCAAATCCATCGAAAATATTTGAAGTGCTTTTGAAATATTTGGTAATATTTGTGAAATATAGTGAAATGTTTGTGAAGTCTTTGGGAAATCATTGAAATCTTTGAAATTGTTCTTTTTTGCATGGAAATTAATCTTTTTGGTTGAATTTTTATTTCTTTGGTTGAAAATTAGTTGTTTTTTCATTTAAAATTTATTTTTTACCTAAAAGTTCAATTATTCCATTTGCCGAAATTTTTGTTTATAAACATTTAATCTTTTTCCGAGATCTGAAAATTAAACTATTATATATTTTGTTGAAAATTTGTCTTTTTGGTAGAAAACTAACCTTTTTGGTTGAAAATTCAACTATTGGGTTGAAAATTTTATTACAAATGAAAATATTTGGTTGAAAATTCATGTATTTCTTTAAAAATGATTCTTTTTTGGTAGAGAATTAATATTTTTGGTAAAAATTTGATTTATTTGGTGAAAAATTTGTCTTTTTTTGGTAGAAAATTCATCTTCTGGGTTGAAAATTTAACTATTTGGTTAAATTTTGTTTTTCATTGAAGATGTATAATTTTAGTTAAAAGTTTATTTCTTTGGTTAAAAATTTAACAAATTTTGTTGAAAATTCATTTTTTGGTGAAAAGTTAATCTTTTTGGTAAAAATTTCATTTCTTTTGTTGAAAATTAGTTCTTTTTCATTGAAAATTAATTTTTTTAACTAAAAATTTAACTATTTCATTTTTCGTTGCAATTTTTTTATAGACATTTGATCTTTTTGGTAGAAAATGTATTTGATTGGTTGAAAATATAACTTTTTCGTTGAAAATTTATTTTAATTGCTTAAAAACTTATTTCTCTAACTAAAAATTAAACTAATGTATTTTTTGTTGAATCTTTTATTATTATCTTTTTTAATTGAAAATTTATCTATTTTGTTGAAAATTTGTCTTTTTTTGATAGAAAATTAACTTTTTTGGTTGAAAATTCCATCAAAATTATAATATTTGATTAAAAATTCATATATTTCCTTAAAAATGATTATTTTTTCGTAAATAATTCATCTTTTTGGTTGAAATTTCATTTATTTGATTGAAATTTTTTTTTATTGAAAATTTATTTTATTTTGTTAAAAACTTATTTCATTAACCAAAATTTAACTATTCTATTTTTTGTTAATTTTTTTTTTTTTTTTTATTTGAAAATTCATCTATTTTGTTGAAAAATGTTTTTCATTTCTTTGGTTAAAAATCTAACAAATTTGGTTGAAAATTCTTTTTTTTTTTGTTGAAAATTATTTTTTTTTACTAAAAATGTAGCTATTTTATTTTTGCTAGAAAATTGATCCTGCTCAGTTAAAAATCCAACTATTACGTTGAAAATTCCATTACAAATTCAAATATTTGGCTGGAAATTCATGTATTTTCTTAAAAATTGTTCTTTTTTGCATGGAAATTAATCTTTTTGGTTGAATTTTTATTTCTTTGGTTGAAAATTAGTTGTTTTTTAAAAACAACGAAATTTTTCATTTTCAACCTAAACGCTTTAAACAAAGGTAAATTATTATAATTATAATAATCTGAAACTACGTTGTGGTTAAAATTAATTAAAGACGTTCTTCTAGAAATATTTTAAATAATTTTTCATAAAAGAAATCTTTGAATTTCCGATAAGAAAAGTCATAGTTTACATTTCACAAATGTTTGTAAGCTACTCATATAATAATTAAAATAGAAGTATAAAACGATAAGCGATGGAAATTATTGTCTTTACTTTTTAGGACTGGGAACCATATAGGAAAGATTTGAATAAGGAAGAACCTTGCTAACGCATTATTGTGAAATTTTTACATATGCTACATTAGCTCACCTAAATTATATTTCTTCAAAATGGAAAAATTATAATAAGGGCAATCGCTACAATGTTTGGCCACTCACTCAGCCCCCATGGTTGGGAAACTCATTTAAATATGCGCATTTTGTTCCAAATATTTAATAAATGAAATAAAATAATATTAATTATTGAATTATAGAGTGTTAATAAAATATTAGAAACTAAAGTTCTAAGGTATTTTTACTATTTATTTATTCTCCAATAACATCTGGAAATCGACATTGCCAAATTATGAGGGCTAATTTTGTAAGCAGTCAGAAGTATTATCCGAAAAATGAGCCTGATAAACTTTAAGAGTATTAAATAATTTCGGAGATATGTTTCCATAAATGGTCTAACAAAACTCAGTTTTTGCGACTATGTTTTTAAAATCTGCAGAATAAAAGAAACTTTGGAATGCTAATCGAATTATACTGATATTTTCGTTTACATAATGTTATTATAACATTTTACTATAATTACTAAACTTCAAATTTATCATATAATTTTTGATTAACGGATTTTCCTTTTTCTTTTCTTCTTAAAAATGGTACGCAAGAAAGATTCCAGGAAAAATTATCTTGAAACAAAAGCAGCTGATCAAATAAAATACAGTTGGCGAAGATCTGAGTGCTTTGTTCTATTTTGATGTCATTCATATTCTCTCAATAACAAGGCAATACAAGAAATTAGATTAAATATTAAGTGAGAAGGAAATGAGAATCTTATAGAGGAATGGCGCAATTGTTTGATATTTACAGAGATTCTGTGATAAATTGAAAGTAATTTCGTTATTATAGCTTCAAAGAAACGTTCACGACTGATAATCATGATTCAAGAATTAATGAAATAAAACTTGAAAAACATTCAAATTATATTTCTAGCTTAGAAAATTAACAGAAATTTTTACTAGGAAATCAAATCAGTTATGTTATAAGACATTTATACCAAAAAAGATGAATTTTCGAGCAAAAGGGACGAAATTTTCACAATATTGATGAATCTTTGACCAAGTAGTTGAATTTTAATGTTTTTCTGAGCACAGTAGTTGGAAAATGCTTCAAAGGTGTACAAGTATCGTGTTGCATGTTACATGTTTTTTTATAGATATGCTCGATAAGCAATAGAGCTTGTGAAAGAAAGTCTGCACACTATTACCAGAAAATTTGGTACAGAAATGAAAATAACATTCGAGAGCAAGTAATCAGAGTAAAGAATGTTTAAAGAAGACTGATGAACAAGAGCATTCTTCAGAAAGCAATATTTCGCAAGATAATGTCAATCAGCTATTATTAGAATGTCAACTGATGACAAATGACACATTCGTTTTGGATGAAAAACGCTCCCTCAGATCTTTACCAGATTTTCCTGATATTGCTTACATTGATAGTGATGATAGCAGTGATGATGAAAACCAAATCAACATTGAAGAAGATGAAAACAGTAAGGACGAAAACGATACAGATGATTATAGCTTCAGTCAAGAAGAGAGTAGTACTAGTGACAGCGATTATACGGATGAAAATGATCACGATGTGGAAAATCCTACAGAAATTACTCGACTGAAAATTCATGATTACTTGAAAGCTGAGTTTTCTAGAACCCGTGCTGAATTTACCGTTCCGTATAATTATGGTTTAATTCATCCTGAAACGCAAACAATAAATGCAGAAAAATGAGTTTGATTATGAAAAAGACTTTTCCATCGGAGTTGAGTATCAAATGTTACCTTAGTTTTTACGGGGAGAGACAGAACAAGAATAGTTACGTGATGTACGCCAAGTGCAGGTACGCCGAGTGCCAGCAAAGATGTAAATGCGATATTGCTCATTATGCCTACATGGCTCTGACCGTTTTTGTCTACAGCACAGACAAGAGTAACGAAGAACATTCTCAAAAAACAAAATTGCTTTATCCACTAAGAGGAAAAGAGCGAAAGGATGTCCAAAAAACGTTAGCTACAATGGATTTGCAAGACCTTATGCAACTATGCGTGATGGAGAAGAGCCTAAGCAATCCTTATCTTCGGTATGCCAGCGATTCGAATGCAACAATGTTCTCAGAGTCCACCTTGCGTGCGGTAGGCCCTGGCAGATTCTTAAGAGGCGATGCTACAGGAAATTGTTGTCGGACACCTGCCGGCTTGGACTCTAAACTCTTTTCGCTTTATGCATTCGTGGTACGTCTGTGTGGATTTGTTGTGCCTGTTTTGGAATTTTTTGTCAGAGCATAATGTTTGCGAAATTTCTATCAACATGAAGCATTTCCGGTATTTCGTAGAATCGATCAAGGGCGCCTGTTGGCCCTACTTTGAAATAGTCATTGTAGACTGAAGTTGAGCCCTGATTCATTCGATACTTATGGAATGGAATGATACAGAAATTTACCTATACATTGAATATACGTGTTACTACGTTTCAAGAAATTTCACAAGATTCAGAGGATTTTATTGAATTTCCAAGGATTTTAAAGATTTCTAAGGATTTTAATTTTAATTTTTTTAAAAAGAACTTTAACAAATAAGTGTGATTTAATTTATATTTAAGGAATTTCAAGTGATTTTTACTTATTTTAATGGATTTTACGATTTCCAAAGATTTAGTTGGAATTTCAGGGATTTAAACAAATTTCTAGAGAACGTTGGGGAATAAATTAAACTTTATTTAAAGCATTTAAATTTCAAATAAAAAAGAAATTGAGGATTTTAAATATTTTAAGTTAATTTAACAGTTTTAAAAGAATTGTAAAAGATTTAAAAAATTCGCAAGGAATTTTAATGAATTTCGTAAAATTTTAAGTTCGATTTTAAGGGATTTCTAGAGAACTGTGGGAAATAAATCAAATGAAATTTTAAGATATTCCTAGCAATTCCAAATATTTCAAAGGATTTTTAGGTATTTCAAGAAATTTCACAAGTTTGAGAGAATTTCATTGAGTTTCCAAGAATTTTAAAGATTTCTAGGGATTTAAATATTTTTTGTTTTGTTTTGAAAACTTTAATAAATAAGTGTAACTTAATTTCTATTCAAGGAATTTCAAGTGATTTCTACTTATTTTAGTGGATTTTACTATTTCCAAAGATTTAAATGAAATTTCAGGTATTTCAACAAATTTCTAGAGAACTTTAGGGAATAAACTAAAATTTATTTCAAGGCATTTTAAATTTTAAAATAAAAAACTTAAAAGGATTTTAAAAACTTTAAATTAATTTAACAGATTTGAAAGAATTTCAAGAGATTAAAAAAAATGTAAAATTAAAAAAAGTACAATAAAAAAAATTATAAGATTTCTAAAGATTTTAAAGGATTTCTAGAGAACTTTATAAAAAAAATAAAATAGAATTTCAATTCCAACGATTTCCAACCATTTAGTTAGAATTTCAGGGATTAAACAAGTTTCTAGAGAACCTTAGGAAATAAATTAAATTTTATTTCAAGTAACTTTAAATTTTGAATTAAATAAAAATTAAGGATTTTAAAAATTTTAAGTTTATTTAAGAGTTCTCAAAGAATTTCAAGGGATTAAAAAAATTTCAAGATATTAAAAAAATTTCAAGGTATTTCAATGAATTTCAAAGATTCTATTGATTTTAAGGGATTCCTAGCGATTCCAAAGATTTAAATAAATATTCAGGTATTTCAACAAATTTTTAGATAACTTAAGGGAATAAACTAAATTTTCTTTCAAGGAATTTTAAATAAAATTTTTTTAAAAGGTTTTTAAAGATTTTAAGTTAATTTAGCAGATTCTAAAGAATTTCAAGAAAATTAAAAAATTTCAAGGGGTTTCAATGAATTTCGAAAACTTTCTAAAAATTTGTAATTAAATAGTTGAATTTTTAAGCTAAAAAATATAAATCTTTAACCAAAACAATGTAGTATAATTTTGATTGAAGCGAATTAATTTTCAATAAAAAAAATTAATTTTTTAAAAAACAGTTTAATTTTATACCAAATTGTGCAATTTTCAAGTCAAAAAGACGATTTTTCTATGAAAACAGTTAAACTTTCAAACAGAGAATATGAATTTTCAACAAAAAAATGATTTTACAACCAAAGAGTCTGTTTCTTTAATCCAAAAAGACGAATTTTCAACGAAAAATGTAATATTTGATATTTCAAGAACTCTAATATTTTAATTTAAAATAAAAAATAGTTGGATTTAAGCGAAAATTTTTTTTTAACAAAATACTTAACTCCTCATCTAAAACATATTAATTTTCAACCAAACAATTGCACTTTTAACCAAGAAATTTATTTCCGACCCAAAAATACGAATTGTAAACCAAATACATATATTTTTCACCAAATATTTAAATTTTCAACTAAGGTGATTTATGTTCTGCCAAAAATATGAATTTTTAACAAAATAGTTGAATATCTACCAGAAAGATGAATTTTCAACAAAATACATAAATTTTTTAACAAAACACATCAATTTTTAACCAAATAGTTGAATTTTCAACCAAAAAATACGAATTCTCAACAAATTACATACAATTTCAACTAAATATTTTGAACAATGGATGTGATGTTAATCAAAATTTTATTTTATTAATTTTTAGTCTATATTTTTTTCATTTCTAAAAATTTGGAATTAAATAGTTGAATTTTTAAGATAAAAAATATAAATCTTTAACTAAAAATGATGGAGTATAGTTTTTATTGAAGAGAATTAATTTTCAATAACAAAAAAGAATTTTCTACAAAACAGTTTAATTTTATACCAAATATTTGAATCTGTACCAAATTTTGAAATTTTCCAGTCGAATAGACGATTTTTCTATAAAACAGTTAAACTTTTAAATCGAGAATATGAATTTTCAACAAAAAAATGACTTTACAACCAACGAGTTTTTTTGTTTTAATCCAAAAATACGAATTTTCAACGAAAAATGTAATGTTTGATATTTCAACAACTAATATTTTAATTTAAAATTAAAAATAGTTGGATTTAGCTGAAAAAGACAACTTTTTAACAAAATACTTAAATCCTCGTCTAAAACAGATTAATTTTCAATCAAACAATTGCATTTTTAAACAAGAAATTTATTTTCTACCAAAAAAATACGAATTTTAAACCAAATACATATATTTTTAAGCAAATAGTTAAATTTCCAACTAAGAAGATTTATGCTCTGACAAAAAATATGAATTTTTAACAAAATAGTTTGATATCTACCAGAAAGATGAATTTTTGCTAAACAAGATACATTTTTAATAAACAATGGAATATTTAAATTTGCGGTTGAAACCGGAAAATAAAATATTTGAAAAAACTCTGGAAATTGTCAAAATATAAAAATCCCGAATCGGAAAATTTCCGAATAAAAAAATTACCGAACAATTCATGAATTTTCCAAGTTGGGAATTTTATATTTCCGCAATTGTATAATTTCGGGAATTTTCTTTTTCGGGAATTTTCACAATGTCAGGAATTTTATTTTTTGGGATTTTTCAGACGTGACTTTCAATAAATATTATTTATTTATTAAAAATACAATAATTAAATAATGGCACATATAGATTTTTTTAAATTGTTTAAATTCGGGAATTTTCTATTTCGAAAATTCTCTTTTTCGGGCATTTTATAATTTCGGAAATTTAATCATTCCGAGAATTTTCTAATTCGAAAATTTTCTTTTCCGGGAATTTTATTATTCGGGATTTTTATATTCCGGCAAATTTTATCATTTCGGGAATTTTCTATTTCGAAAATTTTCTTTATCGGGAATTTTATAATTTCTGTAATTTTATTATTAGGAATTTTTCTATTTCTGTAATTTTCTCATTTCGGTACTTTCTTTTTCGGAAATTATCTTTTCCGAGAATTTTATAATTTGGGGAATTTTATTATTCCGGATTTTTCTTTTTCGGGAATTTTATTATTCCGGGAATTTTCTATTTCGGAAATTATCTTTTCCGGGAATTTTATGATTTGGGGAATTTTTTTATTCAGGATTTTTATATTTCGGAAATTTTCTTTTCGGGGAATTTTATCATTTTAGGAATTTCATTATTTGGGATTTTCATATTTCGGAAATTTTATCATTTCGGGAATTTTCTATTTCGAACATTTTCTTTATCGGGAATTTTATAATTTCGAGAATTTTATTATTCGGGATTTTTATATTTCGGAAATTTTATTATTTCAGGCATTTCCTATTTCGAAAATTTTCTTTATCGGGAATTTTATCATTAGGAATTTTTCTATTTCGGAAATTACCTTTTCCGGGAATTTTATAATTTGGCATTTTTATATTTCCGAAATTTTATCATTTCGGGAAAATCCTATTTCGAAAATTTTCTTTTTCGGAAATTTAATTATTTGGGATTTTTATATTTCGGAAATTTTATTATTTTGGTAATATTCTATTTCGAGAATTTTCTTTATCAGGAATTTTATCATTAGGAATTTTTCTATTTCGGAAATTTTATCATCTCGGGAATTTTCTATTTCGGAAATTACCTTTTCCGGGAATTTTATAATTTCGCATTTTTATATTTCCAAAATTTTATCATTTCGGGAAAATCCTATTTCGAAAATTTTCTTTTTCGGAAATTTAATTATTTGGGATTTTTATATTCTTTTTTTTTGTTGAGGATTCAACTGTTTCAATGAAAAATTTATTTATTGGAGAAAAATAATTATTTTTTGTTGAAAATACTCTTTTCTTGGTTGAGTGATCAACTATTTTGTTAAAAATTCGTTTATTGGTAGAGAAGTAATCTTCTCTGCTGAAAATTCGTTGATTGGTAGAAAATTATTCTTCTTTGTTTAAAATACTTTTTTTCTGGTTGAGAATTTAAATATTTTGTTGAAAATTTGTTCTTTGGCAGACAATTAATTTGCTTTCTTGAAAATTATTTTTGTTGTCATTGAGAATTTAACTATTTTTTTGAAAATTCGTTTATTGGTAGGAAATTAATGTTCTTCTTTGTAACATCCTTTTTTTTCGTTGAGGATTCAACTATTTTTTTGAAAATTTGTTTTTTGAAAACAAATCATTCTTCTTTTTTGAAAATACCTTTTTCTATTTGACAATTCAACTATTTTGTTGAAAATTCGGTTATTGATACAAAATAATTCTTCTCTGTTGAAAATATTATGTTTTGGTGGAGGACTTGAATATTTTGTTGAAAATTTATTTATTGTTAGAAAATTAATCTTCTTTGTTAAAAGTATTTTTTTTTCTTTTTGGTTAAGGATTCAATGATTTTTTTTAAAATTTGTTTATTGAAAACAAATAATTCTTCTTTGTTGAAAATACTTTTTTTTTCATTCGAGAATTCAACTATTTTGTTGGAAATTCGTTTGTTGGTAGAAAAGTAATATTCCTCGTTGAAAATTCCTTTATTGGTAGAAAATTAATCTTCTTTGTTGAAAACCCATTTTTTCGTAAAAAATTATTCTTCTTTGTCAAAAATACTTTTCCTATAGTGGAGGATTCAACTATATTGTTAAAAATTCGTTTATTGGTAGAAAATTAATCTTCTTTGTTGAAAAATCGTTCATTCGTAGAAAATTAATCTTCTTTTTTGTAAAATCCTTTTTTTCCGTTAAGGATTCAACAATTTTTTTGAAAATTTGTTGATTGAAAACAAATAATTCTTCTTTGTTGAAAATATTTTTTTTTCATTCGAGAATTCAACAATTTCGTTGGAAATTCGTTTTTTGGCAGAAAAGTAATCTTCTTCGTTGAAAATTCCGTTATTGGTAGAAAATTAATCTTCTTCGTTGAAAATCCATTCATTCGTATAAAATTAATCTTCTTTGTTGACAATCCATTTATTTGTAAAAAATGATTCTTCTTTGTCAAAAATATTCTTTATGGTGGAGGATTAAACCAATTTGTTGAAAATTTGTTTATTGGTAGAAGATTATTCTTCTTTTTTAAAAATACTTTCTTTTTGGTTGAGGGATTCACTCATTTTGTTGAAAACTCATCTAACTATTTTGAAAATTACCCTTCTTTGTTGAACTATTATGTTCAAAAATTAATTTTATTTCGCTGAAAATTCGGATCTTTGGTAGAAAAGTAATCTCATTAGTTTAAACTAAATAATTTTAATTGAAAATCCGTTTTTTGTTGTTGCAAATTAATTTATTATGTGGATTAATTTCTAATAGTAATTTCTTTAGTGGAAAATAAATTATTTTGTTGAAAATTCATTTTTCTTTTTTAATGTAACTATTCCACTTTTACTTAAAAATGTGTCGTTTTTTTTAGGTGAAAATTTATTTATTTTGTTGGAAAATATTTTTTTATATGTAACTATTTTGTTTTGTTTAATTGAAAATTAATTTTCCAACTGAAAATTTAACTATTCCAGTTTTTCTTCAAAAATAATCTTTTTTAGTTGAAAATCCATTTGTTGTTGTTGTAAATTTAATTATTGGTTAAACATTTATCTTTAGTGGGAAATTCATGTATTTTGTTGATTCTTTTTTAATTCAACTATTCAGTTTAGAGTTGAACTATTTTTTTCAATTGAAAATTACCTTTTTTTTAAACTAAAAATGTATTCTTTTTTTACTCAAAATTTTATCTTTTGACTTGAAAATTAATTTATTTTGTTCAAAACTCATTTTTTTAAATTCGAAATTCAATTATTTTGCTAGGAAATTAATATTCTTGGGTTAACAATTTAACTTTTGTACAAAGATTGTTGTTGTTTTTTTTTACTTTAGAAATCAACAATTTAGTTTGAAGTGAACTTTTTTGTTAAAAATTACCTTGGAATGTGCCTTGAAATTCAAAATTACTTAATCCTTAAAGTGATGGGTAAAACTCACAAGAAAAAACCCATTTTTTTAGTTGAAAAATTAATTATTCTGTTGAAAATTCGTTTTGTTTTATTGTCAATTAATTGTTTTGACTGAAAGTTTAACTATTTAATTTTTTGTTAAAAAATTATTTTCTTTAGTTCAAAATTTCGCTATTCAGTTAAAAAATTTGCCCTTTTTATAGAAATGTAATCTTCTTGGTTGAAAGTTCAACTATTATGTTCAAAAATTAATTTTATTTCGCTGAAAATTCGTATCTTTCGTAGAAAACTTTCAATTTTTTATTTTAATTGTATTTAGTTAAAACTAAATCATTTAAGTTGAAAATTGAACTGTTTAATTTAAAATCCGTTTTTTATCGTTGCAAATTAATTTATTATGTGAATATTTATCTTCTTTATTGGAAAATAAATTATTTTGTTGAAAATTCTTTTTTTTTTTTTAATATAACTATTCCATTTTTACTTAAAAAGGTGTATTTTTCTTGTTGAAAATTAATTTATTTTGTTTAAAAAACTTGTTTTTTAATGTAACTGTTTTGTTACAATTTTTTTTTTGTTTAATTGAAAATTAATTTTCTTTAGAAATTTTTTTCTCTAACTGAAAATGAAACCATTCAATTTTTTTATTGAAAATTTATCTTATTTAGTTGAAAATTCGAATTTTTGATCGAAAATAAAACTTCTTCCTCAATAGTTCTTGATTTTATGATGAAAATTTAAGTAATGAGTAAAATAAAATATTTACTTTGTAGTAAATTTGAGAATTTTGTTATACTATCATTTTTATATTAAAAATTTGAATAGTTTGAAGAAAAATTTACCTAAATTGTGGAAAAGTAATTTTCTTCTGGTAGAAAATAATTCTTATATTTTGAAAATTCAACTATGTAGTAGAAAGTTCGTGTATTTTGTTAAAAGTCGTGGTTTTGAGTCGAAAATTATTATTCTTTTTTAGTTTGACATTCAACTTTTCGGTTAAAAATTCATGTATTTTGTGAAAAACTTTAATTTTTGATCGTAAATTCATATTTTTCAGTTGAAAATTAAACTATTTGGTTAAAAAATGATATTTTTTTATTGAAAATTTGTTTTTTTTTTGCAGAAAAGAAATTTTCGAGAAAATTATCTTCTTGTTTGAAAATTCAACTGCTTGGTTGAACACTGGAATACATTTTCGAAAATTAATTTTTTGATTGAAGTTGCACAATTTTAGTAAAAATTAATTTTTTGAAATTAAAATATTCCTATCTTGGTTAAAATCTCATATATTGAGTTGAATATTCGTATTTTTCAGTGGAAAATTAAACTTCTTGGTCGAAAAATAATATTTTGAATTTAAAAGTCGCGGTTTTTTGTGAAATTTTCTACTCTCTGTCTAATTTTTTATTGATTAATTAATTAATTTTCATTATTACTGACAAAAATTATAGTTCAAAAAAATTAATTATTATTGTTGATAACATTATCTTTGAATAATGCTAGAAAATGAGGTTTTTGCTGAAATTTGAAACTTTTTGTTTACTTTTCACTTGGAGTGAGTTAATTTTCAATTCAATATATCAGGAATAATTGTTTAAACAATTTATTATGATTGTTAATAATATTTTTTTTGCTGAATGGTAGAATGTTGCGGTTTTTTCCTGAAATGTTTAACTTTTTGCTGACTTTTCACTTAGCGCGGTGATAATCAATGCAAGGTAATAAAAATAGTTGTTTACACAATTTATTATTATTATCATTATTAATTATTTTTTCTTAGATAAGTGTTAGAAAAATGCGGTTTCTTCTGAAATGTTTAAGTTTGTTTGGCCGGAACTTTCTAGCATTATTAAAATTGAATATTATTATTATTGATAATAGGTCGTTTAAACAAATAATTATGTTATTTTCAATAAAATATTTGACTTCCTTCAAGTGAAAAGTGAACAAAAAGTTGAAAATTGCAGAAAAAGCTGCAATTTTCTAACAATTCAACTATTTTTATTAAAAAATTAAACTTCTTCTTTGAAAATTCATTTTGTTGATTGTAAATTCTACTATTTGGATAACAAATAATTTTGTTGGTTGAAGATTCATCATTTTATTTGAAAAATCATTTCTTTAGTTAAAATTTGAACTATTTTGTTGTATTTCAATTTTTGGTTTGGTTAAAACTCAATTTTTGAATTGAAAATTCAACTTTTCTATTTTTTTCCAAAACTTATATATTTTTAATTAAAAATTCAAATTTCGGTTGAAAATTTATCTTTCTGGTTGGAAATTCAACTATTTGGTTAAAATTGATATATTTTAATTGAAATTCGTCTTTTTAGTAGAAAACTCATCTTTTTGGTTAAAAATGTAACTACTTTGTTGAATTACTTTTCGTATGAAAATCAATTTCTTTTCAGTGAAAATGTAACTATTCAATTTTTGGTAAAAAAAAAACTATATTTCTTCGTTAAAAATTCAACCATTATGTTGAAAATTCAACATTTTTGGTAGAAAATTATCTTCTTGTTTGAAAATTTATTATTTTTTTTTTTAAATTCTATTGTTTGGTTAAAAATTATTTTTGATTGAAGTTTCATCATTTTATTTAAAAATTTATTTCTTTTGTTAATAATTCAACTATTTTTATTAGAAAATTAATCTTCTTGGTTGAAAATTCATTTTGTTGGTTGTAAATCCAACTATTTGGATAAAGAATAATTCTGTTGGTTAAAGATTCGACATTTTATTTAAAAAATATTTCTTTAGTTAAAAATTGAACTATTTTGTTGTATTTAAATTCTTTGTTTGGTTGAAAATCAATTTTTTAACTGAAAATATAACTATTCCATTTTTTGTCAAAACTTATCTCTTTTTTTATGTATTAAAAATTTAAATTTTGGTTGAAAATTCATCTTTTTGGTTGAAAATTCATTTTTCTGTTGAAAATGATTTTTTTGGTATCAAAGTCATTTTTTAAACTGAAATTTTAACTAAAAATTTAATTATTAAATTTTTGGTTAAAATTTGATCTTTTTTAGTTAAAAAATCAACTATTTAGTTAAAAATTTAACTAATTTGGTGAACATTTTTTTTGTATGAAATATTTTTATTTTTATTTAAAATGTAACTATTCAATTTTTTATATAAAATTTATCTTTCTTAGTTAAAAAATTCTACCATTAGGTTGAAAATTCAACATTTTAGTTGAAAACTTATTTCTTTTTTTAATAATTTATCTATTTCTATTAGAAAATTAATCTTCTTGGTTGAAAATTCATTTTGTTGGTTTTAAATTCTACTATTTGGTTAAAAAATAATTTTGTTGGTTGAAGATTCATCATTTTATTTGAAAAATCATTTCTTTAGTTAAAAATTGAACTATTTGTATCTGAAAATTTAACTTCTGTCAATTATATGTTCCATAGGTTTAGTTGAAAATTCATCTTTTTAGTTGAACATTAATTTTTTTAAATTTAAATTTAATTATTTAAGTTTTGTTTGAAAATTCAACTATTTCAGTTGAAGATTCATTGTTTTAGTTGAAAGCTCATTTTTTTTTGGTTTAAAATTCAACTAATTCAGTTAAAGATTCATCATTTTAGTTGAAAATTTTTAAGAAACTTCCCATTTTTCAGTTAAATGCGAACTGAATTAGTAGAACCTAATAAGAAAATCTCAAAAATCATTATTTTTGGTTAAAAGATCTGCTATAATATTTTTGGTTCAGAATTAATGTTGTTTGATTAAAAACTCTATTTTTTGGTTGGCCTGCAAATTAATTTGTTTTGGTTCATGTTTCAAGTACTTTGTTGAAAATTCGTCTGTTTTTGTTGAATTTAACTGTTTTTTATTTAGATTACAATATTTCTTTGTTGAAATATGAACTATTGCATTTTTCATGAGAATTTATCTTTTTTTCTTTTTCTTCAAAATTTTTTTTTAAGATTCATAATTTTCGTTGATAGTTCATCTCATTGGATGAAAATTTGAATTTTTGGTTGAAAATTCGTTCTTTGATGTATATTTTTGATTGAAAATTTAACTATTTATTTGAAAAGTCATATATTTTGTTTAAATTTCGACTTTTTTGGTAGAAAATTAATCGACTTTGTCAAAAGATTGTCCTTTTTGGTCAAAAGTGCAACTGTTTGGTTGATGAGGATTCTACTATTTTGTTGAAAATTGGTCTTTTTTTTATTGAATTCGATTGTTTTTTATTTCAAATACAAATATTTTTGGTTGAAATATCAACTATTAAATGTTTTGCGGAGAAATCATATTTTTTGGTGAAACAACTACCTACTTGGTTGAAAGTTGAACTACTTATTAAAATTAATTTTTGGGTTGAAGATTTAAGTGTTTTTTTTATAGAAGTTTCATCATTTTGGCTTGGAAATTTAACAATTTGATAGAAAATTTAACTATTTGGTGGAAAATTTCTGTATTTTATTGCAATTTCGTCTTTTTTGTAGAAAGTTAATCTTCTTGGATAAAAATTCAACTATATTGGCAGAAAATTCAACTATTTGGTTGGAAATTTTTGTAGTTTTTTGAAATTTCTGTCATTTTTGTAGAAAGTTAATCTTCTTGATTGAAAATTTATGTTTTTGGCTTGAAAATTTATCTTTTTGTCTTGAAAATTTAACAGTTTGACAGAAAATTAAACTATTTGGTTGAATTTTTTGTTTAATTTATAATTTCAAGTTGGAAATTCGACTGTTTTTTTTTTTTAGAAAATTCGACTATTTTGCTTGAAAATTCAACAATATGCTTGAAACACCTAGACTACTAGATTTAAACATTGAAACAGTAAGACCTTTGAAAACCCCATTCCGATATCTCACATTTCAGTTCTTAACCCTACATCACCGAGGAAGATGTGATATAAACACCTAGACTACTATATTTAACCATTGAAACAGTAAGACCTTTGAAAATCCCATTTCGATATCTCACATTTCAGTATTTAACCCTA
>JAABKJ010075445.1:183364460-183558104 GCA_011634705.1 Andricus grossulariae
CTTTCCCGAGGGAGATGTGATTTAAACACCTAGACTACTAGATTTAACCACTGAAACAGTAAGACCTTTGAAAACCCAATTTCGGTATCTCAAATGTCACTTCATAACCCTACTTCCCCGAGAAGGATGTAATTTAAACACCTAGACTACTAGATTTAACCATTGAAACAGTAGGACCTTTGAAAACCCCATTCCGATATCTCACATTTCAGATCTTAACCCCGCTTTCCGAGGAAGATGTGATTTGAACACCTACACTACTATAATTAACCAATTGAACAGTAAGACCTTTGAAAATCCCATTCCGATATCTCACATTTCAGTTCCTAACCCTACTTTCCCGAGGAAGATGTGATTTAAACACCAAGACTACTAGATTTAACCATTTAAACAGTAAGAATTTTGAAAACCCTATACCGATATCTCACATTTCAGTTCTTAACCCTACTTCCCCGAGAAGGATGTAATTTAAACACCTAGACTACCAGATTTAACCATTGAGACAGTAAGACCTTTGAAAGCCCCATTCCGATATCTCACATTTCAGATCTTAACCCTGCTTCCCGAGGAAGACGTGATTTAAACACCTAGACTACTAGATTTAACCATTGAAACAGTAAGACCTGTGAAAACCCCATTCCGATATCTCACATTTCAGTTCTCAACCCTACTTCTCCGAGGAAGATGTGACTTAAACTCCTAGACTACTATATTTAACCATCGAAACAGTAAGACCTTTGAAAATTCCATTTCGATATCTCACATTTCAGTATTTAACCCTACTTTCCCGAGGGAGATGTGATTTAAACACCTAGACTACTAGATTTAACCACTGAAACAGTAAGACCTTTGAAAACCCTATTCCGGTATCTCAAATGTCAGTTCTTAACCCTACTTCCCCGATGAAGATGTGATTTAAACACCTAGACTGCTAGATTTAACCATTGAAACAGTAAGACCTTTGAAAACCCCATTCCGATATCTCACATTTCAGATCTCAACCCTGCTTCCCGAGGAAGATGTGATTTAAACACCTAGACTACTAGATTTAAACATTGAAACAGTAAGACCTTTGAAAACCCCATTCCTCACACTGGAAATACAGAAAAAATGTGTGTAATAATTTCGACATATTTTCTTTTTAATATTTCCTGGATTTTGCATTAATTATTTAATGTATCTTGAATTAAAAATTTAATTCAACACATTCAAACTATCAATGTATACAAACGTGCGCAAAAATCCATGAGATTAGTAGCATTACTAAAAATTATATTTTGTTATGAAAGTATGGATTTTGCAAAATTCAACCCACGAACTTCCCCGACTTTTTCTTCTAGGAAACTGGTGACCTACAGATTCTTGACCAGGCACTTGTCTTATTTTACAACCGTGCACAACACATTCCTTGCTATCAATTGTTGACATTTTATTTATTCTCATAATAATCAGTTACAAATAACACGACTAACACATAAGCCACAACAAAACATAACCTCACTTTTATGTCACTTTTATGAATGCGCAATCCTCTTGCCTCTCTACGTCCCTCATCCTCAAACATTTTGCGCCAGCTACCACCACTTTTTGAAGTCATCTGCACCCCTCTGTGCCCCGCCCAAGTCTACTCTTCGGCCATTTCTATTACACACAGTCGTATAGGCCTGGAGGACACTGATATAACCCATATAATCGCTGTTATAATATTATTTTTAACATTTGATTTGAAAAACGACCTTGTGGGGCCGCTAGTTACTGAAAAATGATTTTATTTTCCATATTTTTTTATTACCCACTTCACATCTTATTATTCAACCCACATGAATTTGAAACATTTGAGAATTATAAAAATGTTATTTTTCTACTAATACTTTTATCGAATTAACGACCGAACTGCCACGAATAAAACAGGTATCGAGTTAACCGTTGATTTAATTTAATTTGGGATGACTGAATTTTCTATTATACATAAGGCCTCATGTAAATGATGAACAGCAAGTTATACATTGACACGGGCGTGACGGAACGCCACATTTGAATGTAGGTAATGTATTCATATATCGCGGGAGGTATCATGTTGTTTGTAGCTTATTGTAATGACAGCTTGCTACGATATAACTTGCAGTGTCATGACGCTCAGCAACACTTTATAAACATAATATATCCTCGCGTCATCCTACAGGACATATGTAGTATATAAGCCAAAAGCAAAAGTAAGCGATACGGTCTCTATATCCGATCACAGTGACGTCCTCGTTTTAGCTTTTACTGTTGTCACTTTCTTATCGCGATAAAAACATATACACGGAGAAAAATGGATGTTCACACTTAAAATCTAGATATTTAAGGTTAACATATTTAAGGTTTAACTATGGGACACACTGAAAAAAGGATTACTTCTACCAAGTGAATTTTACTTGGCTGAAGTAAGTGCAAGTCCTAATTATTTTCAAAGAAATATTTATTTGAGGCAAATATTTTCTTTCCGATTTTCAGGTTACACCGTTACAAAAAATCAAACCTTAGTATTTTAAATTTTGTTTGTTTCCCAAATAATTAATTATTTAATTCCATTCAATGTCCTAAAATCAATTCATAAATATAAGCTGGTATAATCTACTTTATTAATCCAAGACCCCTTGTTAATGAAACTAAGTTTTCGTTTACTAAGTTGACATAGATGAATCAACAGCATGTTCATGATTCTGTTAACCTGAAATCCTCATATATTTAACTGAATTTATTTAACCACAATTCAATGTTGGTTCTAAGAAAATAATAATTTGACAGCTGCTATATAAAAGCAGATATTAATTTCATTGATACTTCGCTAAGCATTATTATCAAACTAGATTTCCTCATCAGTAAATGTTGATTTAAAACTTACATAGAGCCAATATTATATGAGGAAGGCGATTTACCTTGCTCAGCGCAGTGGGCAGCAGCGAGAGGGGCGATACATCTCGTATGCAGGAACAAGGTATTATACCTACAGTTTCCTTAGTTTTTTTTTTGTTATTTGGAAGGCGATGTGCTCCTTTATTTTTACATTCAAATGCCACATATACACACAAATTTTTCAAAAAAGAAAGTTGAGGAATCTCAACACAGCTTCTAAAACCTCTAACAGACGATTTAGATCATATAATCATTGAATCTAATATTTTCAGTACCTACTTGACTTAACTGTAATATTTATAGTATCCTCCTCCTCTCCCTCTATTCATTCTCGTTTTTCCACATACATTTTTATAGTTTATTTAATTTGATTTATAATAATTCAAGATTCAAAAGGGAAAACGTGATTACAACTACAAGAAAAAGCAGCGTATCCGATGGTGGTGCACTCTGTGATAATTTTTGGTAACCCAGCTTCCCGTTTTAGTGAAACAAAGTTTCGTCTACTAAGTTGGAAGAGTTGAATCAACTGTATGTTCATTATTCTGTTAACCAGAAATCCTGGTTCCTTTAAATGAATTTATTTACCTATAAAAAAAATGGTTCTAAGAAAAAACAAGATTTTCAGCTATTATATATAATAGCTGATTTCAATATACGTAATCAATACTTCACTCAGCATTTTTAGTATTATTTTATCGCAAGTAGATGTTCATGTTATCACTAGATCATTGTATCGTGTTTCAATGTTTGATTTACAGTATTCTTGCAATAGATTTTAATATTGCTGAATTTATTTAATCATTTATGATACTTTATTTCCATGTTCCAAGTAAGTAAATTGAATCTTTTCAGCAGATTACTCTATTATGCGAAAGATGATTTCAACATTCCTTACAGTCCATTATAATATTTATGTAGCTGATTTTATTTCATAAATTCTAACAAGAGCTTTTGAATTATATGTTACTGCAAATCAGCCTCTATAACTTTAGATACATATTCTTAGATATATTAGGAATAGATTTAATCAATAAAAAAAATCGATTTTTTAGCCTTCTAAAGCAGGATCCCCCCTTAAGCCACTTGCTGAGATTTCGAACATGTGTGAAGAGTGGATGAAATGTAGAAAAATGGTGTATAGTGTGATAAGTGGTTTTGGTTTTGATTTTAAACGTCAAATTTAATTCTTGCGTGAGGCACTATGGACAAAGGGGCACTCATCAATCAGAGTGCATATTCTCAACATTTTTGACCGAAAACGTGCCCAAAATTTCGTAACTCGTTGATAAAAAAACAAGACTTGTGAGATTTGTATGACGCATTTATATTGTTTTCTGAATTTGCCAGTGTTAAGAATGTTTCCATTCAGTGCAGTAACGCCTTCTCCTTATCAGCCTCTCGTGCTCAAAGTAATATGTTGTCAAAGTTTTTGTGAATAAGCAATCATGTTTCAGGCATCTCACTATATACAAATAATGAAAATGCTTTTAGACTTCATGGATTTTATATCACCTTTCATGTTTTTGAGGTTTCATTTATTGATTGAGATTTTCGTATCTCTCTTACACTTATGAATATATGCGTAGGCAGAAGAAGGACAACAGATAATAGAGTGTACCCTCTGACATGATTGAATTAACACTCTCAGACAATCATGCTAAAATTCCTGGGACAATCAGGTTTACACCCCAATATCGTCAACGTTGCACTTAGTGATAGGAAAGCTAGAGATCCTCTATGGAGAGTTGAGACAAGTAGGAATGGTTTCTGATTCGTTAGGACCAAGCGGAATACTGAAGTCCTCTTTAGTGCGAGGTTTTCATATAGCAACCAAACGTCAAAGATATATTTGAATTTTGTAACGACTTCCGTATTCCGGTTGGCCGTAGTCGATTGGTGAGGGTTCAAGTATCGCAACTCTCCCTAGAGGATTTCTAAATGAAGCTAACCATCAAATTCTGACACTCTATGGATAGCATGCTACACCATCTAGGGGGCTGTCCCATAGTTTAAGCTCGAATCGATTTCTCCATTCAATATGAATCTATGTGCTTACAGTGCCGTGAATAAGACTATGTGCTGAGTATGAGTATAAGGAATAGTCTCATACAGGACACTGCCAGCACATAGGGGAGAAGCGGATAATGCGGCGCGTATAACATATATCAATCGGTAGATAGAAAAATATATTCGATAATGTAATGTAATAATATGTAACACGTAGATTAATATCTGAGGTTTGCTTCATTCATATAAAAAATTGAATCTATCAATTAAAATACTTGATTATTAGGACTTTCAAGAAAGTTCACGTGCGTCAACTTGGTTAGTGCGGCGCGCAATATTAATTTTATATGGTCCAGAGGTCGGACTCTTGCGAGATTTCTCCACGGAGGGAGGCATCCATTTCAGCCAGATCTTGGGGCTTAGGGGGAACTTGCATGTTAATGTTCCTTCTTGTCCTGAATTCGTGATCATGTCTCAGAAGGTGCCTGTTTTCTGTGGTTGGTCTTAACGTCACCTCCTCATCGTTGGCACGTTGATTTCGTAACGTTTAAATCGAAACGTGCTGAAGCTCTAGTTGTTTGTGGCAACACAGAGTATGCATACGCGTCATAAAGCCTCGGTGAATAGGGATAATGCTGGCATCGTAGCAGTCTAGCAAGTCATCCTTGAGTTCATTCGTTCACTCAATCTGGGCGTTTTGCCAATTCGTCGCCGTGTTTCCATCTACATTATTTTCAGCACCCTGAATTCTGGTATGATCAGCATTGTTCGCCGACCCCTTGTCGTGTGCTCTCCGCATTCGATCGTTTTGAACCGCATTCACAACTTTTTGGTATTTTGTTGGTGTCATTATTGTTCACACGAGCAGCTAGGGAAAGGTTCCATCCATCCTTGTGGAGCCCCGCGTATAAAGATAAGGCTGCATACTCTTAAAGTTCGCCCGGTGTCCCAGACTCACCGTTTAAGACATCTCACCCAGGTGTCATTCAGCTTTCGGCACGGTCTTTACGCCTCCGCTTAGCGGTTATGCCTTCGCGACCATCCCTGGACAATTGTCTGCGGCTTGGTACAGGGATCCTCTATCCGCAACCCGAGGACGCGTTCGATGGCTTTGTAATAGGTCCTTCAGTTCTATTCCGAAGGAATCGAAATCGAAACCAGATGAGGAAAAAAAATATCTATATATATTCGAAGACTGCATTATTTATAATAATGAACCCTTTGTATCTTTTATGATTAATCACCATAATCAATTATTACCAATTACACCGGCACACAAAAAAAGTGGTCTGCCCGGCGGACTACACCAGCATATCTATATGTTTTTGGGGTCGCTGAATGCGAATCCGGAGTCCAAATATCCAAGTTCGCTCGTATTTCACCAAAAAACGCAAAAATAGACGTAAGATCGACGAAAACAACGATTTTTCTTTCGCTTTCGTTTGGTACCTTGATTAACTTGATCTCGTTTTAAACTCCGACAGTAGTCAGCCATCATGTTGACATCCCAACATCCTTGATATCGCCTCTCCATCTCTTTTATATCCTGGTGGAAACGCTCACCTTGCTCTTCACTAAAGTCTCCCAGGTTGTCTGGAAACTTAGTTATATGATAATGAAGAAAATGTAGCTTCAAATTCATAAGGCAGCCTAGCTTATCAAAGTTTGTTACCATTTCTGAAACCACATTTTGATAGTCTGGACTTTTCTTATTACCTAAAAAGTTTTTTACAACAAAAAAAATTTTTTTCAGAAAATTTACTATCGAAATTTTCAATGTTATTGTTGTTATTGAAGTCGATAGTGCATTTGATATTGTTGGGAAAAAATTTTTTGTTCAGAAAATTTTTCCTCAGAAAATTTACTATCGAAATTTCCAATGTTATTGTGGTTTTTGAAGTCGATAGTGGATTTGACATTGATGGGAAAAAATTTTTTGTTCAGAAAATTTTTCCTCAGAAAATGTACTATCGAAATTTTCAATGTAATTGTTGTTATTGAAGTCGATAGTGCATTTGACATTGTTGAGAAAAAAAATTTTTTTCAGAAAATTTAATATAGAAATTTTCAATGTTATTGTTGTTATTGAAGTCGATAGTACATTTGACATTGTTGGGAAAAAATTATTTTATTCAGAAAATTTTTCCTGAGAAAAATGTACTATCGAAATTTTCAATGTAATTGTTTTTATTGAAGTCAATAGTGCATTTGACATGGTTGATAAAAAATCTTTTTTTGAGAACATTTTTCCTAAGAAAATTTACTATCGATATTTTCAATTTAATTGTTGTTATTGAAGTCGATAGTGCATTTGACAGGGTTGGTAAAAAATTTTGGTTTGAGAAAATTTTTCCTCAGAAAATTTACTATCAAAATTTTCAATTTCCTTGTTGTTATTGAAGTCGATAGTGCATTTGACATTGTTAGGAAAAAAAAATTTTTTGAGAAAATTTTTCCGCAGAAAATTTACTATCGAAATTTTCAATGTTATTATTGTTACTGAAGTCGATAGTGCATTTGACATTGTTAAGAAAAATTTTTTTTTTCATAAAATTAACTATCGAAATTTTCAATGTTATTGTTGTTATTGAATTCGATAGTGCATTTGACATTGTTGGCAAGGAAAATTTTTTTCAGATAATTTTTCCTCAGAAAATTTACTATCGAAATTTTCAATGTTATTGTTGTTATTAAAGTCGATAGTGCATTTGACATGTCTGGGGAAAAAAATTTTCTTCAGAAAATATTTACTCAGAAAGCTTACTATGGAAATTTTCAATGTTATTGTTGTTATTGATGTCGATAGTGCATTTGACATTGTTGGGGAAAAAATTTTTTTTTAGAAAATTTTTCCTCAGAAAATTTACTGTCGAAATTTTCAATGTTATTGGTGTTATTGAAGCCGATAGCGCTTTCGACATTTTTGGGGAAAGCTTTTTTTATTGGAAAATTCTTCCTCAGAAAGTTTACCATTGAAATTTTCAATGTTATTGTTGTTATTGAAGTCGATAGTGCATTTGATATTATTAGGAAAAAATTTTTTTTTCTGAAAATTTACTATCGAAATTTTCAATGTTATTGTTGTTATTGAAGTCGATAGTGCATTTGACATTGTTGGGAAAAAAGTTTGTTCTCTGGATGGTTATTAATAAACTTGACCAGGTCCCCAGGCTCGAAGATACCTTGTGGTATAGAGATTTTTTAATCTTGTAACTTTTTGTATTTGATTTTTTTTATCTCTATTTTTTCTTTTGCCTTTTGGAGATAATGTTCATGCTTTCTTTTCCAAAGATTAAGTAATTCCTCGTACATGACATTTGGCGTGATGCTTAACATCGAGGGCCAATTTGCATCTCTACCAAAGGTCAGTTGAAAGGGTGAGTATCCGGTGCCTTCATGTTTCATGGTATTGTATGCCATACAAATTATTTTTAAATTTTAATCCCATTCAATGCCATGATCCTCGATGCTGGTTTTCAGTAAATTTTTAATAGTCGAGTGGGCTCTTTCGAGTGCCCCATTGCTTTGTGGATGATAAACGGTAGTTTTTATGCGCTTAATCCTGAATAAATTTTCAAAATTCTGTAACAGTTCAGATACAAAGTTTTGTCCCTGATCTGTTAAGATATTCTTTGGTGCTACGAATAGATATATGTAGTGGTCGAATAACCCTTCTATAATGCTTTCGGATGCCGCATTCTTAAGATGTATCAAGATTAAGTACTTCGTGAGCATATCTTGGATGCTGAGAATATACTCGTTTCCTGAAAGTATCAAGGGTAAAGGTCTGAAAATTTCCATCGCTATTTTATCGTTGTGGTTGACAGGCGTGTTTGGAATAATTGCTGAACACTGTATTTCAATTCTAACCGTTTTTTGTAGTTGACAAACGGGACATCGTTTGATGTAGTGGATGATTCCTTGTTCCATATTTTTCCATTCTCCAAGAGTTCTAGCTCTTTCTTTCCTTTCTTTGGATATAGTGCGCCAGAGATTTCCTCCGGCGTTAGGTTCAACATTTTCTCTGCTAGGCATTCTGTTTGTGATGAATTTTTTGTATGCTCGTAAAAAATTTTCTCTCCCATCAGTTAATGCATCCTCATCCGAGATAAGTTAGTCTACATCCATACGTCGTTGGAGACGGTCGTTGGAAGCATTAGCTATATCTCAGCTTGGTGACTCTTCTCTTTCCGTGGACGTTTCGGCTACTACTACGTCTGTTTTATCCTGCGAATCAAATTCCGGTGGCGTATTTTGTAGGAGGTGGTCTTCTTGAATAGGAAATAGTCTGTATAGACTGTCCGCAGCTTTATTCTCTTTTCCTTTCACGTGTTCTATGATGTATTGATATTCCACCAAACGTGATCTCCATCGTATCAATCGTGAAGAGGCATCCTCTACATTGTGTAACCATATTAATGCTTGATGGTCCGTTTCGATTGTGAACTTCCTTCCCAATAGATATTGTCTTAATCTTTTGCAAGCCCAAACTATAGCTAACAGTTCCTTTTCTGAGGCCCAGAGGATAACGCGATCGATATCCTCTTGGACTAGAACAAGTAATCTACTTAATGAAGATATTGGTCCCGATTAGTAAATTTTAAAATCGTCAGCGTATTTGTGGTATTTGCAATGTTGAAGTTCTCTTCCAAGATCAGAAGTGAACAAATTGAACAGGAGGGGTGCCAGAATGGAGCCCTGAGGAACCCCACTATTGACTTCCCTCCAGTCCAAAAGCTCACCACTACTATTGATAATTCTGTGTGACCGATTATTAAAATAAGATTTAAACCACTTGATGACAGAGTTTGACACGGTAAAAGATTTTAACTTTTGTAGAAGGAAATTATGATTGACCATATCAAAAGCCTTCGAAAGATCAAACAGAACAACAATCGTGATCTCCCTTTTATCAATTGCTAATTTAAGATCCGTCGTTACTTTAAGGTGCTATGATTTGCCCGAAAACCTGATTGCATCGGGTCAATGGCTTTAGATAATTCGAAAAATCTAGAAAGTTGCAGGTGAACAATCTTTTCTAGTGGTTTGGACAGTGCACATAAAATAGAAATTGGCCGGAAGTCTTTCGGGGAAGTAGGTTTAGAATTGATATTCCATCAGTGCCAATGGCATTTGATTAGATTTCAAGTGTTTTTTCCAAAAGTATTTCAGGTGTGATGTCATCGAAAAGAAGTCAGAGTCATTAAATGTTGAATTAAGAGGGGTAGTGGAAAGCGATGATGATGATTCTGCAACTGGGAATGTAAAAAAAGTCTTCAAAAGGACATCAGGCGGAAAATTACTATCTACAGATTCGTGCTTGGACGGAATTAGGTGTAAAAGTCTAAGGAGATGCCAAATGTCCTCTTTTTTGCCTCTATGTGCAATCTCGTTATAATTGTATTGATTGAACGCATTTCTAATCTTAGTTTGAATTAGGTTCCTTAGTTTACGAAATTGAGCTTGTATTATACTGCTGTTTGTTCTTTTTGCAAGTCGGCGCTTGCCATCACGTTCCCTCATAAGATTTTTAATTTCGGATGCTGTCCACGGGGCAACTTTATTAAAGTTTCTAGGAACGTGTGGCGGAGAAAATTTATTGAATGCGGAGACTAGGTAATTAGTCAGAGCATCGATTTTATTATTTATATCTGTATCTAGTAATATTTTTTCCCAATTATACGTCATTAGATGTTCGTGGAACGTATGTTCATCGATTTTAGAGAGATTTCGCACCAGCCTTTGGGTTGGTTTTGAATTTAGGTTATAGGAAAATTTAAAGGTAATGTTAATAAAGTCGTGGCTAGAGAGAAAAGGGATAGAATGTTGTTCGTAGGAGACAACCTTATCAATATCGTCTACAATCATTAAGTCAATACGAGTACTGGAACGATCAGTATGGTTATATATATATATATATATATATATATACGCATATATATAATCTCTTTCGGGGCGAGCGTGACTCTCTCGCTGGGGAAGGGAGCAATGGGGGGAGGGTGTATATATTTTTTAGATTGATCTAGAATTCCCGTGTTGTTTATTTAAATAGCACGTTCGTCCCGCAACACTGCTGCGATGCAGGTCGCTGATCAATCTCTCTAGCGATCACCCCGGGCGAAGAGCTTCACAACGTCATTATCTGAAGCTCTCCACTCGGGCCCATTAGTATCCAAGTTTTTTTGTTTCAGGTGCCATTCACTCCACTGACACTCTTCCTCATGCATTTCTTATAAACTATTTGTCGCCATACTTTTCTATCCTGGCATGCCTCTTTAGCTTCGTTCACGTCCATGTATTTTCTCGGTCTGCCTCTAAGTACGCTGCCATTTACTTTAACTTGATATACTTGTTTCGTCAGTCGTTTATCTTTCATTCACTCAACATGCCCAAACCATTTTAAAAAATTACTTTCATACCTGTCAAATAGTGTCTCATCTATACCATATTCTTTGAGGATTCTTACGTTACTAACTTTGTCCATTGACGTTTTACCGCACACCATGCGTAGTTATGGTATGCCAACCACGCTAATTGTACTCTAATCCTGTTCTTGATATGTCCAAGTCTCGCTACTGTATATCACAGTGGTTGTAAGTATAGAATTATGTATCGCCATTTTAGCTTTACCTGATATATTTTTACTTCTGACAATGGATCTCGCTCTACCGATATCTTTCTTACCCTCGTTTATACGCCTATCTATCTCTCCATCTATCTTTCCGTCATTAGTGAATAGACTACCAAGATATACTTACTTATCAACGTGCTCTATTGTTTCATCATTCAAGACGATATTGCACATTTTTTTCTCAACCTTTTCCTTTAAACACCATATTTTCTGTTTCATTTACGTTAATTTTGAGGCCCGTGTTCCTCATACTTGTCTTCAGTTTGTTCAACATTCTTTGCAAGTCTTTGATTGGCTCTGCCACTGTCCCGAGATTCACACCTTCTTAGTCGAAGAGGGTCATTCTTAGACACTTGTCCATGAAGATAATGAATAGCCATGAAGACCCAACGTATCCTTACCTAACACCTTGCATAATACCGAACCAGTCATTCTGTTTCCCATTTATCCTTACACTCGCTTGCTACCTGAATATATTGTTTTTATTGCTTTTAGGAGCCATCCATACACCGCAGTAAATCCCATTCATGGCCACGTCTCACAACCGTGAGATAAGTGGTCACAGGACACGACGAAATCACAACAACAGGTCGGCGAAACTTTCGTGTGTTTTGAGGAAACGAAGCGACCCAAGAATGACAGCTTTCTGCATCCATCTCGCGGGAGGAGGGCAAGGTGGGTATTTTGTACTTTTTGTGGAATAGGGATTACATGGTTGATAATGTACTCTTCTTTTTCCAATACAGGTATCTTGATGACATATACCAGGGATTTTTTGACAATAGATACGCTGACGACCTCGCTGATGTCGATAATATGCATATAACTCTCGGAGTCGGTCGTCGAGGTGATACCTAGTTCTATGCACTGTATCGAATCCCCGAATGGTGTCTGTTAGCATTTGCGATGTTAATATCTGAGGGTGCACAATTCCATGGTTCCCGTTATTTATTGCTGTTAATAATATGTTAATATCCTCTGTTAACTCTTCTATCCAAATTTCGCAAGCTAGAATTTTTGTTGTAACGGTTATATTCTTCGTATTATTGTTGAGGCTTCTTCTGATTTGCCCGGCGCTGCTAAGTTCTTGTTCTAATTGTGTTTTCAACTCACGCAATTAATCGAAAAAGAGTCCAATAATACTTTCAATATTTTGGTATGGTTTTGCCAGACTTGAGCCATATTTTTACTATCCGAGTATAATTGATCGAATTCTTCGTTGATATGTTCGAGGTCGTTATTACTTAAAGTCCCAAACAAAGTTTTAGCGATATCCCCAATAGCAATAATTAATCCTCTTTTGTGTCGTTTGTTACCCATCACCTGGTTGAGTAGTTGGAGTTTGTTTCTGGCCCTTTCTTACCATTCGCCAGTTAGTCTAACCTCTTTTTCTTCGGCGCAGTTTGAGAGACACGCTCGAATCGCGAGTCTCATTATGTCGCGAACTATATCTAACCTTTGTTGAAGGCTGGTATCGTTGATGCTTATCACTAGCTTCCAAGTTTCATGGTAAAGGTGAGCTGTTTCTATTTCTTCGATAAATATATTCCCGGTAACTGGTGTTAGGGTGTAATTTCCTTTCGTTGTCCAGATTTGCATCAGAATTTTCAGTTATGCCAATATCTTCATTCTATAAAAAATAAGGTATGATCTGGTTAACGTGGATTCTCGTTCTTTTGTTCTTAAACAATATTATGTAGTTATTGTTATCTAGCTTTTTTATTATAGTTGCGGGTCCTTTCCAACTTGCAGAGAGTTTTTTGGTCGCATTGTGATTGATAAACTTGATCAGGTCTCCCGGTTCATAGATAGATTCTGGTAAGACTATCTTGGAATCTTGGTACCATTTATACTTTTCTTCCTGAAAGTGTAACTTTTTCTTTGCTTTCTGCAGGTACTGCTCGTGTCCTTCTCTCCGCATGTCGAGCAAGTCTTGATATTTTAAATTGGGATTGGTGGCTAAAGTTGACGGAAAATTAGCATTGGTTCTGCCAAAAGTGGCTTGAAACGGACTTATTCCAATTCCGTCTTGCTTAGTCGTGTTGTAAGCGAGTGGCCGTGGACTTTGAAAAATCAAAGACCTGCGACGATTCTACCTCTACTGAATCGATGTTAACTTGCGACATAATGGTTCGTCGAGATATAAAAACTTAACTGATTCAAAGAGGTTCCTCACATGGTTTATATATGTGAAATACCCAAGGAGTGGGGATAGCATTCTTTGTTAAGTGGGGAGAACCATACGTGACTAGCGTGGGAATAACCGTTATGTCACGCATGTGAAGAAAGAATATAATGTCGTATTTCCTAGAAATTACACAATAGACCCGGTGTTTCATATAAAT
Organism: Andricus grossulariae; assembly: GCA_011634705.1. NCBI lineage: Eukaryota > Metazoa > Arthropoda > Insecta > Hymenoptera > Cynipidae > Andricus > Andricus grossulariae. The sequence goes on from JAABKJ010075445.1 coordinate 183,378,345, forward strand.
CATACACGGAACCTACATGTCATGGAAATTGTACAAAAGAATATGTGATGTACGTAAATCACACAAAAGAAATCGTATTTTCGAAGAAAATCACACAAAAGAACACGTGTGTACTATAAATCACATATATTCTTATTTTACAGGAATTTCACGAAATATTTTTAACACCTGCAACCCATAACTCACACATGACAATATGTTCTTCTAAAAAGTTGACAAAAGAATATGTGTTGAACACCTGCATCCATAAATCACATATGAGACCTCGCATGTTCTGAAAATTCCAATTTTCCGGGAATTTCACAAAAGAACATGTGCCTCACACCTGCATCCGTAAATCACACATGACATTTTGTGTTTTCCAGGAACATCACAAAAGAATATGTGATTCATACCTGCATCTATAAATCATAATGACATTTTGTGTTTTCCAGGAACATCACAAAAGAATATGTGGCTCACACCTGTATCTGTAAATCACACATGACAATCCGTATTTTCCCAAAATTCTAAAAAGGAATATGTGTTGAACACCTGCACCTATAAATCACATACGAGACTTCGTAAGTTCTGAAAATTCCAATTTTTCAGCAATTTAACAAAAGAATATGTACCTCACACCTGCATCTATAAATCGCACATGACATTCCGTATTTTCCAGAAACATCACAAAAGAATATGTGTCTCACAGCTGCATATCATAAATTGCACATAAGAATCTGCGTTTTCCAAAAATTACACAAAGGTCTACATGGTTCAAACATCTTAGAATGAGTAGGTTTCATTCAGTGTGTAAAGCAATTAAATAACAAAAGCAAATGGTTTTGGAAACTAACCAATTATGATGTAGAGAAATAAATTACCCAGGTGGTTATAAAAAAAATCGGTGGAAAAATTCTAAAAAAAATGTTAAAGGAGATACTGAAATTTTTTCGTTGGAAATGGAAAGTGAATATTGAAAACGCGTTTACAATGCTTTGTGATGCAAGTTACAATACAACAATTTAAAATGTTATTAGGGTCACTCATGGAAGGCAAGAAGAAAAAAACGGGTCTTCAAACTCATTGTATTCTAAATTCACTTTATGAAAAAGCTGGAGTGCTATGATACCAGTATGGCCCCTGAACGAAAAGGTTACATGGCGCGACTGCATACTCTGTGGTGCGAGAAACACCCAGAGCTCTCGAATTTTTCGCATTAAAGTCCGCGAAACCGTGCCGAGGAACTCCGAAAATGGGTTATATAAGCGGAGCGCCTACTCAACCGCAGCCAGAACAAGCCGGCAACAAAGAAAGAGAGGCAAAAATGAGACCAACCGCGAGCAGGCACCCACCAGAGGAAGAGCGATGCTTCAAGACCCGGAGAAACATCAACATTCAGGTTTCTTTCAAGCCTAAAGATCTGGCTAAACTGAATGACGAGCTTCGTTTAGATTTTTCCAAAGAATACGATCTCTGAACTATCAGTTGTAGTGTGCCAAGGTTCGATAGTTCGCGCACGAACTGCGGATCCGTCATCACACACTCAACAAGTCAAAGCTATTGACCATCAGGCAGCATATTGTTGACAGAATGCGAGTACTATCTAACGCCAGGAGACGTCTAGAGTGGAGAGAGAGGTGGGTCAGAGAAAATCAACAGTTTTTGTCAGACCCATCTCGACTCTTCTAAGACCCTCCAGTTACTGTCGTCCACCCGCCCACACCAGAGAATGTCGAGGCATTTTGGAGAGAAGTCTACGAAGTTCAACATTTACTGAAAGAACACTTGAAGAATATAAATAGCTTCAAGGAGCTATGCAGTGCCCTCATAACACCTGAGGAGGAATGCCCAACTATCACTACCGAGGAGGTGAAAAACATATTAAGAGGCATGAAGAACTATTCCGCTGCAGGACCAGATGGTATCAAGACCTACTGGTGGAAGAAGTTTCCTTCGACCCACCAGCATCTGGCCCGAAATTCCACCTCATATCTAAAGTCAAAAGAGCCCATTCCGGAGTGGTTGGTTGGAGGGCGCACAGTGCTCCTGCCGAAAACGGGCAATTTAGCTGACCCTACAAATGACAGGCCAATAACTTGTCTGAACACACTGTATAAGATCTTCACAGCTATCCTAAGTCCTGGAATTGTTCGGAAAATTGGACCCGTGGGGCGAGAGATGTACCAACAACGTGGCTTAAAGAAAGGCGTAGTAGGATGTCGGGAGAACCTGCTCATCGACGGATGTGTCTGTAAAGACACAGCATTCTATCACACATCGTTAGGTGCATAGAGAGATCAATGCCGCTTTGGAAAACCAGATTTACAATCTCGTCTAGAAAACATCGTGTGATCAATAAAAGTGTCATCTTTCAGAGAGGTGTGTTTTAGGGCGACACCATGAGCCCTCTCCTCTTTTGCCTCGCATTATTGCCACTATCTCTCGCACTTCGCCATTCCGAAGGGTACCTCTGCGGCAAACCTCGAAATCGAAAGCATAAGTATTTTTGAGTATACTTTACTTACGGTACTTAGTAAGCTGATACCTCTGTAATTATTGCAGTTGCTTTTATCTCCCTCTCTTTTGTATATTGGTACGCTAATCGCTTTCCTCCAATCGTTTGGGACTTGTCCCGTCTCGATACATAAATTTATCAATTCGCACACCCTATGAGGTATGTACTCGCCGCCGTATTTAAGCAGTTCAGCACTGATACTGTCTACACCAGCAGACTTACCAATTTTTGAACTCTTAATTATATCTATAACCTCAGTGATGCAGACAGTTTCAATTGGGTTTTCTAATATTATTTTCTGTCTCGCAGCTCTGTTGCCCTATATCTTCACCTCCTAATAATTCTTCAAAAGAGTCTTTCAAGGCATCTACTATCCCGTATGTATCATATAGCATTTCACCTTTGTTCTTTCTCATGGTCACAAACTCTGTACTTTCACTTTTGTTCATCTCTTCAAATATTTGTTTCATGGTTCCTTAAAAGTCGTTTTATAATTTCTTCTCTTCTTCTGTTCTGATTTTATCTTTACTTTCCTAGACTAGTCGTTTAACTTTCCTCTTTTTGTGCCTGCAATCATTTTCAAGTCTATTTCTCTCCCCATCGCTAAGACCTGTGATTCTTAACGTTCTCTCGTACGCTTCTTTCTTTCCTTGTCGGGCTGCCTTAATTTCATCAGTCCACCATGCATCACTATATTTTCTTCCTACTACCGCCGTACCGCATACTTCAATCGCAGTTTTAACAATGTTATCCCGTTGTATAGCCCATGCGCCTTTTACATCTTTATTCTTTCTAAACCCCTCCCAAGTTGTCTCATTTATGCGTTCGTTTATCTTATTCTGAAAATCTATTCGCACTTCCGGTTTCTTCCTAAGTTTATTTTGGAGAGTACATGGGAATGATCAGTGTTGCATTCGGAACCCCTCATGACTCTTGTATCTTTAACTAGTTCTTCGGATTCCCACCTTCATTTAGCCCATAACAATCTGGGAGACACAAAATCATGATCGTTGAGATGCTGTCTTGCTTTTTCATTCATCATTAAACCGACCCCTTGACTATCACGTGATTCGCTATCTACTCCTGACCAGATTTCAAAACCGCCTTTCAATACCCCATTTTCTATGTTTCTTCATTCGCGACCTTTTTTCTTCTTCTCAGGTACACATAAAATATCTAGTTTCCTCAGGTGCATAGTTTCTCGTAGTTCTCTTATTTTAAGATCATTCAGTCCTCTAGCATTCCAAACACCCAGTCTCCATTCAATGCCTGAAACTCGACCTTTACGTTTGCCGTGTGTATGCATTTCGTCAATCAAAGTTTCAGTCCATTCCGAGGCTATTTTATTGTTTATATTATTCATGGTTTAAATTGTTGATACCATCTGGTCCTGCAGCGGAAAAGTTCTTCGTGCCTCTAAGTGCTTTTTTCACCTCTTCGGCAGTGATTGATAGACATTCCTCCTTAGGTGTTATGAGGTTGTCGCAAAACTCCTTGAAGCGGATGATATTATCAGCATCTTCTTTCAAACTCCAGTGTTTTTGGGATCTTGTATACCTCTCTCCAAAAAGTCTTCATCTCGTTGGGCTTGTGTGGATTTTTGATAGAGAGAGAGTAATCACTGAAGAGGCGATATAGGTCAGCGAGAAACTGTTGATTCTCCCTGAGCCATCTCTCCCTCTTCTGCATTCTCTTCCTTGCGTCAGATAACACCCGTATTTTGTCAACAATGTGCTGCTTGATCGTCAGCAGCTTTTACTTGTTCAGTGTGTGATTCAAGATCCTCAGTTCTTAGGCGAACTTTCGAACCCTTTCCGTGAACGGTCTACCAGATGTTATGTAGTCAATCACTCATTGAACACGGGACGCATTCTTTCTTGTCCATCCAATCTTCTTGTTCAGTTGATGCAAGCGTCTTTTGGACTTTTGATTCATCGTCGGTTTGAGCCTTCGATTTGAATCAACCAAAGCTCTCGCAGCGTCATAAACTGAGCAATTGATGATCCAGAGTTCGGACTCTTGCGAGATTTTTCCACGAAGAGAGGCATCCATTTCAGCCAGATCTTGGGGCTTAGGAGGAACTTGCGTGTTAATGTGCCTTCTTGTCCTGAAATCGCGATCATCTCTCAGAAAGTGTCTGCTTTCCGCGGTTGGTCTTAATGTCGCTTCCTCATCTTCGTCTACAGCGTGTTCAAGCAGCGGTTGGAGAAGCGCTTCGCGTACATATCCATTTTTCAAGAGGTAGGCGTCTTGATTTCGCAGAGTGATGCGAAACGTGCCAACGCTCTGGGTATTTCTGGCACCACAGAGTGTGCATACGCGCCATAAAGCCTCCGCGAACAGTGATAATGCTGGCATCATAGCAGTCTAGCACGTCATGTTTAAGTTTATTCGTCCACTCAATGTAGAGGTTTCGCCGGTTCCTCGTCCTGTTTCTATTTAAATTATTATTTGCAGCACCCCGAACTCTGAGGTGATCGGCACTGTATGTCGACCGATTGTCGGATGCTCTACGTATTCGATCGTTTTGAGCCGCATCTACAACTTTTTGGTGGTTTGATGGTGTTATTGTTTTTTTCACAAGCAGCTAGGGAAAGGGTATGTCCGTCCCTGTAGAGCCCCGCATGCAAGGATAAGGTTGCATACTCTCATACCGAATATATATATATATATATATATATACATTGGGGTGACCAGAAAAAAACACTTTTGGTTTTCTTAGGAGCGAAAGGCAAATAACGGTAGTTTATGCGATTGTAGAAGCGCACGGACATGAACCACTTTTCTAGAAAAATTTAGCACGGACACGAACCACTACAGCTAGAATCTTCTCGATGTCAGCAAGGTAGGAATCTATATCCAGAACGCAGCCTATACATCTACTGAGTTATAAACCTCTCAGGTTCTTTCCAAGTCAAATAATCTGGTCTCAAGAAATAAATTTTTGTCTTTAAATTGAAAATAGTCGTCTTAAGGAATCAAAGATAGTCTTGTTCCGTCTCAGGAGCTAGACATACCGAATAACTTGAAATTGTCTTTGATTATTCTTTACCCAAGATAAAATCAATAACAAATATTTTACCCATGAGTCATATTCTGCGTATTTTACAGTTTTTGGCTGACGTATTATTTTCTCTTACAAGTGTTACGAGAAGTATTAAATATGTGAGTAAAATGAGGATATGTATAAACTTCAGCTGTGAGCCGCTGAAAGTCATTACTGAGCGCCATCTTGTATTTTTTTTCTTGTTCAGTTTTGTCGGTATATTTTTGACATGGCTCACTAATGAAAATGAAAAATTAAATATGACAACTCTCATAGTGAGTCAACTGGCTCAGTATTGAAATATGTTTGAAAATTTGATTTCATAGATTGGCCACCACCCAGGAGCGAATTGACCGTCGGACGGTCGGTCCAACTTTGTGCGCCACTGGTCGGGACAACCAGCTAAATGATAACGGTCAACCGCCTTTGACTTCTCAAGGTCGGCCTGACATTTGGTGCCATACATGGGCCATTTATTACGATGACGTCTGCCCAGCCTTGGACAACAATGTGGGGCAGAATTTGATTTTTGAAGTTTCGTACTACACAGGTGGAAATATACAAAATAGTTATTCAAAAAATAAATAATAATTGATTGCGAGTATTTTGACTATAAATGTTAATGTTCCTGTTTAGAATGAATATATATATTACATTTTCAAACATTATATTACAAATAAAATTGCTAACGCTACGGGGTTTCGAACCTACATCTATACCTGAATCTATCGCATAGCAGTCGGGAGTCTTACCTATCACTCTACACCTACATAATTGACAGTCAATGAAAAAACCATCCTCATAAGCCACAGCTTTAAGCAGTTGAAATTAAACAATTTGTTAACTCTTTTCTTCTTAATTTTGTTATTATTATGCAAAATCATGTAGATGTGAAATAAATTAACTCCAAAATAGAAATTTACAACTGGATTGATACCGCGCCAGTACCACTGGTCGGATATCGGTACTGGCGCGGTACTATCATTAGTACAAAACGTCATTCGGCTGAGAGTTGTCTGTCGGTACTGGCGCGGTACTGGAAATGGTATTATGCCTGTACCTAAAATTACCTAAAATATAAATATATGTATATATATATATATATATAAAAAATTTTATTTTATTTTCTCAACGGATTGTCTCAACTACTGTTTACTAATTTCTTGAACACCGAGGCTCTTGGATTTTTTGCTATTGGATTTTTTGCTATTTTCTTAAAGTTATATAACTTTTAGAAAATAGCGAAAAAATTCAATTCTGGATTTTTTTTTAATTCTCTACGTTATTCTGGCCGGAAAAAATTATTTAAATTACCTCCTCGCTGCAAAAGTGTAAATCTAGGTATGATCGAAAACATTTTTACCTCATTTTAGACACCGAAAATTCTTTTTTTTTTATGAAATAAAGAGCAATATATCACTTTTAGATATTTAATTGTATTCGAAAATCAATAAAAATGATTATATTATTGTTGTAACATATTCAAAATACATTCTTATAACGTATATCAGACATTTCATGGTCAAATAGTCGAAAAAATTTTTGTCACCCTAAGAAAATAGCGAAAAAGTATATTTTTTTCGATATTTTGAAATCTCAAGGTCACTCAGGCAGGGTAACAAATATTTGAATCATTTTTTGCTATTTTGGTACAAAATCTAATTGCTTCGAACTATTTTTTCTGATAAATTATATACCGAAAATTAATTTTATTGTACAATAAAGAGCAATATATCACTTCTAAATATTTTCTTGTAATTCAAAGTCAATACAAATTATTTTAATGTCAACATTCCCTATATATTATTGTTGCAACATATCGCAAATACATTCTCATTGACGTATATCACACATTATATGGTCAAATAGTTCAGAAATTTACCGTTACTCTAAGAAAATAGCGAAAAAGTAGACTTTTTTCGATTTTTTGAAACTTCAAAGTCAATTAGGAAGGGTAAAAAATATTTTAATTGAATGATCGCTATACAGGTATAAGTTGGCTTGCTTTGAACTATTTTTAATTATAATTTGAATCTCAAAAAAAAATTTTTTGCTCCTCTAATTTGCAGAAGTGCTTCATTTTTTTAAATTTTTAGCTATATCTACGATGGGGAGACAAAAGGATTTTTTTTTTATGAAACTTTAGGTGAGTGTTTTTGACTCCCAAAAGAAAGTTTTCATTGCTATTAGAACTTCAAGCAAACAACTTTTTTTTTCGATACGCCCTAACGTACATTCCGTGGACTATGAGGAAGAGATGCATGTGTTATATTATAAGGATAAACATGTATATGTTCATGATGGCTTACATTTTTTCTAGTTGCAATGTGAATATATCCATGATGATTCTCAGTAGAATATTCCGGATGTGCAGCAACTCCTGGACGTTCAAGAGATAGTTTTTATGAGTTGTGGGATATACAAGAGCCTCGGTGTTCAAGAAATTAGTAAACAGTAGTTGAGAAAATCCGTTAGGAAAATAAAATACACTTTCTCTGGGGGTAGCGCTCGAGCGAGAAATCGGAGAAGCGGCATTGCTCGGGGCGGCACTGCTCGGAGCTTGGACTGTATTTGGAACCAAATGTCAGAGATTTGTCGTTAACCTTAATTTTGAAATGAAAGCTAACATCGAATCTCGGACTTTTGGCTCCCAAATATCACATTGCACGAGTGAATTTTTTGTATGGATACTCAGCAATTACATAATATTTAATAGTGCACTTGATTTAGATTTAAAGAGTAGGACGTTTTCTTAATTTTATGATTTTTTCTAATTTTTAGGAACACTTTTATAAATTTGGCAAAGTACACTGTTCTCTATCAGATTTATTCCCGTGAAATAATCTTACGTGCTTATTAACATTCCCAACACTACCGAAAGTTTTCGTGCAAACAGGACAGGAGAATAGCCTTGCTGATTTTCCTTCTGTTTCACTTTCTGCCAAAAAGTGCACTTCCTTCAAATGTCTTTTCAAGTTGAAAATCTTGGCGAAGGTAGCAGAACATAAATTGCATTTCACTTTTTTGTTCCTCACGTTATTATTATTTCCATTATTTTCTAGATGTATCACTCCGCTATATTCAGCCATATTTTAAAATTTAGAAGACAGAGCAATCGAGCAGACCGAAAATTACGGGAGGCTATCGTAGCGATGGTGGGGGGAGCCAGGAAACCGGCTGGTCAGATCCATTCGTATCGAAGCGAGCGCAAAAGTGAGGTAATAACCGAGAATGAGCGGAAAATTGGAATATTTGATAAATTTCGGATTTAAATTGGAAACAAAATTTTTAAATTTCTAGAACTTTAGGAAAGTCACTTGATAGGAATTCTGGGACAAAAACAAGGTAATAAATAATTAGATCCTCAGATTAGTCACTCATTAGGAATTTTAGGAGAAAAATAAAGTAATAAATTAAGGTATCTGAAGGAGCGTGGGAACTATAAGTGAGGGTATCTTGGCTTCAAACACGGGTACATGATTATTTGTCAAGGGTTTGATATGTGGCTGATGTCATCCTACATTGTTCTCGAATCTCCTTCAGAGGAATTAAAAGCTAATATAACGAATTTAGAGGCATAATCGCGAAATGTGGGACTGACTCATTTAATGATTGAGGTCGATTTTCGTGGGTGCCCTGAAAACTGAGGGGACTGACTTGAGTATTGATTAGGGCTATTTTATGCGTAGGTGTTACTTGAAAGACAACTTTAAAAGGGGAGAATAATCTAGGCGAATTCCTGCACGTTTTCTTCGGCTAAAATTTTATGACTCTCAAAGGGGAGAAAATTCTGGACGAAGTCTTATGAATTTGCGATGGTAAAATCCATGACTCAGGGACCGTGGTCCCATTTCGATCAATAAAATCTTGTAGGAGTAGGAAGTTTTTAGATGACAGTTGCTCCCAGTGGGACCCTGCGGTGGTTGTTAACCTTTAGTTTTTAATTATATATATATATTATAACCTGCATTTTGCCAATTATTTTATTTTGAATAATTTGACTCGTATTTATGCTTTATTATGCACTCAGAATAATTCGACGAATTGCCTGAATGGCGCCAGATAGTTTTCCTACATTATAACTATCAAAAGGCAAAGGACATTTAATTTCTCCTGAACTTTAGTTTTTATTATTTTATTATAAGGGATATAGAGTCAATTGTCCGAAACGAGAAGTGCCAAATTTATTATTTCTTACATTATTGAACTTGCTTTCCCAATAGCTCCAGTAGAGTGGGCCGGTAAGGAATAAAGCAGAGGGTTAGCATAAAGTTAATTCACACAATTTTATATTATCTGCAAGTATAATTAGATCACGTTAGGATTTGATTCAATATAATCAAAGAACAAATAATTACAATGAATGAAAATTCTTTCAATAGTGGTCCGAGTAAACACTTGACAGTTTAGGTAACTAATTATATTTTACTGTATCGAGTAATACCGCTCTAGCGGGGGCCCATGACGTCCCAGAAAATAAATTGAAATTTGATATCTATATCCCGAGCGCGAGTCAACAAATATGACCTTGCCCGAGGTCAGCAACTAATCTGTTTCAACGGCGTGTGCCTACCAGTTCGGCACACGACGTTGAAACCAAAGAATTTAAGCAAGTTCAACCACAAGAGATTACAGGAAGCCACCTGGCAGTATCCGGCTTCGTTTAGATCGTCCTCTCATCTTTAGTGTTATTTGTCGTTTTTGAAATCCTCTAATGAAATGTGCTCTTCTACCACGAGGTACTCGCCCGGAGTTTAGAATCACGAATGACATTTCTTAGAATGGCGTCACCGTTCTCCATCTCAAAAGAATCGGAGCGCCACTCGTGTCTCTAGCGTAGAAATGCTGAGTGAGAGGAAGTTCGAAAGAGAAGGACAACATCCAAATTCGGTTTCCCGCAGCGTGGTGGCGCACAGTAAGCATGCGCTATGTGACACGCAAGCCTTCATCGCGTGCCGCTAGTCAATGGTCCAGGTATGGGCTGACTTGGGTCAACATGCAGATTATCCATGGCCGCTTGCGCCTGTTTTTCCGAGCGCTCTTGGACGTGCGGGAATCCCATCCACTAGGCATGCGCCAGGAAAATCAACTCTCCGTAGTCCCTGGTGATAGCAGACATCCAATGCAGCCAACCTCGCAGAATCTGACAGTTGTTGTTATTGTTGTGTGGGGGTGGTTGATCCACCCTTCCACCCGGGTTGAATATGAAATAACAAAAGAAATACAAAAGAAATTAGAGTAAATACGGAGAATCATATACTTGGAACCCCGTGGGTATAATTCGTATGGTCAAAAATAACACGAGTGATACCATTCACGTACGACCGCCATAAAGGTTCGCGCCGAACTCTGGAGATCGGTCTCATTATTAACGAACCGTATCATATGCGCAGAAAACGTCGGCGTAAAGCAGAACCTCATGGGAGTGAAAGAGACAAATAGATCTGTCCACAATCACATTAATCCAATAGTTCACAAAAGTTTCAATACACTTATTTTTATTAAACGCGCGCGTTCACGTCAGATTTAATTGTTCAATTTCAACTAAAAATTCACTTGCAAATCAAAAGTTGATTTATTTAAAGGTTCAAGTTGATTCAATTCCTGAGTCATAGTTTGATTCTACCTGAGAACGAGGCAGGGTAAATTGTATTGTTCCCGTAGGTGAAAAGATCATTATCACGAAGAAGTGCAATTGTTCATAAACTCGACAAAGTTTGAAAGGCTGATAGCTAGGATCGGAGAAAATCTCCGGCAAAACAAATAAAATACTCTCTGGAGCTGACACGAAAGATTAGTAATTAATTATATTCAAGAAATATCCGTTATTATTCAATTGAAATTCAATTCAAAATTAATCGTATGATTGAATCAAATTGTGCAAGAATTTTATAAGAGATTTTGTTCGAAATTTCTATGAATATTTGAAAGGGCTGGAAAGCTTTCTTCTGACGTTTCGAACGTGCGCTTTTATTGATAACTTAAGTCTAATGACTTAGGAAGGGTTCGCGAGCATCATGTCCCCTATGAGCAATAGCAAAATTCATTTCATTTTGATGTCGAAATCAGCCACCAATCGGCACATGAATGATTTCACCCTTGCCATCACAAAATAGGGCTGAAATCAGTCCAGGCCGGATAATGGGTTGCATCCTGTGACTTAGTCGTTCCTGCTTGTTTATCGAAAATGTTGGCGTATTAATTAGTTAATTAATTAATTATTCAATTCTAGCATTCACTGAGTATTCATTCTCCATTTTACCTAATGCGAGTCGGTCCCTTCCAATAATATTTGAATTCAATTTCGTTCCCGCGCTTGAAGATGGCGTCGTCTGACTTCCGGAAAGTCACACGACATTGCTGAGATCCTCAAGGTAGAGCTGAGACAACTTTCCCCCTCCACTAAGCTATAACACAACCGGAATCGGAAGTTGACTCGGAAGCGCCTAAAATTGGAACTGTTGATATATTTCGGGAAGGTAAATTTGATAAAAAACTTCGTGGTTTTGTATAATGCTGACATTGAATTTTAATATATTTTATTGTCAGTTGTCATTTCCGTTTGCTTACCATTTTGTGCTATAACAAAATTGCGTGCTGATGTTATATGTAATGCGAGTGCTTGATTGAGGTTATGTTAACCGAAGTGATTCTAGTGTTTACGTCAAAATATTAATGCATCTATATGATTTTTTTTTAATTTTTCAAACTGTTCAGTTCAAAGATGTCGTCATCGAAAGACAAGCAAGGACAGAGTGACGCGAAAAAAACACGGTTTTCATCTTTTCGCTAAGGCTCTTTCACAAACCAATTTTAGTGCATAAACAAATGGGGACTTGTTTTACGCGCAATAAAGTAAGCTTAATCATGGTATAAGCTGTCTTTTTGTGCGAATTTTTTTTTCTTACGAGTAAATTACAAAAATGTGCAGCTGTTTTGGAGGGGCCTTCATATCGTGAACGGATAGTAGACCAAGTCTCTGACCTATACTCTGCAGGGAACCGTACAGAAGTAGACCCTTTTTTTCAAGCTTCGTCGTGAGGGGGCGGCTTGGCAATGGACAGGCTGCAACCTTTTGTTGTACTACTTTTCCCTCACGAGACTTTAGCATAGCTCATTAAAGTCCAAATTATGCGAACAAAATTTATAGGAAAATATACAATTTTATCCATTTTTTATTGGTCCGAGCTTTATCAGTGTATTGAGCTCTTTCTTTCAAACCTTGATTCGTCTCGATATTTCTATTTAAGCCGGAGATAATTTTACCTTGCATTAACAATTCTGGTGACCACAATTTTTGATATCTTTTAATTTCCAAAGTTGGGCTTCATTCACAAATAGACAAGTAATCAACTTAAATTTTTTCGGACATTTTTACGACTTTAGGAACAGCTGAAAGTTGAACTTCCAAATATAGGCATTGAAAACAGTGATTTACTCCAGATTTGTTGCTCTTACAACAACAAAAAATTTTTTTACAGAGATACCAGAAACGTCGTTGAACAGGTAGGCAGATTTCCAATTGGCCTTGCTAAATGCGAACTCAGTGCGATTTTTTCTCACTGAGATAGAGCTACTTTTTACCAAGTGTCAGGACTTTCCGTACGGATAATAGTTGACGTCACAGACTAGAAAAAAAAAAAAAAAACATTGGAAAAAGTTAGGGCTGACTACTATTGGCGCAAAAATTATAGGCATCTGCCTTTAAAGCTTAACAACTGAGCGAAAAAAAGCTGGAGTAATAAGTAAATAGTCATTTGAGAGCTGAAAGTATTCCACCTAAATGAGCTTAAAGACGTTAATGTAAAAAAATTTTGTGCTTCGCAGACTAAAACATGTAAAAAAAATGTAAGGAATTTCGGGCACATTTAAGAAGAATCAAGTTTAGAGCATTATTTCTTATTCAAGAGGCAATGGGAAAAATTTGAAAAAATTCATGAATATGAGGAAACCATTTATGAACAAAGTGCAGTTGTAGGGAGTCATCGTGGCTCAGATGGTATAGTGATTGTCCAATGTTCCAATACTGCAGCCTTGGCAGCCACGCTGGCGCACGTACGCAAGACACTTAAAATGTTGCTTCCTAATATGAACATAACTGAAATAATTATAGATGCAAAACAAAGTTTTTCATTTCGATATATCTTGGGGAAGTAGAGGGGGTCATTTAAGCAGATAAACATTAAAAAATCATTGGAAATATTAAGTTCTGGAAAGCTAAACGGCTAGCCCGGTGCCCGATGGTGCTCAGTATACTCACGGAGCTATAGTCGGCGGCGCCTCATGCTTTATTGTAAAATGCATATTTCCGCCAATTTTTAATGAATCAATCTGAAAATTTGCACAAATCTTCCTTTAATAGTAAGGAACAAATGTCTCACTGGAAGTTGTATCAACTCTAAAGTTCCCTCCATACTTTTTGTCGGCTAAACTTTTTCTTTGTTTTGTAAGCATCGCTAGGGTATATCTCGTTCGTATATCAAGTTTGAGAATAGAAAAAGTTTCGTCTCGTCATTATCTACAAGCCTATATTTTTCAAAAATTAATTTTTTTAATTTTGAAATTTTCGTCTACCCAGACGCTTAAACAAGACTTTTACCCGATCTCAAGCACTGGGCGAGTTTCTCGATCCAGACCCTAAATTATGTTTAGTTATAAGAAATCCATCTTTGCTGCTTGACTTATTGATATTCACAGTATTAAATTTTCTTTTTAGAGTTTGTAAACCTGTTCTCACTTTGTCACTGGTTTAAGTTCTTGAATGTTCTTCAGAAATGCGTTTAACCCTTGTGTTGCCACCCAAAAAAACTCACAGCATCTGCCACCCGGGTACCTGGGGACCCCGCCTACGAAATTGTTGTTAAAAGTCCATTGTAACTTGAAATAACTATGTGTATTTAATCAATATTTTATTATTCATATTCTAGTAAGGTATTCCTACCTGAATATTACAATTTAATTATTCATTAATTATTCGAAAGCGACGAAAAACCAGGAAGTCATGCATCGACTGCAATAAGCCCGTTTGTGATCAACACATGGCAAAAATAACTAAATGTTGGCATTATAATAAGTAAATCAATTTGATTTATGTCAAAATAGGAATTAACATTATTCTGTGTATTTTTCCAAACAATATTTTAATATTATTGTGCAAAAAATGAAACTCCAGGATTTTTGTTCAACGATTACATCGCAAAGTGTAATTGTTATTATTATAGACAGTACATTGCATCAATAAACAATTAAAAATGTATATATGTTGTTATTATTTATAAAATAATCCATGTTTACTTCACATATTATTATAACAAACTTTATTTTTATGATATACTGTACGAAAATCATGCTTTTTCTGTCGGGTTACCCGGGTGGCTCAGCCGTGCTTTTTTTCAATTGCAAAATATTTCAAGCTAAAAAATTTCTAAAAATATGTGCAATAACAACAATATACATATCTTTCAATTCGGGAGACCTTAAGCTTTCACGTTTACCTGGCCAAAATTTTCTGCGATTTTCTTTGAACGAGTTGGAAGCATTCAAAGTGAGGGTCGCGTACTTTTGACGCCGACTTTAGTTATGATTTTCCTAGAAATAATTTCCTACAATTTTTTCGTCATTAGGGGAATTATAGGAATAAAAAAATCGCAAAAAAAATTACGAGGAATTCATTATTGAAACATCGTTATACCATAGTAAAAATAATAATAATTATTTTCAAATGATATTTTTTCGCAAGGTTCTGGTTGAACATTCATCTTTTTGGTTGAAAAGTCAACCATTTGGTTAAAAATTCCTCTGTTTTGGTTAAAAATTCACTTCTTTCGTAGAAAATTCATCTTTCAGAATTTCCAAGTCAAAAGGTTTCTCAGATATTCTACTTATCAGCTTGAGCACTCCATTCTATGTTTGAAAATTCTTCTCTGTTGGTAGAACATCTTTTTTTCATTGAAAATTCAACTACTTTGTTGAAAATGTAATACATTTCGACTTTGAATCTATGGAAATCAAAGCGCTTCTACATCACAAGCATGGATTCGCGGTAGAATCTCATACCCTTGGATTGTACACATCATCCTTTAAAAAGATGACGGTCACTTCTTAGCGTGGACCAAATGTTACCTAGCTTCAAGGCTATGAGAAACGGAACGGTCTACTGTTCAAGGCAAGTGAATTTCTGTGGTGAGTAGAGACTACGTGATATGATAAAACATCGTGTGATATGCGCACCTTCGAGTATAATTTTTGATTAACTATTATATTAATTTTACAAATTATAACTATAATAAGAAGCAATACTTTTGCATGATATAACCATATTATAGGTTACATGTAACTGTCGGGCTATCAATATCCCTGACCATTTTTTCATTTTCCCTGACCATTGATATTCAAAGACCAGACTGCTCAACTTGTAATATTTTTAACCTTGAATGTTTTGTAAACGGAATCCAACAGTTTGCAATTAAAATAAAAATTTCAAATTTTATTTTGCGTGGCAGTTATTGAAAGTGATGAAAATTCCCAGACGTTTGTTACGTACAGTCCAGTACCGCGGACTGAACTGTTTCTGGTTCCCGGTCTAGAAGATCGAAAACGATTTCACGAATCGTTCCTCTTTTTCTTCGCCTCGCTCACCGGGCTTACTCAGCTGTGAATTCACGCAGCCCCTGTTCGAATGTGAGAGGAGCGTGCTCACGGGTCAGCCCAGGCTAGATCAACTCCCATGGGCAAAAACGGCAAAATCACGAATTAGGGCGCGCGGTGCGAGAGGCATTAAGGGGTACAGAAATAGTTCACTGCCCGACACAGATGGCGTTAGCTCAGTTCTGACAGTTGCTCCTAGTGGGACCCTGCGGTGGTTGTTAACCTTTAGTTTTTAATTATATATATATATATATATATATTGGATACTGTTGGATACTTGTTGGATTCATTTTTACGGCTTGAGCAATGTCGCCCGAAGCTATGAACAAGGTAATCCTGTTCGTTATTTCGGCAAGCGACGCAGTGGCGCCTCCCGGGTTGTAAATCCTCTGGATTTCGCTCCGATCCAACCAATGCCTGGCTTGAACTCTCTTGAGTGCTTTTTCCTTGTTATATTTTTTTTATAAACGTTAATTAAAAAAGGTCGAGTCAGTGCGTAGGGTTCTCGTGTAGATTTTTAGGGTTTTAGCGTAGATTTCCTGTGTCCGATTTTCCGTATCCAAAATGGCCACATGTCGGGTTTACATGCCATGGACCACGTGGTCGCTCTATAGCCTCCTTCTAAATATTGTCGCGGAATGACTGTTTTTTTAGAATTGTTTGCTTCTTTTTTTCAACAATGAAATAACGTATTGTTTATCACTTTTTTTTACAAATTGCCGTTGTGATTTCAAGGACCATCCCTGTGATACCTATCCTCATGTCATCCTTACTTTCACCATTTCAGGTTTCTTTCAGCTTTAAATAAAATTATAGGTTCCGTTTTTCTTAAAGTTTTAAACACAAAATTTGCCGGTCTGGGATATCGTTCGTTTAATTAACCTTCATTCGCTAAGGGGCCCAGATGACGCTCAGTACCACATATACAATATACGTATACCCATGCATATACGTATATAAATACGTATATTAATGTGTATACTCTTAGAGAGGAAATCGCCATTCGTTTGGGGTCAATAAACCTTCCATCGCAGTTAAGCGTAAAAGCTCTAATTTATGACAACAATTCTCAGAATGGATTGGAAATTTCTTTTCTCGAATTTGCATGCATATCGCCTTCCAAATTTTGTCAAATCCCCCCCACCGCCCAACTGCGTTTAAAAAAAATTATATTTAGAGGTTCCGCAAGCCCCAGGAAGTTTAACACGTATTTCCCATATAAGAAAAAAATACGTTCTTGTAAATTTTATTAATTATCATCAATATTAGGTGTATCGAGTTGAAACTCAACAGTATACTAATAAAAACTTATTTTTCAAATATCATCGCCGGAAGTCTGTTTTATAGGGTCCCAAATAAACCCCATAAGTGAAAAATTGGGTTTCGCGAGTTTCTGGCGCTAATTATAATTTTTTTGCGGTTTTTTAAAATACAAATTGTTTCAAATACATAAAATACTACTTTATACTGATAACTAGAAGTTTACGTGAATCGCTTAAACAATTTATTATTATTTTTAGCAATTTTCTCTTAGAATAGATTTAAAAAGTCGCGGTTTTTCCGAATTTTTCAAAATCTAAAACGATTCAAAACTTTCCTCATCCATTACTTCCAAAATTTATCTGAAATAACCTACACAAATTACCTATCCTGCTTGTGCTTTGCAGCAGAGTATCCTGCTTGTGCTATGTAGAAGGGCATTATTTCCAAAAAATGCTCCTAAATCTATCTGTCAAAAACTACCTTCCTGCTTTTGCTTTGTAGCAGAGTATCCTGCCTGTGCTTTATATCAGGGCAATATTTCCCAAAAATCCTCCTAAATCTACCAGTCAAAAACTACCTATCCTGCTTGAGCTTTGTAGCAGAGTATCCTGCCTGTGCTTTGTAGCAGGGAATTCTTTCCAAAAGTCACCTAAAAATATCTTTCAAAAATGTCATTTTAGAATGAACTCAAATACAATTAACAAAAGTATAAAGCGTAAATTCAAATCAAGAGGGGGTAAAAAGATTAGAGAACTTTTTGATAAAATCATCACTTTAAGCAAAAAAGAAATCCAAGCAAATATTGTGTTCGTCAAACCAAAGTCACTAGATATTTAATTGAAAATCAGGGAACTAAAGAAAGATAATGAATTCCATAAGACATTAAACTCTTTGTTTGTCAGGGCCGAAGCTTTCATGACAATCAAAAATTTAAAAAACTGATCCTAGTTTGCATTGAATCGATGAACACTCATACATTTTTAGTACATTTGTAATAAGAAAACTACAAACTACCAGAAATTGATATAATTATACAATTTTTTCAAATTTACTTAATAATCACCTTTTTTTCTATTTGCCAAAAATTGTGTAAAATAGAGTAATAGAGTAAAAATTGAGAGTAAATTAAAAAAAAAAAACAATAGAGTAAAAATTATGCCACAATTTGTCCTATCTCTTTTACGTATGGTTAAAAAATCCATTAAAAAATTGAGATATAAAAAAATTGACAATTAAAAAAGAAAAAGCACTGTATCTCAACAAACTTCGAATTACTTCAATCTATTACATGTCTATGATATTTATTTCTTTATCTATCTTATTTATTTCTGTGTGATATGAACCTGTCTATATTATTTATTTCTCTGATACTAACCTGTCAATGATTTGTCCCTGCCTGTCATATTTACATGTATGTGTCCATATTTATCATTTATGATACGTGTGTGAACATCTAACCCAAAAAGTGTCAAACCATTCGAAAAATCAAGTAATGAAAAATTATAAATGCCCGCTCCAGATATAAACACAAACTTTGAAAAACGCGTAACAAGAAATCAAATACAAAAAGACCCCGCGATAGCAGAAATAGTAGAAAATACCCAGAACCTTCCCTCAAGAAAAAAAAATCTCTAAACTATAATCAAGAAAACTTAGAAAAACAAAACTCACCGATAGTCCAAAGATTGAAAGATACTATATCATCTATAGTATAAATGTCAATGTCAGTTCAATGTCTGTTTTGTCATCGTCCTATTTATTATTTAGAACTTTCTACGTTAAAAATGTAATCGAATTGGTTTGGAGACTCTCAAAAAATTGTTTGTGAGGCTCAAATTTTGATAACAATTATATAAATTTTCGACATGAGTATCAAATCCTCACCTTATGTAACCTTTTACTAGTTACATGTTTGACTTTAAAATGTTTATTTTTTGACACTACGAAATTTTTAATGACAGGTAATAACAGAAAATTGTTTATGTTACTGAGTAGGCTGTTGTATTTTAGTTTTAATTTATCATAAAAATAACATTTATTTTAGAAATGGAAACTTGCCTGATGAAGGCCCGCAGTGAGAGCCGAAACGTAGAAAATAAAACGATTTTAAAACAACTATAATCATTTCTTCATGTTTGTATTTATTGGACCGTAAGACCGAATAAAGAAAAGTTTTTAAATTTTTTAATTTTGAAATTACATTAACGGTCGAAGAAAAAGGAGAACCGACTTGGAATCTTGCTTCAAAAAGTTGATTCTGATAATTAAAAAAGGTGTAATTTGCAAAATTAACTGTAAAGATTGCAATGCAGTTTATGTAAGGCAGACAAAAGGAGCACTTAGGCTTAGGAAAAGTGAACATGAAAATAATTTTCACAGAAGTCCCGGATATCACTCAGTCCTTTCTAAGCATAAACTTACACATGGACATGATTTTAATTGGAATGATATTAAAATTCTTTATCATGAGAAAAACCCAAAAAAGAGAAAATTCATGGAGATGTTATTCATGAAGAGAGAGGGAAACAAGGCTATTAATTTAAAAAGGGATCCCTCTCAAGATATAACAAAGTATGGGATTTCTTCTTTATAAAACAATTAATTTCTCAATAAATATAACTGATGACATTTTGCTTAATCAAATTTTGTATTAAACTGTTTCAAATATTTTCTTTGCAGGTTTTATTGATTTTTCATACCTTTAGTTATTCCCTATAAATAATCCCTGATGCGGGGGTCTAAATGACTTCGAAACATGTTGGTCCCCTCGTAGTATAAAAAGAACGGAGAAAGGAAAAAGTGAGAGGTTGGTTTTTGGTTGACTTTTTCCCTTTTTTCCCCTCTTTTTTCATTGTGTTATTCTTGTCTCTAATGAGCCGAAAAGTGAGGTTTTTGGAAGTTTATTTTTAAATTGTGAATCAATTTGTTGCTTATTCTGCCAAAATTATTCATGATAAAATGGATTTCTTTTCAATCTGAATTTATAAAAGATTTCACTTTGTTCTTGCTTAGTGCTTAGTACGAATAGAAACAACTGAGAATATGGTACCTTGGACAAAATATCGAATGACGAGGAACTGAGATCATTAGGTATATAGGTGTAAGGTATAATCTTGTTGCAATGTCAGTCTCACCAAAACTTCTGTTACTGGGAGGGGGGGGGGGTACATAATCTCGTAAAATCCCTTGAAAAAGGTTTAGATTCCTGCAAATCCCATGAAATCCTTTAAAAACTATGGAAACCCCTTAAAATTCTTTGTAATTGCGTGAAATCTTTTTATATCATTGAATACGCTTGAATTTGTCCAAATCCCATAAAAATCCCTTATGATTCTTTTAAATGCATGGAAATCTCTTAAAATCTGTAGAGATCGATTAAAATCCTTGAAATTCAGTGAAATATTTCAAAATATTACGAGATCTCTTGAAATATTTGAAATCATTAAAATCAGTGGGAATATTTCTAAATCTCTTGTAATCCCTGAAAATACTCTAGAAGGCATTAAAATATCTCACAATACCTTAAAATCCTTAATAACATTCAAAAATCCTTTGAAATTTTGATAAGCTTATTGAAATTCTACGATATCCTCTAAAATCCGTGGATATACTTTTGAATCCTTTAAAATCTCTTAAAATCCTTTCACATTCCAGTAAATCATCGAAAACCCTTTAAATCTCTTAAGATCTGCTAAAATTCTTGGATATCTTTGCGAATCTTTTGAAATCCTATGAAACCCCTTAAAATCTTCGAAATCCAATTAGAATCGACTAAAATTCTACAAAATTCGGTAAAATACTTCAGTATCGCTTGATATCCTTGTAAAATCCTTAAAAATCGAGTGACTTTTTTTAAATATCACGAAAACTTAAAATCCCTTCAAATATCTTGAAATCTTTGAAAATCTTTTTTAATTTACAGAAAAAGTTTTTAATTCCTTGAAATCTCTCGAAATGCCTCAAATTCCACCAAACCCTTCAGTATCCCCGAGTCAATGTTTTAAATCTTATTTTAATTTCCTTATACTCTACATTACTAGCATTCGATAGTGTAGAGAAATCGAGGCGAGAGTTTAACTCCTAAGTAAAAGTTAAAAGTTTCGTTTCAATTTCCTTATACTCTCCATATCTTATAATAAAGATTCAAGCGAAATTGAGGCGAGAAGCAATTGTGTAACGAGTAGAACAGTTAAAAATCGAGTGTAGGTGAAGGTAGGAAACCCCGGAGTCAGTGTAAAATTATTAATAAAATTATTTTACGTTGACATTTCGTCTGAAAAAAATTCTTTCTAATCAGCATATATCGAAATTTTTTTCTAAAAATAGATTTTTAAGTAAAAAAATCAATTTTTCACTCCAGAAATAATTAATTTGTCAATGAGAAATCATTAATTTGTTCCCAATTTTACTTTAGAACATAAAAACGTCATTTTTCTCAAACTTTTGCTTCTCCGATTCAAATTGACGTCTTATCGGTAGAAACTGATAAAATTACTAATTTAACAGTCAGATACAATGCTACTAATTGCATTAGTAAAATTTCTACTAATTCGGATTTAAAGAGTAGGGTGTTCCAAACAAAGGCTTTTCTTGAAAAGTGAAAACGCTTTTAGATTTTGCAGAGATAAATTGGAAAGGAATGCGATTTCTTCTCATCTTCATATAACAAAAAAAAATCGACCAGCTGGCAATTTTAGCAACGAATTGATTGAGTTGATATTCTTGATATGCAACGGTTTAATATCCCAGGGGTTACTGTTTATTTTCCTCAGTATATCATCTCTCATATAATATATATTTCTCAAATACAAAAGTACTTAAGAAAAAGTTACATTTTAAGACGGTAACGATAACGATAAATGTGGTTACTTATTTCCTGATGTAACGGTAACGATAATTATTTCCCTCTAATAAGTTACCCATCACTGGTTGCTAGGAATAAAAAACTTTATTTAAAGCTGAATATCATTTTTCTTTTTATTGCAGCTTTGGCTTAAATATTTTTGAGGCAGCAATTAGAATCATCTGATCGAGATGCTGGGTGTCAAACTTTGACATATATTTTGAAAAAATTGAAAAGCGTTTTCCATTTTCAAGAAAAACCTTATCTTGCAAGGCCAGTGTTAGCTGGAAAGTCGTTCTTCAATTGAACTCCTCAATTTTATATCGTTTTTATCATTGCAAGATAATGTATCATATGAAATTTGGATTTTACAGCTTTAGCCACTTTGAAAGAACCTGTGCCTGGTTGGGTTGACACATTTCAGGGATTAAATCAAACATTAAGTGGAATTGGCCTCGGTGCAATACACGTGATTCGTGCAAATGGGGAAGGTAGAATGGATCTTATACCAGCTGATTTCACCTGCAATGCTCTGATCGCAGCGGTTTGGGAAACAAGCACTTCGAAAAATAGGTATTATTATTATACTTAAATTATTATAGAGACTTCTAAAGTCTATGTGAGTGAAAATCATCCAATGTGCTACATAAGTGTTTTAAACACTTAAAATTCCAGGCCTCGGACTCACTTTAGAGATCAAAAATAGTCTAAATAGTGTCAAACTAGTGTCATAAAATGTTTCGAGTATTAACCCGACGTCATGGGGCTGGAAAAGTGTTACACTGACTTAGGGGTGGGTCATATAGACCCGTTTATTAGATATGAATTATACCAGTACTTTATTAATAAAAAAGGTAATATGCAGCTTCAGCTACTGATAAGAATGGCAATGTCGCACGCATAGTAACCGAACTTCAAGCAAAATAAAATTGTGCCGGGTATCACAGAAAAATGAGCCGGGTCTCACAGACCCAACCCCCATACCCATCATATGGGAATTTTGAATTTGAAAAATTCATAGAGAAATATACTGACCACGTGCAGTACTAGGGTCTTGGCTCCCGCCCACACTGATATGTTCATTATCATAGTTGTGGCCTGATCGTGAGCTTGTTACTGTAAAATTACAAAAGAAATATATCAAGTTTAATGAATCATCAATTTTTCATATGGCCTTGCACAGAAAAAACGAAGTCTAATCGATACCCTGATTTCAGAGTAATCTTTACCTGCTGCGGCAATCATCTTTATGTGGTAAGATTTACTATCTTCCTTTGATTCGATGTGAAAAAATAATAATGTTACCCACTAACAAATTCCAGGTAAAGAAAAATCTCTTCTGTTTTTTCTGTATTGGATGTTACTTTAGTTAGTTAAGGGGATGTAGGGGACGAAGAAGATGTATGAAGAGGGAAATAAGTGGGTGCGTGGAGAGGGAGAGTGGGAGAGGGAGAGCGCGTGGAGAGGTGCTTAGTGAGGAGAAATGAAGAAAGAGGAATTATAGAGAGTGAGGGTTAATAAATGGTAGGCATGTAGAAGGTATGAGAGGAAATGAGACGACAGGAAATAGGGCAAGTAGGAAAAGCGAAGTGAAATAAGGTGCGGGGAAGTAGAGGAAGTGAGGGCAAATTAGGGAAAATTATAGAAGAGGGAACCCCGGGAGGGAAGTAGGGGAAAAGGTGGCCATTTCGGTAGAGTGCGTTTGCCACTTGTTTTCAAGAACAACTTCAAACATCGCGTTTTGTATGGCGGCATAAGCCTTATTATTGCCGTTCTTGATTGCTCTGGCCACCCTAAACACAAGTAAATATTTTTAGCAACATGTTCTTTTCTAAGAGCTGACCAATCTTTAAATGGTCAGTTGAATGGTCAAGATTACGAAGGCTTTGCGGTCTTTTGAACGTCGAGAACGTTACAATTTAGATTGCAGAAATGGGTCAAGATTGCAAAGGCTTGGCACTCTTGTGACCAACGGAGAACATTCCTATTTGAAGTGAGTTCAATGTTTCAGGAAGTTCTTGGTTTTTGGACCCAACGAGAAAAGTACAATTTAGAAAGGGGTACGAATAATCAAGATTGCGAAGTTTTGCGATCTTGTAACCCAACGCGAACATTCTAATTTAGATTGGGTTAAGAATGTTTCTAGGTTTCAAAAGCTTGGCGCTATTGTAACCAAAAGAGAACATGGTTATTGACTGTGGAGTAGAAATGGTTCAAGATTGCGAAGCTTTCACTCTCGTGTGGCCAAGGGAGAACAATAAAATTAAGAGTGGGGTAAGAATTGGGTCAAGATTTCGAAGGCCTTGTGGTCTTCAAATCCACCGAACATATTCTAGCTTAGATTTGTGTAAGAATGGGTATAGATTGTGGGGGCTTTCCGGTATTGAAATCTATCAGCCCCATTCTAATTTGTCATGTCATGTGTCATGTCTTGTGTCATGTCATGTAACATTTCATGTTTCATGCCATGTGTCGTGTTATGTGCCATATCATGTGTCATGTCATGGGCCATGTCATGTGTCATGTCGTGTGTCATGTCATGTGTCATGCATTGTGCCATGTCATGTAACATGTCATGTTGCATGTCATGTGTAATTTCATGTGTCTTGTTACGTTTCATGTCCTGTGTCATGTCATGGGTCATGTCATGTGTCATGTCATATGTCATGTAATGTGTCATGTCATGTGTCATATTATGTTTTACGTCCTGTGTCATGTCATGTGTCATGTAATGTGTCATGTCATGTTGCATATTATGTGTTACGTCCTGTGTCATGTGATGTGTCATGTGATGTATCGTGTTATGTGCCATGTCATGTGCAATGTCATGTGGCATTTCATGCGTCATATTATGTGTCATGTCATGTGTCATGTCATGCGTCATGTCATGTGTCATGTCATGTGTCATGTCATGTGCCATGTCATGGGTTACGTCATGTACCATGTCATACGTCATGTCATATATCATCATGTGTCATTTCATGTCTCATGTCATGTATCCTGTCATGTGTCATGTCAGGTGTCACGTCCCTCATGTGTCATGTTATGTGTCATGTCATGTGTCATGTTTATGTCTCACGTCATGTGTCATGTCATGTGTCATGTCATGTGGCATGTCATGCGACACGTCATGTGACATGTCATACGTCATGTCATATATCATCATGTGCCTTGTCATGTTTCATGTCATGTATCCTGTCATGTGCCATGTCAGGTGTCACGTCCATCACGTGTCATGTTATGTGTCATGTCATGTATCCTGTCATGTGTCATGTCAGTTGTCGCGTCCCTCATGTGTCATGGTATGTGTCATGTCATGTGTCATGTTATGTATCATGTCATTCTTCATGTAATGTGTCATGTCATGTGTCATCGCAAGTGTCATGTCGTGTGTAATTTCTTGTATCATGTCATGTGTCATGTCATGTGTCATGTCATGTGCCATGTCATGGGTCACGTCATGTGTCACGTCATACGTCATGTCATATATCATCATGTGTCATGTTATGTGTCATGTCATGTGTCATGTTATGTGTTATGTCATGTTTCATGTCATGGTTCAAGTCCTGTGCCTGGTCATGTGCCGTTTCATGTGTCAGGTCATGTATCATGTCACGTTTCATGTAATGTGTCTTGTTATGTATCAAGTCATGTATCATGTCATGTACCATGTCTTGTGTCATTTCATGTGCCATTTTATGTGTCATGTCATGTGTCATTTTATGTGTCATGTCATGCGTCTTGTCATGTGTCAGGTCTTATGTCATGTCATGTGTCATGTCTTGTGTCATGTCATGTAAAACACAAAGACTGGTGCGGAATCTTTCTAAAATTGATGAACATAAATTCCACGAACATCTAATGACGTATGATTGGGGAAAAATATTACTATATACTGACATAAATAATAGAATCGTCGCTTTGACTAATTACGTAGTCACCTAATTCAACAAATTTTCTACGCTACATGTTCCTAAAAACTATGATAAAGTTGCCCCCTGGATCACATCTGAAATTAAAAATCTGATGAGGGAACGTGATGGCAAGCGTCGACTTGGAAAAAGAACAAAAAACAGTATAATACGGCTCAATTTCGTGAACTCAGAAACCTAGTTCAAACTAAGATTAGAGATGCGTTCAATCAATACAATTATAATAAGATTGCACATAGAAACAAAAAAGAGGACATTTGGCATCTTCTTAGACAATTACACCTGATCCCGCCCAAGCACGAATCTGTAGACAGTAATTTTCCGCCTGATGACTTTTTTCAGACTTGTTTGAAATTCACAGTTCCAGACTTAACATCACCATCTTCTACTGCCTCTCTTAATTCAACATTTGATGACTCTGACTTCTTTTTCGATCACATCACACCTGGAATACTTTTCGAGAAAACACTTGAAATCGAATCAAATGCCATTGGGACTGATGGAATATCAATCAAAATGATTAAACTTGCACTTCCAATCATCTTTCCTATTCCATTGCATATTTATAATGCTCTTCTTCAGGTCGGTATCTTCCCAGATATCTGGAAAGAGCCTGTTATTTGCCCGATTCCCAAAATTTCTAAATTAACTACACCGAAAGACTCCCGTCCAATTTCTATTTTACGTGAACTCTTTAAACCACTTGAAAAAATTGTCACTTGCAACTTTCCAGATTTCTTGAACAATCTAAGGCAATTGACCAGATGTCATGAGGTTTTCGTGCAAAACATAGCGCTCTTACTGCTTTCCTCAATGTAACGACGAATCTCAAATTAGCAATGGAAACTTTGACATCATTTCCACCACTTTGTATCGAGAATCTTGCTATCCGTTTCTCGGAAGTAGTTAAAAATCTGGGATATTTTCATAACCGTACATTGGCTTGGAAGAAACAGGTAAAGAGCATCTCAAAAAAAACATACAGCATTCCACAGAAACTATATAGGAATAAGGAATCTTCACCTACCTTTACTAAGATACTTCTGGTTAAGAATCTCAACCTGCCCCACTTTGACTACGGTTGTTTTGTATATGATGGTTTGTCTGACGATTCAAATTTAAAACTCGAGCGTGCGTCAAACGCCTGCGTTGGTTTTATCTACAAATTTGCCTGAATACCAACACATAACTTCATACAGGCATAGGGCTGGTCTGCCTAATGTTGCCAAGAGAAGACAATTTTTTATGGGTAATTTGTGCGGCCCTATCAAGAACTAGGTCGGAACTTATATTAGAAGACTCTTTTCCTTCAAGTCCGAAAATAATTGCCTATCTGGCTCTATCCAGCTTTAAAGCGAGCATCGGAAACGGAAAGTTGAATTATTTTTCTGACGGAATCTTATGCAGCCCTATCAGGGACTATGTCGGAACTGACATCAGAAGACTGTTTTCGTTCAATTCCGAAAATGATTGCCTATCTGGCTCTATCCGAATTCAAAGCGAACATCATAAATATGAAGTTGAATTATTTCCCTGACGGAATCTTATGCGCCCCTATCAGGAACTATGTCGGAACTTACATCGTAAGACTGTTTTCGCTGAAGTCCGAAGGTTTTTGCCTATCTGGCTCTATTCGGCTTTAAAGCGAGCATCGAAAATAGAAAGTTGAATTATTTGCCCGACGGAATCTTATGGGGCCCTAAAAGGAACCTTTTCGCAACTTACATTAGAGGACTGTTTTCATTCAACTCCGAAGATGATTACGTATCTGGCTCTATCCGGCTTCAAAGCGAACATCATAAATAGAAAGTTGAAATATTTCCCTGGCAGAATTTTATGCGGCCCTATCAGGAACTATGTCGGAACTTACAGTAGAAGACTGCTTTTGTTCAAGGCCGAAGATGATTACCTATCTGGCTTTATCCAGCTCCAAAGCGAGCATCGGAAATAGAAAGTTTCATTATTTTCCTGACGGAATCTTATGCAGCCGTATTAGGAACTAGGTCGGAACTTACATTAGAGACTGTTTTCCTTCAAGTCCGAAGATAATTGCCTATTTGGCTCTATCCGGCTTCAAAGCGAGCACTGGAAATACAAATTTGAATTATTTTTCTGTCGGAAAATTATGCGGCCCTATCAGGAACTATGTCGGAACTTACATTAGAAGACTGTTTTCGTTCAAGTCCGAAGATGATTGCGTATCCGGCTCTATGCGGCTTAAAAGTGAACATCGGAAAAAGAAAGTTGAATTATTAGCCTGACGAAATTTTATGCGGCCCCATTTGGAACTTTGTTGCAACTTACATTAGAAGACTGTTTTCGTTCGTGTCCGACGTTAATTGCCTATCTGGCTCCATCCTGCTTTAGAGCGAGCATCGGATATAGAAAGTTGATTTATTTTCCTGGCGGAACCTTATGCAGCCCTATGTCGAACTTTGTCGCAACTTACATTAGGAGACTGTTTTAGTTCTAATCCGAAGATGATTGCCTATCTGGCTCTATCCGGCATTAAAGCGTACGTCGAAAATAGAAAGTTAAATTACTTCCCTGACGGAATATTATGCGACATTATCAGGAACTATGTCGGAACTTACATCAGAAGACTGTTTTCGTTCAAGTCCGAACATGATTGCCTATCTGGCTTTAGTTTTAGAAGTTGAAACTTCAACTGTTTGGTTGAAATTTCTTGTATTTTATTGAAAATTTGTCTTTCTGGTTAGAGAATTAATCTTATTTGTTGAAAATTCAATATCTTCCATATATATTTCGACTTGAAATATTATTTGCTATGTTAATTTTCGGGGGGGGGGGGCAACCACTGTTGTCAAAAATAGCCTTATTACTAAATCGGGGGAATCGAAACGTAAACAGTCAGGGCCGCCTGCACCGCATTCCAATTGGAATGCATAATATTGCGCAATATACTCAACTGAGTACTTGCGCACTGCGGCCCTTCCAGGAATTACTAACTTTTTTTTCTTTTGTTTTTTTCACACGGTTCTAGAACTGAATAAATAACAGGCGTTGATAATGAAAGCAGTCGCGCTCGCGCGGGCACAAGTGAGCGCGATATCGTATCTTTGGAGAAACGGCAAGGAAAGGCATACATATGGTTGTTTTGAGGTTTTGTATGAAAATCACGCTACCGTGAATCACGAGCCGTAAAGTTTGCTTTATGTATCGAGCTGGTTTACCCGATATACACAATTCCTACAATGCATTACGCAAAACTTTAATTAGCGTAATCGTGCACGCAGTCTAGCCGCGCAATCGCCTTTCTGTGAGGACTTGTTTTCTTACTTTTATTAAGTAATTTTATAATTTATGTCCCATATATATTGCACCTTGTTTGAAATTAATCAGAATGAGAAATAACAAAAAAGAGTCGTGTCCGATAAAATAACTAGTTTTATTGAATTGAGATTTGGATCTCAACCTTAACTTAACAGGAGTTAAGTTATCAACATTTTTTACTTTAAAATTTTTTATTTTTTCCAAAAATATCGAAAAATATTTATTTAAGATAAAAATTACACTCAGATGAATATTTTTCAAGATTAATATATATAATTGGTCAAATAACTTAATTTTTTATTAAACTGGGCCAAAAATCCTTTTAAGACCCAGACTTCAAACTCTTTCCCTTATTCTCCTCTTTTTCCTCTTCTTTAATGAATTCCTATTGTTTGGTTGAAAATTAATTTAACTTGTTGAAAATTACACTATTTTCCTAAAAATTCATTTTACTTGCTGAAAAATTCAACTATTTTGTTGGAAATTCTTTTTTTAATCATTGCAAATCATTACATTATACGTTTACATTTCATGTTTTTTGCTTGAAAATTCAACTACTCGGTTGAATTACTTTGTTAAAAAAATCATTTTATTGATTAAGCAATTCTTTTTTGATTTTTTTGGTTGAAAATTAATTTTTTAATTAAAAATTTAACTATTCCATTTAGAAAAATCTGTATTAAATTTAATACAAATGTATATGAAGTCATTTGCATACACGGTAGTTGAAATTTAATATACCATGATAAATGAATAAAAAGTACTAAAAAATATAAAAGTTGAAGTTGGGTTACCAGTATTGAGATTTAAAACGAAAAATACAATATTGGGGATAGAAAATATTACGTAGTTATTAAAAAAATGTATGATGAAAATATCTCTTGATAATTAAATACGGCACAATCATGTATTACAAATGTTCAAATACTTTCTTGCAACCCTTCTTGCTCGTAAATCGATTTGTATCTAAGTGAACGCTTTCAACTTTTGTCATTTCTAATTAATACCTCTTCGCTCACAATAGATGATTTAAATCCATGTCCCCGGTTACGCACGCTCCCATTGTAAGTCAATGAATTTTAAACCAAAAAACATGAATTATTAACAAATTAGTTAAAGTTGAATGAAATCGTTAAATCTTTATCGAAAAGAAATGAATTTGTAACAAAGGAGAATTATTTTCTACAAAGAAAATTAATGTTCTGCCAGATAATCTTCAACCGGGAAATGTAAATTTCCTACAAAAGGTTAATTTTTAACCAAATAGTTTGACTTACTTCTAGAGTAGTTGAATTTTTAAATCGAAACGTCGAATTTTCCAATAGCAAGAATAACAGATTTTTAATTTAAAAATGCGATAAAGGTTAATTTGTTTAAGACAATTTATCCTAACAATTACAATTGTTATCGTGTAATTATCGCCCATGACCAACTATTACTTTTACGCAATTCAACGTAGAAATCTGTGAAAATAATGCATTCAAACACCAAAAACGAAGTAATCCATTCAATTTAAAAAAGGAAACTTAAGGTTTTGTTCAAAAAATAATTCCTTCACGATCGTCATGTATGAATTTAATCATTCTTCATGAAGAAGTGGCAATAGGTGTGTTTTTATACAAATTTATTTTAACCCAAGAATCACAACTTTAACTTTCAGAACACTACTAACAACGTGGGGTGCGATCCAACCCAACTTGATATTTTCTGTTATTTGTGATGAATTGGAAATTCTGAAGGGGAGAGATCGTTGGTAATCCATTTCAGAATAATAAAATATTGTTTTTCATTGAAAATTTTAATTACAAATAATGCTCGTTAACAAATAATGCTAGAAAAAAATCTCTTCATAAAAGAACAAAATCAAATACAAAACTTTTCTGGGAAAAACTCTTCAAAATCAAATAGGTATAAAAAAACTTTCCTTTTGTGGGAAAAACTTTTTGTGAGCAAAGTAGGTACCATGTTTCTCGAACGAATTATTCTGGAAGGTTATCAGCAATCAGGCAGCCATAATAAATCACTGTTTCATGCTCACCACATCAAAATCTACCACATTTTTCGCAAAATGAATAGCCTCTCCTGTCCTTCCTGACCTGCAAAGGCTAGAACAAGACTGGATTTGAGGGTTCCTTGAAGGCTCGCCAACCCGCCAGTATCCTTCAGTTCAGTTGTTGACTCAATTATCCAGTACCAAAATCAATCAAAGTTCCAGTTGGGAAATGATGTAAATACATTGATTTTTTTTGAACTCTTCTTTGTATCAAATATTATTCATCCTATTCTCCAATATGTCTTCTGAATCTTCCCGCTCCTGAAATATTCATTTATTAATAAATTAAATCATTATCTGATTCCAATTTTGAATTCACTAAAGAACGCTGTTTCACCCTTGCATGTTTGTTTCCTTACCAACATTCTAGGACGTAACACCTAAATCATTTTATCTGGTAATGATTTTTGTTGCAAGCAATTTTCGAATATACAATCCTCCAGCGATGATTATATTTTCATTAAGAGACTGGATCCTCGATATGAGGCCCTCGATATAAGTCGTTCCTTGAATTTCAATCGGCGAAATTCGTCCATTACGGGGTCGTGAAATGAAAAGGCGATGGTAATTCTTCATGGCTTAAAAAAATTAAACAAAATTCAAGTCAATTAATATTATGTGTTCCTACTGGAAATGATTCATACGACCGTGCATGTTTGGGTTCAAGCTTACCTCTAAATAAGCCGACGCCATTGTGACCCAAACCATGCCCTGAAATTTGCGGCTTTTTCAGAAATTTTCGCCTTTCGTCCATTTTATATTGAGAGTGAGATAATTATTCATTGAAGTTACAAGATGTAATTGCTTAACATTTTTATTATTTTTATAACCATATTCTCTCAAAATAGTGCTGGAAAGTTGCCGTTTTTTTTCTAAATTTTTTACTTTGTTGTTTTTTTTTGTAAAATATTTTCAGTTATTTGCAAGTATTTTCAAAACATTAATTGAAACATAAAGGCTACCTTATGTTAGAGATAAAAAGAAAGAATGAATTAGTTAGGGACAGATGGGAGGAGCGGTTTTGTGAATAACCTATAAAAGTTTGGTTTTTGATGACATAGTAAAGTTTATTGCAGAGCCTAAAATAATAATTTACAACCGCACAGTAATTTTTTTATTCTTATACTATGGCTATGTGTGAAGAGAAATATCGAGTGTCTTCTGGATAAACCTGATATTGACAATTCTAAATTAAATTGACGAAAACGTTTATTTCCTTATGGGAAATGCGTGTTAAATTAAACCTACAAATATATTTTTTCACAAAAGATAAACTTTCAGTTTATGTATGAAATTTAGGAAATGTGAAGCGGGGAAAGAAAAGAATGAAAGTTCTAAGAAAAAAATTTGAATTCGTTTTTAGACCACACTTCTACCAGGTCAATTGCCAATTATAAATCAATTAAATATTTCTATTTCAACTGGTATAGGGTGATTCGATAGATAGCTTGTTCTGTCTGACAGCCATAGCCCACTAAATTGCATTGTGAAAAGTTATGACCAGCAAAATGAAAAGTTTTTAATCCGCAGTGATGAAGGGAATGTCATGTATAGTTTGAAATGACGTGCGTTTCGCTAGCACCTCCACAACGGAATTTGAGTATTTACTTTATGTCATAATTTTGGGCTTTTTTGAACTTTTTTGAGCATGAATGCCGATTTTTGGGCTCTTTCAGTTTTCTCAAACAACCGAACTTTCGGGTGATGGTGCTGGCCACTAGCACCCCCACTACACAAAATTTTAAAAAATACAAAAATCAACAGCGCACGAATTTTAGGCTTTTTTGCGCTCTTTAAAAATGCAAAAATTGATTTTCAAAAAACAGTTTCTATATCCTCAAAACTACGCTCATAATAAAATGTGCACTCAAACTACATGTAAGCATATCAGAATATTGGGCTTTTTTGAGGACTTTTTAGAGGGTGGTTCTTATTTATACTTGGCGGATTTCATTTTTTCGAATTTCTCTGCTTCCCCCCCCCCACTTTTGTTCCAATGCCAAACAAAAAATCTCCAAATTTGAGCAAAATCGGTTAATATTGAGGGGTGGCGCCAAGACCATGAAGTTTCCCATTGATTTAACATGAGAAAAAGTCAGCTTTTTTTAATCTAATATTCAAACGCGATAATATGTTACAAATGATTTCGAATTTCAGTATACTGTTCAAAATTTGTCAGAAAATAAGAATCAATCATATATTTCAAGGTTTAATAATTTCAAGTCACTCTTATGGGTCCCCAAAGAAAACCCCATAAGTGACAAATTTAAATTTTACGTAATATTGCGGCTTATTGACACTTTTTTAATGTTTTTTAAGAATAAATAATCATGAGTCGGTAATTTAAGAATACCTTGTCATTTTTCAACTCATATTCAAATGTTCAAACAATTTTAATTTGACCTAATATTTGGTTTTTTCAGTTAACTCGCGAAATGAACGTATTTTCTAGACTTTATGAGTTACTTAATTATGAATGCTCGTAGATGTTCAAACAAATTTCAATTATTTAAACCATTTTTTTGTTAGAACATCTTATTTTTTTCATCTTTCCAAAGATTGAAATATTTTTATGTTCTAGTTGGCTTTTTGAGAATACTGTTAAATGTTTAAACAAATTAAAATTGTTAAAACAAAATTAATTTGCTTAAACATCTACAAGTATTCATAATAAAAGAATTAGTAATTAGATATAATAAAATTGGTCGAAAATTCAGTGAGATAAAATGTTTCTCCTGTTTTTTTTAGGTAGAATATATACTTGAACAAATACGTATTATTTAAATAATTGCAGAATTATTGAAACAAATAGTTGTATTGTTATCATTGATTGATTAACTCATAAAGTCTAGAAACAAATTATTCATTAAATTCTTCATTAGTAACTCAATCAGTTTTTCCTTTAATTAGAAAAGATGAGGATTGTTGATACTCTCGTCTTATCTTTGGTGATTGTCCTCAATTTTTTTGGTAAATATAATAATATAATATATCTATAACTTTTAATTACATTTTTTTAACCTATATGCAAATCAAACTTTTTGCGATTCAATCTGCATACTACCCCAATCGCTATTTTCTGCCAAACTTTATTTGAGTTCGTCGAAAATAAGTATGAATTTTAACTGAATTTTTTCCGGAAGAATCCAGAATGTGAGATTTATAAAAATTGTAATTCGCAAAGTGTCCCTATTCAGGGTTACTACAAAATCCAAATTTCGAAATTAGGACATATTGAACAAAGCAGATGACTTTTTAATCAAATAGTTGATCTTTAAACTAAAAAACTGCATTTTCAACCAAGATGATTAAATTTCAACCATAAAAGACGAATTTGAAAAAAATAGTGTGATTTGGAACCAACAATATAGATTTTAAACAAAAATGATTAGTTTTATCATGAATTTAGAACAAAATACATTAATTTTTAACGAAATAGTTGAATTTTTAACAACATAAAGATGGAGCTACTTTGTTGAAAACAATTTTTTTGATTGAAATTTGAACTATTTTGTTGAAAATGAGGTTTCTTGTCGAATTTAACTGTTTTTTAAATTTTTAAATTAACATCTTTATTCGTTAAAAATTCAACTATTTTGTTAAAAGTTGAAGTACTTCGCTAAAAATTAATTTTTGTGGTAAAAAAATTAACTGTCTTTCTGAAAATTAGTATATTATGGTGGTCCAAACATGCATTAGTAATTTTTTTCTTCATATTTTCATTCATATAATCAGTAAAAATACGTTTTTGTACATTTCACTCAAAATCGATAATATGCCCTGAATCTAGTTGAAACTCAACATTTTTCGTCAAAATTAGCTTAAGAATACAAATAAATCATTATCTCTTGAATATCACTCCCATAAGTCTCTTTTAGAGGGTACCAAAAAAAACCAATGATGGAAAATTGGGTTTTCCGATTTTTTGGCGCTAATTATGATTTTTTGCGGGTTTTCATAAACTTTTTATAAATAAAAAAGAAAAGAGCTTGAAAGTCGCGTTTTTCTCCAAGTTTTTCAACTTGTTTCAACTTTTAAATCAAATTATGGTAACAATTTCAGTTAATAAACATAATTGTTTAAACAATGTATTCTTATTATTTATAATATTTTCTTTTAATTAATGCTAGAAAATTGCCTTTTTTCTGAAATATTCAACATTTTGTCTATTTTTTCACTTAGAGCAATATATATATATATATATATATTTCTACATATGCTATATATATATATTGCTATTAACTGGAAATGCACGTTTTTAATTAAATACTCGTATATTCATAAGACCCTAATGCCAATAAAAAATTCTTCACAACAATTTGAATAATTGGGTCAATTAAATCCGACATTTTTCAAAAAACCAGTAAAAATGTCACAGAACGGTTTTTTCTTATTTCTTTTACTCGATATAATTATTTCAAGTAGAAAAGCTGGGAATGTACTCATACCCACATTTTTGCTAACACTCAACACTTTTTATCCTAAGCTGATAATATTCTTCAAATAAAAAAATATTTTTAGACAATTTGAATGATTACACGGGAAAGCGAATTTTTCCTATTTAAATGAAAAACATAATATTTTTCAAGATATCGAAGTGAGTTTAAAAATTATAAAAGGAGTTTTCTCAAGGAATATGTTCAAGGAACAATTTCGTCCTTCTAACATTTTTCATATCTCGCTTTTTTCGAGAAAAACGGGGTTTCTTCGATTTCTTGAAATTAAGAATTGACTCACAAACAATGTAAGCATGCAATGTAAATTTTTTAAAAGTTCTCATAGAATACGTGCTAAACGACCTGGTGCACGATTGTATTTATCAAAAATTAAGAAAATTCATGTTCAGACCTAATACGGCCTAGCACTTTCAGCTCGCGAAAATGATTACAAAACATTTATTTAATTTTTTTAATGAAAATATTCCTTAAAATATGTTGCTCGGTAAAAAGTAAATAAACCTTTTCAAATAATTCCCGCGAGACGAAAGTGGTGCAATCAAATTGCCGCTTCATAAACTCAAAATCCTACTAGCGATTGGCCCGATTGGGAACGATTGGGAACGATTTAAACTCTGCAACCATCAATCGTTCCCAATCGTGCACACACGATTAAGAAACACAATTAGAAACAATTCAAATTTATTTCTATCGTTCTGAATTGTTTTCAATTAATTATTTCTAGAAGGGATGTGATCACAAACTCTCAATACCTCGATTGTGATTTCTACGAAAGTCTTTAACAATTTTCCATGAATTTCTGTATATATTTTATCAAACTTTTTTAAATCGGAGTTCAATATAAAGTATACAGAACTCATGTAGAGTTATTCCAGATTTGTTGTACATCAAATCCTGAAGGTTATACAGAATATAGAAAATTTGTTCAGGGTTCGCTTTCATCCCCGACTCTTGAAATAGTTGAAGAAAGTTTAATAAACTTTTTTTCCGTGTAGGGCAGTGATGAGCGAAGAGGGGGCGGAGTCGGCTTATATGTGCATGACAGTTTTATGGGAGTCGTGGCGGGAGTCCACGCATGTCCAGTTACCCTACTGTCGAATTTCTATTCATTGAAGCCTCGGGTGCTAATCACAAAGAAAGTATGTTAGTGGGTGTTATTTATAAGCCCCCGAATGCGCCAAATATTTAAAAAACATTTTTTTTAAATTAGAAACTTCCAAATTTATTGGGTCAAAAATAGAATATTTTAGATTAAAACAATGTTTGAATACGACTGGAAATAGAATAAAATCGTTGAAATATGAATCTATCAATTTCAAGGTATTTTCAAATTGAAAATTATTCATAAAATTTGAATCAGACGTTTATATTTTTTTTAACTGCTAAGCCTATAGAATTGAAATAGTTTAATGTTTACGTTGAAATCTGTAAATAATTAAATTTTGAATTGTTTCAGAATCGTCTTGTAAAATGAAATATTGTTGAACTTTTATTACTAAAACTAGAGCATAATTTAAAAAAATGTTTTAAAATGTAAAAACTTTGGAAATTTTGATAATTGAGACGGCGAGTATGTTATTTTAGATATTAAGTGAAGAAGCTTGAATATATTTGTATAGGCAAAGTTAGACAATTATTTCTCAGCGAGAAATTTGCGAAAATAGAAGCACAGGTGTAACTTTTTCGTAAAATATTAGTAAAATAGTTGCATCGTTAAAAAATATATAATGAAAAAAATGTTATAGTTAATTTTGTTCCTGCGCATTAGAAACGTGAAACAAATCTTCAGTTTGGCTCTATTATCATAATTCAAATAAAATTGTCACACTATTTTGTTCTTTGCTGATAAAGTAACCTTGAAGTTCTAATATTGTCGAATGATGTAGATAAGGAAAAATTCACAATACTGAAAAAAAAAATTATTTATTTATTATTATTTCAAGAATGAAATTTTTTTGATCTCTTATTGCCATAGATACCAATATATGGTGCAATAGGGTGATAAAAAAATGCGTTTCACATTTTTTCTTCACGAATTTTCATGCATATCACTACCAAATTTTTTAAAATCCACAATAAAATCCATTTTTATTTTCAATTGTATTCAATAGTTCTGCAAGCCCCATGAACGTTTTGTAATTTTTGTTCAGAGAACATCTCTTTTCACAATTAGCTATAAAATACAAATAAATAATTACTTTTCAAATATTACCCACAAAAATTAGTTTTATATGTTGAAAATTCATTATATGAATTTTATTAGTATTTGTTTTTTATGTTGTTTGTTGCTTGTTAAGCAATAGTCATGTGTGATAGAGTACTAATTTTTTTCTTGAAAAATTCATTTCCTTGGTTGATAATTTATTTCTTTTTTGAAAATTTTGATCTAAATCCTTTCTTTTATTGAAAGTTTATCTATTTTGTTGGAAACTCACTTTGTTTTGTATTAAAATTCATGCATCTTGTTGAAAAATCGTCTTTTTCGGTACAATTTTATCTTTTCTTTTGAACATTTATTGTTTGTTGGTTATAAATTTAACTATTTTGTTGAAAACTTGATTTTTTTTGAAAACCCATTTTTTCAATCAAATGCTTTTTTGAAAATTCGTCTTTTTGTTGAAAATTAGTTTTTATTTATTTATTATTTTAACTGAAAATTTAACAATTCCATTTTTGATTATAAATTCATCTTCTTTGTTGAAAATTCATATATTTTGTTACAAATTTTTTTTTGTAGAAAATTAATTTACTTGATGGTGACTAATTCACCTTTTTGGTTGAAAATTTAACAATTAGGTTAAAAATTCCATTCAAAATTAAAATATTTTATTGAAAATTCATGTATTTTGTTAAATATTATTCTTTGTTGGTAGAAAATTAGTTTTTTATTGAAAATTAATTTTTCTCTGATTGAAGATTAGTGTTTTTATTGAAAATTAATTTTTTTAACTAAAAATTTAACTAAATTTTTGTAGATTTTTTTGTTTGATAGATAATTAATCTTTTTGGTTGAAAATTGCATTAAAAATTAAAATATTTGGTTGCAAATTCATGTATTTTACTAAAAATTAATCTTCTTTGGTAGAAAATTAATCTTTTCAATTCAAAATTAGTTTTTTTTGTTCAAATTCAAAATTAAACTTTTAACTTAAAATTTAACCATACCACGTTTGTTTGTTAAAAATTATTCTTTTTTGGTAGAAAATTAGTTTCTTATTGAAAATTAATTTTTCTCTGATTGAAGATTAGTGTTTTTATTAAAAATTAATTTTTTTAACTAAAAATTTAACTACATTTTTGTAGATTTTTTTGTTTGTTAGAGAATTTAACTTTTTGGTTGAAAATTGCATTAAAAATTAAAAAATTTGATTGAAAATTCACGTATTTTATTAAAAATTAATCTTTTTTGGTACAAAATTAATCTTCTTGCTTAAATATTCATCTTTTTGGTTAAGAATTTATTTTTTTCCGGTTGAAAATTATTTTCATTAGCTTAGAATTTTACTGTTCCATTTTTTATTGTAAATTTATCCTTTTTAGTTGAAAACTCAACTGTTTGTTTGAAAATTCATGTAGTTTGGTTAAAAATTGCCTTTTTTTTTTGAGAAAATTATCTTCATCTTTTTAGTTGAAAATTTATTTTTTGCCGTTAAAAATTATTTTCTTAAACTGAAAATTTAGCTATTCCATTTTTGATTGTAAATTAATGTTTTTTAGTTGATAATTCAACTATTTGTTTGAACAATAATATATTTTGTTTAAAAAATGTATTTTTTGTTAGAAAACTAATCGGTTAAAATTTTTTTTTTTTTTTTTTTTGGTAATTCAACTATTTGATGAAAAATTAATCTGCATTCTAGTAAACTTCAAACTTTTTTTGAAAACCCATTTTTTCAATCAAATGCTTTTTTGAAAATTCGTCTTTTTGTTGAAAATTAGTTTTTATTTATTTATTTTGTTATAAACTTTTGTTATAAAAATTTTCTTAGAACCAGTTTAGGCTAGGATGCGTATTTGTGGGTTCAAATCGTGAAAAATAATATTGAAAATGAACAAATTAAACATGTAGAAAAACCACACAAGTTGCAATAAAATGTTTATAACAAAATTTTTTTTTATCAGATGTGTACTTTTTTAATTATAAAGAAAAGGCAGTAGAAAAAGAAAATTTATAATGAAGGGATTTCTAATACACGTAGATATAAAGTTGACTATACGATAGTACATGAGGCAGACAAGGACAAAGATCCTGGTGTGTAACAGACCGGCAAATCCAGAATTTTTTTCATCTATCACAAAATGAACTTTTCTCTCCTTCACGTTTTTTTCATTATTAAGTCGAGAATCATTGAGAGGAAAATCTTATTACGTCAAATATCGTATATGATACACTCCAGGTCCCATAGAAGCCGGTCCGGTTTTGTAATTCCTAAAACCCGTGGCATACGCAGTTTCTCAGTGGTCTGGGTGAGAGACGGTTGCGACTCTCGCTTCGGAAAGGCCGCAGTGCGCGAGTACACCATCGTGTATATTGCGCAAAATTATGCATTTCAATTGGGAACGGTCCAGACGGTCCTGAATGTTTTTGTTTTGAGGGTACCGATTTAGTAACAAGGACAGTGCGAGGCAACCCACGAAACTGTCATTATATGGGACTTGGATTGTACCACCAAAGTGTTTCGATGAATGCTTAAGTTCTTTTGATGTCACTCATATGAGAGTTTACGTTTTTTCTTTAAAAGAAGGCACGAAATTTATAAGAATCATCTCTAGAGGGTGTCCGGATGTAGGCGTTTTGTCAATTATTAAAAAATATATTGTACTTTTAAAATAGTGCAAATTGTAACGTTTCCTCAAAATTTAAAAGAAATCTAATATAGGAAATATTATCTATTATGGAATAGATTTTATGTCTACATGACTCCAATATAATTTTTTTGCCTCCGAAACTCAGCAAATACCTTCAGAAAGATGTCCAAGACATTTGCAAATGGTTTAAATGATTTGCGGTTATTTTTAGCAAAACACTATTCGAAATATTCGCTTCATTTTTCTCAAACTAGCCTTGGTTAAGGTGAACAAATTTCTTAGACTGACTTATGAAATATAAAGATCTCAGAATGATAAAAGTGATACCTCCAATAAATAAGATAACAACTGAGATACCATATGTGTACTTAAAAGATGCACTAGAATATTAATTACATAAAAAGTTAACTAAATAATTCAGTACCGCTTTAATCAGTTTTTACTCTAATTTGAAAAAATGGGAATCGTTCATACTCTGGTCTTCACCTTGACAGTCATCCTGAATTATATTGGTGAATATAATAATATAATACATCCAAAACTGCATTCCCTGAATTATGTGAAGATACCACTACCATATTTTCTGAACTGTCTGCTTGAGAAACTTCCCCAGCCAAATCAGAATGAACAATTGCAGATGATTCTAAACCTATATTATCTGAATTATCGGAAGATACCACCACCATATTTACTGAATTATTGGCTTCAGAAACTTCCTCCACCATACCATGCTTTCTTTTTCGAAATAGTTCTTCAAGGGTTTGGTTCCTTAAACATTTCTTACTACCAGAACTTATCTATCAAATAAAAAAAAAATTATGTATGTACAGCAGAATTTTATCATGATTTTTAAAAGATTTTTTTTTATTGCAATAAGCTGAAGAATTATTTTCTTAAATTTGAATACAATTATCAGGGTGGCAGTTTTAATAAAATTCCCGGTCATTTTCCGGTTTTTTTTTCGGTTCACAAAATTTTTTCACGCTCACTGAAATTTAGATTCGATCCTTCGAAGATAAAATTTTTTTCATTTGAATTTATAAACACTAAAAGTTTGAAGTAAAACATTCAACGTGAAACTCTTTTCAATTTTTAACTTTCAAAATTAAAATTTAAAAAATTTTCATTGAAATGTTCAATAATTTACATATCTAAAATGGAAGCTTTTAATATTTTTCAATTAAACAATTCTAAATTAAATTCCGTTAAACTGCAAAATAGATCACTTTAACTTTTATTAATTATAGGTACATTTCAAAGATTCAAAAATATATAAATCCACGTATATAAATCGCTAAATTGAAAAATGAGTAAAAAAATTGATGAATTTTCAAAATTATATCATTGTAAACAATTTTGAGTTAGGAACATTCAAAATTGGAAGATTAAGATTTTTTTAAATTAAACAATTTTTAAAGTAGAACTTAAATTATTTTAATTCGAAATCGTTGAAAGTGAATAATTGTTCAATTTTTATTCATACATCAGAAGTTTTGAAATCTTTTTAAACATTCTCTAAAACAATATTATTTTTTATTAAAAAATCACTCTATATTTACCAGTAACCTTAAAAAAATGTATTATCATGAAATCTTTTAAAATCCTTAAAAACCTACTAAATTTTATTTCAAAATCTTTAAAAATCTACATTTAATTTTACATTTGTTGGAACCTTTACAAATTTTACATTATTCTTGAAAATTTTTTTAAACTTCTAAATATATTTTGAAATAATACGAGTTTTTCCTAACACTTTTAATAAATCCTGCGAAATTAACAAAATTGCCTTGAAATCTTCTAGATTATTATTTTTACATTTTTGGAAATCTTTTAAAGTATTTTTAAATATTTTCTTGAAATTAATTTTTCAAAATAAAAAATTATTTTCTATTTTTCAAGGAATCCTAATAAATATTTTTATTAAAATTTAATTATTTGGTTAAAAATGTATGTATTTTGTTTGGAATTCGTTTTTTTTTTGTATAAAATTAAGTTTTTTTTTTGGAAAATCCAACTATTTGGTTAAAAGTGTAAGTAATTTGTTAAAAATTCGTCTTTTTAGGTAGAAAATTAATCTTCTTGGCTGAAAATTCAACCATTTGGCTACAAATGTATGTATTTTGTTGAAAAATCTTTTTTTTCTTTTTGTTGAAAATAAATCTTTTTTGTGGAATTTCAACTATTTCGTTAAAAGTGTATGTAATTTGTTGAAAATTTTTACTTTCTAGTAGAAGATTAATATTTTTGGTTGAAATTTAGTCTTTTTTATTAGAAAATTAATCTTATTGGTTGAAATTTAAACTATTTGGTTAAAAATGTATGTATTTTTTTCAATTCTTTTTTTCTTGGTAGAAAATTAAATTTTTTTTTGTGGAAAATGAAGTTTTTTTTGTGTGTATTTTTATGAAATTTTTTATTTGTAGAAACTTAAGCTTTTTTGTGGAAAATTCAACTATTTGGTTAAAAATTAGTTTTTTTTGTGTATAAAAGTAGGTTTTTTTGTTTCGAAAATTCAATTATTCGGTTAAAAGTGTATGTAATTTGTTGAAAATTCTTATTTTCTAGTAGAAAATTAATCTTTTTGGTTGAAAATTCAAATATTTGATTAAAAATGTATGTATTTTATTTAAAATTAATTTTGTTGTTGTTGAAAATTAAGGTTTTTTGTGGACAATTCAAATATCTGGTTAAAAGTGTATGTAATATATTGAAAATTCGTCTTTTCGAGTAGAAAATTAATCTTCTTGGTTGAAAATTCAACTATTTGGTTAAAAATGTTTGAATTTTGTTTTTTCTTGTTGTTGAAAATTAGGTTTTTTTGGGGAAAATTCAACTATTTGGTTAAAAGTGTATGTAATTTGTTGACATTATTTACTTTCTAGTAGAAAATTAATCTTTTTGGTTGAAATTTTAATTATTTGGTTAAAAATGTATGTATTTTGTTTGGAATTCGTTTTTTTTTTTTGTATAAAATTAATCTTTTTGTGGAAAATCCAACTATTTGGTTAAAAGTATACGTGATTTGTTAAAAATTCGTCTTTTTTGGTAGAAAATTAATCTTCTTGGCTGAAATTTCAACCATTTGGCTACAAATGTATGTATTTTGTTGAAAAATCTTTTTTTTTTGTTGTTGAAAATAAATCTTTTTTGTGAAAAATTCAACTATTTGGTTAAAAGTGTATGTAGTTGGTTGCAAATTAGTCCTTTTTAGTCGAAAATTAATCTTTTTGGTTGAAAATTTAATTATTTGGTTAAAAATGTATGTATTTTGTTTGGAATTCGTTTTTTTTTTGTATAAAATTAAGTTTTTTTCACCATCCCCATAAATGCAAAGTCAATGTCATTAATAATTTAGTAGACAACGTAAAAACAGATTTTCGAAATTTCAATGATCTAATACCAAGTTTGCAACTAAAAAAAAGATCCCATTCCTATAGATAATAACACAAATTCTGTTTACACTGTACCTTGCATAGATTGCGAGAAAATACATGG
This sequence comes from Andricus grossulariae, assembly GCA_011634705.1. Lineage (NCBI taxonomy): Eukaryota > Metazoa > Arthropoda > Insecta > Hymenoptera > Cynipidae > Andricus > Andricus grossulariae. The sequence continues at coordinate 183,422,681 of JAABKJ010075445.1, forward strand.
GCATTTTTACTGAAAGTGCAATTTTTTCCGCATAAAAATCAAAACCAAATATCAAGGCGCACCTGCCAAATTTTGTTATACATTCTAAATACATATAGAAACGCATCTTTCTGCATAATCAATACTTTTGTGCATTCGCGCACTTTGCACAAAATATTGGAATTAGTATGTTCATAAGCTTAATTGAATGCATAGTATTTTATGACAGAAAGGTCAAGGAGGTTTGGTTTTTCCTTTCAAATTCTCTGTATACTTTCTAGTAGTCTGCGAAAAATAATGCAGAATTTTTTTGAGTAATTAAAAAATTTATTACTAAATTTTAATAAGTCATCATATTTTATCTTTCATTTTTATTAAAGGTCAGTTGTTTTTCCAATACTGAAATTATATACTGACCGTTTAGAATTCAACACTTCTTAAGTTAAACAGTTTAAAGAAAATATATGATCTTAATTATCATTCTTACAACGAAATATTGCAAAATATCACAGAAAAGTAAAAGTTATGCAATCTATATTGCTAATATTTCTTTTTCTTATCCGCTCGGCTTTATTTTAAGCTTTCGCTTGATGTTTTTTTCTCCGATTTTTTCTTGTTCGCAGTAAAAACTCTTCATTTATTCTTTCTTCTGACGGGAATAAAAATTAATATTCAACAATATAATGTATTTATTATCTGATGATATTTAAAATAAATTTCTTCGTAATTCGTCCGAAACTATGATCACATTAGTTATTCCTTTCGGCAAAATGAAACTGTCTTGTAGAACCACATTCTTGCGGTGACATGTAACTTTCAAAGAAAAGCCCTTTATATACATATTTAAAATTTTTATTTTTGCGAAATGCGAAACATAACTTCTGCGCGCACTGCTGTATTATCTTTTTTTAGCAATTTAGCAATGGTAAAATCCTTTGGCCCAACATACTGCTTAATTTTCGTGAGAATAAAGAAGTGTGCTTTAAAAATTCTTGGAGTAAAGAACGATGATGATGGGGACATTATTTCGTCAAATTCAAAATTTTCGACATTTGAATGTGTGATACTTCCATGATTTTTAAGCACATCTTCTTCCTTTATATGCTGCCTGTTGGCCACCTACACCTGATAAAGAATTAAAATATTTTCGACCTGGGCAGTATCGCGCACTTTTCACAACTACAGACCTTGGAACGGACATTTGAATTGTAAAAGCGGTAACACGATTCAATATTTCCAACAGTTAATTTGAAAAAAGACGTTATTGTAAACTGACCCTTGACACGTGACCACCCTTTATTCTCGAAACCAGTCGCGGGCGTGCTTGAGTAGAGGAGGGTCGTGTCTCCCAGAATTTGGGAGGCAAACAAGGTTTGAAGTACTAAAGTTTGATTTTTTGTGGCGGTGTAGCCTGAAAATCGGAAGGAAGGTGGAAAATGTTGGAGTCTACTTTGCTAGATAGGTGGATTGTGCCAGTTTGTATTTGTGAATTGATTTTGGGACTTTGAATGGAGTTGGATAGTTAGTTAAGAAAGAAAGGGATTGATTCGGTGGTTTTCACTGAGTTTTATAATATTGTTCCAATATTTTTCCTGGTTAGTTTACTCAGAACAAATCGGGACCTCCACGGTGTTTCGGGGGTTTCTTCTCTTTTACATTCTCCAGAATGTCTCAGAGGGGTCCGCTTGGGACTCTCAATATTTCCAACAGTTAACTTGAAGGGGGACGTTGTTGTGGTTTGACGCTTGACACGTGTCCGCCCTTTGTTCTCGAGGCCAGTCGCGGGCGTGCTTGGGTGGAGGGGGGTCGTGTCTCCCAGAGTTTGGGAAACAAGCAAAATTTAAAATACTAAAGTTTGATTTTTTGTAACGGTGTAGCCTGAAAATCGGAGGGAAGGTGGAGAATGTTGGAGTCTGCTTTGCTAGATGGGTGGATTGTGCCAGTTTGTGTTTGTGAATTGATTTTAGGACTTTGAATGGAGTTGGATGGTTGATTGGGAAAGAAAGGGATTGATTCGGTGGTTCTCACTGAATGTTATAATACTGTTCCAATATTTTTCCTGGATGATTTGCTCGGAGCAAGTCGGGACCTCCACGGTGTTTCGGGAGTTTCTTCTCTTTTTGCATTCTCGAGAATATCTCAGAGAGGTCCACTTGGGGCACTCAATGTTTCCAGCAGTTAACTCGAAGAGAGACGTTGTTGTGGACTGACCCTTGACATGTGACCACCCTTTGTTCTCGGGATCAGTCGCGGGCGTGCCTTTGTGAAGGAGAGTCGTGTCTCCCAGAATTGGAGAAGCAGTCAAGGTTTAAAATACTAAAGTTTGATTTTTTGTAGCGGTGTAGCCTGAAGGTCGGAGGGAAAATAGAAGATGTTGGAGTCTACTTTGCTAGGATGGGTGGATTGTACCAGTTTATATTTGTGAATTGATTTGGGGACTTTGAATGGAATTGAATAATTGAATTAATTAAGAGGGGGATTGCTTTAATGGTTTTCACTGATTTTTGTAATAAAGTTCGAATATTTTTCTAATCAATCTAATCGCGCACTTTTGGAAAATAAAGCACTAGCCGCCCAGTCAGTTAACCGGTCCATTTTGTTTGCGCGATTATTTTTTGTCCAAGATGTCAATTATTTTTTTGAAGAGGTGTCAAGGGATCCTAATAAATTTCTAGGGAACTTTAGGGAATAAAATATATTTAATTTCAATAAAATTATAGAATTTTCTAAGGATTTTAAAAAGATTAGAGAATTTTAAAAAGTTCCAAAGAATTTCACGAAATTTCAAAATGTTGAAGTATTTTCAAAGAATTTCGTGGGATTTCGGAAAATTTCAAAGAATTTTCAAATGATATCGAGGATATCAATGATATTTGAAATGTTTCAAGTGATTCTTACGGATTTGTAGATAACTTGAGGGAAAAGATTTAATTTAATTTCAAGGGAATTCTAGAAACTTTAAAGAGTTTAAAGTATTTTAAAAAAATTCCCAGGAATTTAACGAGATTTCAGCACTTTTAAGGAATTTTAAAGAATTTTGTAGGATTTTGGAAAATTTCAAAGAATTTTAAAATGGTATCAAGGATATCAATGATATTTGAATGGTTTCCAGTGATTCTAACCGATTTCTAGAGAATTTTGGGAAAAGATTTAATTTAATTTCAAGGGAATTCTAGAAACTTTAAAGAGTTTAAGGTATTTTAAAAAAATTCCTAAGAATTTGACGAGATTTTAGCATTTTTAAGGGGTTTTAAAGAATTTCGTAGGGTTTCGGAGAATTTCAAAGAATTTTAAAAAAGTGTCCAGGATGTCAATTATTTTTTTGACGAGGTGTCAAGGGATCCTGACGAATTTCTAGGGAACTTTGGGGAATAAATTATATTTAGTTTCAAGAAGATTATAGGATTTTATAAGGATTTCAAAAAGATTAGAGTATTTTAAAAAGTTCCAAAGAATTCAACAAAATGTCAAAATTTGTAAGGATTTTCAAAGAATTTCGTAGGATTTTTAGAAAATTTCAAAGAATTTTAAAATGGTATCAAGGATATCAATGATATTTGAAAGGTTTCAAGTGATTTTAATGGATTTCTAGAGAATTTTGGGAAAAGATTTAAATTAATTTCAAGGGAATTCTAGAAACTTTAAAGAATTTAATGTATTTTAAAAAAATTCCTAGGGATTTGACGAGATTTTAGCATTTTTAAGGGGTTTCAAAGAATTTTGTAGGAGTTCGGAAAATTTCCAAGGATTTTAAAACGGTGTTCAAGACGTCAATTATTTTTTTGAAGAGGTGTCGAGGGATCCTAACCAATTTCCAGGGAACCTTAGGGAATAAATTATATTAAATTTTAAGAAATTGATATGATTTTCTAAGGATTTTAAAAAGATTAGAGTATTTTAAAAAGTTCCAACAAATTTAACGAAATTTCAAACTTTTTCAGGACTTTCATAGAATTTCGTAGGATTTCGGAAAATTTCAAAGGATTTTAAAAAGGTGTCCAAGATTATTTTGTTAAAAATTTGTCTTTTTGCAAAATAAATAAATATTTTTTGTTGAAAATTTATATATATTTTTTAAAAATGAACTATTTCCTTCAAATTTCATTTATTTTATTGAAAACTCGTCTTTTTCGGTAGAAAATGAATCTTCTTCATCAGAATTAATTTTTTTTCATTTTTTCGAAAATTCAAATATTTCGTGAAAAATTAATCTACTTTGTAGGAAATTCAATAATTTTATTGAAAGTTTGTCTTTTAGAGTTGAAAATTGAACTATTTGGTGAAAAATCGTCTTTTTGGGTTAAAAATTTAACTATTTTGATATAAAATTCATATATTACGTTGAATATTGAACTATATTGTTGAAAATTTGTTTTTTGTTGTAAAAAATTAATTTTTTAATCGAAAATGTTGCTATTCCATTTTGGATCAAAAATTCATCTTTTTCATTTAAATATTCAAGTACTTGATTCAAAGGTGAACTGCTTTATTATAAATTCATCTTTTTGTTAATATTTGTCATTCTTAGTTAAAAATTCGACTATTTTGTTCTAATTTCGTTTTTTTTAGAAAATGAAGATTCTTGTATGAGAAATTATCTTTTTGGTTAAAAACTGAACTATTTTGTTGACAATCCGACTATTTAGAGAAAAATTCACATATTTTGTGGAAAATGGGTCTTTTTTTGGTAGAAAATTCATCTTCTTGCTTGAAAATACACCTTTATGACTTAAAATTGAAATATTTTGTTGAAATTTCGTTTATTTTTTTGTGAAAATTAGTTATTTTTAACTAAAATTTAAGTATTCCAGTCGAAGATTCATAATTCTAGTTGAAAATTCATCTCTTCTTGGAAAATTCAACTATTTCTGGTTAAAAATTAGTTATTTTTCGTTGAAAAGTCTATATTTAAAAGTCTATATTTATGGTTGAGATTTTTTGTTGTTGTTGAGAATTGTATTACATGGTTCAAAATGTAATTATTTTGTTCAAAATCATTGATTTTTCTTAGAAAGTTCTTCTTTATGCTAACAAATTCAACTGTTTTGTTGAGAAATCAACTATCTGGTTTAAATAGGTGAAAGATGGAATTTGTTAAAATTTGTAAATGTTCAATTCATAACTCTTTCACCTTTACCCTACACTGGTTAACACCTATCAACATGATTTTATATTTGGTTTGAAATTAATTTTTTTGTTGAAAATTCAACTGTTATGCAGAAAATTCACCTTTTTGGCTCGAAAATTCAACAATTTGGTTAATCTTTTTCTCTCTCGTCATTGAAGAATTTTTATTCCTTGAAAATACAACTATATTTTCTGGAAAGTTATTTTTCGTTGACAAGATACTTTTGGTTGATGATCCTTTCTTTTATCAAATACTGTATTATTTGGATTTTTTTTCCAAAAATGTCAAAAGCACTAGCGGTTACAATAACAACTATAACATTAAACAATTCGATAGTAAATTTTGTGAGGAAAAATTTTCTGGAAAAAAAATTTTTTCCCAAAAATGTCAAAACCACTATCGGCTTCCATAACAACAATAACATTCAAAATTTCGATAGTAAATTGTCGGAGCAAAAATTTTCTGCAGAAAAATTTTTTCCCAAAAATGTCAAAAGCACTATCGGCTTCCATAAAAACAATAACAATCAAAATTTCGATAGTAAATTTTCTGAGGAAAAATCTTCTGAAGAAAAATTTTTTTCCCAAAAATGTCAAGCGGGCTATCGCTTTCAATAACAACAATGACATTCAAAATTTCGATAGTAAATTTTCTGAGGAAAAATCTTCTGAAGAAAAATTTTTTTTTCCAAAAATGTCAAATGGACTATCGGCTTCAATAACAAAAATATCATTCAAAATTTCGATAGTAAATTTTCTGAGGAACAATTTTCTGAAGAAAAAATTTTTTCCCAAAAATGTCAAAAGCACTATCGGCTACAATAGCAACATTAACATTCAAAATTTCGATAGTAAATTTTCGGAGGAAAAATTTTCTGCAGAAAAATTTTTTCCCAAAAATGTAAAAAGCACTATCGGCTTCAATCACCAAAATAACATTAAAAAATTCGATGGTAAATTTTCTGAGGAAAAATTTTGTGGATAAAAATTTTTTTCCCAAAAACGTCAAAAGCACTATCACCTTCAATATCAACAATAACCTTAAAAAATTCGACAGTAATTTTTCTCAGGAAAAATTTTCTAAATAACAAATTTTTGCCCAAAAATTCAAAAGCACTATCGGCTTCCATAAAAACAATAACATTCAAAATTTCGATGGGAAATTTTCTGAGAAAAAATTTTCTTAACAAAATTTTTTTGTTCAAAAATGTAAAAAGCGCTATCGCCTTCAATAACAAAAATGACATTCAAAATTTCGATAGTAAATTCTCTGAGGAAAAATTTTCTGAAGAAAAAATTTTTGCCTAAAAATGTCAAAAGCACTATCGGCTTCCATAAAAACAATAACATTTAAAATTTTGATAGTAAATTTTCTGAGCAAAAATATTCTTGAAAAAAAATTTTTTTCCCAAAAATTTCAAACGCACTATCGGCTTCAATAAAAACAATAACATTCAAAATTTCGATCGTAAAGTTTCTGAGGAAAAATTTTCTGAAGGAAAATTTTTTTCCCAAAAATGTCAAAAGCACTATCGGCATCGATAAAAACAATAACATTCAAAATTTCGATATTAAGTTTTCGGAGAAAAAATTTTCTTAACAAAATTTTTTTTCCAAAAATGTAAAAAGCTCTATCGGCTTCAATAACAATAATAAATAAAATTTATTGTCATCCTTAATTCCAAAATTTTTTTTGGTTGAAAAGGCAACTCTTGTTGGAAATTCGCCTTTTTTATTTCAATATTCATCTCTTTTTGTAGAAACTTCATCCTTTTTGGTTTGATTTCACGGTTTTTTCTTCAAAATGAAAATATTTTCTTGGTTGAAACATTACATTTTTTATTAAGAATTCCGCTTTATAGGCTGAAAAATCAACTCTATGGTCAAAAGTTGAACAGATTTCTCAAAAATGCATTTTTTATGTTAGAGATACATAATTTCAGTTGAAAATTCACCTCTTTCGTTGAAAATTCAACTTTTTTGTAGAAAATTTCCTCAATTTGTCATGATAATTCTACAATTTGGTAGAAAATTAAACTGTTGTGTAGAAAATCAATTTGTTTCGTGGAAAATGATGTTTTTTTTATTAACATTTATTTGTTTGCAATGCTAATTTATAAACTCAATTTTTAATTTAAAATGTATCCTTTTTAGTTTCGAAATTCAAATATTTAATTGAAAATTGATGAAATTTATTGAAAATTTGTTTTTCTTGTAGAAAATAATATCCTCAATTGAAAATTTAACTTATTGGTTGAAAATTTATGTTTTTTATTGAGAATGCGTCTTTTTTAGTAGAAAATTAATCTTCTTTGTTGAAAATTGACCCTTTTTGATTTAAATATCAACTATTACATTTTGTGTTAAGAATTTAGCTTTACAGGTTGACAATTCAACTCTTTGGCTGAAAGTTGAACTGCTTTCTTACAAATTCATTTTTTTTTTATTTGATGAAGATTCAGAATTTTAGTGAAAAATTCATCTCTTTGATTAAAAATTCAACAATTTTGTAGAAAATTAAACTGTTTTGTAGAAAATTTCTCTGTTCTGAGAAAATTAATTTTTTGTTTTTATTTAAAATGTTATCTTTCATTGAAAATTTAAGTACTTAATTTTTGGTTAATGAGTGATCTTTTAGTTTCAAAATTCAACTATTTCGTTGAAAATTGGCGTAATTTATCAAAAATTTGTCTTTCTTTTGGAAGAGGATTAATCTCCTTAGTTGAAAATTCAACTATATGGTTAAAAATTCATGTTTTCTGAAAAAAAATTAGTTATCGAGAAATTACGCGATATAGAATCCACCCCTTCTATATTACGTAATTTCTCGATAACTAATTTTTTTTTCGTGGAATTAATCATTACTGATTTTTATGAATCAACAAATTAGTTCAACTTTTGAACAAGTCGTTGAATTCACAAACAAAAAAGAAGAATTCGCCACAAAAAATGTAATGGTTGATTTGTTTGAAAAGATTTTTATTTTATATAAAAATCCGTTAAACTGAGCCAAAACTGATCAAATTTCTACCAAAAGAGATGATTTCATCAGGAACAGTTTTTTTAACAATAATTTTTTGGAATTCCCAGCTATTTTTAATATTGTATTTTGAAGTTGTAATAGAGTCTCAGAGTTTCATGAATGGAGTCTCAGAATTGTTAAAGTTTTGTTCCAAAAATTTCGTAGGAGTGTTAATAGTTGAAATAACCATTCTCAAAGGATAGCTTTCCTTACGAATCTTTCTCAAACCATAACATCTTGCAAGAACTGTGTCATCGGTATTTATATCAGTCCATCTTGTATCTTTTCCTAAAAGTCCTTTTTTTCTCCAATTGTCTAGAATCCTGAAAGTGCCTTTTCTTAATTGTTTTAACGGATTTTCACTCAATAAATCAAAGTTATCACGATTGGAAAGAATACTTTCATGGGTTTGAATACTGCTGTATCAGTAGGTTGCAGCAAACTTGTTGCATTCGGATATAAAAAAATTGTGTTGTGAGCATCCACAAATGTGATAACCGGAAAGGAAGTTTAGATGTAACTAAGTGAAGGTACAGAACATTTTTAATGTAATCATACAAAACTTCCCCTTTCGTCTAACCATCGTTTCGAAAATCTAAAGAAGCTACAAAAATTTTGGTTTTCGCGTAAGTTAAAAATTTTGTGGTCATTCAGTAAAGGATGTTTTGAGAACACATGCTACTATGTTTTAACTTCTGTACGCTAGATTGCAATTCTTCTTTCCTAACCAGAACCAGAACCCAGTAGACCAACTTGTTTTCTTCCTCAGATGTAAGCACTGGATCTGGTCCACGAGTTGCTTTCAAGAATTTTTCGATCAATCAAAATTGAATACTGGACTTCGAAATTCCAAAAGTTGCAGCAGCTTTCTTTTTAGATTTGATTTTTAGACCCTATGACAATAGTTAAATCTTTGGACATGTCTTCCTCGTCAGTTTACGATTTTATTCCGTCAGGCATTCCAAAGGAAATCAAACAAAAAAATAATTATACTTGTTACTAATTTTATTAGTTTATTACAAAACTTTCGTTTTGATTTGCTATTGATAGACATATTGTGTTATCCTCAAAATTGATAACCTGTTGTATAATAGTTTGTTGTAGGAGTGCAGCTAGTGGGAATCAACCCTGCTAATCCGCTAAGCTGCTCGATTATCCGACTGCTAATTCGGCCTAATTTAAATAATCCAGAGCAACACGGAGTAATCCACTAGTAATTCATTCCAATTCAAGTTATTCGGAGTAATCCGGTTGTAATCCAGCGTAATTCACTTGCAGTGCGATGTAATCTATTTGGAATCCAGTTTTAATATGAAGTAATCTCGTTCTAATCCGAGGTAATCCAGGTAATTCGAAGTAATTCAGGTAATCCAAGTAATCCACCTATAATCTAGGGTAATTCACTTCTAATGGCAGTTTCATCCCTAAATTATAACCCAAGCGCAAGTCTTAGATACAAATTGCTAGTAACGTAGTTCGATTTCAAATTTTAAAAACTAAAAAAGTTTATATATCTTTTAAAATTACTTAGTAGGTTTTTCATTTTTGAACCAGTATATATATCTGATGCCACATTATCTATCTTTTATTTCCAGATCAACTTTAACAATATATTTCAAAGAATTTACACGGATTTGAATTAAGAAGTGATGCGAATTACGCTGAAAAAATTGTTATTTGCGGAAACCTCAAAAAAATTTATGAGAATATCTACGATATATTAACATATTATTATATTTACCAATATAATTGAGAATAACCACCATTGAAAGGAACGTAGTGAAAAGAATCCACATTTTAAATAACTAAAGAAGAATATATTACTGTGTTGATGAATAATTTGGTTATTAGTATAACTGATGATTATTCAAGTGCTTTATCGCAGTATATAATACATACTATGATCCTTATATCATGAACTACATACAACTTGAGTTTGTCCTTGTAAGATATTTGTAATTGATAAATCATTCCTAGACGCAATCAGATAATCTCGACAAACGTCAGAATGTATATAATAAGTTTGAAGAAAAAGTTTTCTTTGTTTGAGTCATAAAGACATAAAAAATATCATAATATTCACATGGATTAAGCTATTATGCAATACATTATTTATGGGTCAGTAAATATATTAAATAATTTTCCTTTCGTGCCTAGTCCACATAAATATTTATTAATAGGTGTCGTAGAGTGAGATCAACTAAAGTTGGTTCGAAAGAATACTTTTTTACATAAACTAAGTCCCAAAAAAAAAATAGAATTATATCGCGATTGACGTTGTTTTAGGTGTAAGCTTTTACTTTCATTTTAAATCCGTGGCTCGATCACAGATAAAAATCACTGTCTCACTACAGCATGTGTCTGGTCTTGGTAAATATCATTTCGAACGGTTGTTTTAAAAAACCCTTTCCAATGACTTCAAAAAGTTTCCAGGAAGGTTAATTTGGTATTCAATTTGCGTCCTAATCTGGAAAAGAGCTTTTTCAATTTTAACATTTTGATTCATATTTTTATTGCGCTGGAGGGGATCAGGTTATGCATTACAGATATTTTTCTTTAGTGGAAAAGGAGATATTTGTTATTTCAATTTTTTTTTTGTACGGGAAAAATACATTTTTGTTGACACTCATATTCATCTAGAAGGAAGGAAATTTTTGTACATTATTTGTTTCTGAATTGGAAGAGGGAATTTTGTTGTCAATTTTATTTCTGAATTGGAGTAGAAAGATTTTTCTTCAGTTGAAAGAAAGGAAATTTGGGTTTATAATTTTTCTTCTGAATTGAGAGACGTTAATTTTTTATCTGTTTCGATTGAAAATTAAATTTTTTGTTGAAAATTCAACTATTTCGTAGACCATTAAACTGTTTTGTAAAAAAATTCAACTGTTTTGTAAAAATTTGTATTTTTGGCTCGAAAATTCATCAATTTTGTAGAAAATTTATGTATTTTCTTAAAAACTCGTATTTTCTGGTAGAATATAAATTTTTTTTGAATTAAAAATGCAACTGCCGGGTTAAAATTGTTCTCTTTTGGTTGAAAATTAAATTTTTCGTTGAAAATTCAACTATTTCGTAGACCATTAAACTGTTTTGTAAAAAAATTCTACTGTTTTGAAGAAAATTGGTATTTTGGGATCGAAAATTCAACAATTTGGTAGAAAATTGATGTATTTTCTTAAAAACTCGTTTTTTTCTGGTAGAATATACATGTTTTTTTAAATTAAAAATGCAACTGCCTGGTTAGACAATGATCTGTTTCGATTGAAAATTAAATTTTTTGTTGAAAATTCAACTATTTCGTAGACCATTAAACTGTTTTGTAAAAAAAATCAACTGTTTTGTAGAAATTTGTATTTTTGGCTCGAAAATTCAACAATTTGGTAGAAAATTTATGTATTTTCTTAAAAACTCGTATTTTCTGGTAGAATATCAATGTTTTTTTAAATTAAAAAAAATATATGGTTCAATTAAAACATAAATTTTTTATTGAAAATTCAACTATTTCGTAGACCAATAAACTGTTTTGTGAAAAAATTCAACTGTTTTGTAGAAATTTGTATTTTTGGTTCGAAAATTCAATAATTTTGTAGAAAATTTATGTATTTTCTTAAAACCTCGTCTTTTCTGGTAGAATATAAATTTTTTATTACAAATGAAACTATCTGGTTAAAAATTAATCTGTTTCTTGAAAATCAAATTTTTCATTGAAACCTTAACTGTTTTGTAGAAAATTTAACTGTTTTTTAGAAAAATCATAGCTTTGGCTCAAAAATTCAACAGTTTGGTAGAAAATTTATGTATTTTCTTTAAAAAAACTCGTCTTTTCTTCTAGAATATCAATGTTTTTTAAATTAAAAATGCAACTGTCTGATTAAAAATTAATCTGTTTCTTGACAATCAAATTTTTTATTGAAAACTTAACTGTTTTGTAGAAAATTGAACTGTTTTTTAGAAAAATCGTAGTTTTGGCTCAAAAATTCAACAATTTGGTAGAAAATTATGTATTTTCTTAAAAACTCGTCTTTTCTGGCAGAATATCAATTTTTTTCCAATTAAAAATGCAACTGTCCGGTTAAAAATTAATCTATGCCTTGAAAATGAAATATTTCGTAGACCATTAAACTGTTTTGTGAAAAAATTTAACTGCTTTGTAGAAAATTAACTGCTTTGTAGAACAATCGTATTTTAATGATTTCATGTAATTGCACGGGTTTTATAATATTTTCGATTGAGGGATTTTTTATAATTTCATGAATTTTCGAATATTATAAGGATGTCCAAATTTTCTGAAGGACCTCAAATATTTTAGGATATTCTGAAATATAACGAATTTTCAATTAATTTCATTTCAAGGATTTTCGTTTTTTTTTTTTTCGAAAGGCATTTTCAATTATTCAAATGCAACTTAAAATATAAGGACCCTAAGAAAGACAGAATATAACAGAATGTATATTTTAATCTATAAGTTCAAATTCGACACAACCAATGAAAAAAAACTTGAAGATCGTATCGTTTTAAGATACAACACAGAATGCCTAATCAGAGATAGTGATTTAATTACTTACGAAAATTACATCATATTTCTCAAATTTGACAACAAAGTTCTGACGATTTTAGCCAGGTGACGATAGTCTGACAGGAACCAAAAGTGACGCAGTATATCACAAGGATGAGGTACGCTTATGCGCTTGTCCGAGAAACCAATCTGCTTCCACCTGGCCTTATTCCAAGCCGCGCCATGCGTTACAATAGCATCTATCAAAAGACCTACATTTTCTGCCAGCTTAAAATCCTCTGGTATAATGTTTATGTAATACGGCTCCGCTGACACTGCCTTTGATCGAAAAGCAACCAAATTGTTTGGACAATCTTTTCCAGGAATGGCTGAAACATGATCACCAGAGTACGGTCACCTCGCTGTCCTGTTTTGATTTTCAAACCTTTAAAAATATAAGGTTGGGATCCGTAAGTGCTTTTTTTCCGTCACATTTACCTGGCCAAAGTGGTTGAACATGGCAGAGTGAGTATTCCGTCCCGTCTGAATACCAAATTTCTAACAAAAGAGTTGAATTTTCAACCAAGAAATATTTTTCATTCTAACAAAACAAAAACAAAATCTGATCCGAAATTTCGAGTTTTTAATACATCAAGATGAATTGTTTATAAAAAAAGTTGAATCAACAGACTACAAATATGCATTGTTTACCAAAATGCAAATCTATAATAGCTACATTTTGAATTAAAAAAATTCATTTCCAATAACAACGAAAAAAAATTTTCAGCAAAATTTGTTAAATATTTAACCAAAGAAACGTACTTTTATCTAAAACTATGCATCTTCTTTTCATTTCTTTTAATTTCCAATGGAATTTTCAACCTAATAGTTGCATTTCCAACCACAAAGGGTAGGGTAAGAAGGTATCTAATAATTTTATAATTTCTAACAAGCTGTATTTCGTCGGCTTTGCCCCACACCGGAGGGCAAAGCCGACCGCATTTTTGTATAAAAATTAAAACATTTGAAGATGGGAAAACATGATGATTCGCATGTGTGGTATTTTATGTACTAGAAAAATTACCCCAAAACCTATATAGGATTATTCTCACGTTTTTCTAACACTTTATTCTCAGTATGACCTTGAATTGACCTTGAAATCACCTCTGAGTGACCTCACATGGTTGAGCAAACCTCAGGTTCGGACTCGGCGACCCTTGAACCCTGTATAGGATTTTTCTCACATTTTTCTAACTTTTTTATCTGAATATGACCTTGAAATGACCTTGAAATTGCCTCTGTGTGACCTCACATGGTTAAGCGAACGCCAAATTTGGACTTAGCGATCCCCAAACTCTATATAGGATTTTTCTCACATTTTTCTAACACTTTCGTGTCAGTAAGACCTTGACGTGACCTTGAGATTACCTCTAGGTGACCCTATAGTGTTAAGTTAACCCCAGATTCAGATTCTGCGACCCCCATAACCTATATTTGTAGTCAATATTTTTAATATATTTTATGAGCAACAATCTTTTATTCTTGAACCTGTACTTTTAGTTTATTTAATCAAAAGATATAGATTATTTGTTGCAACAATATACACTTTGGTGACTTAGTACACTTTCAAAAACAAAATATTGTCGCTTATAAAACTAATTAAAAAGATTTAATAAAAATTGTTTATTCAACAAAACTCATTCATTTTCTAACGGTTGCGTATCACTTCGCAAAAAACATTTCAAATTATACTTAGTTTGATGAATTTTCATTTGAAACTCTAAATAAATGATAAAACTAGGTTTTTATTCAAACCCCTAATTTTCCTATTGGCCTACTGCATGTTCACATTATACTGTTGAGCTTTCTTTATTAAAATAAATAAATAAATAGAAAATGTCTTTCATCTGCATGCTGTTTTATATCACTTTATTTTACTATTTATTCATATTAAAATTTTTTTCATTCTTTTTATACTGCATTTACATATTTTATTTTTATCTCACATGAAAAACGAAACATGAAACATTTTGATTTTGCAATTAGCTATTTAAAAATACTACTAAAAATAATTTTTTTTTGGTTGAAGCTTCATCATTTTAGTTGGATATTCATCTCTTTGGTTGAATTGAATTATTTTGTCAAAAATTAATTTTTTAATTTGAAAATTCAACTATTCTATTTTTGGTTGAAAATGTATCCTTTTAAGTATAACATTCTACTAGGTGCTTGGGAGAAAATTTATGTATTCTGTTGAAAATTAGTTTTTTATTGTTGAAAATTACCTTTTTAACTGGAAATTCAACTATTCTATTTTCTATTGAAATATGTATTCTTTCTTAGTAGACAATTCAACTATTTTGTAGAAAATTCATGTATGTCGTTGAAAATTCGCCTTTTTTGTAGATTTTCCAGTGACAAATTTACTACAGAATTCAATAGTTAATTTGTCAACAGACGAATTTTCTACAAAATTCACACTATTTTACACTTTTTTTGAGCGATGACACTATTTTGATACTATTTCGAAAAAAATGACACTAACGGCACTATTTTCTCACAATTGTCCGATATTTTCACCATTTCTTTAGTTTTCCTTGAAAAATACTTTTGAACGTCTTCGCTAATTGGCTTAAATAATATGCAAAATATATAAATATTTAACCAAGCAGTTGAGTTTTCAACCAAGAAGATTATTTTTTACCAAGGAGATGAATTTTCAACAATTTACATAAATTTCCAAGTACGTAGTTTGAACAATGGATGTGACGCTGGTCCAAATTTTATTTTATATTTTCCTTTGTTTCTAAAAACTTTTACCTTAATAGTCGAATTTTTTAAGTAAAGAAGATAAGTTTTTATCCAAAAGTGGAGTAGTTAAATTTTGATTTTTAATTTAAAAGACGAATTTTCTAGAAACCGTTTGATCTTGTACGAAATTGTTGAATTTTCAACACAAAAAGAAAAATTTTCTACAAAGTAGTTGCATTTTTGACAATAAAAAAAAAAAAAAAATTTGAACTAAAATTATGAATCCTCAACCAAAAAATTAACTTTCAAGGAAGTAGTAGTTGAACTTTCAACCAAAGAGTCGAATTTTTAACTAAAAGTTTAATAGCTGATATTTCAACAAGAAAAGAATTTAATTTAAAATAAAAAACAGGTGTATTTTACCAAAAAACATGGATTTTCAAACAAACATTTGCAACATTTTTACCCCAAAAAATTGATTTTCTATCAAAAAATGCAACTTTTCAACCAAATAGTTGAGTTTTCTACAAAATTATTGAATTTTCAAGCCAAAAATACGAATTTTCTACAAAAACAGTTCAATTTTCAACTCGAGAATGTGAAGATTCTACAAAAAAGCTAATTTTCAATGAATAAGTTGAATTTTCATTAAAAAAATTAAATTTTCAGTTAAAAGAGTGAATTTTCAACAAAACAAAAAACGATTTTTTAACTAAAATTATGAATCTTCAATATAAAAAATTAACTTTACAGGAAATAGTTCAACTTTCAATCAAGGAGTTGATTTTTCAACAAAAAATGTAATAATTGATGTTTCATCAAAAAAGGAATTTAATTCAAAATAAAAAGCAGTTAGATTCAACCAATAAAAATGAATTTTCAACCAAATGCTTGAATCCTGAATTGAACCAGATTAATTTTCAAATAGTTTCAGTTTTAACCAAAAAAATTGATTTTCTATCAAAAAAGGCGCATTTTCAACAAAATATGTAAATTTTCACCAAACTGGTAAATCCTCTACCAAACTGCTAAATTTTCCAGCCGAAAATATGTATTTTCTACAAAACAGTAAAATTTTCAACTCGAGAATGTGAAGATTCTACAAAAAAGCTAAGAGTTTCAAAGGGGTTTTGGTTGTTTTACGGGATTTCAAACGATTTTAACGAATTTTGAAAATTTTTAAGGTGTTTCGGTCGTTTAAAAGGTTTTTAACGAATTTTTAGAGATTCAGAGAGGTTTTCATGATTTTACGGGATTTGAAAGGATTTTAACGGGGTTTGTGAGTTTTTTAAGGGGTTTCGGTTGTTTCTGAGAATTTTAAAGGATTATAAAAAGAACGGATTCTAACAAATTTGTAGAGTTTTAAAGGGGTTTTGGTTGTTTCACGGCATTTAAGAGGATTTTAAGAATTTTAAAGAGTTTTCGATGATTCCACCGTCTTTGAAATGATTTTAACGGGTTTTCAAAGATTTAAAGAGGTTTTGATGATTTTATGGGTTTTAATGGATTTTTAGAGGTTTAAAGGGATTTTCTGCTGTTTCACGGAATTTCAGAGGATTGTAGCGAATTGTAATTGATTTTAACGGATTTTAAAAGTTTTAAAGGGGTATCGATTATTTCACAGGATTTCAAAGGATTTGAACGGATTAAAAAATATGTAAAGAGGTTTTGATGCTTAATGGGTTCTTGACGGATTTTTAGAGGTTTCAAGTGGGTTTCGGCTGTTCCACATAACTTGAGAGAATTGTAGCGAATTGTAACTGATTTTAACGGATTTTAAGAGTTTTAAACACGTTTTGAGGATTTCACGGGGTTTCAAGGGATTATAACGGATTTTAAGAGTTTTGAAGGGGTTTTGGTTGTATCACGGAATTGCAAAGGATTGTAGCGAATTGTAACTGATTTTAACAAATTTTAAGAGTTTTAAAGAGATTTTGATGATTTCACGGGGTTTCAAAGTATTGTAACGGATTTTAAGAGTTTTAAAGGGGTTTAGTTTGTTTCGCGGAATTTCATAGGATTTGAACGAATTTTAAGATTTCGAGGGGGAGGAAGGTCAGTTGTTTCAGGGGATTTTAAAGTATTTTAACTTATTTTAAGAGTTTCTCAGAGGTTTCGATAATTCCACAGGATTTCAAAGGATTCTAACGGAATTTGAGAGATATAAAAAGGTTTCAATGATTTTATGGGATTTTAACGGATTTTAAGAGTTTCAAAGGGGTTTAGGTTGTTTCACGGAATTTCTAATGACTTTAATGAATTTTAAGAGTTGGGGGGGGGGGGTGTTTCAAGGAATTAGAAAGTATTTCAACTATTTTAAGAGTTTTAAAGAGGTATAGGTGATTCCACAGGATTTCAAAGGATTTTAACGGATTTTAAGAGATTTAAAGAGTTGTCGATGATTTTATAGGGCTTTAATGGATTTAAGAGGTTTAAAGGGGTTTTCGGCTGTTTCATGGTATTTCAGAGGATTTTAGCGAATTTTGATATTGTCGGGGGTTAAATTGATTTTTTTTTTATTTGAAAATTTAACTTTTAGGTTCGGAATTAATATATTTTGTTGAAAAATCGTCTTTTTTTATAGAAAATTAATCTTCTGGCTTGAAAATTCATATTTTTTGTTGAAAATTCAAGTTTTTCAGTTCAATATTCATCATTTTAGATAAAAATCCATCTTTTTGGTTAAAAATAAAAGTACTTGGTTGAAAGCTAAACATTTTTGTTACAAATTCATTTTATTGGTTTAAAATTTATCTATTTCAGTTGAAGCTTCATCATTTCAGTTGAAAATTCATCACTTTGGTTGAAAATGTTTTTTTTTGCGGAAAATCTTTTTTTTTTCAACTGAAAATTTAAATATTCCATTTTTGGTTAGAAACTGATCGTTTTTAGTTTAAAATTCTACTGTTTGGTTGAAAATTGATCTTTTGTATTTGAACATTTAACTATTTGGTTGAGAATTCATGTCTTTTGTTTACGAAATCGTCTTTTGGTAGAAAATTAATCTTTTTAGTTGAAAATTCTTATATATTTGGATGAAAATTGATTTTTTTTTAGTTGAAAATTCATCTTTTTGGTTAAAAATTCAACTATTCCAGGTTAAGATTCATAATTTTAATTGAAAATGCATCTTCTTCGTTTAAAATTTAACTATTCTACTTTGTTTAAAAATGTAACTATTTTTTTTGTTTGAAAATTTGTTTTTTTTTTGTTGTTGTAGTTTCTTTAGTTGAAAATTATTTTTTTTTTCAATTGAAAATTTAAGTAATCAATTTTTTGTTGCCAATTTGTATTTTTTAATTGAAAATTCATGTATTTCGTTAATAATTCTCCCTTTTTGTAGAAATTAATCTTCTTGGTTGAAAATTCAACTTTTTGGTTGAAATTTTTTTGGTTTAAAATTCAACTATTCCAGTTGACGTTTCATCATTTATCAGTTTGGTCGAAAATAAATTTTTTAAACTGAACATTTGACTATCTTCTATTCATGTTTTTATTTCATGTTTTTTGTTGAAAAATCGTATTTTTTTTGGCAGAAAATTGATCTTTTTGTTTGAAATTTAATCTCCTTCTTAAAAAATTTACTTTTTTGGTTGAAAATTCAAGTATTCCAGTATTGGAAAAATTCAAAGTAATCCAGAAAATTGATCTTTTTGTTTGAAATTTAATCTCCTTCTTAAAAAATTCACTTTTTTGATTGAAAATTCAAGTATTCCAGTTAAATGTTCAAAATTTTAGCTGCAAATTCATTTTTTGGTTGAAAATAAAACTTGGTTGAAAGTTACCACTTTTTTTAAAAATTCATCTTTTTGGTCTAGAATTCAACTATTTCAGTTGAGAATTTATCATCTATTTGAAAATACATAGGTTTGGTTAAAAATTCATGTATTTTTTGTTTTCGAAAATTAATTTTCAAATTGTTAATTCAATCATTCCATTTTTTGGTTGAAAATCTATCTTTTTCAGTTGTCAATTCGAATTATTGTTTAAAAATGTATCTTTTTTGGTAGAAAATTAGTCTTCTTGAATGAAAATTTATTTTATTGGTTGAAAATTTCACTGTATTGTTGAAAATTCGTTTTTATATTGTTAAAAATTAATTTTTTAATTGAAAATTTAACTATTCCATTTATTATTGGAAATTTATTTTTTTTTTTAGTTAAAAATTCAACTTATTGGTTGGAAATTCATGCATTTTGTTAAAACAATGTTTTTTTTGTGGGAAATTAATCTTGTTGGTTGAAAATTAACCCCTTTTGTTGTAAATTTCATTATTTGATTAAAAATTAATGTTTTGGCCCGCGAATTCATAAATTTAGTAGAAAATTTATTTCTGGGTTCGAAAATTTTACTATTTTGTTGAAATTTCGTTTTTTTTTTGTTTAAATAAAAATTAACTTTTTAATTAAAAATTGAACTATTCTCTTTTTGGTTTATAGTGTATATTTTTAATTAAAATTCAACTGTTTCGTTAAAAATTAATGTATTTTATTAAAAATTTGCCCTTTTTTGAAGAAAATTAATCTTCTTGGCTGAAATTCATCTTTGTGGTTAAGAACTAATTTTTTTGGTTAAAAATTTCACTATTTTGTTCAAAATTTGTTTTCTTTTGTCGTTAAAAATTAATTTTCAAAGTGAAAATTTTACCTTTCCATTTGTGGTTGAAAATATAAATTTTTTAGTTGACAATTCGACTCATTGTTTGAAAATTCATGTATTTTGTTCAAAATTTATCTTTCTTGGTAAAAAATTAATCTTCTTGGGTGACAATTTATTTTATTGGTGGAAAATTTCACTATTTTGTTGAAAATTCTTTTTTTTATTCTTGAAAATTAATTTTTTTAATTAAAATTTAACTATTCCATGTATTATTAAAAATTTTTTTTTTTTTTTTAGTTAAAAATTCAACTTATTGGTTGAAAATTAATTAATTTTTGGGCAGCGGATTCACAAATTTAGTAAAAGATTCATTTCTTTGATCGAAAATTTTACTATTTTGTTGAAAATTCGTTTGTTCAAAATAAAAATTAATGTTTTAATTGAAAATTGAACTATTCTATTTTTGGTTGATAATCTGTACATTTTAAATTAAAATTCATTTTTTTTTGTTTGAAAATAAATATATTTTGTTAAAAACTCATCTTTTTTTATAGAAAATTAATCTTTTTGGTTGAAAATTTAACTATTTTATTGAAAAATAATTTTTTTTTAAAATTAATTCTTAAATCGTCAATTCCACTATTCCATTTTTGGTTGAAAATTTATCTTTTTCATTTGACATCTCTTCAGTTGAAAATTTAACCGTTTTTTTAATTAATTTTTTTTAGAGAATTAATCTTCTTGATTGAAAATTTATTATTTTGTTTAAAATTCCACTATTCCAGTTAAAAATTGATAATTTTAGTTGAATATTTAAGTATTTGGTTGAAAAATAATCCTTTTTGGTGAAAAATTAATTTCCTTGGTTGAAAATTCAAATATTTGGTTAAAAATTAAAATCTTTTTGTTAAAAATTCATTTTTTTGTTTGAAGATTCCTCTCTTGTTGAAAATTTAACCATTTTGTTCAAAATTAATTTTTTTTGCCGGAAAATTAATTTACTTGGTTTGAATTAAATTATTTCTGTTTTAAAAATAAAATACTTTTTTGTTTGAAATATCAACTAATACATTTGTAGTCAAGCATTCATATTTTTTTGGTTGGAAAGTCAAATACTTGGTTGAAAGTTATAATTTTTTATTAAAAATGTATTTATTTTTGTTAAAAATTCATCCCTTTCATTGAAAATTTAATCATTTTTTTTCTAATTTAATTTCTTTGTAGAAAATTAATCTCCTTAGTAAAAATTGATCATTTTGTTTAAAATTTAACTATTGCAGTTAAAAATTTATAATTTTAGTTGAATATTTAACTATTTGGTTGAAAACTAATTTTTTTTTGTGAAAAATTAATCTCTTAAAAATAAATTTTTTGGTTGAAGATTCATCACTTTAGTTGAAAATTTAACCGTTTTGGTTCAAAATTAATTTTTATTTTTAAATTAATCTTCTGGGTTGAAAATTAATATCTTTTCTTAAAAATACATTTTTTTGGTTGAAGATTCATCTCTTTGGTTGAAAATTTAACTATTTTGCTTCAAAATAATTTTTTTGTTTTGTTGAAAATTCAAATACTTGGTTGAAAGTTAAAACCTTTCATTAAAAATTCATTTTTTTGGTTGAAGATTTATCTCTTTATTTGAAAATGTAACCATTTTCTTCAAAATTAATTTTTTTGTTGAAGAAAATTAATCTTCTTGATTGAAAATTTATCATTTTGAAAACTCATCCTTTTTTGTGAAAAATTAATGTCCTTGGTTGAAAATACAAATATTTGGTTGATAATCAAAATCTTTTGTGAAAAATAACTTTTTTTTTTTGAAGATCATTTTTTGATTTGTTGGAAAATTAATTCACATGGTTTGAATTCAACTATTTTTTTTAAATTCAGATTCTTTTTTTTAAATATCAAATAATACATTTTTAGTTAAGTATTCATTTTTTTTTTTGTTGAAAATTCAAATACTTGGTTGAAAATTAAAATCTTTGATTAAAAATTAATTTGTTTGGTTCAAGATTTATCTCTTTAGTTGAAAATTTAATTATTTCTTTGAAAACTCAAATTAATCCCATATTTCTTCAGTCATCAAATTTGTACATATGTGAACACCAGTAATTTCGCATTCAAACAAGATAGATAATTATTCTTGTTTCAGAGCATATGTAATATAAAAATTGGAAACTGGAAATATTTAGCATTTCAAAATATTTAGTATTTGTATTTATAAAATAATTTTTGTTCCATATTTCTTCAGTCGTCAAATTTGTACATATGTGAACACCAATAATTTCGCATTCAAACAAGATAGATAATTATTATTGTTTCATATCATATGTAATATAAAAATTGGAAATTGTAAATATTTAGTATTTGAAAATTTTTAGTATTAGAAATTATAAAATAATTTTTAATCCATATTTGTTCAGTCATCAAATTTGTGTATATGTGAACACCAATAATTTTGCATTCAAACAAGATAGATAATTATTATTGTTTCAGATCATATGCAAAATAAAAATTGAAAACTGAAAATATTTATTATTCGAAAATATTTAGTATTTGAAAATATGCAGTATTTGCATTTATAAAATAATTTTTGTTCCATATTTGTTCAGTCATCAAATTTTTATATATACGTGAACACAAATAATTTCGCATTAAAACAAGATTGATACTTATTGTTGTTTCAGATCATATGTAATATGAACATTGAAAACTGAAAATATTTATTATTTGAAAATATTCAGTATTTGCATTTTTGAATAATTTTTGTTCCACATTGCTTCAGCCATCAAATTTGTACATACGCGAACACAAATAATTTCGCATTCATACAAGATAGATAACTAATATTGTTTTAGATCATATGTAATATAAAAATTAAAAACTGAATATATTTAGTATTTGAAAATATTCAGTACTCGCATTTATAAAAGAATTTTCGTTCCATGTTTCTTCAGTCATCAAATTTGTATATACGTGAACACCAATAATTTCGCATTCAAAGAAGATTGATAATCATTATTGTTTCAGATCATATGTAATATAAAAATTAAAAACTGAAAAAATTTATTATTTGAAAATATGTAGTATTTGAAAACATTCAGTATTTGCATTGATAAAATAATTTTTGTTCCATATTTCTTCAGTCATCAAATTTGTACATACGCGAACACAAATAATTTCACATTCAAACAAGATAGATAATTATTATTGTTTCAGATCATGTGTAATATAAAAATTAAAAACTGAATATATTTAGTATTTGAAAATATTCAGTACTCCCATTTATAAAATAATTTTTGTTCCATATTTCTTCAGTCATCAAATTTGTACATATGCGAACACAAATAATTTCGCATTCAAACAAGATAGATATTTATTATTGTTTCAGATCATATGTAATATAAAAATTGAAAACTGAAAATATTTAGTATTTGAAAATATTTAGTATTTGACTTTTTGACAGGTTCCAGGGATTAATTTAATGGTTTTCACTGAATTTTATAATAATGTTCGAATATTCTTCTAATTAATTTATAGTGATTTGAATTTGAAATTGTTATTCTTTTTGAATTCGAGGGAATTCTCGGTTGATTTTAGTGGTTTGAGAGGAGTTTCAAAACTTTTGTCTTTCTCTTATATAAATCATGGCAACTTTAGGTTTTTTTGACAGGTTCTAGGGAATAATTTAATGGTTTTCACTAAATTTTATAATAATGTTCCAATATTTTTCTAATCAATTGATAGTGATTTGAAATTGAAATTGTTATTCTGTTTGAATTCACGGAAATTCTCGATTGATTTTAAGGGTTTGAAAAGACTTTCAAAACTTTTTTCTTCCTCTCATAAAAATCATGGAAATTTTAGGTCTTTTTGACAGGTTCCAGGGATTAAGTCAATGGATTTCACTGGATTTTATAATAATGTTCGGATATATTTCTAATTAATTTATAGTGATTTGAGTTTGAGATTGTTATTCTTTTTGAATTCGAGGGAATTCTCGATTGATTTTAATGGTTTGAAAGGAGTTTCAAAACTTTTTTAATTCTCTTATAGAAATCATGGCAATTTTAGGACTTTTGGACAGGTTCCAGGGAATAATTTAATGGTTTTCACTATATTTTATAATAATGTTCGAATATTTTTGTAATTAGTTGATAGTGATTTGAATTTGAATTTGTTATTCTTTTTGAAATCGAGGGAATTTTCTATTCATTTTAATGGTTTGAAAGGAGTTTCAAAACTTTTTTCTTCCGCTTATAAAAATAATGGCAATTTTAGGACTTTTTGACAGGTTGCAGGGAATAATTAGTGGTTTTTAGTGAATTTTATAATAATATTCGTATACTTTTCTGATTAATTTATGGTGACTCAAAATTGAAATGGTTATTCTGTTTGAATTCGAGTGAATTCTCGATCGATTTTAATGGTTTGAGAGGAGTTTCAAAACTTTTTTCTTTCTCTTACAGAAATCATGGCAATTTTAGGACTTTTTGACATGTTCCAGGGAATAATTTAATGGTTTTCACTAAATTTTATAATAATGTTCGAATATTTTTCTAATTAATTGATAGTGATTTGAATTTGAATTTGTTATTCTTCTTCAATTCGAGGGAATTCTCGATTGATTTACATGGTTTGAAAGGAGTTTCAAAACTTGTTTCATTCTCTTATAAAAATCATGGAAATTCTAGGACTTTTTGACTGGTTCCATTGATTAATTTAATGGTTTTCACTGTATTGTATAATAATGTTCGGATATTCTTCTAATTAATTTATAGTGATTTGAATTTGAAATTGTTATTCTTTTTGAATTCGAGGGAATTCTCGATTGATTTTAGTATTTGAAAATATTCAGTATTTGCATTTATAAAATAATTTTTGTTCCATATTTCTTCAGTCATCAAATTTGTACATAAGTGAACACTAATAATTACGCATTCAAACAAGATAGATAATTATTACTGATTCCGGTCATATGCAACATAAAAATTGAAAACTGAAAATATTAGCATTTGAAAATATTTAGTATTTGCATTTATAAAATAATTTTTGTTCCATATTTCTTTAGTCATCAAATTGGTGCATACGTGAACACTAATAATTTCGCATTCAAACAAGATAGATAATTATTACTGTTTCAGATCATATGTAACATAAGGATTGAAAACTGAAAATATTTGGTATTTAAACACATTTAGTATTTGCATTTGTAAAATAATTTTTGTTCCATATATTTCCAGTTATCGAATTTGTACATACGTGAACACTAATATATTCGCATTTAAACAAGATAGGTAATTATTACTGTTTCAGATCATATTTAACATAAAAATTGAATACTGGAAATATTTACTATTTGAAAATGTTCAGAATTTGCATTTATAAACTAATTTTTTTCCATATTTCCTCAGTCATCAAATTTGTACATACGCGAACACTAATAATTGCGCATTCAAACAAGATAGATAATTATTACTGTTTCAGATCATATGTAACATAAGAATTGAAAACTGAAAATATTTAGTATTTGAACATATTTAGTATTTGCATTTATAAAATAATTTTTGTTCCATATTTCTTTAGTCATCGAAATTGTACATACGTGAAAACTAATAATTTCGCATTCAAACAAGATAGATAATTATTACTGTTTCAGATCATAAGTAACATAAAAATTGAAAACTGGAAATATTTTGTATTTGAAATTTTTAGTATTTGAAAATATTCAGTATTTGCATTTATAAAATAATTTTGGTTGCATATTTCTTCAGTCATCAAAATTATACATACGTGAACACTAATAATTTCGCATTCAAACAAGATAGATATTTATTACAGTTTCAGATCATATGTAACATAAGAATTGAAAACTGAAAATATTTGGTAGTTAAACACATTTAGTATTTGCATTTGTAAAATAATTTTTGTTCCATATATTTCCAGTCATCGAATTTGTACGTACGTGAACACTAATATGTTCGCATTTCAACAAGATAGGTAATTATTACTGTTCCAGATCATATTTAACATAAAAATTGAATACTGGAAATATTTGCTATTTGAAAATGTTCAGTATTTGCATTTATAAAATAATTTTTGTTCCATATTTCCTCAGTCATCAAATTTGTACATATTTAAACACCAATAATTTCGCATTCAAACAAGATAGATAATTATTATTGTTTCAGATCATATGTGATATAAAAATTGAAAACTGAAAATATTTGACCGAACATTGACCAAAAGGCCTTTTCCGAACATTTTGTGCAGGCTCCTTCACGAAGTTATCACGTCACAAAAATTTAAAAAAAAATGTATTGCAATTTCCGATATTTTTAGGTAACCGCATCTTAAATTTACGAAGTTTGCAACTAACTTTTCAGATATTTTTTTATAAAATTACAAAATTTTAATTGGATTTTAGTAAATTTACCTTAAATTACGAAAAAAATAAGCCCGAATCTCCACTTGCATTTTCAATATTTTATCCCTTTTGAGTTTCACATGGACCACGTGCAAGAAGAAATAAATTTCATAATAATTATAGAGGCCGCTTACTGCAAATTTGTCTGTTTTCACAGCAAATTAATTTTTTTTCACGGCAGATCATAACGCAAAATTGTACAAGTGATAAAAGATGTGGCTCATTAAAGTGAGTATTCTTTGTGATATATTAAAAAAAAAAAAAATTATTCATAATTATGGAGATATGCGAAGAAAATTGTGATAAAGAAGGGTTCTTCATAACGGATTTTTCAAAAAAAGTCATTTTACAGGTTTATATTAATTGATTCAATCTAAAAATAATGTAAATTTATATTAGAGATCTCTCAGTGAGTGGAATAGATGATTCACGCTTCTTTATAACAATTTTCGTTGCATATCTCATTAAGTATGCTTAATTGTAAGAAATTCTCATGATAAAGAAAAAAAAATCTTTTAATGAGCCACTTCTGTAATATTCTGTACAATTTTGTGTTATGATCTGCCGTTTTCGAGAAGAATCAATTTTTTTCTGTGGAAACAGAAAAATTCTAAAGATATTATCTGATTTATTTCTCCGTCCACGTGAGATCTTATGAAAAAAAGAGAAATTTTAGCTATAATATATGGGTGAAGTAGTTTTGCTGCCGACCGTGAGTACAATGCACTTACCTGAATTGATATTTGAAACCGAAATTACGATATGGGCGTTACGTGTGCAAATTCCCGTCGCATCGTCAGGTGCCATCGCTATATTGAGTGGAGGAATTCTGCAACCTAAATTTGACCCTCGACCTCAACACTGACTTTTAGAGCGCGGTTCAGTCAAAGGCCGCATTATTGACTTCGGTTCAAGAGAGCGAGTGCCAGACGTCGATTCTTCTGGTCAACTGGTACAGATAAAAAATCATCAGAGAGAAATGTCACTCTTACAGTAAAAAATCTACAAATATTAAAGATTTACATTAAAACCCCTATATAGAAAATCAAAAATTGCTAGATAAGTAGATTATACCAATTCATATTTGTGAATTGATTTTAGGACTTTGAATGAAATTAATTAATTAATTAATTGAGAAAGGGATTAATTTATTGGTTTTTCACTGAATTTTATAATATTGTTCGAATATTAATGGCAGAATGCCCAGAGGTAGACCGCCGAAAGAATGGTTAGAATCTGTGAATGAGACATTAATTCGAAGAGACATGAGAAGCCATAGAAACACGAGAGCTTGCATGAAAAAATGCATGGACGTGCAGGAAGCTAGACTTGCCCTCTAGGGTGAAAAATAATTTTCAATGCATTTTTGGACCACCCTAATGTACACTACGTACATAAAACGATTTTCGAGATAAATTTTTAACCTAACCGACGCGCGGCAATGCTGGGAGTTTGTCATTTGCATTCTTCTCCTCTACGCATTCGAGCGTGAACGCGCTTAGACTGGGGATTTTATGGTTTGTTGGAATTATACTCCTCAGCAGCCCCGAAAACGGAAATGCTTGGAGTTTGGACTGTATAGAAAAATGAAGTTATGTCATAGTAGAAATAATGGATTATTAATTATTAAAGTAATGCAAATCTGAAAATTAAACAACATTTTTACATTCCTGATGACCTGAGCTTTTAAGTTAACAAAATTAATATTTTTATCACAAAGAATATTGAAATTTTTTCAACTTTTTT
Source organism: Andricus grossulariae (assembly GCA_011634705.1). NCBI lineage: Eukaryota > Metazoa > Arthropoda > Insecta > Hymenoptera > Cynipidae > Andricus > Andricus grossulariae. The sequence goes on from JAABKJ010075445.1 coordinate 183,450,830, forward strand.
ATTAGAACATTAAGTTCTTGCACTCTGATAGGAGTTTTTTCTAGATATATTCTCATAAGCTGTGTAAAAGTTATATATTGTTTATATGTAGTATAAAATTAGTGTGCATGAGACCAACACAAATAAATATTCTTATGTTATTATGTATGTGTATTATGTTTCCCTCTTCCTAATAAGTGTCTGTATTTCGCTCCTTAATTTAACACCTGAGTCTATCTTAAAAGAGACCCCCCATCGTTGAACTTTTAATCCTCCTAATTCGTCCCTTGAAGAGTCTTAGTGCAACTAACCTATGGCTCATGACCTACCTGAGGGGGATTGGCGCAACTAACCTCCTCCGATGTGATCGCCTGTCCGCAGGCCAGGGAATTCGCGAGAGATGGTGGAAGGACGAAAAAACACGACGAAAAACCGCGCGGCGCTTAAAAAAAATAACAAGGTTTGTAAGTGAGATTGTAGAGGCGGTGGCAGGGGGGGGGCGACTACGAAAAACCGTGCGGCGCTCTAAAACAATGACAAGATTCTAGCCATGATGGAAGGGCGCGAAAAAACTATGAAAACCTCGTGGCGCTCAAAGACAATGCCAAGATTCGAGTGATGATGGAAGGGCACACAAACTTTGCTGAATTGTAAGAGAATCAGTAAAATCTTTACAGATTTGAAAAAATTTGGAAAATCAAGTATGTTAGCTAGGAGCAAGCTGTGAATCTCATTCAAAAGAAATGTAAAATGAATCTTCAAAGTAAAATGTTGAGAACATGTCACGGAGAGACTTTTGATGTCAATATTTGGTTCATTCTATACCTATAATTAAAATAAAATGTAAGAATTTCTGATTCAATCAGTACAATCAATTTTGACTGAGGAATTAGTTACTTCAAAAGTGTTGACTAATGAATTAGTCAACTGGCCACTGTTAGTACCTTATCAATTGAATTAGTAAACAAAGTGACTAATTTTTGTTAGTCATTCAATTCATTAGTCAATTTCTAAACATAACACTATCTACTGATAACTTTTGTAATAACGATGCGAAAAGCTTTTATTGTTCACAATATTTCGAAATAACGCATTATATAATTAATACATTTTTTATGCTTCGCTAATTATGTAAAATACAATGAAGTGAAATAAGTTTTAAGAAAAACTGCAAGTCGTTGATGCGCAAGGACCCATACGCGCCCGAGTGAAGCGCCCATGCTCTGTAACCATGGTGATTGATTGGAAGGAAGCGATTCAAGCGCAGTAAAGCGTCTATTTTGCAATCAGTGCAGTTTGTGGAAAGTTTTGGTGTTTTAAAAGTGAGTGAGTTATTTTGAGTGAAGTCAAATTTAGTGGCGGCTTCTTTGATATATCAAAGAAATCGCCACTAAATTCTATAGATCTACATCATTATCACCTTTTGAACATATCTCCTCTCTAGGGGAATATAATTTTGATCCGCTTCGCAAGCATGCGATGCCAAAAGATTCCCTCATAAAATAAGTCAACCAGCGACTTTCATTTTTCGACACCTCTACCCCCTTCCCAGTCTTCTTCTTTACTTTTCTTGCATAAAATAAATTATCAGATTTCGCAGTTTTTTCCCGCCAGCGGGATTTTTTCCCACATAGAACAAACGTCACTTTAAATTCCAGTCATGTCAAATTTCTCTCAGATTGTGTAATAATGCCCGAATGGGTAAGGCACAACAACTTCTTCCAGTCCGATCATTCTTCGGGGAGATCATAAATCGCGTGTGCGCGAATGGCGCGGCTGCGCCGCACGATCCGCCCACTCCTGTGCATTGGATCTCACAAGAAGGGGCAATGGTTGGGGCCCCTTTCATCCCCACCCCTTTTTCTCACCTTTGGACTGGTCCGATCGCATTCTGTGCCAGCATCGCTTACGGGCTGGGGCAACCTTAAGATTTCAATCCAAGCGCAACTTGCGCTCAACATTTTTATTACCAAAATTTCGAAATGGAGCATACCTCTTTTTCTATCCTTCATTGTGAGAAAGAGAGGTCCGAAACTTTTCATGGCATCGAAGTTTCATGTGCGGGGAGCCGTCTGATTGGTGGACTTTTTTTGACTTGCGCGTGGCGAAACGATAGTTTGTTCGACCATGACATACTAGTATATTTGAGTATATTTTAGTAGACAGAAGCAAAGATATTATCTTTTACAGAGGAAATAATAAGGTAAATAAAATAAAAATTAATATTCTTCCAACTGCAATAAAGTGCTTAGGTTATGATAAGTGATCGGTAATGTAGAACAGCCACTTATCTTCTGGGCTACATACAAGAAACTATTAAATATTATTATCAATCCGGTCGGTACGGTAGAAACCTTTGCCCGTAGTCCATCTCCAGTGGAATGTCAACGAATAAGAGGTTATATCACAGCTACCACTATTATTATTATTAAAAATAACTTATTCTTCTTGCTGGATATGTTGAAAGGTAATTTTTCTAGTACATAAAATACCACAGCCGCGAAACATCATGTTTTCCCACTTTCAAATGTTTTGATTTGTATAAAAAGCTGCGGTCGGCTTTGCCTCCCGGTGTGGGGCGAAGCCAACGAAATACAGCTTGTTAGAAATAATCAGATTATTAAATCATTGTTTTATTCATGTAAATAATACTTATAGAAATATGATAAACAATATTATAGGACTCAAAATGAAAAAAAAGGATCAATTCTACATCTTATTAACTTTAAAAAAATCATTGACTGTTAACTGGTCGGCGCTGCCCCTCCTTGCCCTATATGTAAAATGCACAATCGCACAGTATTGACTTTTATAAATTTTCATAACGAAAAATCATGTCGAATACAATGCGAATACAATTAGTAAAAATGTATGATCCTTTTCCTAATTAATGTCGATAATCGGAATTCGTTTATATAATTTGCTTAAAAAATGAGCAAAAGTATGGAAAGACAAATTTTCATTACTTGAACTCACTGGCCTCTCAGTTTATAGGCAATTACAAGAAAAAACTAATTTTGTTTCTCCATAAGTTCCGATAAAAAGCATTTGGTTATATACGTAAATTTTTTAAATAATACGTAAGAAATGTAGCACCATACCGATGCAGAGATAATTAATGTCAAAGTTGACTACTTCAAACACGTGATTCGTGGGCAATGCATAGGCAGTCTTCACAATTTAATTTGCAGTAATTAAACGCTCTGGTACAGAAATTTAAAAAATGTCGACATTTGTGCTGCTTGATAATACAAATTTGCAGAAAAAACATCCAATTTTTCCACCGTGTAGTTTCATAGATAATAATCCAATGCAAAACATTGAAATTTTAGTCACTTTCAAACGGGGAAACGTAACAGTATCGCGACCCAGCAACACTATTCCCTCTCTCCAGCTTTTCTACTGTACGCACTGGACACACACACTCACGCACTTAACCAGCCTGGAAGCGTACGTTAAATTGCGACGTTGCGCGATCTACGAGTCTGCCGCTGGCATAACAGGGGTGACTGTACGTATAAACTCATACTACGAATTCTAAACCAGTAGCGCACTGAAATTTTCACCATGCGGGCCCGTGAAATTTTTTCAACATAGCATGGCTCGACGGCGCCCCGCGGGACTCTACTTGTTTAATCTCCATTGCTCGATCTTCTGAGATGTGTAGATTAGTCCTGATGTCCTGTACCTTAGCGATAAGATTTCTAAGTGCGAATTTCTCTATTTGAGGATACTTTGCAGCAAATTTTGTTCTAAAATTTTATCCTTCTTCGCGTGGGGTTTCAATCTTCGCACTTTCATAATAGAGACGCACCAATTCCTCATTCATTGTGGTATCCCACTTGATGCTCTTTCACGATATTTCTGTTGAGGTGGTTGGCTGTAAATAGATAACGCTAGCCAAAGAATCCTTAGCAGGCACAGTTGATGTTTTACTGCTTACCGTATGTTGCAGATGTTCTTGCTGGCCAGCTGTTTGATTACTGAGATCTGTCTGACCATCTCGCAGTTCACCATTACCACGGTCCCGCATGCTGTAGCCCCTAGCGGTGGCTCCAGGGGCGCCCCGACGATCCTCGGGAAGAGACAAGCGTTTCAAAAATTCCAAAAGTCTCTCCATTAAAGTTTATGGGTTTTGGTGTTCCTCTTAGTCACTTTCCTCTTCGTTCACTGTCTGTCTGACATGGGAAACCCTGTCAGCAGCAATGCTACAGCCAACATAGCCATCAAATTCATGAGAGGAAAGCTCAAGCCCTAACGCGACGACAACGTGAGAACACCTTCGGTGTTGTTATTGTTATTATTATTATTAGTATATTTATCAATCTACCATACATTAATTTTGTCGACATTGAAGCTCGTATGTTTCTGCTCGCTTTTCGCGTGTCTTTGGTCTCGCGCGACTTTTTCTATCATGTCAAAATGACAGTTCATTAGTATACGTCAGTTTAACAATTTATAAAATTTACTTTTCAAGTTTACTCATTTAAGCCTCAGAGGCCATACCTCTCTCCAGTAATGTGAAGGTCATATGGGCGCAAATCTGGGTTTCACGATTTTAATTGTTTATATTCTTTTCATTTCAATTTAAATCACGATAAAAGTATATGATTTCGGGGTAAAATTTCCTCTGGAATTTAAATATTTTATTACCAATACCGTTCAATTGAATTATCACATAAAATATAGCAATTATTAAACAAACTTTATGGAAAATTCGTTTTTTACGCAAAAATTGTATTTTTTTATTTTATATAGATATATCAATGAAACTTTGGAAAATGGAGATAAATACTTTTATTGCAATGAAAAAAATTGTTTATTTGATTAATTATATTTTAACTATTTTTAACAGGTGCTCGAAAAAAGGATAATTTTAAAAAGGTAAAAAATCATGTCCAGTACAACAAATGTGTTTATTAAAAAAATGAGAGGTCCACTTAAAACTCTCAATATTTCCAACAGTTAACTTGAAAAAAGACGTTATTGTAATTTGACACATGACACGTGACCACCCATAATGTTGGCTAATTGAAGAAACCAAATTACGAATCAATTAAATCACTTCTGTGAGGAGGTCATCAGAAGAATTTCATCTGGCGTATGCTTGCAGTATGAAATGCACCTCGCAAAAAGTGCACTGGAATGATCTATCATTTAATTAGGACTCTGGCGCGTAGCATTTTTCAATGGAATTTTATCGACATTTATTGTGAGGTTCACAAAAATGAATATTGGAAAGATGAATAAATTTGAAATATATCAAAGCTTATTCTAATGAATTCAATAGCATCTCAAATCTGTTAAGTAAGTTCAACATTTTTCAAAAGTGTTCTAAAGAGTTTTAAAGCACTTGAAATAATTTCACAGAATTCAAGAGAATTTTACGTAATTCAAGAGAATTCTACAGAAATGAAGAAACTTGTATAGAATTCAAGATTATTCTACAAAATTTAACAGGCTTTTACAGAATTCAAGAGTCTTTTACAGAATTGAAGATAATTCCACAGAACACAAGAGAGTTCCTGTATAAAAAAGGGTTTCTGCTGAATATCGTTGCAATGAATGATACGCACTCGACTATAACTGTCCAAGGATGTTCCCGAAGGAATTAACCCCCAAGCGGAGATGTAACAACCGTATCAAAAGCTGAATGGCACCTGGGCGAGGTGTTTTAAATGGTGACTCTGGGATACCGGACGACCTCTCAGAGTGTGCATCCTTATTCCTGCATGCAGGGTTCCACAAGAATGGATAAACCCTTTCCCTAGCTGCTTGTGAAACCAACAATAACAGCATCAAACCACCAAAAATTGTAAATGCGGTTAAAAACGATCGAGCGCGCAGAGCACCCGACAATGGGTCGGCAAACAGTGCCGATCAGCCTAGAGCAGTGGTCGGCAAACTTTTTGCTCACTTTCCAGGTATGGCCAGGCTCGTCCTAGAATAATTTTTTTTATCACTTTTCGGTTGGTTCATGAACCTCAGTGTGAGTGAGCTTACTCCAACAGGGGTCTGTTGTCCACAGGCAGGTCAATGTAAGGAAATTTCGAAACTTTTAATTTTTCAACTAGCGATTTGAAAATGGCATAATCAGCACCTAAGAATTTGTCCGAATCCAATGATATATTACTTGCCTAGAAAAGTTGCAAATTTGAAGGAGCTTAATATCAGGAAATTTTAGCTCAATATTTAATTTAATACTGTATACTTTTCAAATCTTCAACCTTCATAGACAAATTACATGTCGTTGGAATCGGAAAAATATGTAGATTCCAAATACATTACGTTCAAATTGCAGATTGCAGAATTAAGAAACTTTTAATTTCAAATTTTTCTCCCATTTTCCAACAAAGGACCCCTGAGGGAAGGGTTGGTCTGCCCAAGCTCGCAGGTACCTGACCAACAATATCGAAACAGTCACTCAGTTTCCCATTTACCCTTAAACTCGCTTTACTGCCTGCATATATTGTTTGTATTGCTTGTAGGAGTGAACCATGTACTCCGTACTCTTTAATAATTTTGATAAATATCTTTTAACTTTTGATAAATGCTTATTTGTTCAAACAATTTTAATTCGCTTAAGACGTTGTTTTCGATAACTTTACAAAAATTGAATAAAATACATATTTTTCTGACTGTATAGTGTATAGAAAGAATATATTAACCATTTTTGTAATCGTTTAAACAAATATAATTTCCTTAACGATTACTTTTCCAAAAATATTTTTTAAACCGTATTTTCTGAATTAGAAATAATATTGAATGATTTCAAAGAGTAGTAAATTCTGTTAAAAACGTCGTAGCATTGTTCAAAGAATTTTTTGCTTCAAGCAGTTTTCTATTAAAAAATGTGGATCAATAATATAAAATATTAAGCATAGAATTATTTGTGTAAGTATATTTTGATATATATTTTTTCTGTCTATTTTCATACAAAATAAACAATATACAATTGCTATAAAAAAATTTTAGTGGCGACATCTCTAAATGAGCGATTTTATCAAAGTTGGACTCCTCTGAATCATTCAAGATAATTCAGATTCAGATTTTTTGTCATGGCAGGTGGATACCTTTTGGCCTTAGGTAACCGATTTATTAATTTGGTAAAATGGATCACTAAATTACTTTTTTTTTAACACATGAAAAATTCGTGACAGTTAAGATTACAAGAATAGACAATAAGAATGATCTAATGTTAATTTTTACATAGAATTAGTGACAGAAAATCTATCTCACAAAAATTTGAAGCATATTCAGTGCAAAAAAAAGTATTTTGCAGGCAGAAAAGGTCACAGTTTTGTATTTACTTATTTCATTTGTTTAGGATTTGTATTTTAAAAAATATGATTGAACCTATGTTCATTTCAATAATACCTGCAGCAATTTAAATGATAAAGATATATCCGAAATTGAAAAAGCACAAATTCCGCAATTTTCAAAACAAATTTCGTATAACGTTTTATAGAAATTGTTACTGACAATTACTCTCACGATAATTCCAACTATTTCCAGAGAAGAACAAACGTTTTTCAATAAAAATTACAATATTGTTCAATACATACGAATCGTAATATTTAAAATTAAATAATAACAACTTTTTCTTGTAAATTTTACATAGAAACAGTTACTGTAAATCTCTCTCACAAACATTCGAAGCAGTTTCAGTGCAAAAAAAATTATGTTCCAGGACAAAGTTTTATATTTACTTATTTCATTTACTTACAAAATCAACAACTGTTGTCTTTGAACACACATAATCAAACATATATCACTTTTCCGAATATCTACATTAAGTTTCACGATATACCAAAAGTTGACTCTTCTCCTAACCCAACTTTTGTGTTTACGAATTAGCTTAGGATTCGGAATTCCATTCGGCTGTCAGCTGTCATTATGTATCGCACTGTTTTATCTCGCGAGCAGCTTACTCACGTAACTAGTCTGCACTGGACTTACGACTTTACGTAAAATGCAAGTAGGCCGTTCTTGTACCCAACCGCTCATATCTATAACCACTTTATATACTTTATATAAATATTACATATTAACTCAAAAAATTCTAAACTGCAAATCCTGCAAATAATAAAACTCTTGTAAATATTCACTCCGATTTTTGAAGGGGAATAGTCAGTTGTATCATGGAGCCAAATTTTTTTCTAGAGTGAAATGGTGCATCGATCGTGGAGACGAAATCGATCAATATGTTTATGATTGCGTTTGGTTAAGTAAGAAAGGAAAAAATACCAATGATAATGATGCTTTCATGGACTCACAGACACCGACTTTTCTCACAAACTGGAAAACCTTTTCTTCTCAGAAAATACCGAAAGATTTTGTTTTGTTTTGGTTTGCGCAAAAGTGATACTCGTTTAAAATCGTACCGAAGTAGACAATATAATTTTATTTCGTTCCCGAAACCTTGTTACCAAATTAGGAAAGGTCACATTAGTGATGACAGATTAAAAGAACACAGACAAACTTGTGTTGAATGTTCCAAAAGTTATTTGCGGTTGCGATTATGTGGACGCCTCGATGAGGAGTTGAACCACATCAAGAAAATTAATAAAGATACATATATTTATTCACTTCACTTTGTTGGTGAAACCGGTCCCATTGACAATTCTCCAGATACTTCACAATTTAAACCTGGGGGGGGGGACTGAAAAGGTTCGTAGTTTCATGATTGACATGTATATATAAGGTTATGTTTTCAACTTTTGAAGTACTTAAGTGAATTTATATTATTTGTATGCTTAGATCGTTGTATTATTTTCGTGTGAGGATACAAAAATATTAAAACCTTTTTTAATTTACGGAACTTTGTGCAATATTTTAATTTATAGCAAGTTAAGCTCATGGTATTTTTAGGACTTTTTTACAGGTTCCAGGGATTAATTTAATGGTCTTCACTGAATTCTATAATAATGTTCAAATATTTTTCTAATTAATTTATATTGATTTGAATTTGAAATTGTTATTCTTTTTAAATTCAAGGGAATTCTCCATTGATTTTAATGGTTTGAAAGAATTTTCAAAGCTTTTTTTTCCTCTTATAAAAATCATGGCATTTTTAGGACTTTTTGACAGATTCCAGAGATTACTTTAATGGTTTTCACTGAATTTTATAATAATGTTCGAATATTTTTCTAATCAATTTATAGTGATTTGAATTTGAAATCACAAGTATTAGTGATGCACCCGTAGTGAGTGAGCACTCGTGTTTACTTTTCGAGGATCACATAATTCTTTTAATTTAAGAAAATGGTACGTTGGTGTTTTATTGTGGGTTGTACGAAGAATAAAGGAAGGGACCATGGAATATCATTTCATAAAATTCCAACTATTATAAAAGAAACAAGCAAAAAGTTTGCCAGACCGGGTGGAGCATACACTTTGCATAAAAAAATAGAGTTATCGAAAAGAAGACGTGAACTATGGTTAAGTGCGATTAAACGTAGTCCTTTGCGTGAGTCGCTGATAAGAAATGCAACAATTTGCTCAAACCAGTTTATATCAGGTAAGATAAATTAGATACATTTTACACAAGACTGAAGTAATCAAGTTCTGACCTCCAAATTCAATTGCCTCATTTTACCTAATAAATACTAGCTCAGTGTTTAAAAATGATTTAGTTCTAGTATTTATTCAGTAAAGTGAGGTGATAAGATTTTGAGGTTAAAGCTCGAGTCCAACAGTCTTCCCGTTACAAGTCGCTGCAACTTTTGTTCAACTCATGTATGTCAGTATATAAGTGGGTTAAATCAATTTTTTCTGACAAGTTTCTTTTCTTGGTCATTTATTAGGACGTCCAGCTGATCTGACCGATGTAAACAATTCGGACTGGATTCCTTGTCACTTTGTACCCCAGTCGATTTCGGAAATCTTTTTTGGAAGTACTTTTTTCGGCGTAGATGGAACGGGCCATTTCGCTAGTTCATCCGTGCAAGATTTCCTCTCGTTGTTCGACGAGGGTGTGTTGGCCTTTTATAAGGTTAGAAAACGATAGCAGCTGCATGGCTGCAACCTTCCCCAAGACCAGCTACACAAGTGCAATGAGCACTTAAAATAGATCCATTTGGATCTAAGACAATCCAAGCTTGTACATTTTTATCATTGATTCTTTGAGAATGTTTAACAATGTAAATGAATCCATGCAGTTAAGGATAAATGAACGTTCCAATACTAACCTCACCACGCACTAGAAAGTTGTGATCTATCCTCTTGCATTTCACTTTTTCAACAAATGCGGCTTCGTAAAACTTAAAAACCTCTAAGCTTTTGTAAGTTTTCAATTGTTTGCACCTGTAATAACAGTGAGTTACCGTAAAATACGATACAAGATCGAACTCACTCACTACGGGTACGTCACTAATACCAGTGAAAAATTCTTCACTTATCAGAGCGTAGGGATCTAAATTGTCAATTGCTCTTAGTTTATTACAATAACGGACCTTCACTTCACCAGATAAACTCAAAAAGTATTCACTAAACATTTTTCATTTGCCGATAAACACAATTCTTTAACTAAGATAATACACGCGACGCAATGTATACAATGCAATGTATGCAGGAAAAAGTATTGCATCAGTTTGGAATATTTTTTAGTTGTCCGAAAACATCAAAAACTATTTCAAAAACCACCCTTTAAACTCAAAAACCACCCCGTGAACGAATTTGACATTACACTGTGAATGAAATATATCAGCAGTTATTGCTTTTCTTGGAGCGTGCACAAACAGTGTATACTGTATAACCTATGCTAGAATTAAGGGCTCATTCAAGGCTCATTTCATACCCAGAAGCCAAATTTTGGGCCCTGCATTTTTTTTTAATGCATGGTACTGCCAGCTTTACGTAAAGCTAGCAGTACCATGGTAGAAATATTTGTTAGATCAAGTTTTTTTTCATCGGAATTGATGGCTCATTTATGGCTCTTGAATGACCCGAAGCGCAATCCTTAAAATACAACCCCTATCACAGAAAAACTACCCGAAATGTACGAAAGCAGTGACACTCAGTGGTAGCTGTTTCTGTGCTTTCGCTGCGTAGCCCTGTACTTTTGTCGACGCGTTCCAGGCAGATAACCCGCGACGAGTCGAATCATCTGGAATGAAAGACCCTTTTATTGTTATGAGATCATTGCTAGTTACAAACATTGAAATTATGAAAGCATGGCTTGAGTCAATTCTAATAAGCTGGAATAATTAATTTATATAATCAGAAGAAAGTGAAAAAAAGATTCATGAGAATCAGTTAATATTTGCAGTATTAGTGGTAATAAAAAATGCATATAAAAGTATGCACTTCTATATGCACAAAAAAGCATACAAGTTTTGCATACAAGCTCTTATTTATATACATTTCATTCTCATCTGAATGTTCATTATTTGAAATTCAAGTGTACAAGGTGAAAATGATCATTTTTGTCGACCGACGGATAAACATATAACAGGCATAGTTTTGTACTACTGCAAAATTGCGAAGTCGTTTATTAATTGCTTTATTACGCATAAGCATTTCTCACAATCTTTAGTAGAAAACTGCTCATTTATTTAGTAAGGCTTGGTATTCGAATTACTTAGACTTCCTAAGTGAATCAGTAGTTTTCAACTGATTACTAATAATTCAGATTCAGAGAGCAGTGTCAACTTTTTGGCACACCTGCTTACTTTTGTATGCACTTAAACATTTCCATTAATACCCCAAATATTAACCGATTTTCATGAATCTTTTTTTCACTTTCTTCTAATTATATGAATAAATTAATTCAGGTAATTAAAATCGAATGAACCCATGCTTTCATGATTTCTGTTCTTGTAACATGTCCTAATCTCATAAACTTGAAGCGGTGCACTCGAGTTGCAATCTATGCTTAAGATCGACGGGGGGCATTCTCGAGTTGCGGGCTAGGATCAGTGTCGGGGACCTATACCCAGTCGAGCCTTCTTTCTTTCACGCTATTTTTTATGATTTGAACTGAAAATACGCATACTAGTGTAAAGTGGTTCTAAGCAAATTTGTAGATATAATTTCGGCGAAAAAATTTGTTAAATAAAAAGTTATTGTAGCTTGTGTCGTTTTTCCAAACAGTAAATTTTTTATTTTTTCGTCACTTGTGTTGTTTATCCAAAAATTTAATTTTTTTATTTTTATCATTATTTATTTACGATAGAAAAAACCTTTACTCGCCTTTTCTAAAAATTGTAAGTAACGAATTTGTAGATACTCTTTGAGTGAACAACTTTTGCCTATTAATTTTTTTTCTTTCCTTGTGTTATGTACCTTGCCTATAAGTGACTATATGTACATGCATATTAATCAATAGACTGTACTAATCGATACAATGTAAGCTTGTAATTGCGCATGTACTTTCTGGTACTTTCCATAGACAGAAGGTTCTAGACGTGCTGCCAGACATAACCCGCCCGTTTGGGTCAGTCAGTTAGTTCTTCGTCATCCCTCACTTGTAATTCATCTCGCAACTCGTTTAAATAAAGCATATATAAATATATTACGTGTTAATATTGCTGATCCTGATCCTGAACGTTATCAGTGCATAATCAAATTAGCGATCCTGCCAGGATAGGAGTTTTCGATCTTGTTTCTACGGGACAACTAATAAATCAAACGACCCTATCTTCGGAAACGAACTGCAAACGGAGAAAAGAATTTCTACGGAAATTCAAGAGTGAATTCTATGGCATTGAAGAAAAATAAAAGGGAGATACAAGAATTCTACGGAATTCAAAAAGGAAACTGAAAGACGACAAGGAGAATTACCCCCGTCAACCGAAGAAAAGTATTATTTATTGTTTACTAGTGTCTGAACTAAGTAGGGTACTATACTACGAAAAACAATGAAATAAGAAATTCTAAAAAAGAAAAACGGAAAAAGAACGAGGCCCGCAAACAGGCAGAAGAGGCAACGGCCTATCAACGAAGCATCGGCGAAAAGGAGGTAGCAGAGACCAACAACGCAGCCCACCACGTCTAGCAGTCCAGGTATCGATCCGCGCCCCGGAAGCAACTCAATGGAGTAACGCGACGCAGAAAATCGTAAGTAAAGAAGAATAGTTTTAAGAAGTGCAGTGTTAATTTTAAATTAGATTTTTTGTACGGGTTAATCGATTTGGGTAAATTTATAACATTTTTGGATGTTATAAATTTTGTAACTCAAACTATTGATCCTTCCCAACGGAGACTGTTATATAACTGTGATGTAACAGTTCTAGAACATAACAGAACATGTTCTGTAACAGGATTCAAACATACTTAGACCATGGTCTAAGTAATGTCGTCCCCAAATGGACGTAGCAGTTCCGTAACGCTGTTACAGAACCATAATATTATAAAAGGTATACGCGGTGCTGGACGAAAGTTGCTGACGCACGAGGGTGTTAAAAAAAGATCAATTTTGAATATTGATAATATAGATAACCTTTGTCTCCCGCGGTCTATTATGGCTGCATGCATGTACCAAGAGCGAGGTACAATTCGCAGTGAAGAATTGCATGCGAAATAGGAGAGTATTAGGAAATCAAAGGGGAAAGTACAGAGAGAAGTAGCTACTGAGCTTGTACGCAAATCGGGTGTGACGATCCCCGAATCCGGTTGCGGATTGTTTGAAATATATTTCAAAATTATCTCCTACGTGAGCGAAACGCGTTAGTTATTTTTGAATTTAATCATTTTGGTATGGGTAAAGCTCCACCGGTATATGACGGTACTAGCATAATTTCAGATTCGGGTCATACGGTGCAGTACAGTGTAAATATAATGTTTTATCCCGATAAAAACCACTTTGAACCTATTTTATGCTGAAAAGCAGCCGCTGGTGGCAGGGAGTTTTGCATACCCTACAATAATAGTTATGCAAATCCAGCCACCCATAGATGCTCTAATAAATGCAACTCATGCCTTTCAATACCTCCTTGCATATCTGGGGAAAACATAGTATATAATAATGCACCGGAAATAAAGTGTAATTCGTGCAATAGATTTTTCTTTGGTACTAATTGTTCACGTAAACATTGCAAAGAAGGTTCCATTTCAGGTGAAGCAAGTGTATGTTCTGCCTTACAGATTTGTAAAAAGTGTTTGAGGGTAGTAGATTTTTATAAAACTAAAAACCATGAGTGTGGGACATTTTACTGCAAAAACTGCAGATGCATACGTAAGTATAACCACGAATGTTACATGTCCCCTATTATCGAGCGTCTAGCTAATACCCCGAAGCGAATCTGTTTTGTGTTTTATGACTTAGAAACTCGACAAACGAGAACGCTTCAGGGGGATAATTCTGTGAACATCCATGAGCCGAATCTCTGTGTAGCTCAGAAGGTCTGCCATGATTGTTTATCGGACGAAAATAGTAATAAATCGTGTGTACATTGCGGTGTCCGTCAACTTATTTTCAAAGGGGAGAGTGGTATACAGGATTTTATAGAGCACGTAACACGCGAGGGGAAACATTCAAGTCAAACTATTTGTATTGCACACAAGGCTAAAGGGTTTGACCTGCAATTTATTCTCCGTTACTTGGTGGAAGTAAAAGGTACCAGAATCCGTCCAAAGGTGATCACGAATAGCACCAAAATCATGCTCACACAGGTAGAGTATTGTAAATTCGTAGACACCACTGGTAAGGGCTCAGAGAAAGGTACATTTCCACATTTTTTTAATAGAGCAGAAAATTATTCATATGTAGGTCCTTTGCCTCCGGTTGAGGATCCTCCAATTAATTCGATTTTAAATTCAAAATTTCTTTTGAAATTGTGAATCCTTATCAATTTATTTTAAGATATTTTTGAGTTAAGATTAATTTAATTAGGAACCTGGGCCTCGGAACAGGGCCTCGAATTAATTCAATTTTAAATTCAAAAATTCTTTTGAAATTCAAACTGTAAATCTCAATCAATTTAATTTATGATATTTTCGAATGTAGAGAAATTGAATTAAAAACCTGGTCCTCAGAATAGGGCCTCGAATTAATTCAATGTTAAATTTAAATATACTTTTGAAATTTTGAATCTTAATCAATATGATTTAAGATCTTTTCGAAAAAAGAGAAATTTAATTCGGAAACTGGGCCTCAGAATAGGGCCTCGAATAAATTTAATTTTAAATTCAAAAATTCTTTTGAAATTAAAACTGTAAATCTCAATCAATTTAATTTAAGATATTTTCGAATGTAGAGAAATTGAATTGAAACCCTGGGCCTCAGAATAGGCCCTCGAATTAATTCAATTTTAAATTTAAAAATTCTTTTGAAATTTTGAATCCTTCTCAATTTATTTTAAGATATTTTTGAATAAAGATTAATTCAATTAAGAACCTGGGCCTCAGAACAGGGCCTCGAATTAATTCAATTTTAAATTCGAAAATTCTTTTGAAATTCAAACTTCAAATCTTAATTCATTCAATTTAAGGTATTTTCGAATGTAGAGAAATTGAATTGAAACCCTGGGCCTCAAGATAGGGCCTCGAATCAATTCAAATTTAAATTCAAAAAATCCTTTGAAATTGAAATTGTGAACCTTAATCAATTTATTTGAAGATATTTTTAAATAAAGAGAAATTGAATTAGAAACCTGGGCATCAGAATAGGGCCTCGAATTTATTCAATTTTAAATTCAAATATTCTTTTGAAATGGAAATTTTGAATCCTCATCAATTTAATTTAAGATATTATTAAATAAAGGGAAAATGAATTAAAAACCCGGGCCTCAGAATAGGGCCTCGAATAAATTAAATTTTAAATTCAAAAATTCTTTTGAAATTCAAACTGTAAATCTCAATCAATTTAATTTAAGATATTTCCGAATGTGGAGAAATTGAATTGAAACCCTTGGCCTCAGAATAGGGCCTCGAATTAATTCGATTTTAAATGCAAAAATTCTTTTGAAATTTTGAATCCTTATCAATTTATTTTAAGATATTTTTGAATAAAGATTAATTTAATTAAGAACCTGGGCCTCAGAGCAGGGCCTCGAATAAATTCAATTTTAAATTCAAAAATTCTTTTGAAATTCAAACTTCAAATCTTAATTAATTTAATTTAAGATATTTTTGAATAAAAAGAAATTGAATTAAAACCCTGGACCTCAGAATAGGGCATCTGTATAAGATCTTTACAGCTGTCCTAAACAACAGGATTGTTCGGCGAATTGAGCCTGTATGGCGTGAGATGTACGAAGAACGTGGCTCGAAAAAGGGTGTAGCAGTATGTCGAGAGAACCTGCTAATTGACAGGTGCGTCTGTGAAGACGCTGCATCCCATCAGCGCGTCCTGTCAATGGCCTGGATTGACTACCGAAAATTTTTCGATTCAACGTTTCATAGACTTATCATCTGTCAGTTGGAAAGCTTGAAGGTGCATCCACACATAGTGAGATGCATAGTGAGATTGATGCCTCTTTGGAAAACTATATTTACTATCTCATCTGGCAATTATCGTGTGACAACGAACAACGTCGCCTTCCAGAGTGGCATCTTTCAGGGCGATACCATGACTCCTTCACTTTTTTGCATCACACTTCTGCCTCTATCTCTCGCACTACGAAATTCTTCTGGATAACTCTGTGGCGACACTAATCAGCGCGAGCATAAGATCACTCAGGTATTTTATATGGATGACCTGAAGATCTATGCCTCTGGTAAAAGCAAACTTCAAAGTGCCATAAATATCGTCAAGAAGTACACAGGAACGTAACATCAGTAAAAGAGTCTCTCCGAAGCAGATACAAGCATCTTCTTCGACAGATTTGATCTTCCAATCTGTCTGCGTTGAACAAGGTATCTGCGACTAACATGCTTGCCGTTCCGGTTCAACTCTACTCGTTTGGGGTGGATCACTGGACGAAGAACGAGCTTACGGACCTTGACATCACCACACGTAAGATCATGCATATGCATGAAAGCTTGAATATCAATTCGTCTCTTCCGCGATTATACATCTCACGCCGTCAAGGCGGACGCGGACTTCTGAATCTCCAGTGTCTTTATAACCGAACTGTTCTAAGTACAGCTTACATCGCTGTAAATGGAACAGATCCTCTCTTACAAATGGTCAGTAATCACGAAATGATGGGCAAAGGGGCGTTCCTTCACAAAGCCGCGGAGCAGACGGCTGAGACTCTTGGCCAAAATTTTAACATCAGAAGGATTCTTCTGAAGGAGGGGTAGTTTAACACTTAAAATATGTTAAGAGTTGGAAACGGGCACCAGTTGTTATAGAACACTTCGGATATATGGAAAGTTGGAACCCGAACACTCACAGGTGGATATTGTTTAATTTTTTTTTAAAAAACTGTTCAGACTTTTCGTATGAAAGGGGCGGGAATATATTTCGGAATGTCCCTAGAATAATCTGGGAAATTTTCAAGAAAAAGAAAACATTTCCGTTTCGGAGTAAAATAACAAAGAAAATCAAAAACTGCCACATCTGGATATTGTTTTTTTTTTTTTTTTTTTTTTTTTGCAAAGACCCTTAAAACTTTTAGTATAAAGCGCGTCAAAATACATAAGGATAAAGTGGTCTTGTCAAATAGTCCTCACCTTTTTTTTTTGTAAACCAGTGTAATTGGTGTTATCTACATACCAACCAATGCAAGTATTACGAAGTACTTTGACGTGTGTACGGCATGCGAAGACGTACTGAGTTCTTTCCCCGAAGCTACCGTCTATCCTTGGGGATTTTAATATGCTCTATGCTTCCTGGAACGTAAACCCTAATAATTGTCCAAGTTGCATCCCTAAACATGGTTCACTGCAAATGCTGATTGATATATTGAATTGCGTCTCTGATTCTCTTGAATTTTTAAATTAATCACAAATCAATAACAGAAGGAATACGCATGTTTCCATTTTAGACCTTATTTTCATCGACGTTACTAATCTTGAAATAAAAATAGCAGCCGATCCGCTTTTACTCATAGACAGTTATCGCCCTCCGCTTTCCTTGGATCTTAGTATAAATAGGGGCACTGATGAAATGTATAAGCGCAATGATTCTATTATTACTCGTTACGATTTTAAGTCTGTAAACATGACTGCGATCAATAACTTCCTATACGAGGTCGATTGGAAAAATCTATTTGACAACACTGAAGTTGATTCTGCGCTTGACATTTTTTAAACGTACCTGTATACTGCCTTTGATTATTTTGTTCCTTTAAAAACTATAAAATCTTCCAGCTACTCACCGTCGTTCACTAGTGATATAAAATACCTTGTCTTAGTGAAAAAAGAGGCACACTTGGCTTATAAGAGGTCTCGTAGCTTGACAGACTATCTGAGATTTTCACAACTTAGGGCTCAATGTAAAACAAATTCTAAAACGTGTTACCTTAATTTCGTAACTAGAAGCGAAAATTCCATTATTCAGAATCCAAAGTCTTTTTGGAAATTTGTCAATTCGATGCGTGGTACTAAAAGTTTGCCCAATAACATGATCCATGAGAACGAACAGCCCGATACAAGTGATGGGAGGGCTGAACTTTTTGCTAAAAACTTTAAATCTGTTTATAGTGTACCGTCCACTAATGAAGTCCAATTTCCGTTAACTGATACAATTGCTGTACGTAGTATAAAAATTAACCGTGATGAAATTAAGAACAAACTATTAAAACTAGATGTCAATAAAGGTGCTGGTCCAGATGGTGTACCTCCCTACCTCGTTAAGTCGTGTTGCTCATCATTGCTTTTTCCGATGTATCTCATATTTAACACGTCAATCTCGAATGTTTGTTTTCCTCAAGAGTAGAAAAAAGGTACCGTTACTCCGGTTCACAGATCAGGAGATCGCAGTGACGTTAGAAACTATCGACCAATAACTATACTAAGTACCTTAGCTAAAGTTTTTGAGAGCATCATTTATGATCAATTGTACTTAGCTTGGAATTGGAGCATAAACATTAGTATTATGCAATAACACTGCTTTCAGACTGCGCTTAGAAGAGTCAATGAATAGCTGCCAATTTTCCGGTTTATACATTCCAGGTTTCATTTTTTCCATTAACCCGTCAATGTTTTTACAATAGACTGACGTTCAATTATCATTTTCTTTAAAAGTAAAAAACTGTCTAAACTCTTCTTCCCTATTTTTGTAGAAACTTGATGAACTTCTTTACCTAATAAGTTATTTTTTTCCAGACCGGAAGCAAGATGCTCTGAAGCATCTTTAGAAAGACCGAGATCTCGCGACAAATAATTCAATTCTTGAAACGTAAATAGCTCGGGTACTTCATTCTTTTCATTGTGTGGTATGTACTCTTCTGTATTAACATTGCTGCTTTCATCATCGTCCTCTTCATTGCCATCATCCGAAATGTCACTTTCACCACTATCAGCATCGGCATCTTCACCAGTATCTTCATTCTCTTCAGCTTCAGTCGTCTGTCTGCCAAGTGACAGATTTTTTAATTTTTTTGTAACATCGTTATTTTTAACAGATTCAGTGAGGCTAGGCACATGAGGATATTCGAAAGCACTTCTTTTTTTTCTATTTATTCCTGTCAGGTTTGTCATACATAAGTAGCATCCCTCTTTCCGAAGAGGTTTCCTTCATATAGTAGGTTCTTGAATCTGAAGAGTTTTCTTATTTCCTTCTCTGCCTTTAAATCGATTGAATGCACTGAAACAAGCACTACGAAATTTGTGAGGAACCCAATTTTCACTTTGGTTTTGAACCTCCATCCCAAAATAGCTTTAATAAAGTGTTTTTATTGGAATCGAAACAGCGCTTAGAAGACATGATGTGTTTTAATTTCAGAGTTTATAGTTTACTAGAGTTTATAGAAAAATGAAAACAAGAAAGCCACTGACTACAGTCACATTAGAGAGCCCGCTTAAAGAGATTGTCAGAAACCTTTATGAAGGTAACTTGGCACCAATGTCCTCTTCACTGGCGTGAAGTTCGAGTGCGATCTGTCATCTTTTTTGTTCACAGTCATTTGTTTTGTTTGATTTTACGTCTATTTTTGCGTTTTTCGGAAAAACAAAAGCCAACTGAGTTATTTGGACCCCGGATTAGGATTCAGCGATCCCAAAAACATATACATATGCTGGTTAAGTCCACGGGCATGAAGATATTTTTTTTTCGTAAAAATATACAAGAAAAATCGCTGTTTTTGTCGATTTTACGTCTATTTTTGCGTTTTTGCAAAAATATGAGCCAACTGGGTTCTTTGGACACCAAATTCGGATTTAGCTACCTCAAAAACATATAGATATGCTTGTTTAGTTTACCGGACATGAAGACTCTTTTGTGCGAACATATACAAGAAGAA
Organism: Andricus grossulariae; assembly: GCA_011634705.1. Lineage (NCBI taxonomy): Eukaryota > Metazoa > Arthropoda > Insecta > Hymenoptera > Cynipidae > Andricus > Andricus grossulariae. Next base: position 183,471,100 of record JAABKJ010075445.1, read on the forward strand.
AATGTGATTGAAGATGAGTGGACCTGCGTTATATTATTAACACTAGTACTAATACCTCAAAATTAAATTTATACTAAAGCAACAACGTATATCTACATTTTTTAATCTGTAAAAAATAAAAATATTATTGATAATTAACAATCATACGTATTAGTCCAAATATTAATTATAATAATTTCTTTGAAAGAATATTTATTTATTATATATTCTGAGTTGATTCGATCTTATTCTATAATCGCACCCCCGCAACATTTTGAACGACAGGTTAAGATCTTCGCCTTTATTTAGAATCGCATAATATTGCAATTTCGTCTGATGATTTTTATTTTAGCACTGCGGATAATACTTATCCCAATCATACACAGAACAATAAGATAAAGCCTAATAAAGGGAATCGGATCTCCAGCCATGGTCGGGTTATTGTAACTCCGAAGAACCTTTTAACATCTTCTTCCGATGATGCCCCTAAACGAAAGAGATCTGCATCACATCTCATGATGTCGCTTGAATTAAATTGGTTGAAAGAAATCGCACGAAGTAAGCGAATGAAGGAGCTTGAGGCAAAAGATGTTCAAAAAGTTTTATCCAGAACAGTTTCCAAAGATACGTCCATTGTCAAGGGCCTTTCGTCTTCAATTAACTCGTGAGTAAAAATTAAATAATCTCGTGAGCTAAACCTTTAATTAAAATCCGCATTTCGGTAATTTAGGCTGCAATGGAATTTTGAAACTAATTCACACATTTTACAATTTTCATGAGTATATAAAAGTTAAAAGTAATTTTGTTAGTCTAAATTGGTGAATAATTATATTTTTAGGTCAGCAGCATCGACCTCCAAATTGTTTCCTGCAAAGATTTTCAAATCAACGCCATCGTCTGAAACGCCCGTTCAACAAACAACTGATGTATCAACATCCTCAACTTTTGTCAAGGGCCTCTCGTCTTCAATTAACTCGTGAGTAAATATAATTAGGAATATCAAGCATATAACCATTAATTCTTACATGATAATTATATTTTTAGGTTGGCAGCATTGACAAAGGATAGTTCATCCGATAGAACTGTAAACTCTGTATCAAATGAGCCTTCTGACTTCCAAGATAAAATGATTGATAATGATTCTAAATGTTCCAATAACTACACGAAAAGGATGGAAAGCAGTGATCGCAGCATCATTTCGGAAAACCAGCAGTTCAAAGAAATCTTGAGAAGTCTAGCGTAAGCAAAATATTTTCAATCTGTCTATATGGAAATATTTTTTAGATATTATTAGATAGTATATAATTATATATATATATTTTTTAAATTGTATGTGTAGAAAACTAGAACAGCAGAATGATGAAATTATTCTACAGAATAAGCAAATTCTACGCGAGTTGACATTTCACGATTGAAAAATATACTCGCCCTTTCTGAAAATTATAAATAACAAATTTGTACATCCACTTTGAGTGAACAATTTTGCATATTATTTTTTTCTTTCCTTCTGTCGTCTTCCAAAACATTAATTTTTTTTATTTTTAGTGTTATTTTTCACGAATAATACGAAAACTACGCGTCCTATCAAAAAGTGATTAATAATAGATTTGTAGACCTTTTGTGGTTGCACGATTTTTGTGTCCTCATCTTATTTTGCATCTTGCACAGTTTGACCGCAAAATGGAATTTTTCATTTTTCATTATTTTTTGTGCGATCAAAATTTGAATTTGAATTCGATTTTTCGAAAAAATTCAATAAATTGTTATGCTAATCTTGTAGGGCTCTCAAAAAGAAACGTTTTTCTCCTCTTGACTTTTTTTCATATCATGCTTTGTTCGGCTTGAAATATTATTTTTCCTTTGTTTTTTGGGATTTTGAAAATGCTATAACTCTGATAATTTTCATTTTATCAAAAAATTTCACAAGGGTAAATTGTTTGTCTCTTGGAGTACTACTGACAACTGTACATAGAATTTTCAAATTTTGAAAAAAATTGGTATAAAAATTTTTCAAAATGTGCTCACTTCTTGAATTTTGATCAAAAATAGCTGGTTAACAAACTCGGTCTTTCTTTTTAGGCCTCCAAAAAGTGTGTCACAGCACAATCTGATCTGATCAATCTTTAGAAAGTTATCGTGCCTACACGATACTACAGACAGACAGACAGACAGCCGGACAGACAGACGGACAGACAGACGGACAGACAGACACCTTCGTGAAAACCATTTTTTCTGACTCAGGGGGTCTCGAAACGTCGACATTTGATTGAATCTGCGATAGTCATTTTTCACATAAAACCAATACCTTCTCATTGAGATGAGAATGTAAAAAGCTATAATGGCAATACATAATTCTATATCGGTACCAACTGTACTATGCGGTAGCGAGACATGGACCTGTCAAGCAAAGGAAATGAGTAAAATTAACGCGATTGGCATGAAACCTCGGCGCACAATATGCGAGAAAAGACTGATGGACAAAGTCCGAAACGAGATAATCCTCAAAGAATGTGGTACAAGAGAAACACTAGTTGACGTATGGGAAAGAAATCAGTTAAGATGGTTCGGGCATGTTGAAAGAATGAAAGATGAACGAGTGACCAAACAAGTGTATAAAGGTAAATTAAATGGCAGAATGCCCAGATGTAGATCGCCGAAAGAATGGTTAGAATCTGTGAAGTAGACATTAATCCGAAGAGACATAAGAAGCCATGGAAACACGAGAGCTTGCATGAAAAAATGCATGGACGTGAAGGAAGCTAGAGTAATATGCCAGGACAGAAAAGTTTGGTAAAATTAAAGGTCAAAGCATCGACAACTGTAATTTGGTGATTGTGAATTCTCTTTTGTTAAAGCTCCTTCGGTTTTCACGAACACATTATCATCACGTATCTCGTACTTCGCACTCGATTTTGTCCAAAATGTGAACTTTTCTACAATATGCAACACTATATATAAAATGTATATTACATTTATCATCGCCTGAAACTTGACTTTTACCTTTACTGTGCGCATGCCATTCGTCAATCAAAGTTTTAGTCCATTTCGAGGCTATTTTATTGTTTATATTATACATTGTTTAAAGTGTATACCCAACTATCACCTTTACGCGAGAAATTTATTTGGCGAGTCGAAATCATGTCCAAATTAAGTAGTTTGTCGTCATAGGGTGGAGAGTCTAGTTATAACGCCAGTCCCACCAAACTTCGGCTAATTAAGGGGGCGTGTGAGGACAGATCTAGGACCGAGAGAGTAATAGTTGTTTTTTTTTTTTTACTGAGGTCGCCAGCTTTCAGCAGTGTAGTATTATATGGGAGTTGATATGCTCCCATCGATCTTGTCTCTTGTGTGATTTTGTCCGAAAATTGAATATTTTATTTTCAATGCTATTTTTACGAATTAAACGAAAACTACGCATCCTATGAAAAAGTGATCCAGAACACATTTGTAGATCTTTTTTATATGCACAATTTTTGTTTCTACATCTTTTTTATTATCTTGCATAGTTTGACCGCAAAATGGAATTTTTGATTTCTCAATATCTTTTTGTGCGATCGAAATTGGAATTTTTTATTTTTCATAAAATTCAAAAAGTTTTTATGACAATATTGTGGGGTGTTCAAAGAGCAACGATTTTCTCCTTTTGACTTTTGTTCATATCGCCTTTTTGAGTACTATTAACATCCGTTCATAGAATTTTTAAATATTAAAAAAAAATTGTTTCCGACAATTTTCAAAATGTGCTCACTTTTTAAATTTTTATCCAAAATGGCTGGCTAACAAATTAAAAATCTACAGAATAACAGACAGATTAATAGACCGACATTTTGTCAAAACCTGTTTTTTGGGTTCTAATACCTTCTCAGATGAGAATGTAATAATAAATTTATCATTATCGTAGATACAGTAGCATAGAATTTTAAATTAAAACGTTGAAACTGGGTTGAAAAATTGTGTATTCGAAATTTGTTCACAAAAATTGAATTCTGCAGCATGTAGTTTGAAAAATGAAAAAGAGTTTTATCTCAATTCTACCATAAACTTTGTTTTTTCGATGTTCAAATTTCCGAGTATTCATCACTAAATAGTATTGAGTGCGGCCGCGGAAACAGCCTGGCGCCATCTGTTGTCCAAAAGTGGCAATTCCTGAGTGATGAATTCCACTTGTTTACATGCGATAATAGTCCCTATCCCGATACAAGTAAATAAAGTCCACATATCAATAGTCCCCGACTATGACATGATCATTAAATACCAAGACTCTTACGTGCCAATCGACAGACAGACCATTGACAAATGTAAACAGATAGATGTATATAAAATATGTAGAAGAAGTCAACCTAATGTCAAGTTAATAGACAGCGAATCTTGTGAAGCTAGTTTACTCAAAAGATACTCGGAAAACAAACGTAATCAGTCACCTTATCTACTAAACAAGAAAACTGTTATATCCATAATAAATCGTTATATTATAGTACCATCCAAACCATTAGACTTAGACATAAGTTACGAAGATTTAGTCAAAACAGAAAAAATGGTCGAACCCCAAAAACTTACAGGATTTGGATGCAAAGTGAACAACAGCTACGATACCCTAGAATTAGAGAAATCATATGAAACTCATATGACGCAATGTCTAAATGTAACATATAAGATAAATTTTGAACAAAAAGACATTGACAGGTTGGAACAAAAATTAGTACAACTTCCGAAGCAAATATTACACGAAGAACTTAAGCAAGCCAGAATTAGCTTAGACGAAACCTAAAATATTATACATACTATTGCCACCCACAGAATGCTGAGTACTTGGAAAGAAACTAGTTTAGAATGGTTACAATATTTAGGTTACGCTGCTTTTGGACTAGGCACTCTGCATACTTTAGGTAAATTAGGTATCCTCGATTACATAAAGGGATGCTTTCCGAAAACAATCAAATTATTCAGTAATAGAAATAAAGTAGTCCACCAATCCCATATTAAACTCCCGAATCATTGTCAAACTACGAAACAGGTAGCATAGTTAAAAAAACCAAGCCTTTAAAGTTAAAAAGAAAACTTAGAGACTAAGCTCAATCTAAAAAGGGGGTTGTTACGAGCTGACAACTACCCCCACTCTACGTCTAATTAGCATATATAAAGCGCCACCTCTCTGAGGAGCTCAGTTCTATACCTGTACTCATAAACGTAAATAAAGCGCTCGAAGTCAGAGATTGACTTCAAGCTTACACAAAAAAGCTCGGTAAGCATTTTTGCGCATAACAACGCTGTCGCAACAAAACTTCACGGAGAAAATTTGTTCATTAAAATTTACCCAATTAGTTAGGTAAATGGAGGACATTACTGCACTCAGATAAAGTTTACAATTATTTTAGTATTTAATACAAAACAGAACTATAAATAATACAAAAGAGTTATGTAAAACCTCAAGTCCAAAAGTGAAAATTCTGACATGTAATAATTGATATAAGTGTTGTATTATTTTCATGTCAGTATATTATAAAATAACGCAAAGTATTGTAAATTTTTATCAAATGAATGATATAAAGTTTTCTTTTGTGTGATATGCAGAAAGCTGTCATCCTTGGGTCGCTTCGTGTCCTCAAAACGCACGAGAGTTTCGCCGGCCTGTCGTTGTGATTTCTTTGTGTCCTGTGGCCACCCATCTCACGGTTGTGAGACGTGGCCATGAATGGGATTTACTGCGGTCCTACTGGGAGCCCATGTCATTTTTTAAATGACAGTGGCTTTCAGTGGGACCCTGCGGTGGTTGTTAACCTTTAGTTTTCAATTATATATATAAACTGAAAAAAAGGATAGCTGCCGTCAGCATATTCTGCTTAGCCTCCGCATGCAATACGGTTGTGCACCGCATCCTAGTAGTATTTTGAGTCGAACCATCTTGGATAGGCGCTGCTAGTATCTATATGATTAATCGAAATCGATTATTCTCGCGTGATTTATTGATGTATTGTTGCTTTTAAGATTTTTGTTATCCATTTGTAACATTTAATCACAAGCTTATACAGCACCAATTTCAAATTTCGAGGTTAACTCGTTGTGTCAAAGCGAGCGAGTAGAATTGTTCTGACTTACCTTCGAATCAGCCCTGTGCATCTCTCTATATTTCAGATTTTAACTTAACTCAGCAACTGTCCTAAGTTGATTAGTGCTGAGCTTTCTTGACCAAGATTATTGGATGAAGTTTTAATTCATGTTTTCCCTTTAGCATTTATATATCGTTTGTGGAACTGTTTTGGAATATAAAATGAGCAACATTGTTTTCATTTCAATTTTTCATTCACAAAAATAACATTTTGTTTACTAAAAAATTAGAAAAGGATTTCTAGCCCCATTGCTTACAATGCAAAAACAGTGAGTGATGATAGAACTAGCGCCGCGCTGGAGATATTAGAAATTAATCAACTCAAGATACTAAGTGATCCTCATCTTGTTTTTAAATGCACACAGCTGCTTCGAATATCTTTTCGCATTTTTCAAGATCCCACTCTATTAATTTTTCTTTCGCCCCTTAATTAATTTTTCTTTCAACCACTCGTCCATTTGTTAAAAGAATTTTAATGAACAAATTCAATAAGAGAAAGGCACAATAATCGCGACATACACAGCTTACGCGCCGGTCACATCGGCATAGACAATTTAGTGCAGTGGATGCAAGTAACGCATATCCGCTGGGATAGGCGTGGCAGATATCTAAGGGCTCGCTCCAGCGCCAGTCTTGATACTAACCATGACTATCTCATGGTGCCTTGCTCCGAAGCATTATAATTTGGCGTTCGCGAAGATACGGATAGGGAGTGCGAGGATCCGCCAACAGCTATCAAAAGCATACTTGCTGCCAGTATCCTTTTTTTCAGTATATATATATAAAAACTAAAGGTTAACAACCACCGCAGGGTCCCACCGGGAGCAACTGTCATCCAAAAAAATGACACTTGCACTCTCTGCTTATTCTTATCAAATAATATGTTCATTACTGTATATTTGCACTCATTTGTAATGGTCATCGACGATGAAACAAATTATTTTCTAATAAATAAAAATAAAATAAATAAATAAATATGAACAACTTTCTCAATTTCCCTACAGGCGTCTAATTTATATTATTTTCGGCTTCTTCTATTATTATTTAATCCTCTTCAATTTCGTAATCTGCAGTGTCAAAACTAGAGATCTCTTTTTTTACGATATCATTTTTTTATACGTGTCATTTTTTTGAATAGGATAACTTCATGCTGAGACTGTATTTTCTGAACCTTATTTTAATACCTGAAACTTTAATGAAACTATTATGGTATTATTATTATACCATTAAGCCATTTCCCTTTCGGGGTAGGTGTGACGGTATAGATTTTTTTTAGATTGATCTAGAATTTTCGTGTTACTTATTTAAATAACACGTTTGTTCCGCAACACTGCTCCGACCAAGGTTGCTGATCAATATCTCTAGCGATCACCCCAAGTGAAGAGCTTCACAAGGTTGTTATGTGAGGTTCCATTAGTATCCAAGGTCTTTTGTTTCAGGCGTCATTCACTCTACTCATATTCTTTTTATAAATTATTTGTCGCCACACTTTTCTGTCCTGACATACTTCTCTAGCTTCCTTCACGTCCATGTATTTTTTCATGCAAGCTTTACTGTTTTTATAGCTTCTTATCATGTCTTTTCTGATTAAGGTCTCATTCACACATTCTAACCATTATTTCCGCGGGTTGCCTCTTAGCATACTGCCATTTACTTTACCTTTATACACTTGTTTCGTCAGTCGTTCACTTTGTCCATCAGAGTTTTCTCGCAGATTGTGCGCAGAGGTTTCATGCCAATCGCGTTACTTTTACTGTTATCCTTTTCTTGAAAGGTCCATGTCTCGATACGGTATAGCACAGTCGGTACAAACATAGAATTATGTATTGTAATTTTAGTTTTTGTTAACATATTTTTACTTCTGAGAATGGACCATGCTCTACCGATAACCTTCCGACCCTCGTTTATGCGCCTTTCTGGCTCCCCATCTAACTTCCCGTCACTAGTGAGTAGAATACCTGGATATATGTACTTATCAACTTGATCTAATCTCTCATCATTTAGGACAATGTTGCATATTCTTTTCTCGCCTTTTCCTTCAAACACTATGATTTTTGTTTTATTTAAGTTAATTTTGAGACCCATGTTCTTCATGCTTGTATTTAGCTTGCTAAACATTCTCTGTAAGTCTTCGATTGATTCTGCTATAACAACATTGTGATCTGCGAAAGCTAACCCACGTACCCTCACTGTCTCGAGATCTACACCTTCTTCGTCGAAGAGGGCCATTCTTAGACTGATGGAGAATTTTTTCGCAATTTTGGTGTAAAATTTGGAGGTTAGAAAAGCAATTTTGCAACTTTGTGGCAGTGATACGCTAAAGGAAACCCCTTTCCGAGTATTTTGCACTTTGGTTCGTCTCATTTGGTTGCGAAATGCATTGTAGACGGATTTTTGAACCCGACAACCCATTTTCGTCCCACTGTGTGCCAGGTCAGTGCCAAGTCGGTACCCTATCAGCTCCCGATTGAGTTATATTAAAAATTCTGGGGCATTTTTAATCTAAATAATTAATAGTACACAAAATAAATTGAACTGTATCATTTATTAATTAGAATTTATGATATTATACTTCAAGCTTTCCGTTGTTTGCGATTGCCATTCCAATCTTTAGCGTTGCTAAATATTGTGCTTATGTGGGAAAGCACTTCCTCCTCTGTGGTCTTGAATTTGGTACAAGTCACATCTAAAAATACAGTGAAATTTTAGTTTTAACAAAGAGCTTGAATAGTATTTAAATTTAATTTAAATTGTATAATGTAATTTTCATTTTGAGGTTAAGTCTCACTGATTTACTTACTTTGATTCTACGCGTCACGTGTATATGGCAATCCGGCTATGGTACGGTGCTTCCGACTCCGCAATGTGCTCTTTTTACACTTTGGAATAATTTGATCAAACTTAATTAGTATTTATACATGTGTTTTTGCGGTATATAATAAATAATGTTCATTAAGGCCTATTCCGCTTCTTTTGGTGTTAAAAAAAATTTTTATTAAAAATTTGCCGACATGTTTCAACCTGTATTTCAGGTCCTTTTCGAGGCTTATTCTACAAGAAAAAATACATGTATTAAATAAAAATAAACTGGAGAGTATTCAATCTATATATAATATATATAAATGGTCGCTGTTTACCTATTATATAGAACGAAAAGAAAAACCACTGGAGACTATGTTGAGTTTTTTTTTTGAGCATCTTTGACATTTTTTATTTATTTTTTTTTACTTTATCGTGTATATTTGTTGAAAGTTCAAAATCGTAAACGAAATTTTTGAAAAAATTTTCTGGTAACGTATCATTTACGATATAACCTTAAAAAATCTTATCTGAAACCGAAATTATTTATGAACAAGTTAGTTTATTAATTTAAAATGTTGTTTTTAGTAATTGAGTAAAAGTTTTAAAAAATTACAGGAAAATTTCCTTGAGATTGTGTAATTATTAAACTACATTTTGTTAAAAATTGTGTTCAACGTTTTTTTTGTCGAGTCAGAAACTCATGATAGTTATAACGATACTAATGGCTGATTTAGAGGTTAAGCTATGCATGGTTATACGTATATATATATATATATATATGACTAGAGAAAGACTGCGTAAAATTCAAATTGAGTTGCATCATATATTGACTCGAACACATTTGACCATTTGACAAAATGTTTGTAAATTTATAATAAAATATGAGTTTAAGTAATTTCACCCTCAATTACCCCATGTGTTTTAGTACCATTTGTTACTCCACGTCGCTTTCGGCGTACACCAACCCGACTGAGTCTGATCATCGGTTCAGCATAAAATAGGGCCTTCAAACTCCCCCTACCCCTATCCGGGTCCTGGCCTTCTACCCTGGTTATACAGAAATTGCGCTCCTTTCAAAACCCCTCAGGGTCATTTTAAAGCCAGTGGGTTAACTAAGGGTTAAAATAGATAGAATTTTAAATACAGATTACAGATCATTCGTTCCCAGCTTACTTACCCCGTTTTTATTTTGAATTAAAAATATTAAATCTAACCTCAACTTCACTGAATGTATCATCTGATCGACATTTCATGCCCTTTATCTGTTTTTCGTTCATGTACGAACATTTAAGTTTTGTTTTTAATTCACAAATAAGTTATCAAATAATTCCTTAAATGCTCAGAAATAAGTAAACTCAAATATTTGAAGCCGTTATTTGACATAACCATGTATGTGTGCATACATGTAATATTTTGGATATATTAGTTGAACATTTTGGACGTTACAGAGTAATATCTCACTTTTTAATATCTACAGATGCTATCTTTGAACATCTAGATTGCTGTCCTATAGTTGAACATAAAATATGTTAACCCTGAACATCTAAATGTTACGTTTAAACCTCCATTTTTCTCCGTGCGTTAATAAACAACAAAATCCTAGGTCGAATATGAACAACTTTTTGACTGCAACTAAGAATTGAATAATTGAGAAAGAATTTATCAAATTATTGAAGGTCAAAATTTTTAATTTTACAGTTTAACGGCTTTTAATTACCAATTTATGAAGTAAAAAATGTTAAGAGCTTCCATTTTATACGCGTAAATTATTGAGCGTTTGAATTAAAAGATTTGTAAGCTCTAATTTTAAAAGTTCAAAATTCAAAAGTACTCCACTTTGAGTATTTTAATTTGCAGTTCAGTTTTTATACCTTCAAATGACAAAATTTTTGTCTTCTAGAGTTTGAATCTATCAATTTCGGTGGCCGTGACCAATTCATTCTTAATTGTTCAATTTTGATTTGCAGTCAAAAAGTTGTTCTTTTTTGACCTAGGATGTCAAATATTGAGAATATCGAAAATACATAATTTTAACCCTCTGCCTGGTCATTTGACCGTTATCGTTAAAAATCGTCAAATGAGGCATGTAGAAAGGGAAGAACCAATAGTAGTGCTCATTCACGTAACGTGATGCGTGTAAGTGCGACAGAGCTGTATCGTATAGCTATTTCGAGGGGCACATGTGCCCCTCGATAGAAACTTTTTAAATAACAATAGGAAACGTGAAACGATTCCTGGCGAGTCCACAGACTTTAAGGGATTTTAAGGTATTTCAAGGAATTTCATATGATTCGAGGATTCTAATAAATAGCCAACGATTTCAAGGGATTTCAAAGATTTATAGGGATTTAAACCTTTTTTTTAGATAATTTTAATGAATAAGTTTAATTAAAATTGTATTCAAGGGCTTTCAAATGATTTATACTTTCAAAATTGATTTCTACGTTTTCCAAATATTTTAAGGGTTTTTGAGGTATTCTAAGGGATTTCGAATAATATAAAAGATTTCAAGGGATTTCTTGCGAATTTTGGAATATAAATTAACAATAGGAAACGTGAAACGATTCCTGGCGAGTCCACAGACTTTAAGGGATTTTAAGGTATTTCAAGGAATTTCATATCATTTGAGGATTTTTTTTTAAACCAAGGATTTCAAGGGATTTCAAAGATTTTTAGGGATTTATACAATTTTTTGTATATAACTCTTATGAATAAGTTTAATTAAAATTATATTCAAGGGCTTTCAAATGCTTTATACTTTTAAAATTGATTTCTAACTTTTTCAAATATTTTAAGGGATTTTGAGGGATTCTAAGGGATTTCGAATGATATAAAAGATTTCATGGGATTTCTTGTAGATTTTGGAACATAAATTAAATAAAAGGAAACTTAAAATGATTTCTAGCGATTCCAAAGATTTTAAGCTATTTTAAGCTATTTTAAGGCATTTCATATGATTTAAGGATTCTAATAAATAGCCAAAAATTTGAAGAGATTTCATAGATTTATAGGGATTTAAACCTTTTTTTAGATAATTTTAATGAATAAGTTTAATTAAAATTATATTCAAGGGCTTTTAAATTATTAATACTTTTTAAATTGATTTCTACGTTCTCCAAATATTTTAAGGAATTTTAAGGGTTTCTAAGGGATTTCGAATGGTATAAAAGATTTCGAAGGATTTCCTGTAGATTTTGGAACATAAATCAAATAAAAGGAAACTTCAAAGGATTCCTAGCGATTCCAAAGATTTTAAGGGATTTTAAGGTACCTAATATGATTTAAGGATTCTAATAAATACCTAAGGATTTGAAGAGATTTCAAAGATTTATAGGCATTTTACCTTTTTTGTAGATAACTTTAATGAATAAGTTTAATTTAAATTATATTCAAGGGCTTTCAAATGATTTATACTTCTAAAATTCATTTCTACCTTTACCAAATATTTTAAGGGATTCTAAGGGATTTCGAATGATATAAAAGATTTCAAGGGAGTTCTTGTAGATTTTGGAATATAAATCGAATAAAAGGAAACTTCAAAGTATTCCTAGCGATTCCAAAGATTTTAAGAGATTTTAAGGTATTTCAAGGAATTTCATTTGAGGGATAACAGCAAAAAAAAATTATTCTGCTAAATAAAAATTTTCTCTATGTGCGCTATTTGGAGGTTAGGATTTGTTTTTGAGGTATCTGCCATTTCGATAATGTCAGTCTCTGTCTTACCTCAAAATATACACGTATTAATCAAATTCAGCAAAATAAAATTTTTTGAAATGATTCCACGACAGAAGAGTTCGGGGACGTCCATTAGCATGTTCGCTATCATTCCCCAAATTGTTAAGGCAAAATCTTTATTATTGTAGGAAAAAGGCCGGGGGAACCTAACACTACTAAAATCGATAATTTTCTAAGTATCACATGTCCTTAAAGGGTGAATTTGAATGTCGTATGACGCCTTTTTCTTTCAAGTTATGCATTTGCGTTTTAATTTCTTCTTTGTGACATTGGGGAGGACGATCAGATTTAACATTTACTATCTTGCCGGTTTTTTAAATTATTGCATGTTCTACTAAATCGGTACACGGGAATGGGTCTCCTTCAAGGTTAAAAATGTCACTGTATCCTGCTACCATTTTCCATAAATACGGACGTTCTTTTTTTTCTATGTGTTCTAATCTCATTTTGTTTCATAGATCCTGTATCCGTTTTGCCTGATTTCTTTCTAAACTAGTGACACTGACTTTACTTGTTTCTTTAATTTGATCTATTTTATCATACTCTAAGCTATTTGGTATTTTGAAGGTTTTTTCCCCAAATGTTCCGTCCTCATAAAGGGGTATTTTTTGTTATCCAGATAAAGGACATCTTTAGTTGAATGATATTTATCAAATGCATTAAAGAATTTTCGGCTGACGATACCTTCTTCTGGTAAAGGAAAATCATTATCAATTATGTGAAATAAATGCTACTTCCCTAAGTATGGTATTCTTACTGCTTGATAAGAATAATTAATATCTCTCCCCATGGCTGAACGTTTTCTCATTTCAAATGGTGTCATAACTATGGGTACTTCAGAATGTTTAATGATATTAATAGAGGCTCCCGAATCTACCAGCAATCTATAGATGCGTCCATCAGAATGCTTTCCATGCATGGATTGTAATCGTTCGCTGATTGCTGAAACTCTGCAGATTATTTGTAGCTGTTGATTTCGGGCTGCAGGTACCGGTACGTTCCTTATGGGTAGTCTAAGAATAATTGATTGTACCAGTCGAGGTGTTATTAAAACTTTCGTAAGCGAAAGTTCTCTGCTCAATACTGCAGCTTCCAGGGCTTCCTGTAAGGCTTGGTTCAAACTTTTGAGTTTTACGGGTCCGCTCTATTCCGGACGAATATTCTGATTGAATTGCATAAATCAATTCATTATATGCGCTTCTAAATTTTTGATTATAAAACTGTACTGAATCATGATTTTGCCTGATTGTTTAATATTTAATTCCTAATAATAATGTGATTGCCACTGTAGGTACTAAAATTTGCCTACAATTTGACAATTACCCACATAAACTTTGAATTTTAAGAGAACACTCATTCTCGTACAATATATACGAAGTATTTACTCAAATTTATACGACTTTTGACTTCAAAACTTTGAACTTAGAACAGCCTCATAGTAGCAGGATATTTCGGAATATCCCATTTATGTCCACAGATATCCTGGAGACATCTGAGTTCTGTTACGTCAACGCACAAACGTAATATCCCCGGGATATGCACACAATATCCTAGAATGTTTTTGAGGTATTAAAAAGTCCCACGAGTGATATCTCCAAAATAAAAATATCTTTCTTGGTACATTTTACTATACGAAAAGCATCTCAGGGCTATCGAAATATTCATCTAGACGACATATCCCAAGGATGTCTCCAGTATATCCCAGTGCACAAATGGTGTATGTAAAAATATCCTGTTGTTGCTAGAGACATGTTTTTGAACACATCTTCACAACAAAGCTATTAAAATGTTCGCTCTTTTACTTCTACATAGACCAAATCCTTTTCATCATCTTAGTACGACTTGGAAAGAAGAAAATTTTAAATAAATTCTATAAACAAACAGCTGTGGTTTTTGAGTCAAATATTAAATTAGAAAAAATTTCATCGCCTGTAGGGGCATCGTTCTTATCCACATCTGCTGATTCTACTTGCGAATGATTTCCTAAATGCGCCTGTAGGGCTGAAGACAAACTGATGAATAACGACTCGATAGGATCTGCTTTTCTCCCTGCTTAAAATGACAGATTGAATCCGATAGAGTCAGATACAAAGCCGGATAAAGGTGTGAATAGCCCACGGCGGATTTTGTTTCTTTTTTATCTGGATCTCTTTCGGTTCCTAAAATCTTAAATGGAAAACTAGCCACTCTATCCAGATTTTAATCTGGATGACACATGGAAAATAGTATTTTATCTGGCCCTATGTGGTTCTTTGTTGGAACTTACATTAGAAGATTGTTTTCGTTTAAGTCTAGAAACGGTTTTCTATCTAGATCTATCACGCTTTGAAGCGAACATCGGAAACAGAAAACTGAATTATTTGGCCTGCGGAATCATATGCGGCCCTATCTGGAACTTTGGCTCAGCTTACATTGGAAGAATGTTTTCGTTCAAGTCAGAAGAAGTCTGAAGAACCGAACATCGGAAATAGAAAGTTGAATTATTTTCCCGACGGAATCTTTTGCAGCCCTATCAGGAACTATGTCGGCACTTACATTAGAAGACTGTTTTCGTTTAAGTCTGAAAACGGTTTTCTATCTGGATCTATCCGGCTTTGAAGCGAACTTTGGAAACAAAAAATTGAATTATTTGGCCGACGGAAACGTTGTGGTTCGACTAAGAAAGCGAACTTTTGCGAGCAGTAAAAGAAGTGATCTCTAGAGAACGAAAGCAGAGTGTAATGAAATGTATGCAGACTTAGGTGGTCAGTGTATCATATGTTTTCTAAAATCAAAACATTTAAACACGTCTGGATTTTATCTCGAGTCCTCGCTCGCTCGCTACTCGACGCCAGAATAAAGTGATAAGAATCCCAGGCACATAACCTACCATGGGAAAGGCTTGATTCATTTAGATACTCTCTTACCTATATTATTCGATTGGCTTAAAATATTTTTTGATTTTAATTTCATCTTCCTCTTTATCCTTGAGTTCTGGAAAATTCTACATTGTAATCAACACGTTTGGGATATAATTTTTGCTACGCAAAATGTAATACTTCATGAAAATAACGTTGAACTTGTTTACCAAAAAATTGTGCAGTTTAGTTTGATGCCATCATCAAGAATGTAAGGAGAGGAATTTTAAGTCAAATATGTCATCTATAAGGAAGCCATAAATCAAATTTAGCTAGCCAAAACAGGATTCGATACATATCCCTCCGTATCAAATTTCATCTGTACACCTGCACCTTTTTGCGCATTAAACAAATATTTTATCTGTAAGGAAGCAATAAATCATCCCCGAAATAACTATATGACGCGGTAGAAATTGCCAAGACAAAGCAAAATATAACCTCGAAAGTATTTACGCAAAAAATGCTTGAGATAAGAAATAACCTTGAAACTGCTGTTACTTGAATTTGGCTGGCACAATTGCGCAATATTACTCTGTGACGTCATCAAGGAATTGTTGTAGGAGCTTTTAGCATGAACAAAATACATGCATATCTATACTCCGTCATGTAAAAGTGGCTCAAAAAAGTGAGATTCAGAATGTATGTATATATATATGTACATCTGACTTGCACTTGCGCACCTGCTTTGGTAAACAAATGGCTTGGTATCTACTGTAATGAATTACAAGGTGGTGTCTGGATACAAAAGTGGTTCAAATCACTATCCAGAGTCCGTCTTGCAATTCATATCCAGACTCCGTCTTACTTTTTGGTCCAGAACGCAGCCTATACATCTACTATTGTGAATCAATTTGTTGCTTATTCTGCAAAAATTATTCATAATAAAATGGATTTCTCTTCAATTTTAATTTAAAAAGTAACCACAGCTCTTTAAACGCCTGTAGGGTAGCTAAGTCAGCGCCAACAATTTAATACTATTGGGAAATAGTTTGAATTTCAATTCAATATTAGCGAAAAATCTTATAGTAAACAATTAATTTTAAACTGAAGATCGACATTTTTGATTAAAATGAATTGATATTCACTGCTTTTTTCATAAACATTGCCCAAATAACTTCGAGATACCCAATATTGTCGAAACGGGAAATTCAAATCCAGAAAAATATGCTGGAAAATAAAGTTGTAATTCTGACACAATATTGCGTTACAAAAAATTAAAATACGGAAAAATATGTCGGAAGAGAAACTAAAATCTGGTAAAATTTGTCGAAATAGAAAATTAGAATTCTGCTAAATATGCCGGAAGATAAATTAAAATCCGGCAGGGTATGACGGAAGAGAAAATCAAAATCCGGAAAAATATGCCAGAAGAGAAAATCAATATACAGCAAAATATGCTATATATGTCCAGCAAAATTTTGTAGAATAGAAGATTAAAATTTCGAAAAAATTGCAGATAGAGAAATTAGAATTTTGTAAAACTTGTCGAAACGGGAAATTCAAATCCAGAAAAATATGCTGGAAAATAAAGTTGTAATTCTGACACAATATTGCGTTACGAAAAATTAAAATACGGAAAAATATGTCGGAAGAGAAACTAAAATCTGGTAAAATTTGTAGAAATAGAAAATTAGAATTCTGCTTATTATGCCGTAAGATAAATTAAAATCCGGCAGGGTATGACGGAAGAGAAAATTGAAATCCGGAAAACATGCTGGAAGAGGAAATGAAAATATGGCGAAATATGACAAACATCTCCAGCAAAATTTTTTGAAGTAGAAGATAAAAATTTCGCAAATAATGCCGGAAGAGAAATTGGAATCCGGTAAAATATGCCGGAAGAGAAAATCAAATTTCGGCAAAGTATGTGGAAAGAGAATAATAAAAGATGAAAACTAGACTCTGTTAACATTTTCCGAAATACAAAATGAAAATCCCGCAAAATATTCTGGAAGAGAAAATCGAAATTTGGCAAAATATGGATAAAGAGTAAATTGAAATCCTGCAAAATATGCCGGAAGAAAAAAATAAAACAAGTAAAATATGCCGGAAGAATAATTGAAATCCGGGAAAATATGGCGAAAGAGAAAATTAAAGTTCAGCAAAATATGCCGCAAGGTAAATTAAACTCCGGCGAAATATGGCGGAAGAGAAAATTAAAATTCGGCATAATATGCCGCAAGTGAATTTAAAATCTGGCAGAATATGCTGAGAAAGAAAATTATATTTCGACAACATGTACCAAAAAATAAATTAAAATTCGATCAAATAATGCCGGAAGAGAAATTAGAGTCCGGTAAAATATGCCGGAAGAGAAAATTAAAATTAGGCAAAATATGTTGACAGAGAATTATAAACGTGGAAAATTAGACTTTTCTAAAGTTTGTTAAAATAGAAAATTACAATCTCGCAAAATATGCTGGAAAATAAAGTTGTAATTCTGACACAATATTGCGTTACAGAAAATTAAAATACGGAAGAATATGTCGGAAGAGAAACTAAAATCTGGTAAAATTGGTACTACTATCCAACCGAGCAATTCACGCCTACCCCGAAAGGGAAACGGCTTAATGATATAATAATAATAATAATATTACAATTCTTATTCGCTGTGCATTCGAACCCCCTACCTACAAATTTGTAACTCATACGAAAACCTCGCAGCTAACTTAACTCGGAGTATAAAAAAAAATCTAAAATATAAGCTACAGCTATGCAGGGCCGCATGACAAATTTTTGTGACATATTTTATAAAAAATTTTTTTGCTTTTAAAATTTTCATACTTTACGGGTTAAGAATTTCTTCTTTTCTATCGAATGAATGCTTTTTGAAACAAATTTGCTGTTTTTCTAGAATATCGATAATTTGACAATTCTAGTTTCATAATTTCGGGAATTTAAAATTTCCGGAGTTTTATATTTATAATGTCGGGAATTTCAAGATTATCAAATTTCGAAACTTTAGTTTTAAATGTAGGGAATTACAAATTTCGGGATCTTCATCACTTTTAAAATTTTATAATTATGGAAATTTTAAATGTCGCAAAATTTTGTAATCGCAAATTCTTTGTTGGTTATAGGTTCTAGTAGATTCAAGATTAATAAGAAGTTAGATAGCTATATAGAATAAGTTTATATAAGTTATATAAAGTTAAATAAGTTATAAATCACTGATAAATTATTATTCACTAATCGTTATTCACTAACTGGCGTTAGGGTAGAGTGGGGCGAGATGAGCATAGGGGATAATATGAGTCACTTAATTTTCTCGCTATCTATGATTTCTTTCGTAACTGTTCTTTGCACTAATATCAGGAAGAACGTTATCAAACTTCTTTTAACAAAATTTCCGCCTAATGTTGAATAAATTTGAAAAAAAAAAACGAAAATAAAAATGTTATTCTACTATTTTGCATTTGTTTAGAAAGTCCAAGAATCACACAAAATCACATATTAGATGTTTTTCCAGAGGCTATTTCAAAAGCTTATTTATTAAACATTAGGTTTTCAACAGATTCTTATATAATTGTAAAACAGAAATAGGTAAAATTTTTATTTCACTGGCAATTGTCATATGGGGCGGAATGAGCAACTGTTCTGGGGCGGTATGAGCCACCTCTTCCTGTGCATTAATCTAACCTCTTAGTGTAGCAGTTAGTCGGTCAAAATGCAAAGTTTTATTATATGTGTGTTAATTATGGTGCAAACGTATAAAAAACTAATCTTGTCGAAAAAAATACTCACAAAAAGTTTTACGGCTGTACTGTTATGGCTCTGTATTAAAATATAATCTGAGTTGCTGACAATCAGAAAAGAGCACGGTTTTTCTAGTATATTTCTTAAGTAACTTTGTTTGAAAACTCGTGAAATGCTATAAAAATAAGAAAAACATTGTTATTGTTGAAAACCCCCCCCCCCACACACACACACAATCTACACCAACCCAACCTTTTGGAAATTCACCCACTCATTTGGGTAGGGGCCCCTAATTTTCGTATACGGTGTGTTCGCCCGTGAATTGTCACATTTGGTGTTTCATTACCGGCCGACTTGAGTCATAACGGGTGGTAGTTTTTATCTTTCTCGCTTTGAGCGCGCAGAAGAAAATTCGAGCAAAGTTACTGCCTGACCTGCGCCCTGCGTCGCTAAGTAGTAGAACACATTACCACAACGATGCTATCGACGACAATTTATTTCTTTTAATTCTTGCATGAAGAATAGAATTTTTTTCGAAAAAGTACAACTTTTCCGAGAGTCTCTATATTCTTTAGAGTATGTATACAGAAAATTAGACAAATTGACTTCTCCGTTGGCCTGAATCCAAAAGGGCGATTTACACTCGATTTCCACTAGGTGTGAGAGCTTTTAAATCGCTTCCTCAGGCTTGAATTTTAGCCCATGTATTACAAATGACATGTTTCCTCCTACACGGATGAACTGTTCGATGTAATATTTGAACCACATTTGAACCTCATTTATGCGCCTGGAAACGAGCAATCCGCCACCTGGAAAGTATCCACGATGAACCGAAAACAGGCGCTCCCAATTTGAAGAGAACAGCTGGGTACTGGAGTGGAAAATATTTCGACGATTCTTGAGGCCCGGGGGGTCACTCGTATCTCTTCCGACCTTCCTATTGTGAGAGCGTTACATGATTCGAGACGGTTGAACAAAATTGATAATTATTAAAATATTAAGAAATTGAATTTCCATATGCTGCATTAGATTCCTTACATAATGACGAGACGATTAAAAAAAGAGAAAAAAATCGGTTAACCCGTTTAATTTCTGTTCGTAGTTTTGGTAATTTTTCATTTTATTTAAGATTACCTTCAATATTGAGAATATTGCCCCATCAAAACCGCGACGAAAATGAATGTCGAAGTATCCAGAAAATATAAATAATTTACAGGATCCGTCAGTTTATCATAACTAAGGGTTTTTTTCCGTTTCTCCAATTATTATGCCTGATTTAGAAAACGTTGGCAAACTATATAACAAGATATTCTTAAACATATTAGAACCATCAATTATTAAAGTAATGAAATAATACAGATAATCCGGATATCTCCGGAACAAAATAAGATAAAACGATTTTTTCAAAAGTGCTGAACAGGTTATTCAATTCCGCGTCAAATGAGCCCTAATAATTACAGTAGCTTTTGGCAAATTGAGCTCTGACAATATATAGGAATATAATGGTCATAAATCGAAAGTCACGACTGACCAAACAGGTGTATAAAGGTAAAGTAAATGGCAGAATGCCCAGAGGTAGACCGTCGAAAGAATGGTTAGACAGTGTTGAACGATGTTTTCTCGCGTAAATTTCCCGCTCTTGCTTACCTTCTAGGACAGAAGGAGCAGAAGTGGATTACGTACACGTTCCAGTTGCGTCGGGATTGGTTGCTTTAAGAAGCCATTATCATAGTTTCTGGAGCCTAAAACTTCTCTTATGTACAACAAAGAAACACTTTGCAAACTTTTCTTTCCAATTATCTTCATTGAAAATATATGTAAACACACTGAAATAAAACGATTGAACTCTAGTTGCTATTATAAGTTTATGTTGCGAAGTTTGTCGCCCGAAAGCACTTCTAGAGATATTTCGTATCTACGGAGCTACGCACAGTTGTCCAGAAAATAATTTTTTCGGTAAAATTCGTCCAGAGGTCACATTTTCTACTCGATTTCAAGTTTATTTTTTTAAATTCTCATCCAGAGATGGTATTAGATTTGTGTGAAATTTGACGCCCCCCCCCCCCGTTTTTTGTTGAATTGCAACGTTTTGAGACCCCCTAAAACCAAAAATCAGGTTTTTACGAATGTGTCTGTCTGTCTGTCGGTCTGTCTGTATGTATGTATGTATGTATGTCTGTCTGTGAGCACGATAACTTTCGAAAGAATTGAGTTATTGGATTGGCCTTTGGTATACTCTTTTAGTCTCGTGAGCAAAAGGTCGAGTTCGTTAGCCAGCCATTTTGGATGAAAATTCGAAAAGTGAGCGCATTTTGAAAATTTTTGAGGCAATTTTTTTCACATATCGAAAATTATATGTGCGCCTGTTCATAGTACTCAAGAATTCAAACAATTTATTTCCATGACATTTTTTGATGAAATGAAAATTTTCAGACTTAAAGCATTTTCAAAATCCAAAAGAGAAAACTGAAATTAACATTTTCAGCTAAACAACGCAACACATGGAAAAAAGTCATGAAAAAAAAGTGTTTTTTTTTGCACGCCCTACAGGATTATTATAACGACTTTTTGAATTTTCTTTAAAAATCGAAAATTCTCATTTTTATTGCACAAAAAATAATGAAAAATCAAAAATTTAATTCCACGGTCAAACGATGCCAGATACGACAAATGATGATTCAACAAAAACTGTGCACTCTAAAAAGAGCTACAAATTTGTTTCAAGTCACTTTTGGATAGGATGTGTATTTTCCGTTTTATTCGTAAAAAATAACATTAATAGTGAATAAATCAGCCCGAGTAGTGGGCACATTCTCATCAAAACTTTGATCATTTCTTTTTTTTCATCTGGTGTGTGGGTTTTCAAAATATTTAATTTTTTTTATGTCCTCAATACTATTTGTAACTATCAAAACAATAAAATAACCATCATTAATGCTCATGGTACTTGAAAATTCGTATTTTTACATTCTCATCCAGAGAAGGTATTATGGGGGGGGGGGTGTTGTCAAAAGTCCACGATTGTTCACGAGGGGTGCCGGGGGTTCTAGCCAAAATCCATGTGGACGCACGTTCTCCAGCACCTGCGGATTTCTTTTAAGAAAAAACATGAGAAACTGGAAAATTTACACTACTGCACTAATTGGAGATACAATTCGTCAAACCTAGCAACTTGTAAGTGGAGAACAAGGAAAAGTAAATTTTTTGACGTATTTAGCGCTTGTTTAATATATTTTTCATGTAAAATACTCTGTATATTTCTTATGCTTTTGGTCCATGTTATCAAAAAGTAGAAATTTACCAAATTTTTAAACAATTCAAGAAATGTTCGCAAAGATATTATAAGGGGAAGTAAAAGTGATTATTTGTTTCTAATATACAAAAAAATAAGGTTCAAATGGGCTCATATGCACCAGAAAAATGTTCTGAATTTCTTGAAAATTGCCCAAGACATAGAAGTTATAAAATTTTGCAAAGTGATGACCAACAAAATAAAAAGTTTTTAATCAGCAGTGATGAAGGGCCTTTCGTATAGGGTTTCAAA
Source organism: Andricus grossulariae (assembly GCA_011634705.1). NCBI lineage: Eukaryota > Metazoa > Arthropoda > Insecta > Hymenoptera > Cynipidae > Andricus > Andricus grossulariae. The sequence goes on from JAABKJ010075445.1 coordinate 183,493,859, forward strand.
TGCGCTCATATGCGCCATAAAAATTTTCTGCATATCTTGAAAATTGCCCAAGATATGGAGGTCATAACATTCTGCAAAGTGATGACCAATAAAATAGAAAGTTTTTAATCCGCAGTGATCAAGGTACTTTCGTATTGGGTTTCAAATGCGCTCAGATGCGCCATAAAAATTTTCTGCATATCTTGAAAATTGTCCAAGATATGGAGGTCATAACATTCTGCAAAGTGATGACCAACAAAATGAAAAGTTTTTAATAAGCAGTGACGAAGGGGATTTCGTATAGGGTTTCAAATGCGCTCATATGCGCCATGAAAAATTTCTGGATTTTTTTTTAATTACCCAAAATATGGAGGTCATAAAATTTTGCAAAGTGATGACCAAAAAAATGAAAAGTTTTTAAGTTGCAGTGAAGAAGGGAGTGTCGTGTGGAGTTACAAATGAGGTGCGTTCTCCTAGCACCTCCACAACGGAATTTGTGATAGGGTTAGTTCCTAAGGATCGTGTCATTTTACTGTTAATATACTGGTGTCTTGAAAAGTTGTCTGTGGTGATTATTTTAAATATGAATTTTTTTGGCGGTTTTAGATAAAGGCGGCTGAAGTGTGTTTCGTTCAATGTGATAGGGTTTGTTCCTAGGGGTCGTGGAATATTACCGTGAAGATAGATATATTAACTAGAGTTTTGCAAAGTTGCTTGTGATGACTATTTTTAATTTGAAATTCTTTTGGCGGCTTTGGTTAAAGGCAGCTGAGAGTTGGTTCGTCAAATGTGATAGGAGTAGTCCCTAGGGGCTGTGTAATATCACGGTGGAGTTATATATATATATATATATATTTTGTTTTCAGGAATTACAATAGGAGCATTTTGTGGTATTTGTCCAAATTTTATCGTAAGATTCTTGGTTTATTCTCAAGAATTTATACATTGTCTGATAGATCTGTTCATTTCTTCATTTGTTTCAAACGGCCCAGCTTTTTTCTGCTGATTTTTTTTTTCAAATTTGTTACTAATATGTCTTTGAGAGGAGAGATATTTTTCTTTTGTAAATAAAAATTAACCTATTTTACTAAAACAAGACAGGATATAAAAAAGTTGAGAAGGCAAAGTTATTCTTTTCAGTATGTGAATCAACAGGAGGAACAAATTTGTCTAAAAAATTGTCCTTCTAGTTAAAATATTTGAAGATATTAATCAATATGTCACATTTACACAACAGTAATTCTTGAAATAGTGACTCTATATCCTGGCTTACTATTGTCTTATTGTAAAAGCAAATATTATAATATCAAATTTTACAACCGAAAGTTTCTCTCTGTATAAAACTTACAAATTATTCAAATGAAATTTTCAATATTGATGACAATTCGAAAAGTTATATACTTTTCAAAATTTTAAAAATTGAAAAAAAATTAATTTTTTTGATAGATTATGAAATTTTATTCAAAGTTTTCACTAGATATCAAATATATTTAGAAACCATTTTGTTTATCAGTTTAAGAAATTTTCGTCAAATTTTCTGGTACACGACAAATATACTTGCAAATTATCTAATGAGCATTTTCAACATTTCCAAAGAATGATGAAAAAAAGATTTTTGTTGTAAATTGACGAACAGCAATTCAAATTTTTACTAGATATAAAATATCTCTCAAAAATATTCTTATGGAATTTTGTTATTAGAACAACATTAAAAAAGTTATATCATTTTGCTCTATCGGTTTTTTCTTATATCGGGTCTTGCTTTTGCAAAAATGGTAAATTTTCATTTGTCAAGAGATGAAAAAATTTTATTTTAACTATAACATGGGTACAACATAAATTCTAATGGGATATATCCACCATATCATTATCAAATTTTTCGAAAATAAAGATTTAAAAACTTTGCTGTTTTTAAGAAAATTAGGTTAGCAAATTTTCAGAAAAACCGCCGAAATTTCATCACTTTTTGAATTATAAAAGGCAGATTTTCTTGAATGAGTATAATTCTGATTCAATCAACTTGAAATGCATTTCGTGCATTATAACCTTACTAGCCTATTATGTGCGCGCGCAAGCACGTTGTCTTTTGTATTCATTTTTCTTATATACTCAATTTTCGAATAACTAGTTATTGGTTGACATTTTTTGAACATCAAATTCTTCCTGAAATTATATTCTCAAAGAATGTAGTCAGTGAATCCATTTAGCGTAGAATTTACTGTTACTATTAATAATAGTAAATTGTTCTCCAAGACTTCGAGAAACGAACTATATTCGTGATCGAATTCTCGGCTTCTTCCGAATACAACATCACTGCATATTTTTAATTCACTTGAAATCTTTGCAATACACGTTGAATTACTTTAACTTTCTTCGAATATTTTAAATCCTAAAGAATTCTATAGGATTCTACAGAATAAAAAACACTTCAAGGAATTCAAAATAATTCAATGCGTATTCCAAAGATATCGAAAGAATTCAGAAAACTGAAAAATAATTCAGAAGACTATTTGAATACAAAATATTTCAGACAATTCAAAAGAATTTAGGAGAATTCAGATCATACGAAAGAATTGTAGACATTCAAAATAATTAACAGTGTATTGTAAAGGTTTTAAGTGAGTTCAAAAAAACTTCAAAAGAAGTCAAAGGAGTACATGTGGATTCTAGGAATTCGTTTGAATTCTACAAAATATAACATACTCAAAGGAAGTTAAAATAACTCTACGTGTATTCTATAGATTTTAGGAGACCTCAAAAAATTCTAGCGCATGCTTCCGATTGGTTAATCTTTAATTGTTAATTACTCAATCATTATTAACTTCACAACAAATTTTTATTATTACCTTCAACTCCATTTTTTATGACTAATTCAAAAATATAAAAATGTACCTTGAGGACTCTGATACCCTGTATATATGTTAGAGTTTGTCATAAGGACAACGATGTCTCACGACTGTGATATAGGTGGTTACAGTCTGCTGCGAACACAATACGATAATCCGGAAAAAGTCTTGCGCACCCTGAGGACACGGAGCGAGCCGAAGACGATCGCCTTCTGAATTTTCTCCGCAAGTGTCTTAGTAGTTTGTTGACACGCAGCGATGCTTTCCAGGCCGTTAGCCAGTGAAACCTTGGCTACTCCAAAAGCGCCGATGATCAAGAGGATTGGCTTAACAGAATATTCCGGGTATAACCATCGCAACTGCCTTATAAGGTCTTTATACCTGTCTTTCTTTTCATTCTCCTTGGCTATGATATTTCTGTCAGCTTTTGATCACCCAGAAGGCAGCTGAGTTGCCCGCCTTCGGCAGAAGCACTGTGCGGCCTTCCACTAATCACTTCAGATTAGGCTCTTCCGACTTTAGATATGAGGTGAAAATGCTGGCCAAATGCTTGCGGATTGAAGGAAACTTCTCATACTAGAGGGTCTTGATACCACATGGTCCCGGAGCGCAATAGTTCTTTATGCCTTTTAATGCATTTTTCACCTCTTCGATAGTGATAGGTGGGCATTGCTTCTCAGGTGTTACAAGGGCACTGCACAGCTTCTTGAAGCTATTTATATTCTTTGAGTGTTCTTTTAGTGGATGCTGGACTTCGTAGACTTCTCTCCAAAATGCCTCGAAAGTTATTCTAGTATGATTAATTACATTTAGCAATAGATTTTCATGAGTCTTGACTTTCTCTTATTTCTTGTCTTGAGTTGTTCATTCTTGTTTGTTCATAACGGATTTGCCTTTAGACCCACACTTGTTTCTCAGGTATCCAGAAGGTAGAATCGTATTTTCGTTGCTGTTCCCGCTTGATCTAATTTTTCTTACCTTCATAAGGGTGCTGCGTGAGCACCGAAACGTTGGTGAATATTATCCATGCTTTTTTATTGTGATTTCAAAGTAATCAAAATAAAAAAAGACGAAAGAAATAAAAAAGAAAAGTAAGTGGATTTGGTTGGTTGCCCTCTCATTTTTCTTTCCTCTTTTTTATTTTTGTCCAAAGAGACAAATTTGTATTTTGTTTTCAGGAATTACAATAGGAGCATTTTGTGGTGTTTGTCGAAATTTTATCCTAAGATTCAAGAAGTGTTGGACGTTAAATGGGATTCTGAATTTGATTTTAATCTAATTTAGGATTCTTAAATTTCAAAATAGTTTCACCGCTCAAAAAAAGAGGTGAGCCCGAGGCTGTGTAATTAAAAATAGAAAAATTATCAAAAGAAATTTAATAAAAGAACATAAACCTTCTACTTACTTGAATATAATACTGAAAGTCTTCGGTTCCTGAGAAAAGTATTTTTCTAAGACGGTATTTGCTTTAGACTTTAAATCATCCATGTTTGCTTTAGTCACAATTTCGACTGGAAGTAATCTTAACAAAAACTTGGAACGTTGCTTTTTAGTGGTGTACACATCCTCTATGATTGACAACGCTAGCTTCAATGGATCAGGAACACTGGTTTGTATGAAAAGTGTATTTTTTACACCAGTTTCCACCGCCTATAAAATAGAAAAGATACATGTAAAATTCAAGTATTTTCCTCATGCTTCAGATATTCTCAATCAGGAAATATAGTAGATTCGGGGTGGTCACTAAAATTTGGGTACGTATACGCTCATTTTTTGGCTTAAAAGTATTTTTAATATTGTTTAAAGAAAGAATTGTAATCCTTTTTAGACATACAATCATGAGAATTCTCTCTATTTTTCTATTTGTTAATATAGTAGACCGATTTCACATGAAATCGGGCAATCTGACCCTGATGATGTTACGGAATCGTTACGGTTTGAAATACATTACAGTAGAGTCTCACCTATTCCCCAACTCCCTTATTCCCTTACGCCGTTTATTCCCCGTCGGCCCTAGACGGTTATTTCCATTTGCGCAGTTTCGGAAACTCCCACCACGTCCCGGTATATTCTCCTCCGCACAGTGTCTGACAAATTAAAAAAAAGAGGCCCGAAGAGCGGGAAGCCTTGAATTGAGTATTGTTTCACAACGGCATCGGAATACGTCGCATTAATAATTATTGTATATTTGCAAAGTATCGTAGAAAATAGTTATTGGAATTACATTCTTTCTTGATACCCTGAACTCATTTATCCTATTCGCTGAAAAAGGCCAAGCTCATAATTTGCTTATGAAAATTGTTTAAATAATTAATAACTCTTGGAAACTTGCAAAGCATCATACAAAAAAGTCGTCGGAATGATATTTTTAGTCAATTCTGTAAAAAATGTAGCCTATTTGTTGAAAAAATAGCCAAACTCTCATTTTTTTAATGCAAATTGTTTAAATTATTATTATTTCTTGTAAATTTACAAAGCAATATAGAAAATGGTCATCAGAACGAGTTTTTATAGCATCGTAGAACAAATTAATCGAAAAGATATTCTTAGTTGACTCTTTAAAGAAATTGTGCCTATTCTTTAGAAAATAGCCAAACACTGAATATCATTATGAAAATGTTGAAATAATTAATAATCATTGTATATTTGCAAAGTATAGTAGAAAATAGTTCTTGGAATTACATTCTTTCTTGATAACTTGAACTAATTTATCCTATTCGTTAAAAAAAGGCCAAGATCATAATTTGCTTATAAATATTGTTTAAATAATTATTAATTCTTGGAAATTTGCAAAGCATCATACACAAAATTCATCGGAATGATATTCTTAGTAAATTCTGTAAAAAAATGTAGGCTATTTGTTAAAAAATACCCAAACTCTCAATATTTTAATAACAATTGTTTAAATTATTATTAATTCTTGTAAATTTACAAAGAAACATAAAAAATAGTCATCAGAAAGACTTTTCATAGCAGCACAGAAAAAAGTAATCGGAAATATATTCTTGGTTAATTCTATAAAATATTTAGCCTATTCGTTCAAAATAGACAAAATCTGAATTTGTAAATAAACATAGAAACAGTCTTCGGAAGGACATACTTAGTTGACTTCGTAAACAAATTGTGCCCATTCCTTGAAAAATAGCTGAACTCTGGATATATTGATAAACATGTTTAAATAATTCATAATTATTGTAAATTTTCAAAGTATCATATATAGGAAAGAGTTATTTGAAAAACATTTTTTATTGATTCCGTAAAAAAATTGAGCCTACTCGTTGAAAAATAGTCAAACTCTAAATTTGTTCATCAACATTGTTTAAATAATAATTAATTCTTTCAAATTTGCAGAGCATTATAGAAAAATGTCACCGGAAAGATATTTTTATCTAATTATGTAAAAAATTGACCCTATTCGTTGAAAAAATGCCAAACTCTAAATTTTCAAATCTAAATTGTTTAAATAATTAATAATTCTTTGAAATTTGCAGAGCATTATAGCGAAGTCACTGGAAAGACATTCTTACTTAATGCTTTAAAAAATGGAGCCTATTCGTTTGAAATATATTGAGAAAACGAAATGACATCGACAATAAAATCCAAAACTATACGTGTGGACGACGGTCAAATCGGACAAAATGTGCCTTAGTGTGACAGTTTCGCTAATTTTTACGAATTTTCAATTGTAAATTTTCAATTTATTTTCTTTCATATTACTGTAGGATAATGTCAAGAAAGACACTGGCACTTCTGGTTTTTCGAATTTTACATTTAAAACAAAATTGGAGCAAAAGGAAGTTTTTTTCCAGAAATGTCGATTTTCATATAAAATTAATGAAATGTGACAGCTTAAAAGTTGATATTATGAAATATATTTATCAAGCAAAATGAAATCAACAATAAAATTGAAATTACCCGTGCGGACGTGGGTCAAATAGGACAAAATCTGCCCTGAAATCGTGTCTATTACCTTATACGGTCCATTTTCCTATAAAATCAATTAAATGTGACAGTTTAAAAGTTGATATTATGATATATATTGACGAAACAAAATGAAATCAACAATAAAATCCAAAATTATCCACGCGGACGAAGGTCAAATCGGACCAAATGTCCCCGGAAATTGTGTCTATTACCTTATACGGTCCATTTTCATATAAAATGTATAATATGTGACAGTTTAAAAGTTGATATTATGATGTAAATTAACAAAACGAAATAAAATCAAAAACAAAATTCAAAATTATGTGTGCGGACGAGGGTCAAATCGGACCATATGTGCCCGGAAATCGTGTCTATTGACTTATACGGTCTATTTTCATATAATATCGATGACATATGACAGTTTAAAAGTTGATATTATGATATATATTGATGAAACAAAATAAAATCAACAATGAAATCCAAAATTATCCGTTTGGGCGAGGGTCAAATCGGACCGAATATGCCCGGAAATCGTGTCTATTACCTTATACGTTCCATTTTCATATAAAATTTATAAAATGTGACAGTTTAAAAGTTGATATTATGAAATATATTGACCAAACGAAATGAAATCAAGAATAAAATCCGAAATTACCCGTGCGGACGAGGGTCAAATCTGACAAAATGTGCCTTAGTGTGACGGTTTCGCTAATGTTTACGAATTTTCAATTTTAAATTTTTAATATATTTTTTTTCATATTACTGTAGGATAATGTCAGCGCAAGACACTGGCACTTCTGGTTTTTCGAATTTTACATTTAAGAAAAAATTGGAGCGAAAAGAATTTTTTTCCCAGAAATGTCGATTTTCATATAAAATTAATAAAATGTGACAGTTTAAAAGTTGATATTATGAAATATATTGACCAGACGAAATGAAATCAAGAACAAAATCCAAAATTATCTGTGCGGACGAGGGTCAAATCGGACCAAATGTGCCCGGAAATCGTGTCTATTACCTTAATCCACAAGTCTTTCTACTGTTTTTAGTAGGAAAGATGTTAGGCTCATGGGACGGAAATCCTTGGGTAAGGTATAACCTATCCTACCTGCTTTTGGAACAAAGACTACCCTCGTACCCCTCCATGCCGTCGGGACATGTGCCCATCCATAGGTATCAATAACATTATGAGACGAAATTTCAAAAAATGTGACGTACCCGGCTTACATATTACCTAGTGAATATAGATTGGTCTATCCTCAATGAGCAGACTAATGTTCACGAGGCGTGTAACCAGTTTTGTGCCAACCATTCGGAATTCCTGAAAGAACAAATAATAGTACTCGGACAAGTATTGAAACTCAACACTAAAGCAGATTTCAGACGTATTTAGAAACTATCGAAAACAATATTAACAAAGACCTTTCGCTTTTGAGAAATATTTCGCCAGTGTATATAATACAAAAAATCAGAAGAATAATCGCGAGATCGGGGGTAAATTGAATACATTCCATAATAACTGCCCATCAGAACCTTACCTCCTAACAACCGAGAAAGTAAAGAAAGCAGCTTTAAACTTTAAAGCGAAGAAGACCTCGGGAGTTGATGGCATACCTTGTTTTGTTATTAAGGACTATGCAGGTGCTCTGGCCGAACCTTTGCAAACAATTTATAACCTATCACTAATAACAGGTAAATTTCCCTCAAAGTGGAAATCAGCTAAAGTTGTATTTGTTTATAAAGCAGGTAATAAGTCTGTTTTAACTAATTATCGATCAATATCTATTATATCAAACTTTGCAAAGGTCTTTGAAATGGCTGTAAAGGAATATGTCCAAAGGTATATATCTCCAATTATATCGGAATTTCAACACGGCTTCATGCCCAAGCGATCATGCATAACTAATCTAACTTGCTTCACAGAATTTATTAATTCAGCCATACAAAGAGAGAATCAAGTAGATGTCATTTTCGCAGACTTATCAAAGGCCTCTGACAAAATAGACCATGAGATTACCAAAAGAAAACTAGTTGCGACATATTTACCGACAAGCTTAGCAATACTATTGTCAAACTTTAAATCGTTTATTCTGATCTTCGCTGACGACATTAAAATTTTTAGCGTAATAATAAATTTCAGCAAGGCTGACATTCTTCAGAAAGATTTAGAATCAGGAATTTAGATTTAGGTCCCACTGGGAGCAACTGTCATCTAAAAATGACACCGGTTCCCAGTAGGACCGCGGTAAATCCCACTCATGGCCACGTCTCATAACCGTGAGATGGGTGGTCACAGGACACGACGAAATTACAACGACAGGTCGGTGAAACCCTCGTGTGTTTTGAGGACACGAAGCGACCCAAGAATGACAGCTTTCTGCATCCATCTCGCAAGTACCGTGGCATATTTTTATAAAAAAACAACTCATTTTAATTATGGTGTCAAAATTTAATAATCAACGTTTCGGCTCGGCTTTGAGCCATTCTCATGATCTAAACAAATAATTCTATAAAACGTAATAAAATGAACAAGTAATATGAACAAAGTCGAAAGAAACGAAATTAATAAATATATAAAGTTTGGTAACAATAAAAACATTACCATAAGTCGAAAAAAGTTGTCGGAAAAACATTAATAATAAAATTGATGTAACGTCCATTATTTCGTCGTCAATAAAATAATTTTTAGTAAAGACAATCCAGTCAAGAATTGAAATATCTTCAAATCTCGAGCAACATATTAAAGATCCACACATGTGTACAACATTTTTAAAATGAGTCGAAAGCAACACTTTATGACGATGACATGAACATACATTGCACGAACAGACTGGTGTTGACAATAAGCAAACCTACAAATTCACTTTACAATTATAATGATGGTAACATCAAAACGAACCTAAATGAGGCAATCATGAAAATTTTCAAATAACTTGAAAGAAAGACAAGTGTAAATGAATAAGAAACATGATCAAAATTATATCAATATACTTTGATGAATTTTATTAATGTTTAAAGTTTCGATCTGTAAATTTATCGATTTTTTGTGGAATTCATTAATGAAAATGAACTCCAAAATACGCCTCTTAAATAGGTGTTTTTCCCTTGCCAAAATTTTAATGTTTTTAAAATTGAAATCAAAATGATGGTCAAAATTCCAGGCATGTTGTGACAAACCTGTATTTTTATTACCCACTACACAACCTCTTTTGTGTTCAGCTATTCTATCTTTTAATCTCCTGCCGGTTTCACCAATACAAATATTATTGCAGCCTTTACAAGTGATACAATAAACGGCACCCGACAAACAATCAATACTATCAAAATCTTTCTTTTTATTTATCAAAAATTTATCTAAAGAAGAAACAGTGTTAAAATAAACATTTATGTTGAATTTTCTTGAAGAACCCTTCAAACGTTTAGATAAACCTTCAATATAGGAAAGAGTAACTTCAAGGTCTGTATTGACATATGAATTAATCAATTTTTTCTTTCTACTACTACTATTATAAATTTCAAAAGTTCTTTCTTCTATAATTTTGTCAATTAATTGCAGAGGGTAGTTATTGAGCAATGGCGTAGTTTTCAATTGATTATTATTTTCTTTTCTATATTTAACGTCACTCAGCTTTATGCATCTATCTATCAAGCCTTTCATCAGACCAACTTTTGTATGAAAGGCATGGTGTGAGTTTTTTTATGAGACTGTAAAGACCAAAAAATTTGATTATTTGGATTTTATCGACAACAGTCTAAGAACGGAGTTTGGTTTTGGTTTCCACCAACCGATATTAATTGCGACAAGGTTTTATGGTATTGTTCTCTGTGCAGCCCCTCCCCCACCGCAAAGTATTGGGCCCAGCGGACCAACAAAGCCTCGAAAGTGACGACATGGCCGAGATAGGGAATACTTTTCTGGCCGAATTGCCATTTCTGCGGTGAGCACGTCAGTCCATATATATTGAGCCTCTCCGGGGTGAGGGCCAGGTGTTGAAGATGTTGCTCCCAGTTCCGGGAGTAAACGATGATGTCGTCCAAGTAGGCAATTGCGAAATTACTCGAGTGGTCTGCCAGCACATGCCGCATCAAATTTTGGAATGTGCCGGGTGCCTTATTCAACCCGAAGGGCATAACTCGAAATTGGTACTGTCCGCCGCTGGGTGTAGTAAAGGCGGTAAATTCTCGAGCTTCCGGGGCCAACGGAATCTGCCAGTATCGACTCTTGAGATCTGACGTTCAGCAAATTCGGGCGCCGCCGATATCCTTGAGAATCTCGTGTATCCGGGGCAAGCATTGAGGAATATCCACAGTTTGTTTGTTTATCCGACGGTAATCTACGCAAAATCGGTAGTCTCCGTCCTTTTTGCCGGCGACTACGATGGCTGAGCTACAAGGTGAGTTGATGGGCTCGATCGTGCCTTCTGCGAGCATGTCGCGTACTCGCCCGTCCAGCCACAATCGTTTCTGCTCCGAATATCGACGGGGTGGTTCTCGGAACGGAGTCGGATCGGACAGGTGAATCTCGTGCTGGAAAGCCATTGTCTGGCGCAGGGGTCCTCCTTAGTGGAAAGTTTTGTTATTGAGTCTTGCCAAGTTGATAAATGCATTCTGATGTTCCAGGGGAAAGTTGTTGCTCAGTTGGTCTAGGCTCAGAGAGATGAGAGGCGGTAGTGCGCTTCCGAAGGAGTCGGAAGGCAGAGTGAGGAACGGTGGCTGCAACGCGTTCTTTTATGGAGAAGAGCGTGAGTTCCCACTCCACGGTCGGGTGGTCTCTCCCACTTCGCACGTCGCCGAGTCTCCCACTTTTCAATAATGGTCCAATCAGGGAGCTCCTCGGCGGGGATTGGTGCGCTCTCCCCTACAAAGGACCTGATTTGTTGAATATTTTGGTTGCGCGAAAAATTATCCTATTGCCTCATCTCTCTTGAACCAGCATTACATAGTTTTTAGAAATTAAAATGTTAGGTCAATAATATTTTCAATAAGGGTAATTATTTGCTATTCAATATTAATTTATTTATAATATCCTGTTATACATATATTATATATATCTAATTTATATGTAGCCTAATACATATAAACTATATATTATATATAGTACATTTTAAGAATATTATAATATGATCAATATTGTTAATATTAATTCAATTCTAACTACTAAATATTAAATTCCTGAATATTATGTCTTTTCTTACATAATATGTTTCTAATTATTCATATTTCATAATAGATAATCTGATGAGGGAATCGGTCTGATTCCGAAAAGTCATTTTTTTTTACAAAATTCGGAATAAATGGCCTGGAAGAAGTCGATGAAATAAGGGTTTTCCTTACAAATTCCAATTAATGTAATTATGTTTTTCAAACAATAATATGTAACTACTGATTACTGTAGGATCTGTGAGACCTCTCACTGAACTATGTATATACATACAGAAATTTTCTATCTAAAAACGGAACGAAACTTCATACAAAATTTTATCAGATGCCGATATTTTGAAGTTTTTTTTTTAATGTGGCCAGTAATTGTTACTTTTTATTGTTAAAAATATGAAAATAATTATTCAAAGTTATCTTAACTTAAAAAAAGTGTGATGTGAATATTTACGATAGTGCCAATTACCGGTCATGATTAAAAAACTTAAAAATGTCGGCTTCTGATAAAATGTTGTAGGACGATTCGTCTTATTTTTCGCTGGAAAATCTCCCTATATACATAGTTCTTGTAAGAAAAGTCTCGCATATCATAATATTTAATCATTATGGATTGATTTATTATAATAAATCAATCCATCATGATTTTTCTTTTTTTTTTGTGAAAGACATGCAAGCTCGAGTTCACGACTTGTTGGTTCATGTCGTTGAATTGGTTTATTACTTGCATTAGGCAATATTTCCTCACTGTTGCCTAATTCTGAAACAATTCCTCTGTCGTCGTGCTGCCCTAGATCTGAGGAAATGGAGATGGTCTCCTCGTTACTTTGCTCTTTATTCTGCTTGCGGAACAACTCTTTCTCATATTTTAATTTTTTGTTAAAATATTGAATCCATTTTCCATATTCTATGGACTCGTCGAGGTTGTTCCTAGCCTCTAAAATCCTCAGGTACTCAGCTGGAAAAATAATAATAACAGATTAATATTTATTAAATTAAAAATAAATTGTTATTTCTCATAAAAAGAAGCTTTACATTGTTTGTCAAACTTTACCTTTCAATGCGTTCAATTTTGTGCCATCGAACGCACCCGACGAAGATTGATATGTTTTTCTTGAGTTCAAGTTGCATGGATTCCCTGTGATTGTTTGAGTTTTAACTCAACCTCATCAAAAATGAGAGTGGCTAAACCACTCACAATCTTTTAGGCGTTGAGTTTTTTATTGATCCGTAAGTCGTTGAGCCCGATTTCATTCACCAGGACTCTTCCACCTATGTCCACCTGGAAAGAAAAACAATATGAAATATTGAACATCTCAGAGTTTTCGTGAGACATAGAAATTTATATATTATCAAAGAACCATCTTATGTTCAAATTTACAAACCTTTCCAATTCTGCTTGACTCTTCCACGTTAACGGGTACCACTCACCTGACATTTAGGATATTTTATTTTATTTCGTGAAACTGAAAGGTCGTGAATCGACAAAAGAATGGACCATGACTGAGAAAATAGATTCTACACTTGAGAAATATTACTATTTGTACATTAATGACTTGAACGTTCATAATATTTTCTCGAAAACGTCGTGAGAGGTATTCCCATGATGTCGTGAAAAAATACTCAATTCAAGGCTTCTCGCTCTTCAAACCTCTTTTTTCATTGGTCAGTCACAGACGCGGAGGAGAGTGTACAAGGACCGTGGTGGGAGATGACGGAACTGCGCAATTTGAAATAACCGTATACGGAGGGGTTTGAAATGTGGGGGTCTTGAAATGATGGAGACTCTATTATACAGTAGAGTAATATTTCTCAAATGTAGAATCTATTTTCTCAGTTATGTTCCATTCTTTTGTCGACTCATGACCTTTCAGTTTCACGAAATAGAATAAAATATCCTAAATGTTAGGTGAGTGGTACTCTAACCTCAAATTTCAGACAGTTGCTTCGTGAAACTGAAAAATCTCCAACCGATAAAAGGATGCAGAAACAGAATTGCGCAAATGCATTCTGCACTTGAAAAGATTACTATGCAGACCTGTATAACTTACCTTCACGTTTCGGAGATTTTCTCCAAAAAGTCGCATGTAGTTGCAGTACTATGTACTAACCTTCCTGACGGCTCGCATTTCTACCTATCGACGTCATGCCACAAAACTCACTATTCCGCGTAATATTTGCGTCGTTTTTTAATTCTATAATATTGATTTTTGATTGAAAAATTGTCGTACGCCAGCAAATATACTTGAAAGACACTTGAAAAACACCGATGCATGCATGTAGACTAACGGACCGCGACTTTTTCAACTGCGCAATAAGCCGAGACCGCCTGAACCATTTTCACTTGGAATGCATCATATTGCATAATATACGCGACTGACTACTCGCGCACTCGACCCTTCCGAGGCGAGAGTCGCAACCGCCTCGCGCCCTAAGCGCTGAGAAACTGTGTAGACCAGCAGTTCTAGTAATATTGAGTGTATTTATTTGTATTATTATTGATTTCAAATCTCCCGCTCTTTTCGGTTGAAAGAGTTGCCTACAGACGGCGCATCGATACAAGAACGGGGCAGCCAATGAACGTCGCTTGATGAAAAAAACCTGTCCAATCGCGGTAGAGGTGGGTGCTCCTCCAGCCTTGAAAATTACGAATCCCTACGTTCCAAGGACGCGGAAATGTGGGAGACTTTACTATATATATATATATATATATAGTCGGTTTATATATATAAGGTTTCGGTTTTGATTCCTCAGGAATCGAGCCGAAGGGCCTATGACAAAGCCACCGAACGCGTCCTCGGGTTGCGGATTTGAGCAAAATCGGTTAATATTTAGGGGTGGCGCAAAGACCATGAAGTTTCCCATTGATTTAACATGGGAAAAAGACAGCTTTTTGTAAAAGAAAATATATAAACGCGATAATATGTTACAAATAATCCCATTTTTCTAATATATTGTTCCGAATTCGTCAGAGAATAAGAATCAATCATAAATTTTGCTATTTAATGATCATAAGTAACTCTTATGAGTCCCCAAAGAAAACTCCATTAGTTCCAAATTTGAATGTTACGTAATATTGCAGTTTATTGACGCTTTTGAAAAGTTTGGAAAAAAATCATTAATCGTTATCTTTGGAATTCTCAGTCATTTGTCAACTACTATTCAATTGTTTAAACAATTTTAATTTCTTCAAATATTTGTTTTTTCAGTTGACTCACGAAATGAGCGTATTTGCTAGCCTTGATGAGCTACTAAGCCAATGATAACAATAAAATATTTAGTTTAAATAAGATTACAATTATTTAAATAATACGTATTTGTTCAAGTATATATTTTACATAAAAAAAGCAGGAGAAACATTTTATCTCACTAAATATTCGACAAATTTCAATATTTTTAAGCATTGATTTGTTTATTATGAATATTCCTAGATGCTTGAACAAATTAAAATTTGTTTTAACAATTTTTTTGTTCAACTATTTTATATTTGATATTTTTTGAAAGATTAAAATATTTTTACGTTCTAGTTTATATTATGTTTCTTTCACACTTAATAAACGAAAAGAGAAAAAAATTACACTTATCATTTTGAACCTAAATATTTTGTTAATATAGCTTGTTTAGTTTAAGAGAAAAAAGGACATAGTTATAAAGGACATTGCATACTAATTTTTGATTTTCATTCACAGCACTCACTCTCTACACTAACTGCCAATCATTGCATATCATTTGAAGTACTTATTTTATAAACTCTCAATACTCATTCCTCAATACACATCCCGCTATACTAATTATTTTAACACTCATTCTCTGAATACTAATTCCCCAATACTCATTAGGGAGATTTTGCATAGCGTTTCATAGGATACGGTAAACGCTAAATGGCTGAAGAACGTCGGATAGCGGAAAACCGAACAGTAAACTCGCAGAGCATGCGCAGAAGCGTCAACACGTGACATTAGAATTTACCGTAAGCTACGGAACGCTATGCAAAATCACCCTATTATTTCAATAATCATCCCTTTATACTAATTATTTCAATATTCATACTCTCAATACTCATTTCGCTATACTCATCCCGCTATTTTCATTATTTATATACTCATATCAATATTCAAACCGCGAAATGAGTATGGCGGTTCCTATACTTACTTCAATACTCAACTGAATACTCATTCCAATACTCAGTATAGCAAGTTTATCTTTTCAAATTCAAATCCTACACTACTCGACACATACGCCACTACATTCAGTGGTCAGTTTGCGAAACTTTATGGCTTACATTAGGGAACTTCCCCCACCACGATAGCTCCCGGACCTGTGTATACGACTGTATACAACTATAACTGATCAATTGGTGACTTTCGTTTTACTAATCCAATCAATACAATTATACTAATTGTCAGTGACTCCATTCTAGCTACAGCAATTAGAATTTAACTGATAGTCAGTTATGTTTTACTAATCCAAATTTAGAGAGTATATCCTGAATTCCAGGCAAATCCCATTCCGCCACGAAAATATCCGTGATCAGTTGACGTGGACTCTAACCAATTATAAATAAAAAAGCACGCAAAATGCCTTGTCAGGCAACTACAAATTTTAAATAAAAATTACACAATAATATTAACACCATTTTTTAAACATTTGAGATTCACAGTAATCACTTATACTGAGATGAAAAAGATAAAAATCAAGTGTATAGTTCAATATTTTAGAGTTGATTCATATTTTTTATCAAATCTCCAGTCTCCCCATATTAATTATACTTCTAACAGATTTGAAAAAAATTAAAATTGACGTATTTAAATAAGAAATTATTATTCAAAATTGAATTTTTGTATTCAAAACTGTGAAACCCTTCATAATTTAAAACTTTATAATTGGAAGCGGGGAAAATAAAAAAAATATTTGAAATCGTGCAAATATTGCAATTGTTACTGAAAATTTTGAAATTATTTTAATATTTAAGTCGGAGGGACCGATGATATTTCAGCTGATTGAAATATGAACACCAGGAAGTTTCCAATTTTTTCCTGCTATTGTTTTGAATAAAAAATTATGCCCTGTGTGAAAAAATTACACGATTTTTTACCATTTCCTTTACCAAATCTTGGAAAAGGCGTTGATATTCAATTCTAAATTACAAAATAAAATAATAAATTACAATATTGATGTTATTCAAATTCGAAATTTTTTCAATGCTTCTGCAAGACTTCAGACAATTTCTCGTACGAGATTCACGATGTTCCTATTTGGTGAACGAATAAAAATCGACAATGATAAAAAAGTACATATTTTCTTTTGACGCAGGGTATAAAGGACTGAGTAACGTTTTCACTGACAATAACGAATATCCACTTTTAGTATGGAATTCAACTTTTAGGATACGTAAGTTTCCAGACAGATTCTCTAAAATTACCATGCATTATGAACACGAAGTATTATAAGGAGACCCCATTCCCATGCGGCCTTTGGAAAATTTGGACGCATAGATTCGGATTTAATTAGTTTGCATCGTTCGCAGCGCCTCTTGCGGAAAAGCGTTGAAATACAAGATTTACAAATGGCGGCGCCAATAGTGCGGCTGAAAAAGTAGCGACCGGCGGCGCATCGATACAAGAACGGGGCAGCCAATGAGCGTTGTCGATAAAAATAAACAGCCCACTCGCGGTAAGGGTGGGGCCCGAACCCGCATTGAAAATAACGAATCCCTACGTTTCAAGGACGTTGAAATGTTGAAGACTTTACTGTATATATATTATTCAGCATTAAAATGAGATAATTTAGACAAATCCTTTCCTGTTTATTAATGTAAAGCAAATAACTCTCAATGATATTATCATTTTAGCACTTTAATTCTTGTCAAAGTGTTTGGGACATAGGATGAACTGGAATAAGGCAATTTTCAAAAAACTGATTTTTTTCCACTTCCACAATTTTTCAAAAATATTGAAGGGTTTCAGTTCTCGTGAGATGTCCAGCACCTGTAGTCCTTTCTTGGATGCCAAACTGAATGGTTTGAGCCAATGAAATTCCACGTTTAACTTATTTTCATCAAAATATGTTGATTAACCTCTTTAAAAAAATACAAAATAAAGAGCTTTCTCAAAAAGGGCCCAAGCGATTGTTTTCCTTTTGGGCTCAAAATGATCGTGGGGCATCCTAGAAGTATATTCAGAAGAAATCGGCATATGCAAGCCCTTTCGAGTTGAAGTCAGTCGAGGAACACCGTGAATTAGTTGAATTCTGAACCAAAAAAAATGAATGTTCCACCAAGAAGATTCATTTTCTGCTAAAAAGACAAACAAAAATCTCTTTGGCCTCTGAAAATTATAATCACACGTGTTTGAGCTGAAACTTTCTAGTTTATAAAAAACTATACAAATTAAGAAGACTCCATCGCTAATTTGCTAAAATATTCAATTTTTAACGGTCAAACTATTTACTTAAATAAAGAACCGGAATTAGATCGCAGCCCGCACTAGATCAACCTGAGATTGTCCAAAGTTTCAATTAAAACTTTTGTTTTCGATATTAGATTTATAAAATTGAAATATTTATATTGAATACTTCATACATAAATAGATTGAATCTTCAAGCCTTGGAGTTTATTCTAATTGGTTCAATTATAATGAATAAATAAACTGATCGTGCATCGCTTTTGAAAACTATTCATCGAGAAGTTCGTGCGGGGGCGTTTTGACGTTGCCACTAATGAAGGGCGGCTCAAAATTAATTTAATTAGCGGTCGGTCCAAGACCAAACTTCAGTTAAATACTCGTTCGTGACACCTGACGCCCTTACGGTGCCGCCAAATCGTTTGAATTTGAAAATTTGCATGACTAGGTACTCCCCAACGGTTCCTTAATTGGTACCTGTAAAATTTTTCACATCACATTAACCAATTTTCACATAAAAGCATTATTAAAATTAAAAAATAAAACCTTTTGAATAATATATATATATATAAGAATTCAGAGAATTTCTTCAATTCAGACAATTTCTTGAATTCATAGAATTCCTTGAATTCAGAGAAGTCCTTGAATTAAGAGAATTCCTTGAATGCAGAGAATTCGTTGAATTCAGAGAATTCCTTAAATTCAAAGTATTGCTTGAAATCAGGGAATTCAGAGAACTCCTTGAATTCCTTGAATTCAGAGAATTCCCTGCATTCAGAGAATTCAGAGAATTTCTTTAATTCAGACAATTTCTTGAATTCATAGAATTCCTTGAATTCAGAGAAGTCCTTGAATTGTGAGAATTCCTTGAATGCAGAGAATTCGTTGAATTCAGAAAATTCCTTGATTTCAGAGAATTCCTTGATTTCAGAGAATTCCTTGAATTTGGAATATTTCTTGAATTTAGAGAATTCCTTGAATTCAGTGAATGCAGAGAATTTCTTGAATTCAGAGAATTCCTTGCATCCAGAGAATTCTTTTAATTCAGAGAATTCCTTAAATCCATAGAATTCTTTGAATTCAGAGAATTCTTCGGTTTCAGAGGATTTCTTGAATTCAAAGAATTCCTTGAATTCAGAGTATTCCCTGAATTCAGAGAATTTCTCGAATTCGAAAAATTCCTTGAATTAACAGACTATCTTGAGTTTAGGGTATACTTTGAATTTAGAGAATTCCTTGAATTCAGAAAATTCCTTGAATTCAGAGGATTCCTTGAATTCAGAGAATTTCTCGAATTCAGAGAATTCCTCGAATTCAGAGAATTCCTCGAATTCAGAGTATTCCTTGAATTCAGAGAATTCCTTGAATTCAGTGAATTCCTTGAATTCGGTAAATTCCTTGAATTCCGAGAATTCAGAGAATACCTTGAATTCAGAGAATGCAGAGAATTCCTTGAATCCAGAGAATTCATTAAATTCCTTGAATTCAGAGAATTCCTCGAATTCAGAGAATTCCTTGCATTTAGAGAATTCCTTGAATTCAGAGAATCCCTTGACTTCAGAGAATACTTTGAAATTAGAGAATTCCTTGAATTCAGAAAATTCCTTGAATTCGGTAAGTTCCTTGAATTCCGAGAATTCAGAGAATACCTTGAATTCAGAGAATGCAGAGAATTCCTTGAATCCAGAGAATTCCTTAAATTCCCTGAATTCAGAGAATTCCTTGAATTCAGAGAATTCCTTGCATTTAGAGAATTCCTTGAATTCAGAGAATCCCTTGACTTCAGAGAATTCTTGGAATGCAGAGAATTTCTTGAATTCAGAGTATTCCTTGAATTCAGAGAATTCCTTGAATGTAGAGAATTCCTTATATTCAGCTTATGCCTTGAATTCAGAGAAGTCCTTGAATTTAGAGAATTCCTTCAATTCAGAGAATTTCTTGAATTCAGACAATTCCTTGAGAGAGTCAGGTATCTGGTTACGAATTACCAATCTTTTTATTACTCCAATAAAAATGAGATTTCGAACAAATCCTTTGACAACATGTACGTGATTTTTAAATAATTTTTAATGCAAAAAGCTCATTTTTGCCAAAAATGTCGGTTATCTAGCTTTGTACTGCGACCCTTTATTTAAAAAACATATAAACTATATCTTACAAAAAAACGCATATTGTCATATTTGAATTTTGTGTTTTGTTTTTCATAAGCCCCCAATGTACTTTTGTAGATCTCTATAAATTTTGACTTAATGTAGATATTCATCGTTTTATTTTCATTTCGATAGCGCTCATTATCTTCTTTTGAAGTCCACAAAAAAATATAAAAAATGTGTAGTTGTGAATGGCCGGATGGATCCAGATAGAAAACCTTTTTCAGAATTGAACGAAAACAGTCTTCTAATGTAAGTTCCGACAAAGTTCCTGATAGGGCCGCATAACATTCCGTAGGGGAAATAATTCAACTTTCTATTTCCGATGTCTGCTTTAAAGTCGGATAGAGCGAGATAGACAATCATTTACGGACTTAAACGAAAAAAGTCTTCTAATGTAAGGTCCGACAAAGTTCCTGATAGGGCCGCATAAGATTCCGTAGGGGAAATAATTCAACTTTCTATTTCCGATGTCTGCTTTAAAGTCGGATAGAGCGAGATAGAAAATCATTTACGGACTTAAACGACAAAAACAGTCTTCTAATGTAAGTTGCGACAAAGCTCTAGATGGGCCGTATAAAATTCCGTCGGCCAAATAAATCAATTTTTTGTTTCAAAAGTTCGCTTCAAAGCCGGATGAATCCAGATAGAAAACCATTTTTAGACCTAAACGAAAACAGTCTTCTAATGTAAATTCCGACAAAGTTCCGCATAGGGCCAGATAAAATGCTATTTGCCATATGTCATCCACATTAAAATCCGGATAGAGTCGCTAGTTTTCCGTTAAGGATTTTACGCACCGAAAGAGATCCAGATAGAGACGGAATAAAATCCGACGTGGGCTATTCGCACCCTTATCCGGCTTTTTATCTGACTCTATCGGATCGTATCCGTCATTTTAGGCAGGGAAGACACATTTAGGGCCTTCATGATGATTTTTATATTATAATTTACATTCACACAACTTTTTTCATGTGCAGAACAATTATTTTGTACGAATTAGTAGCCTTTAAAGGTTCCAATAAGTGTTCCACAATGATAATGTATACAATTAACAATAAAATGAGTTTTACATGACCGTCATAAAAAATGGCGGCTCCGGCGCTTTCACGTAGGCACAGATCGTTCCACTGAATCCTGTATCCAGTGTATTATATACATATATATATGATATATTATATATTATATATTATGTATCCCAAGTATAGTTATAACGAGGTGCCTGTGGTTTCGCTACTGAAACACCTTTAAAGAACCGTTTCATTAATGGATCGAAACCAACTTCTGATAAGGAAATAAGAGAGATCGCAGATCTATACGAATTAAGGGTACCGCAAGAGCCAATGTTTACGAGAACACCCGATAAAAATATCATAATTTCTGCCGTAGTCGCTTCGAATGGCGAGACTTGCTTCCTAGTGCAATGTTCACACCATAATCGCAGTGGCTTCTCATATTGCTGGATCTTTGACGTAGTTAGAGAGACAATCATGAGCGGTATGGCATCTTCTGGAGCCCCTTCGTGACGGAAAGCCTCCCCGATAACCTGCCTGCCACCAGGGTAAGGTTGCTGGCCAACGGATGGGCTTCTCTGAAAGGAGATATAAGTAAGTCTACCTGAGGACCGAAGTAAAGAGGTTCCTCCACCAACAATTCTAAAAATAGTGGATACCAAACTTGAGTTGGCCAGAGAGGTACTACTAACAGCCCCTCTGCCTTGTCATCTATAATTTTTGTTATTGCTCGCAAAATCAATGAGAAGGGAGGAAAAGCGTAAAAATAAAATTGTGACCAAGGTACAGTAAATGCATCGACTGTCAAAGAATCTGGATCTTTATACCATGAAATGAATTTGTCACATTTTTTATTTATATTAGTTGCAAACAAGTCAGTCTCAAATTCACCAAATTTATCTTTAATTAAACCAAACACCTGATAGTTTATCTCCCATTCAGTCTCGGTTGGTAGAGTACGCGATTCGCTGTCTGCTATTGAGTTATCTTTGGACTTAATGTATGAAGCAAAGATCAAAAAATTTCTTTGTTCACACCACTGCCATATAATTTTTGCCATCTTGTTCAGTTTTTGATATTGCACCCCACCCATACGATTAATATATGATATCGCGGTTTTATTATATACTCTAAGAAGAATCTGACAAGAATATTTGTCTGAAGCAAAACATCTTAAACCATTAAAGGCGGCCTTCAATTCTAAGAAATTGATACACTCTTCTTTATCCTCTTGATTCCACCAGCCATGTGTCTTTTTACTATTGCATCATGCACCCCACCCGGTTAGAGACGCATCTGAGAATATTTCTATCTGAAAACTTGAATTTCTAATTGGATTACTGATTGTTGATACATTCTTAATCCACCAATCTAAATCGTTTTTTACATCATCTGATATTTGCATTCTAGCATCAAAATTATCGTGAGAGATTTTTGAAGATAGAAATTTTTTTCGTTCCATTGATTTTGTGTAAAGCCAACCATATTTCACCCTTGGACATGCTGAAACCAAAATCCCAATACACTGAGCGAAATCTCTTATTTTACATTCATTCTTTGATCGAAAGTTTTAGAAACACGATTAGAAACAATTCAAATTTCTTTCTATCGTTCTGAATTGTTTTCAATTAATTATTTCTAGAAGGATAGTTATTTTAATAAATACCTGAGATAAAAGTCCAGGAATAATTTATATTACTGTTCCATATATTTTCTAATAATTCTACAATTATTTCTTATAATTTACATTCCTTTATAAGTCATTTTCTTACTCTACAATATTATGTTTTTATTCAAACTGATAAAACTTTTAGTGCAATATCTATATATAGTTCTTTAATATTCTTTAGTATTTATTTTTATTTTTGTATAGACTGCAATTTCCACGGATTTAATTAGACTAATCTTCTAATGAATTCCCTGTATGTATTTTATAATTCCTTCATTATTATATATTTTAAAAATTCTATAAAAATTAAAACTATAATTCCATATATACATATATACATGTATACATATATACATATGACAATTATGTAATCATTCATTTATCCTTAGTTTAAATATTTTTAATTCAAAATTTATTCAATTTACTTAATTATCTTTAATTACTTTAAAATTTGACCTAGATTCCTTCAAAATATAAGTCTAAATAATGGAATAATTTAGAAATATATATTTTGAAAATACAAGAATTTTTAATTATAACCCTTCAAAATTTAAATTTGAATATTTATCAATAAAAATTATAAATTTTGAATATCTTACAATTGAAAATTCTGCAATTTTCATGAATTGCATTTGATATTTCATGAATTTGAAAGGTTTAGAATTGAAAACTCTTGACTTTCAATATATAAAATTATCACAACTTAAGAGTTTTTACTTATACACCTTTGAAAATTAAAGAGTTTCCAATTACAAATCTTGAAAATTAAGGAGTTTTAAATTGCAAGTCTTTAAAATTTTAGAATTGTCCATTGTAAGTCTTCAAAATTGAACTGTTCCAAAACAAAAATTCTAAATGAAATACCTTTAAAATGTAATTCTTGAAAATTGAATAATTTGTAATTCCACATTTTCTACTTTTAGGAATATGATATTTTAAAAGTTATAAATAAAAATTTTAATAATAATTTAATAATATCAACAGCGATAGTTTATTAGTTTTTCAGTGCGAAGTTTGAAACCCTACGCGAAAAAGGATACAATTTTAGAACAAAATGTAATGCGAAGTTTCCTCAAATAGAGAAAGTCGCACTAAGAGATCTTATCGCTAAGGTACAGGAAATCCGGACTAATCTACACATTTCAGAAGATCGAGCAATGGAGAATAAACAACAGGTTGATTTGGCGTGGAAAAACGACGGCAATGAACATCACTTAGAGGAAGCTGCGTTACACGAACAAGCAGCGGCAATTGATGTTCTTCCTCAACCTGGTGATGATCCAGCACCACCTTGAATATTGAGTATAATTTGTATAATAAAAGTTTGTTAATGTTTAAAATACCTCTATTCCAATTATATTATTATTTGTTAAATTGTTGCGATGTTGTGAAATAAGTATCTGAATTTTTATTTCGAAATTATGTGCACATATATTTGAATTTTCTCTGCAATAGTTTAAAAGGTTATTAATAATTCAAATTTTCAGAAAAATATGAAGTAAACAAATTTGAATGGTTCAATGAAAATAATTCTTCAATGTTTTTTATGTCATGAAATGATTAATTAATTATTGGCTGATTAATGTTTTCACAAAATTAAATAACATACATTGTCAATTTCAATTTATTTCTATCAAGCAACATAAATTAATGATTTACTACAAAGTGCTGTGATTGAATATTGGATATAATTAGTATAATAAAAGTTGATTTTTTTGAACCTATCTCCATTACAATTATATATTATTTTATGATATTTATGATGTCAAATGAGTATCTGAATTAAATTTTCAAAATTCTATGTAAAATATTCATGTGTTTTATTTTTTTCAGAAAATTATTATAAAAGGTTATTAATGATTAACATTTTCAGAAATAAAATTTCAAGTTTTGAAAAAAATATAAAGTGAAATTTATTGTAATTTTCCAATGAAAATAATTGTTTAAGGCTTTTTATTTTGTAAACTGACGGACTATTGACTGATTAATTTTTTTCACAACATCAAATGTTGTATATATATAGAATTTCAATTTTTTTGCATTGTGTATCATAAATTTATTATTTATTTGAAGGTTATATAATTGAATATTGGGTATAATTTGTACAATAAAAGTTTGTTTATATTTAAAATACCCTTATTCCAGTTACATAAGTTTTAAAATGTTTCTGATGATGTTATATGAGTATCTGAATTCAATTTTCAAAATGATATGGACACACATTTTCATTTTTTATGGAATTACTGTAGGGTTTTTCCTAAAATTAATTTAAAAGGTTAATAACAATGAGAATTTTTGAAAAAAAATTCAAAATAAACATTATTTAAATGTTTCAATGGGAATAATTCTTTGTCGCTTTTTATGTTGGAAACTAATTAATTAATTATTAGCTAATTATTGTTTTTACAATAATGAATTACATGAATATTGAATTATAGTTTTTCTATATTACGGAACGTGAATGAATTATTTATTTCAAGGTTATGTAGTTGAATGTTGCCTATAATTCGTATAATAACAGTTCATTCATGTTTAACATATCTCTATTGCAACTATATAATTTTTTCGAATTTTCGTCCCATTTTGAAATGAGTATCTCAAATTCATTCTCACAATTATATGTAAATATGTTTTAATTTATTCTGAAATTAGTTTAAAACGGTAATTATAATTATAATTTATAAATAATAACTAATGTCAATAATATCAACTATCTTATAGCACATTGATTTTACAAGGAATTTCTGTTTACTTACCAAACTTTCTAAAGCAATATGATTAGTTTTAAACAAATTGTTGAATTCCTCAACCTCATCTTTGGTTTTTAATGGTTCCAAAGGCACCATTTCCCCGCTCTCACGAGACTAGGCGTTTGGTACTCCTTCGTTAATTAATATAAAATCATTAAATTTATCGTGGAGAGTAGTCGTTGTATCTCTAATTTCATATGAAATGTTTTTAATTTCGTAGATGGAATCAGGATAATTATCTAAAAACATAAAACATTTGAAGAATGCAAAATACTTACAAGCAACGAACTGACAAGTTTTTTCCTTGTCTTTTTTGTGAATCGAATTTGAAAAAACATTGACCTTATCATAAATAACTTAAAATTTTTACTCGTATTTACAATTTACGAAGTGCAAATATAACTAAGCGTTAGGCTTAAATAATTTAGAGCCTCAAAGACGAGTTGAGGTATGACACTCCATCAAATTTTGCATGTACGCTGAGAATGTACAAATCTTACCGATATTTTGGTTATTCCGGGTATTTACATTTGAAGCCAACGATAAAGATGATTCAAGTCTCATTGACGGAATTAATAATTAAATAAATAATAATAAATAATAATAATGATAAATAATAATTTAAATAAATACTAATTCATTACTAAGTATTAATTTGAATGAAACAAGTGAAAATGTTTATTGCGTAATTGTGTAAGGCAAAGAATAAAGTTTTGATTTGCATGATCTAATTCTTCAAAATTAGAAAAATTTCCAACTCAAAGAATCAAAAACACGATCTTTGGACAATTTAAATTTATCTGGGAAAACCTGCAAAGGAATTTTTTTTTTTTAACTGAAAATTTAACTATTCCAGTTGGATATTCCTTCATTTTAGTTGAAAATTCATCTCTTTTGTTGAATATTAATTTTTTTAAATAGAAATGTAACCATTCAACTGTGGTTGCAAAAACTATATTTTTAATCGAAAATTCGTCTTTTTTGCTAGAAATTAATCTTCTTGATTAAAAATTAAATCTTTTTGTAGAAAATTCAACTTTTTGGTTAAAAATTCAATCATTATAGTTAAAGATTCATCATTTTAGTTGAGAATTCAACTAATCCAATTAAAGGTTCATCATTTTTTTGAAAATTAATTTCTTTGGTTAAAAATTTATTTTATTTTTCATAGAAATTTTAACTTTTCAGTTTTTGGTTGACAATTTGTCTTCTTTAGTTGAAAATTCGTCTTTTTGGTATGAATTAATCTTGATGGTTGAAAATAAGATTTTTGGTTAAATATTTAACTATTCCAGTTAAAGATTTATCATGTTAGTTCACCATGACATGAACTACATTTTCCCTCAATTACAAACAAATTAGCCGAAAGCCAATTTCTGTACAAATTCTGCGGGTTACTTTGTTCAGAAAAGAATTTAATGTTCGGTTGGAAGTTACCCATTATGTCATTTTTGTGTTCAAGGTTTCAGGACAGTATGTAGATGTTTTTGTTTTTTCCGGTAACTTGAATATTTTTCGTTTTTTGTATGTTTTTATTAAAAAATCGCCAACCTGTTTCGACTTGCGCAGTTCTGCAAAGGATACAATATACTATAAAAATTGTTTATTTGAATAATAAAAAGACATAATGTAATTAAGTATATACATTGTGTTTAACTTACTGATAAATGCGAAAATCTGAAACAATTTCATCGAAGACCGTTCATCGTTGTTGAAGATTTGTAGAAAAAAATATTTTTTGTTTTCTTTGAAGAGGTTATGAAATTATATTGTTGATAAGAATTTTGGTATTCAAAAATTTAAATAATTTTTTTTTTTTAATTTGGAGCGAATTTATAAACTCTATAACCGCAAAAAAGATCAAATTTGTCTTATCGTAAGCAGAGTTTTATATATGAATACGGTTTTTGAAAAAAGTAGATATTTTGGAGATAGCAACTCAAAATCGATTTTTTTTTGCTAAAAAAATTATTCGGTTCCCAGAAATTGAAAATTGAAGATCGTGATATCACAGTCGTATGATAGACTTATTTTGCTACAAATATGAAAAAAATTAATGTATATTTTTTCATTCAAGGATAATAATTTCAAGAAATATCAATACGAAAAGGTTGAAAAAGTTATTATTACGTTAAAATTTGAAATACAGTATTTGAACCTGCATCTCATATTCGAAACAATTTCAGAAAAGTATTAAAGTTTCAAAGTATTATCTCAAATAATGTTATGATAAAAGATACAACATCATTATAAAACAGTTTCCGACAATTTCACTTTGGGGCCATACTTACATTACGTAACGGATTATAAGCTCTGACCCCCCCCCCTCCCTCCCTGTAACGAACCTGTAACAAAATATTCCTCTCCCTCCTCTTACTGTGCATAATTTATTGTTTCCAGAAATATTAAGATATGGAACTGGTAACTAATGGAAATTGGTTGTATTTAATATAATACATGCTTTGCAGGTAAAGACTTATACATATGAATATTTATAAATATATAATAAAGATTAACGAAAGATGTATATTAGGGTGGTCCAAAAATGCATCGCAACCTTTTTTTCACCCTAGAGGGCAAGCCCCCCCCCCAAAGTTTACATTTCCGGAGAAAAAATGCCTAATTTTCTTTTTTTCGAAATTCGAATATTAACACGTGCCACCGCGCACTTCAAAATCCCATTTAATTAACATGGGGAAATTTTGCCGCCCCAGGCATGGGGCGGTATGAGCCAAGCGCACTACTTTTTTATTTTCGTTTCTAATTCCGCATATACTTTTTTTATTTACTTTTATCTCGGCAAAATTATAATGAAAAATGTTTGTATAATATTTGTAACGACTTACTTTCAAGCAACGAATTAGCAGATTTTAAATACTGACGTGAAAAAGACAACCATGCTCATCTCGCCCCACCCTACCCTACTGGAAAAATTTGAATTTTTTAAAAGTTTTTAAATAATACAATTAATAAATTAATTAATTTCGTTATTTCGAGCAAAAAATGTAACCAGTAGTAACCTTTTCAGAAAATAAATAACTTTTTAGTAACCGCGGATCAAAAAAGTAATCCGTTTCGAGCCCCTGATAGTTACATTATCACCGAAGCTTTGGAAATGTTTTCTTCCTATTTTGTATTATTTCAACATCACTCATGATTTTTTTAGCCAAAATATCGTTTACTTTTGATCTGACAGCTATATTAAGTCGGTGGGGTCAGTGCGACCCCAATATTGATAAAAAGTGATAAAATATGAATGTTAAATAAAGAAATGAAGCATACTAAAAATCAGAATCAGGGTTATCTTGGAAAGTCTGTGAAGTTATTTTAAGCCCACACCTAGAGCGCAAACATGTCCTCAAATAGACCCAAAATTGACTTTCCAAGAACGAAGTTCATTGGATGGGAGCCAATATTTGTAGAGTTCCGCCAGACTCTATTTTTCCACAAATGTGTACCGAAGATAGGTGCTATCATTGGAAAAACTGGAGCAAGCATACACTTAACCATAATTGTTGGAATCGCAAGAACCTCGCGTGCCGGCTCATAAATTAAGAGAAAAAAAATTTTCAGGGAAATAAATGAGCGTGTCTGTCTATTGTAGTACGAGTACATAATAGATAATGGTGTCCCATTAAGGACAGATAATGGAGAAGTTTACTCATCCATTATATGTTTATATATTTTTACATTTTTACCTGCTCTAATTTCATCTTTTTTCATTAACAATTCAACTACTCGTTTGAAAATTATCTTTTTATTTACATTTTTGTATAAAGAATGTTTTGAATTTTAGCAATGTTTAGAAATGCATTTAAATATTTTGGATTGTTTTCTTTTTCTAATTGTAAAACTTAATAATCTAAATAGCTTGGTTTCAGAATCAACTACAAAAAAAAAATCTCTTGGCTAATGATTCAACCAGAGTTGGGTAGTAACTTGTTACAACTTTTTAGGGTAACTTCGTTACTTTTTTAAAAAGTATCTTGTAACGTAACTTAGTTACGATTTTTGCAGCAAATTGGAACTTTAATTTTATATAGTTACCAGGGATCACAGCGCAAAAGGAGCTCAAAAAGAAATAGGGTAATTTCCCCAGTGTAATAAACCATAATCATTTGATTGCCCCTCCCCTTGATTACGTAATCGTCTTCAAGACATTTTTTCGTAACTTCAATGTGGAACCGATTTTGAAAACGCACAAAACGATTTATTCTCAAGAAAAGCTCCTCTAGAGGCATTTTTTAATGCTCATACTTTTACGCACTCTATCAGCGCTTTAGGAAAAAAAATCCATGCGCGCGGAATATTCAAAAAAGATTAAAGAAAGAAGAGATTTATGAAAATAGGAACTTAAACATATGATTACGTAATCACGCAAGCAATACCCCCTCCCCCTATGTAATCATTAGTAATCATATACATGCCCCCCCCACCCTTGATGATTACGTAATATACGGATGGCCCCTTACTTTGATTTATTTCAATACAGTACCTTTTGTAAAAGACACCTATTTAGTCAAACCTATTCGAAATATATTACTATGTATAGTTAAGATTAGAATCAAAATAAGATGCATCATGCATTGTCAAATATATGGCGCGCTTAGAGATGCTGTTATTAGCCAATAACGTTGCGTCTATGAGCCTTCTGCGACTCATGTCAGTACCAGAAAGCTACCACCAATATCAGGGCAAGCGCAGTAGCGCTGCATTACCGTCACCAGTTCGCGAGTTCGCGCCATTAGAGAAAATAACATTGGGGGTATATGAAAAACAAAACACAACATTCAAATATGACGATAGGTTTTTTTTTGTAAGATATAGTTTATATGTTTTTTAGATAAAGGGTTGCAGTACAAAGCTAGATAACCGAAATTTTTGGCAAAAATGAGCTTTTTGCATTAAAAATTATGAAAAAATCAAGTACATGTTGTTAAAGGATTTGTTCGAAATCTTATTTCTATTGTGGTGATAAAAAGATTGGTAATTCGTAACCAGATACCTGACTCTCTGTACACATGTCTGCTGTCTTCTTTTTTTCACATGCCTAATCTCTTTTCTTTTTTAAAACATTTTGTGACCATATTTCTCTTTCTAAAAGTTTTTAAATACTCTGAAATAATAATATACTTTTTTCAAACAAAAAACTATTAAATAAAGTTAGTTTTCACGCTTTTCGCATCAAAATACCGTAATCAAATTCCAACATAAAATGTTAAATCTTCATTTTCTACCAAAAACCACTTTTATAACTTTTACAACAGTTGGAGTGCTATATCTTCATATAAAATCTTTATTTTCCCGGAACAGAATACGTTTTTTCTATGAAAATTTTGTATTGTTATTCAGCCTTCCCATATTTCGGAAGCAAGTTTTTATTATTTTTAAAAATTGAAAAATGGATTTTTAGTCGCTATCTAAAAACGATTTTCAAAACCCATGAAATTGGAACCGCCAAATTCTTGAATAATTTACTCGCATTGTCCTGAATGGTGAGAGATTAGAGCAAGTTGACAAATACATATATCTGGGTAGCCTATTCACTAGCGACGGAAGAATAGATGGGGAGTTAGATAGGCGCATTAATAAAGGTAAGAAGGTTATCGGTAGAGCAGGGTCTATTTAAAGAAATAAAAATAAATGAAAAAAACTAAAATGACCGTATATAAATCTTTATTTGTACCGGCTGTTACGGTAGCGAGATATGGACATGTCAAGAAATGAACGAATGTGAAATCAAAGCGATTAGCGTAAAACCTCTGCCCATAATATGCGGGAAAACACTGATAAACAAAGTCCGGAACGAGATAATCCTCAAAGAATGTGCTACAGGAGAGACACTTGTAGATGTATGGGAAAGAAATCAGTTTAGGTGATTCGGAAATATTAAAAGAATGAAAGAAGAACGACGGACCAAACAGGTTTACTAAGGTAAAATAAATGGCAGAATGCCCAGAGTTAGACCGCCGATAGAATATTTAGAATTTGTAAATGAGACATTAATTTGAAGAGATATAAGAGGCCATAGAAACACGAGAGCTTGCATGAAAAAATGCATGGACGTGAAGGAAGCTAGAACAGTATGCTAGAACAGAAAAGTGTGGCGACAAATAGTTTATAAAACGAATGTGAGTAGAGTGATTGACGCCTGTAACAAAGACTTCAGACGCTAATGGCCCCAAGTGAGGAACCACACATAACAACCTTGTGAGGCTCTTCACGTGGGGTGATCGCTAGAGAGATCGATCAGCAACCTGCATCGGAGCTGTGTTGCGGAACGAACGTGTCTTTTAGATGAATAACACGAGAATTCTATATCAATCTGAAATATCTATACCTCACACCTATATAACCATCTACCCTATACCGTTATACCCATCCACACACTACCACTTTTCATCCGAGCAATTCACGCCTACCCCAAAAGGGAAATGACTAAATGATATATATGGCTTCTCTCCAGAGATCCATTCGTTTGACCCGGAGGTCGTCAATTGTTTAACGTTAAAAAGTGTTTCTATTTTCCTCATTATTCCACTCACAAAGGCTTCTCGATCACTCAGGATGTACTTTAGGACACCATAGTGAGAGAAGAAGTAAGTAGCAACGGAATGGGTGCCGCTATGCAATACTTGCTAAAGTCGTCCTGCATAGTTGGTATATGCCGGTTTCAATTTGGAGTGGTAGGACGTTTACCCACAGTTTCCAGTGTCTTCAGACAACAAGAAAAATTTCGGATGTAGCTTTTTATTTGTTACCGCAGGCCGGCCCATGTGAATCGTTCTCGGACGCGCCTTTTCGTTTCTGCCATGCACTTGTGTCGTCCTGCTAGACTCTCGAGAAGTTTCATTATTATTTCCTGTTCTTTTTCATATCATGCGTTGTTCGGCTTAAAATATTAATTTTCGTTTGTTTTTTGGGATTTTGAAAATGCTATAACTCTAATAATTTTCATTTTATCAAAAAATTTCACTTAGATAAATTGTTTGTCTCTTGGACTACTACTAATAACCTTAAATAAAATTGTCAAATTTTGAAAAAAGTGGTCTCAAAAATTTTCAAAATGTGCTCACTTTTCGAATTTTGATCCCAAATAGCTGGTTAACAAATTTGTTCTTTCTTTTCAGGCCTTCAAGAAGTGTGCTAAAGCACAATATAATCTGATCAATCTTTCGAAAGTTATCGTGCCTACATGATACTACAGGCTACAGACAGACAGACAGACATACAGACAGATGGACAGACAGACACCTTCGTAAAAACCTTTTTTTCTGACTCAAGGGGCCTCAAAACGTCGACATTTGATTGAATCCGCGAAAGTCATTTTTCAAATAAAACCAATAACTTCTCATTGAAATCAGAATGTAACAAAGGGGAAAAAAGCTTCAAGATTTGACAATTTTACTCTGAGTAAAATGATTTTGTATTTGTATATATAATTTCATGGTGAAAATAAAGGAATACGTATTTTACAGTATGAACAACATCTTTTTTTATTTGTTACAGTCATTTGGAATTAAGTGAAGGGGCAAGAATTCCCACGTCGATTAAAGAAATCAAATCTCGAATACCTACGTTCCTTTGTTTAAAGATAATATTCAAATGATTGTAGAAGATGAAAAAATAACATCTTGCCTGATTTAAAATGCACGAAAGAAATGTTACCAAAAAAAAAAGATTGATTTTTATCAAATAAGGGTAATTTTTAAACATGAAAAATTTTTCAGTCAAAAAGGAAAACAAATTTAAACAAATTTTTGAATTTTTACGTCGAAACGACGAATTTTATATAAAGCAGTAATGGTATACAATTTAATTTGAACAGCCAGAAAAAGTTGCAATTAACATGTTTTTTCAAAAAGTAGAAAGAGGAAACTCAAGTAACAAACTTCTTCAGACCCCCCCCCCCCCCTAAGTAAGGATTCTCAAGATTTACCGAGTCCCTACCCCATAAGAAGAAACGTTAGCTAATTAATCGTCGCTTCCATAGCTAATTCAAAAATATGAAAATCCGGCCGATCCACGACTCATCCATTCACTTCTAAAATAGTTTTTACCCATTGTTTTTTTTGTAAATTTCATTATAGAATGATAAAATTACAAATATAAAGTTAATCTAATCATTACGTCGTCGCCAGGTGCAATTTAAATATATATATATATACATATATTGTTGATTTAAAGCCATTCAAATGTGTATAAGAAACGCCATTTTTTTGCACACGTACATCTTTGAATATTATTTAAAATCAATGCGCGAATTATGAAATACGGGAAATCTCCCGGTGTAATATTTTTCTCCCGGTTCTCCCGGGTGAGTGGCCACCCTGATTTTATCAGAATTGTATGCATTTTTGAAAATCTATCGCCGAAACCTTTTTTTTTGCTCATCCTATACAATTTAATTTTTGGTTCTTCTCCAGTTGTCCTTTCTCAGGTCTTCAATTTTAAGTCAATAAGGGCATTTTTTCTAAGAACAAAAGGACATTTTATTTATTATTAAAAACTCTGTATATTTTATATACTAATAGTACTAATTTAGTAATTTTTGCGTTTAAATCAATTTTTTGAGCTACCTTTGTGAAATTTATTTAAGACTTCAGTGTTTTCCACTGATAAAAAAAAACAGAAATTAAAATTATTATTTATTATTCACGAGAATAACAAAAGCATGAAGATAAGGATTTTTCACATACCCAGTTTGCTAACATGTAAATTTTTTGTTTTCAAATTAAAGGCGATTGAAGTGCCAAACTAATTTTTTTTTTAACTTTTATGAATTAAACAGTTCAATAATTTCTGGTTAAAAAAATGAAGTCTACACTATCATTTTAAGTGCTCTAAATTTATGAATTAATCAATAATTTGTAAATTTTCAAAATTTTATCACTGTAAGCAATTTCAAGTTAGAATCATTAAAAATGGAATTTTTTAAATTAGAAGACAAATTTTATTCATTTTAAGTCGTTTCAAATTAATAATTGTTCAATAATTATTCATACATCAAAATTCAGAACTTTCAATCACAAATTGAAACTGTTAAAAATGGAACAATAATTTAAATTCTAACGATTCAAGGATTTTTTATATTTCAAAGAATTCAGTTTCATATTGTTTGGTTTTGAATATTTAATTGCTCATTTTAAATGAACAGTCAGATACTGCTATATATTGAAAAATTGTTCTTTTTTTCATTAAAAAGTTTCAAATTAATGGGTATATTTGATTATTATGTAAAATTGAATAAAAGCGTTTAATTATGAATTTATTAATTAAAAATAGTTTATAAAGTTTCAAGCGGATATTTGTTTAGCTACTAAGGATTTAGTATCGAAACAGTTCAATTTTCAACGTTCAAATCTGTAAATTTTTTAATTCTCAAAAGTCGAAGTACAGTTCAGTTTTTAAAATAATTAATTTATATTTACTAATACTTTATTTATTTAAATGTGGCTGCATGTGCGTGATATTTGTGCACCAAAATTTGTGAAAAAACGGATAAAAAAGTAGATCAATGTATCAAAGTAAAACTTCAACTTTAGTATAAAAAAGATCATCTTTTGGAAAATGTTTTGTCAGAGGATTAACGACACCAAAATGTTGCATATTCACAAGTCGGCATGGGTTCCTCTAGTTTGATCTTGGACCATTGGGCACCTCGTCGAAGACTTTCGGTCTTTTCTCGGCTGGTACTACCAACTTCCATTCGAACGATGTCGCTATAACATTCCGTCAGCGATCTCCCAATCATGACATTTTCTTGGGATTTCCTCCACTTAGCGCAGTCGTTTACGGTACCTCCAGCAGCTCCATGGCAGCTATGTGGATTGCTACTTCCTCCTCGTACATCCGAGAAAGGGCGTCAGGCACGTGGTGCAAAGCTCCTTTCCTGTGTAAGACCTGGAAATCGTATTCGAGGAGGTCAAGTGCCCATCGCGCCAATCGACCAGTCGGATTATGAAAATTTTGTAATCGTCGCAACGAACTGTGGTCGGTAATTACCGTGAAGTGAAACCCTTTTAGGTAGTAGCGGTATTTTCTAACCGAACAGATCACGGCTAAGCATTCTCTTTCCGTGGTCTAGTAATTTCTTTCTGCGTCCGACATCGTCCTACTGGCGAACGAGATCACCCTCTCAACGCCATCTTGCATCTGCGTCAAGACTGCCCCGAGGCCAAAGTTCCTCGCGTCGGTCTGGAGTACGAACGGGAGATCAAAGTAGGAAAATCGGTGCTGTTGCAATTTGTTCTTTAAGCTTAGCGAACGCGCTTTCCTGTTCGGTTTCCCATTTTCATGGGACGTTGGTGCCAAGCAGTCCATTCAGTGGTTCTGCGTCAGTAGCGAAGACCGGTATGAAGCGACGGTACTACGACGCAATTTAAGAGAACCGTCTTAGTTGCTTCATTGTTTTTGGGGCTAGGTAGGAGGAAAAAGGCTATACTTTGTTTTTATCGACTTGCAACCCCTTCTGATTTACTACGAATCTGAGATAACGTACGGTCACTCTCCCGAATTCGCATTTCTTTGGGTTTATGGTCGGTCCGGCACTCTGTAAGCGGTCTATTACTCGAACTACCTATTCCTGGTGGCGCCTAAACGTCTCATTCACGATGACTATGTTATCGAGGTACGCATAGACGTTAGGCTCTATGTCCAGCCCTATGAGGGAGCCTACCAGTCGCTAGAATGTCGCAGGGGCTTCTGACAGTCCGAAGGGCATCCTTGTGAACTGAGAAAGCCCCATTCCTGAGACTGTAAACGCTGTGTACTCCCTACTGTCTTTGGCCATCGGGATTTGGTGGCTTTCCCGCTCGAAATTTAAGGTTGTTAGGTACTTTGCGGCGCGGAGTTTCTCAAGGGTCATGTCCATTTTTGGCAAGGGGTACGCATCCGACAGCTCAATTATTCCTTCCACTAGCATTGTATTCACCTCATCTTGCATATTTTTCAGGGCCTTCGGGGAGACTCGATAATACCTTTGATTTATCGGTGAGTGTCCCCCCACGTCTATTCTGTGAGTGATGCGATCGGTTTGCAACCCCTTGTTGTATGGCAAAACGCTCTGCCATAGGTGTCATCATGACTTCACTGAGATTGCGATTGATGTCGTCGACAATTTGAGTTTTATTTGGATCGTTAGGCATTTTGTATTCTATTTGTCTAGCAATGGGTGTGGAATAATGGAGAAATTCAAATAATGATTCATTTCTAATAGGGCTACAAGTTTATTCACCTGAATTGAGTAAATATTCAAGAATGGTTTGCAGAAGAAATCACCTACTTTAGTTTTAAAGTAATCTTTTGTAATTTGAATTTCTATTTTTGGAATTTTGTTTGTTTATTAGTTTGGATAATTAGGTAGACATTCACTTTCAACAATTGTTAACATTTAAACGGATTATGAGAAATGACTCTGTTAAGAGAGCTTTACTCATTCAAAGGTACAAAATTCGTACAAGAATCTAAAGTGAATAGTTTTAAAACTATTTACAGTTAGCAAATTGATGCAAGAATAATCGACAACAGTCCTCGAGAACTACTTTCATTGGTAGGAGTTAAAAATTGTGTTCATCAAGCACAATAGAATTTGTTACAACGAAAATTGATCACAAATAAGGAGTTGCCTCTGTTGTCCAGTAAGAAACACTGTGAAGATCAGGCGAGTACGCTTAAAAAAAAAAAGCGAGTAAAGGGAAAATTACTCTACAGTTTTATAATAGGCTCTACAATAACAGCCCCAGCTGTCACGGAAGGAATAAAAAAATGCTGACAATTCACTGAATTGTATGGCATGAATTAAGAATCGCATCTTATTAAAAAGCGCGTTGATTTCAAGTGAAAAGAAAAACGAGATGAAAGCGATGAATGTGCTATAACTAGTTATAGGTTTCATGGCCGTTCCCTCTGTACTAGGATTGAGATGAAGTTGTGAGCTATGTTGCTATTTCGAAGAAATGTTTGACATTCAAAACTAAAATTTGTTTCAATTACTATTAGTTCGCGGAATGGTATTGAACGCGATTGTTGAATGTTGTTGACGTTATTTTAAACCCTTTACTAGTACAATCTTGCTACGAATAGTACATACAAGGTTAATTCAGGGTATTTCGTAGGTTTATTAACGATAGCAGAGCTTACAAGCATGCAAGTGATCGTGCAACGTATTTAAGAAGGACTTAGACTCTCGAGTGCCAAGAAAAATAGCTACCTCAATACTACACCCAAGATAAATTTGATTGAAAGCACTGAATATAAACGAATGTGATAATTCCACAATGTCATCAAATTAGCTGTCACGTCCCAAACAAAGGCGAGGGTAGTTTCAAAAAAGTGAGAAAGAGAGAAACCAGCATTTTTGATTATGTCAGGCTGGTAGGACCTGACCAATTATTTGTTTGTGCGTTTGTAGTCGCGAACATTCAATATTAAAACAACATTTAGGATTGATTCTAAACTCGATAAGTTCATAAAACTAGGCAAAGATTCTTTTAACATTTTTCAGCTTAGTAACGTAGTATATAAAATTTTTTGTTTAAATTGTGATAAATGCTACGTAGGTGAGACCGGTAGATTACTTTCCACTAGAACTGAAGAACATCACGATAATTTTAGACACAATCCTAAGAACCATACAGTTATTGAAAAACATCAGGTTAAAACTGGTCATCAGTTTGACTGGGAACATGTATTGGGCTCACACCATTAACCTAATGTGTTTAACAAACTTGTAGCGGAAATGTTTCTTATTAAGAATGAGGGTGATAATTGTTTAAATATAATAACTGATCTAAATAATTTAAGTTCATTCTACAACGCAATACTAGATTCTGTAATTAAGATCCAATGTTTTTCCTTGATACTCTTATCATCATTTCATCATTATTGTTAAGGTATGGTTAGTTGTTAATTTGATACTAATTAATTGTTAGACCAATGATTTGTTACTTAGACTTGATGAAAACCAAACTTTTCAAAGAATTTTTGAATGTTGTCCGTGATGTGATACTAATGGACCTTACTACTTTTTATCATACCGAAGTTAAAATATCAAAACTTCAGGTAAAGAATTACAATTTTTGATTTGTTTTTCATCCTCACTTTTTTATCGTATATGTTTCGTTATGGTATATATCATGAGTTTTCTCTTTCTCTTCCTTTACAATTGCATTATTTTCTTCACGTAACTATCTTGAGACGAGTTTGATGTATGAGCATGAATATTTTGACTTCGAAATTTTGGCTTTTTGAATTCAAAAATAAATAAAGGAATTATATTTGAATTCTAATGATTTTGTAAGTAACAAATCGATCCTTTTCTTCGACCGATGATGATCAAGAATTTTAAATTGTGAATTTTTTGTGTCTTACGGTCCACATAAAAATTAAGTAAAAATGAGACAAAAACATCCTTCCAACTCAGAATTTATTAATTTAAAAAACTCCTTTCTCCATCCTATACGTACGTTTCGGTACAATTGTCAAAATTGATGTCAAAAATTGAGAATACAATAAAGATTGTTAATGAAGGCTCAAAAAAATTAAATAGACTTCACTCACTTTGAAAACTACATCTTAAAAATATAGAAAAAGAGATCTCTATAATGGTTAGGAAAGACAAAACAAAAATTGACAATGTGGAGATACACTAAGACAGCATACGTAATGAACGTTTAATAAAGATGAGTTTTCATTGAAACCACTGATAAGGAAACGCGCGAAACTGAATTGAAATTTCAATGTGAGAAAAATTGTTGCAACTAAAATTAAAAATTTGACATTATTTAAAAATACTTTGATCAATTTTATCCTTAAAAAAATAGCCAACTCCGTTACGCTGATCCCGGATTCGGATTCAGCGACCCCGAAAACATAAGGGTAGGGGGTCTTGTCTTCCGGACAGACCACTTTTTTTTGTGTAGCTGTGTAATTTTTTTTGTATTAAAAAAAGTTATGAAGATAAATTGTTCAGATTTTTGAAAACTACGAACTGCCGTAAATAAAATTCTAAATTTTGAAAAAATTGTGAAGGTGCGGGCCAGACGTTAGTGTGTCGAAGTGAACTTTTTCTACCAGAAGTTCTTGATACCATCTAGTCCAGCAGCGGAAAAGTTCTTCGTGCCCGGGACTGCTCTTCACATCTCTTCGGAGGTAATTGATGGACATTCCTTCTTGAATTGTTATGAGGTTGTCGCAGAGTTCCTACAGGCGGTTGAAAAGAATGACAAAGTGACAAATTTTGAGCTGAAAAAATGTTGTTGGCTCAATTTTTATTCAATTTTATGTGCACTGTGAGAAATAAAAAATTTATATTTTAAAATTCCGAATCTGGTGCAAGATTTCCGAAATTCAAGATGTCGGATCCAATATGGTAGCGAAAATTTTGAAAAATGTTTGTAACTGTATAAAATTGTCTATACATAGGTTTCTGGTGTCGCTGAATCCGAATTTAGTGTCAGAGTCTCAATGTTCAAATGGCGGATCCAATACGGCGGCCGAAATTTGAAAACTTTTCGATCTGGATGAATTTGTCCGTCCATAGGTTTTTGGGGTTGCTGAATCCGAGTCTAGTATCAGATATTCAAAATTCAATATGGTGGATCCAATATGGCGACTAAAATTTGAAAAATTCAGTACGTGGAGGAAATTGTCTATACATAGGTTTCAAGGTCTGCTGAACCTGAATCTAGTTTCAGATTTCCGAAATTCAAGATGGCGGATCCAATATGGCGGTTAAAATTTTGAAAAAGTTTTTGAACTGGATGAAATTGTCCGCACATAGGTTTTTGGGGTTGCTGAGTCCCTATCTAATATCATATTTTCGAAATTAAAGATGGCGGCTCCAGTATGGCAACCTACATTTTGAAAAATGTAACTGGATGAATTTGTCTGTACATAGACCTCTGAGAAATCTAGCATTCATGAGAAACCTAGAAAATCTTTGGCTAAGTGTGGACAGGTTTGAAGTGTGAAGAACATTCACGGTTTTAAGATTTTCAGATGTCATAGTGAGCAGCCCCTCGGTGTGCCTTCCATCTCCCTCACAAAATATTGGAAATGGTTAGGAGTGTAACTTGAAGTGTTTTTGTGCACAGTCGCCAGTGACCATTCGTTGGGGCGCCTTCAAAACCCAGAACGAAAAATTGTAAAGGGGTATGAGTGACACTTTAATTATTTTGGTAATCAGTCACGGAGATTTGCGAAGTATCGTAGAAATCTTGATTCACTAAACTAATTGATCCTATTTGTTGAAAAATGGCCAAGTTCTTGATTTCTTTATGAAAATTGTTTAAATAAATAATAATTCTTGAAAATTTGCAAAGCACCATATAAAACAGTCATCGGAATGATATTCTTAGTTAATTCTGTAAAAAAATATAGCCTATTTGTTAAAACATAGCCAAATTCTAATTTTTTAAATGAAAATGGTTTAAATCATTATTAGTTCTTGAAAATTTACAAAGCAACATAGAAAATAGTCATCAGAAAGACATTTCATAGCAACATAGAAAAAATTAATCAGAAAGATATTCTTGGTTAATTCTATGAAAAAAATTGTGCCTATTCCTTAAAAAATAGTCAAGCTCTGGATACGTTGATAAACATTGTCTAAATAATTAATAATTATTGTAAATTTTCAAAGCATGATACATAGAAAAGAGGTATTTGAATAACATTTTTTATTGATTGCGTAAACAAATTGAGCCTATTCGTTGAAAAATTGTCAAACTTTAAATTTTTCAATCGAAATTGTTCAAATAATTAATAATTCTTGTAAATTTATCAAGCAAAATAGAAAAGAGTAATAAGAAAGATATTCTTAGGCGCCTCCGTAAACAAATTGTGCCTATTCCTTGAAAAATACCCAAACTCAGAATATTTTTAGGAAAATTGTTAAAATAATTAATAATTATTGTATATTTGCAAAGTATTGTAGAAAAGATTTATTGGAAATACGTTCTTTCTTGATTCCCTAAACTAATTGATCCTATTCATTGAAAAATGACCGATCTCTTAATTTGTTTATGAAAATTGTTTAAATAATTAATAATTCTTGAAAATTTGTAAAGCATCATAAAAAAAGTAATCGGAAAGATATTATTATCTAATTCTGTAAACAAATTTAACAAATTTGTTAAAAAAGAGCCAAGCTCTACCTATTTGTTAAAAAGTAGTCAAACTTAAAATTTTTTTATCAAAATTGTTTAAATTATTATTAATTCTGGTAATTTTACAAAGCGACATCGAAAAATATAATCTGAAAGATATTTTTACTTAATTCTGTAAAAAATTGAGCCTATTCGTTGAGAAATAACCAAACTAATTTATCCTATTCGTTGAAAAAAAGACAAGGTCTTAAT
The DNA here is from genome assembly GCA_011634705.1 of Andricus grossulariae. Lineage (NCBI taxonomy): Eukaryota > Metazoa > Arthropoda > Insecta > Hymenoptera > Cynipidae > Andricus > Andricus grossulariae. The sequence continues at coordinate 183,536,106 of JAABKJ010075445.1, forward strand.
TTGTTTAGGAAAGTTATTTAAAAAATTAATAATTCTTGGAAATTTGCAAAGCATCATAAAAAAGTCATCGGAAAGATATTTTTAGTTAATTCTGTAAAAAATGTAGCCTATTTGTTCAAAAATACCCAAACTCTGAATTTGTTGATGAAAATTGTTTAAATAATTAATAATTCTTGGGAATATACCAAGCATAGAAAAAAGTGACCGGAAAGAGATTCTTAGTTTGGAGTCTCTCTCTAAATTTGGTTTGAAGATTGCTTTCACTTTCTTCAACGACACAGTTGTATAGTATCTCATAGCTATGCATGCCCTCAACATGTTACGCATTGGTCCCATCAGAACACCGCAACCTTCCTGAATCAGCGCAGGGAATATATCGGCTTCCCCAGCAAATTACAATGGGTCGCAACTCCGGGCGATCCATCTAATTCTTCATTTTGTTACCATCCGCCTTGCTACTACTTCCCAGTCATTACACTTTTCCCTCTTCCGGGTACCAAGGTTCGAAACCAGGGAAGTGCACCTGCATGAGGTGTTCAAGGATTTCTCTAGCCATCGCTGTCATCTCCCTTGTTGGAAAAACTAATACCCTCAGTTGCAAAGTTGGGTTTTTCGTCGAAGTTTCCTAAAGTTTTACAGTATCAGGTATATTTTGAATGCCCTGACAACGCTCCCTTCATGAGTTTCTTCCAGTAGATTATATTTCGTTAGTATATCTGGCTACATTATTCTTATACATACCCCAGTTTTCCAGATATCCTGGCTCTATTGTATAGTCTTCTAGATTTTTTTAGAGGCCTGAAGTCTATAATTTCAACAAGGTGTACCCTTGTGTGGATCAAACTCCAGATGATCAATTGATCTTATCCTCCTAGAAATAATTTCAGATGACTCTCCAGGAGCTTTCTTATATTCATCTCAGTCAGTCACTATTGAGTTCCTATACCTAATCGGATCAAACTCGTCAGCTGTCATTAGAAAGCATATATATGCCTATAATCTGATAGGCATGTCTCAGGCGATACGTTCCCGTCTATAGGCGTGAGAAGTTGTAGGCTCCGGAAGCTATGATCATGGTTCCTTGAAGCAACCAATTTTGATGCAACTGGAACATGTACGTCATCCACGAATGATCCTTCTGTCCTAGAAGGTAAGCGAAAGCGGGAAATTCACAGCCGGAGATGAAGGTTTCATCTCTGGATACTTTTTCAAAGTCACCAATCTTTGTAGAATGTTATTAGGAACAGTGTTGATGGACCAGATGAAGTGATCCGACAAGAGCAGCCTTTTGCATACGCTTCGCGATGGAGTCAGCCAGTCCCCCCTGGGCGTATGGCAAGACGGGCAATAGGTCAACACCATAGACGTGCCTAGGTGGTAATATAACACTTTTAGAGCCGCATTGTGTCGCTCCATGAACCTGTACCGTGCATACTTTGAGCATTCACTCAGAACATATCTAAGTGTTTCTGGCTCCTGCTTGCACGCATTGAAGTTGGTATCACCTACAGGTACATGAATTATGCGCTCGCGGTAAACGCCGTCTTGACAGAAAAAAATAAATCCCTTTGTCTCCGATCTGAATCTAGCTGACTTGAGAAACATATTGGACCTGAAAAATCTATCATTTCAATAATTTTATATTATCACAATTCATAATATGCATTGGTATTGAAACATACGTATTTTGATTGTCTTGTTTTTATAATTATAAAAAAGTACGCATCCTATACAAAAAATGTTGTTATTATACATTTTATTGCAACTTGTGTCGTTTTTCCATAAATTTAATTTGCTTATTTTCAAGGTTATTTTTTTATGATTTGAACTGAAAATACGCATACGAGTATAAAGTGGTTCGAAACAAATTTGTGGATATAATTTAGGTGAACAATTTTGTTAAATAAAAAGTTATTGCAGCTTGTATTGTTTTTCCAAAATATCAATCTTTAATTTTCTATGTAATTTTATAGCAAGAGTTTATAACAAATTTGTGGATCTTTCTTGGTAGAACAACTTTTGTCTTATCATTTTTTTTCGACTCTTGTGTCATTTAAAAAATTTAACTTTGTTATTTTTATGTTCATTTTTTGTGATTGAAAAATATACTCGCTCTTTCTGAATACTGAAAATAACAAATTTTCACATCCTCTTCGAGTGAACAGGTTCGCCTATTATATATATATATATATATTTTTTTTTTCTTCCCTTGTGTCGTCTTCCAAAACATTAAAATTTTTTATTTCAAGTGTTATTTTTGACAAATAATACAAAAAATACGCGTCCCATCAAAAAGTGGTTGAAAACAAATTTGTAGATATTTTTTAGGTGCACGCTCGTTGTATTTTTATTTTTATTGTATCTTGCATAGTTTGACCGCAAAATGGAATTTTTCATTATTTTTTGTGCGATCAAAATTTGAGCTTTCGATTTTTAAGGAAAATTTGAAAAGTCGTTATGATAGTCTTGTAGGGCTTTCAAAAAGAAACGTTTTTCTCCAAAAGACTTTTTTTCATATCATGCGTTGTTCGGCTTAAAATATCAATTTTCGTTTGTTTTTCGGGCTTTTGAAAAACCTATAACTCTGATAATTTTGATTTTATCAAAAAATTTTACGATGATAAATTGTTTGCCTCTTGGAGTACTACTAATAACCGTACATAGAATTTTGAAATTTTGAAAAAAAGTTGTCTCAAAAATTTTCAAAATGTGCTCACTTTTTGAACTTTGATCCAAAATAGCTGGTTAACGAACTGGTTCTTTCTTTTCAGGCCTTCATGAAGTTTGCCAAAGCACTATCTAATCTGATCAATATTTCGAAAGTTCTCGTGTCTACACGATACTACAGACAGACGGACAGACAGACAGACATCCGGACAGACGGACAGACGAAAAAAAATGAAAAGACGAAAACTTTTTATTCAACAACATTTTTCGCCTAAATTATATCCACAAAGTTGCTTAGAACTATTTTACAAGAGTATGCGTATTTTCAGTTTAACTCCTATGGGACTCCAACCTGAAAAAACCTAACCTAAACCATATTTTGCGTGGGCAGGGGGGAGCGTTGCTGTAAATACTATAGTTCTTGCTACGTCTCCGTTACCTGGCTGATTTGCCTCGCCCCAATCTCTATGTACTCCACGAAATACATTAGAGTGATTATACCGTGATGCAGACTAACTGCAGAGTTGTTTCGTCCTCTTGTAACAAGCTGAGAAGGCACGATCCTAGCGGGCGGTCCAGTAGCGTGATTAGAAAATTGGTGATTCTCATAAGAATAGAATCGTTTTCAATTCTAAGGCACTCCGAAACATAACAAGATTTATTAGCGATTTAGAAAATAAATAAAAATTGTATCATTTTTATTCACTGGAAATTATCGCTAGATAGTTCTTGCACTAGGGCCGTCCAAAAATTCAGCTGCACATGACTTCCCTCCCGGGGTCAGAAAAGCTGTCAAATTCGGGAGAGTAGAGCACAGTTGCGTTCTATCTTCTCTGCTCATTTTTGTTTGAATGTGTTTAAATTTCCAAGGGAATTTCCGCAATAATGCAATTTCGTGAGCATAGAACGAGTTTTCGGTGGGCTAAGGGGAGCTGGGAAAGGGCGTCTAGTTTCGCTGAAATTCGGTGAGCGTAGCACGAATATTTTTGGTGAGAGTACACGTAGAAATTCATTGAAAGAATGATCTTGTAAATTGGCAGCTTTGAAACTCTATATTTTCAAAAATCAAATACCGTTCTTCGTTGATAATTAAATCATGATTTATCGTGTTTGTTTAAGAACTTGATAATTTAGTTGAAGATTTAACTTTTTTCTAAGTTTCATTTTTTTAAAAGTAATTTTGTTAACTGGTAATTTGACTAATCCGGTTTTGGCTGGAAATTAATCGCTTCTAGTGGAAAATTCAACTATTAAATTTTTTGTTGAAAATTCATCTGTTTTCGTTGAAAATTCAACGAATTATTTGAAAGTTTAAATGTGTAAACAATCATTTTATTGCTTCAATTTTGTTTAAAATACTTTGTTTTTGTTTTACATTAATTTTTTGAACTAAAAGCTGAACTACATTTTTAAAGATTCATTTTATTAATTAGAGATGTGGCTATTATGTTTAAAATTATTTTGCTCTAATATAAAATTAACTTTCATAATGAAAAATTAATAATTCTAATGTTTTTTGTGTGTAAATTGAATGTATTGCGAATCTATATTTTCTAATGTCAAGTTTATAATAATAATAATAATTTTTCCAAATTTAACGCATTGAAAAATTCGACCTTCGATTTTTTGTTATCGATTCTATCCCCCCGCCCCCACCCTCCCGATGTGTTCAATTGCTGGAAAAAGAAATTGTTTATTTTACAGTATGTACCCCTTATAACCTGTTTTCTGTTTTCTGTTTCTGTTCTCTGTTTCTGTTTCTGTTTTGGCTTCTGCTTCTATTTTCTGTTTCTGTTTTCTATTTCTGTTTTCTGTTTCTGTTTTCTGTTTCTGCTTTCTGTTTCTGCTTTCTGTTTTCTGTTTTCTGTTTCTGTTCTCTGTTTCTGTTTCTGTTTTGGCTTCTGCTTCTATTTTCTGTTTCTGTTTTTTATTTCTGTTTTTTGTTTCTGTTTTCAGTTTCAGTTTCTATTTCTGTTTTCTGTTTCCGTTTCTGTTTCTCTTTCAGTTTCTGTTTTCTATTTCTGTTTCAGTGTCAGTTTCTGTTTCTGTTTTCTGTTTCTGTTTATATTTTCTGTTTCTGTTTCAGTTTCAGTTTCAGTTTCAGTTTCTGCTTTTTGTTTTCTTTTTCCGTTTCTGCTTCTGCTTCTATTTTCTGTTTTCTGTTTCTGTTTTCTGTCTCTGTTTCAGTTTCTGTTTCTGTTTTCTGTTTCCGTTTTCTGTTTCAGTTTCTGTTTTCTGTTTATGTTTTCTGTTTTCTGTTTTCTGTTTTCTGTTTCAGTTTCAGTTTCTGTTTCTGTTTTCTTTTTCTGTTTCTGTTTCAGTTTCTGTTTTTTGTTTTATTTTTCTCTTTCTGGTTCTGTTTTCAGTTTCAGTTTCTATTTCTGCTTTCTGTTTCTGTCTTCTGTTTCTGCTTCTATTTTTTTTTCTGTTTCTGTTTCAGTTTCTGTTTTTTGTTTTCTTTTTCTGTTTCTGTTTCTGGTTCTGTTTTCAGTTTCAGTTTCAGTTCCTATTTCTGCTTTCTGTTTCTGTTTTCTGTTTCTGTTTTCTGTTTTCTGTTTCTTTTTTCTGCTTCTGTTTCTGTTGTCTGTTTCTGTTTCTGTTTTGGCTTCTGCTTCTATCTTCTGTTTTCTATTTCTGGTTTCCGTTTCTGTTTTCAGTTTCAGTTTCTATTTCTGTTTTCTGTCTTTTTCTGTTTTTGTTTTCTGTTTTCTGTTTCTATTTTCTGTTTCTGTTTTCTGTTTCTGTTTTCAGTTTCTGTTTTCTGTTTCTGTTTCTGTTTCTGCTTTTCTTTTCTGTTTACTGTTTTCTATTTGTGTTTCTGTTTTCTGTTTCTGTTTCTGCCTGTTTCTGTTTTTGTTTTCTGTTTTCTGTTTCTGCTTCAGTTTTTGTTTTCTATTTCTGTTTCTGTTTCAGTTTCAGTTTCTGTTTTCTGTTTCTGTTTCTGCTTTTCTTTTCTGTTTTCTGTTTGTGTTTTCTGTTTTTTGTTTTCTGTTTTTGTTTTCGTTATATCATCGTTGTGCGAATATTTTTCGAGTCATAACAATAATAATAATAACAATAATATGTTCAATGTATGTACATCCCACGTCCTAGAACGATGTACAGAGTGTGGCACTGACCCGGCACACCGATCGGGCTAACAAGTCCGGCCCAGACTGGGCCGTGCGTTTCATCACGGGTCTGATCAGAACTGGCTTCCCGATCTGGGCCCTATTTGGCCAGATCGGGCCCCGGTCGGGGTCACGACAAATTTCTGCGAGGGTAGAACGTTCTGAGGACGTTAATGTTTTTGTGCCCACTGGGTTATGGGAACTTTTTATTATAGTCACTGCCATTTTTCAAAAATAATGTTTACTACAACCAGGTTGTTCGGGTAGACAATATTTGTTGCTATTTGAAGATTTTATTTAATTCGATTTTTTTTTAAATATGTAGATGAGAGGACCCTGCTATTAAATGAGACTCGCCATGTTTGGCGTGATTGACGGAATTCTATGGGCAGATTTTGATAGTATTATGGACGGGGAAATTCGTATACCACTAAAAATGTGGCTATTATTACCACTATTGGCAAGGATCCAAACGTACATGGTAAATAAAACATTTTGTTATTAGATAATCCCCTAAATTTAGTAGGAGTATCGCATTAAACTTTACAGGTTGGAAATATTCCCAAATTTTTGCAGACATTATCAAATGTATTGGGGAAATTAAATACAAAATTATAGGTATCATTCAATTTATCACAATAATATAAAGCTATCATTTATATATGCCGGTAAACATAACCTTCAAAGTTTTGTTTATATCATTTAAACAATTGCTCATTGTAGGTATGGGTACACTGAGAGAAAAAAATGCTCATAAAATTCTGAGTAAAAATGAACCTACCGAAAATTCTGGTTGCTTTAATCAGAATTATGGTAATTGTTTGGATACTTCATTATGTTTATTTCCTGAATATTTTATATAAATAGCGTTCATTAAATAGATCTGAAAAAGATAGCTTCGACACGGTAGCAAGTATAGCCCTGGACTAACTGGAAATGGGTTAGTAGGACAGAAAATTTGGTAATAGTAGACGCGGTACGTATTTTATTTAGTTTTATGAAATATAAACTTCATAAAGAGTATTTTTATGGAGGCTCAACGTGGCAATTATAATGTATGATTCATCTCGTTATTAACACGCCTCCTTATTATTTATAGAACATGTCTACAACTTTTGTAAAAGGATCAGAGAAGAGTGAAGTAAGAAAAACAAATCTGCCCGAAACGTGGGCATATTCTCATCGCGCCTAGGGCGCGCGTCTGTTGAATGTCGTGCTTCGCGATCGATGATATATTTACCTCGTCAACATTTATCTTCAAACCCATTCTCCCCCCCCCCCACCCTGTATAAATTCGTTCATCGCAAATGGCATATTATTATTATTATATCATTAAGCCGTTTCCCTTTCGGGGTAGGCGTGAATTGCTCGGTTGGAAAGTAGTGATGATTGAAAAATTTCTTGATAATAAAAATTGGAAAAATTTCGAATAATAAAATTCCCGGACAATTTATAATATTGCCGAACTGGAAAATTCCATAATTATAAAATTTCCTAGTATAAACAATTAAATTTTTGTTTTCAAAAGAAACAATGTTATTCATATAACTTTAACTGTAATAATTTGATTGATTTTAATTTAAAAAATTAATTGTTTAAATTCAGGGATTTTATTATTCGGGAATTTTCCCATTCGGTAATATGATAAACTCTTCGGGGATTTTATTATTCTGGAATTTTCCAATTCGGGATATTTATTATTCAGAAATTTTATTATTCGGGAATTTTACAGTGTCGAGAATTTTATTTTTCGAGATTTTTCAGTCATTTGATTGAAAAATTTCTAAATAATAAAAATTGGAAAATTTCCTAATAATAAAATTCCCGAACAGTCTACAATATTGCCGAATTGGAAAATTTCGTAAGTAATAAATTCTCAACTATAAAAAATTCAATTTTTGTTTTCAAAAGAACCAATTTTATATATATAATCTCAACTGTAATAATTTGATTAATTTTATTTTTAAAAATTAATTGTTTAAATTCGGGGATTTTATTATTCGGGAATTTGCTTGTTCGGTAATATGATAAACTCTTCGGGGATTTTATTATTCGAGAATTTTCAAATTCGGGAGTTTGATCATTTGAAAATTTTATTATTCGGTATTTCTACAATTCGGAAATTTGCAAGTGCCAGGAATTTTATTTTTTGGGATTTTTTAGTCCTCCCCTCTGATTTTGAAAATATAGAAATATGTATATGACATTTGTTAAAGCTTTTGTGCTGTTTCATGGTGAGCAAGAAGCTGCTTGCTTGAAGCTTTTTTCGTGTCCAAGTAGGTAGTAATTTCACGCATGTCTACGCATATCCTTGATTTTCACACGTCGAATTATCGCTAGGAATTAGATTGGCTGGATATACCGGTTTTCGCCAACTTGATTTGCATTGGAATTCCCGTCCGCTTATTTGCCACCCCATTGCGAAAGATGTTACATGTTTTAACATTCACAGGACTAACATCAGACATTGACATTAGATTATTTTCTATCATACATGAAAATAAATAAATAGTTTAAAAAATCTAATCAAATACTACCGTAAAATGGGGTTAAGGTAACACCCAAATAGTTTTTTTCCCCCTTTTAATTGTTGAATAATAAAAAAATGAAAAACTGTTTTCATTTTTATCAACCCTTTGCGGCATGGTGGGAATACGTATTCCCACCTGTTTTCATACTATTTTTTGCGATTTTACATTAGTTTTTCATCGATTTAATCGAAATTTTTTGTAGTTTTATGATCATAGGAAGTTCTAGTATCAAAATTTGTAGACATTTGAACAATAATTGAACAACAATTACACATAAATGAGGACCAGAAAGAGTTCTTCGAATATCATAACATTCAAATAGATATTTGACAACGTCAACATTTCTATAGTTAGAGCATTTTAAAAATTAAAAAAAAAACAAAGAAAAATGAACAGTTTAAGCGGAACAACGCAGGCTCTGAAGAAAAAGTCAAGTGAAGAAAAACGCTGCTTTTTGAAAGCCGTACAAGATTATTTAACCAACTTTTCGAATTTTCTTGAAAAATAGAAAATCCTAATTGTGCTCTCAAAAAAATCTACACATTTTTTAATAATCACTTTTCGATTTTGTTACAAATTGTTATAAATAAATTGAATATTACTCATTACTTGATTAATTATTATTATTAATTGAAGGTAAATTTCATTAAATCAAATTTTCCTCACAGCTTAAAGAATGTGCAAGAAATAAATTTCAATCTCGCCTGTAAATCGTGAAAATTTATTATTTTCTGTACCTCATGACAAAATCAACGAATGTTGAGAATAATATGATTTTCTAAGGATATTCTGAAATTTTTTGCAAGACTTTTTTTCTGGAAAGGTCCTATGAGGAACATGGAAAAGTCCTTTCGAGGATATTTCAGGTATAAAGTAAAGCTTAGAATTACCTAATTTTTAACATAATTTATAAAATTAACGAAAAAGCCTATTGATTACTGCAAAAATATTCAAAAGACGAAATTGAAATGAAATTCGTGATTTTTATTTAATTTTGATTCATAAAGGCTCATTCTCTTCCTTGAAATATTGTTAATGACTCTATTTATCACGTTTTCATGATGAAAATTTCATCTAGAAGTTGTAAGTACAAATATTCTTCATCAGTCATTTTTTTATGCAAACAATTTTCTGAATTATGTGAATTATTAAAAAGCATTTTGCTTTTGAACACTTGCCTGGTCAAATTTATATTCTTGAATTCTCTAATGAATTTTTTAAAGAATTATACACGTTTTATTTTAGTGCTTTTGGATTAAAATGAGTATTTAGAAAAAACTCATGAAAGTTCAGCTTATATTAACGTTTGTTACAGAAAATCGGTTATTTCAGACAAAAATAATTGTAATTACAAGAACTAAATTCAGAATATATCAAAATTTGCATTTCTTTATAACGTCTGGTCTACAAATTTAACTACAAAATTCTTGAAAATTGAAACAGAAAAGACAAGAAGCATAAGATCTTAAGATCACTCATGCGATCATACATGACTGACCTTATTTATTCGATTTTCAGTTTTTGTTAGCCAGTCTGTAAAAAATCCTTTTCATTGACAATATTCAATTTTAATTTTGTATTCAATCAAAAGTGTGAAGGATTGCATTTTACACATCATTGACCAGCGTTACTAGTTCACTGTTTTCTAAAACATTCGACATCGTCATCTTTCTGGGTTGGAAATGAACGTTTTTGATGAAAATTCAACTGTTTTCTAAAAAATTGGTCTCTTTGTCTCAAAAATTAAAATATTTGATTTAATTGTGAACATTTTTGTTTGGAAATTCGAGTATTTGGTTGCAAATGCATCTTTGTCTGCTGAAAATTAAACTGTTAGGTTAGGAATTTAACTATTTTTAAAAAAATCTAATTATTTTCAGAAAGTTCATCTATTTTGTTGTTAATACAACTGTTCGGTTGAAAATTATTACTTTTTCTGGTTGAAAATTCTTCTTTTTGTGTTGAAAATCCACCTTTTTGGGTATCAAATCTTGTTTGGTTAAACATTCAACTATTTTTTTGAAAATGCAATTCATTTCAGCTTGAAATCTTAGGAATTTAAAGTGTTTTGTATTAAATTTAATATGTTATTTAAATTAATTTCATTTGAAAGAATTTATAGACGTACAAGCCGTGTTTACTCTCTAAATCTGAATTAGTAGAAATTTTACTAATGAAATTTGTAGCATTGTGTCTGACTGTTAAATTAGTAATTTTATCAATTTCTACTACATGAAATGGTAAGATCTGTGTTACTAAACGATTTAGTAAGGGTATTCTACTAATCTGCTTAGTAGTAATAACTTACTAATTCAATGAGAAGCAATGAATTGCTATGAAAAAATAGTTTTTCATTTTTTTAATAGTTTCCGATTGCTTTTGAGTTCGTTTTCTCAATTTATATTCTTAGATTATATTGTTTCAATAATAATAATTGTGTATAAACAATATAATATTCAAAATTCAAACACTACAGACATTTTCTATTTTAAAAACTTTTTAAAACGATACTATAATCTTTTTTAAAGTGTTTAAAATAATAATTTATTCTATTTTGTGCAATAAAAGAATTATTAAATCCTTCTATTATCTTTTATATTATTATTCCCTTCTTTCAGGATGAGAAATAGAAAATTGTAAACTCATTTTACTTTCGAAAATACCATGACATTCAAATTTCGCGGTTATGTGGGACTTTAGTTTGTGCTGCGCGACAAGAGATGGCGCTGAAAATCGTGTACACAAAATACATTGGACTCTAGGAATGTTCGATTCTCTTAGAAAAATCGATTCTAGAATGGATTCTGAATCGAATCATAAAGAATCGATTTTTTTGCAAGAATTGATCTACAATAAATTAATGTTTAAAATTAACTGTTTTCAACAACAAGTATTAATAATAATGGCAATAATAATAATAATTAATAATATATCAATAAGTGGTAATAATATTAATAAGAGTATTAGAATTTACTAAAAAATCAGTTGGGAAATAATTGAAAACAAAGATGTCAATATTTAAACATATTAATTTTCAACCAGTCAGTTATATTTTTAACCAAAAAGATGAGCTTTCTATAAAACAGTTCAATTTTCAACCAAATTGATAAATTTTCAAACAAAAAGATGAATTTTTAACAAAGAAAATTAATTTTAAACGAAAAAAATTAATTCTCAACAAAAAATTTAATATTTGATATTTTAACTAAAAAAAGATTTTCATGAATTTTCAACAAAATATGAATTTTCAACAAAACAGTTGAATTTTCTACCAGAAAACACGAATTTTCAACAAATTACATAATTTTACAACTTAATATTTTGAACAATGTATTTGATCTTAGTTCAAATTTTATTTGATTGATTTTTAACTAAATAGTTGAATTTTTAAACTAAAAAAGGTCAACTTATAACCAAAAATGGTGTAATTAAATTTTTATTGAGGAGAATTAATTTTCAGTAAAAAAAAAATGAATTTTCTGTAAAACAGTTTAATTTTGTACCAAATAGTTGAATTTTATAACAAATTGTTGAATTTTTGAGCCGCAAATACGAATTTTCTGCAAAATAGTTTAATTTTCAACCTCGAAATCTAAGTTTTCATTGAAAAAGGTCATTTATGCCCGGGCAGTTGCATCTTTAACCAAAAAAGATTAAATTTCTATAGAAAGAGGTACATTTTCAAACCAAAAAGATTAACGAAATATTTAGTTGAATTTTGAATAAAAATAAAATTTGTTAGTCAAAAATGAAACAAAATTTCAATCGAATTGTTCAATTATGAAGCCAAAATAACGAATTTTCAACGAAGCAGTTGAATTTTACCCAAAAAGTATGGCTTTTTAATATAATTGTGGAATTTTCAAAAAAATAATTCAATTTTAAACCAAATAATAACATTTTTAAATAAAAGAGATGATTTCTTAACGAAAAATTTAATAGAAGACTTTAATCGTGAAGAATAAACTTTCAACAAAAAATAATTAGATTTTCTTATTGGATAAATAAATAGGAATTTCGATCATTTATAGACTAAAGAATAACATTTTAAATAAACATTGAAGTTCATTTTTAATATTTGACAAGTTTTATGTCACTATTGCGACAATATTTGTTCAAATTTGTGACAATTTTTTATCCCTAAAGTGAATCTGAGGCCTGAGATTTCGATAAATTTTTAATAGATCTCAATAATTTGAAGGAATTTTTTAAACAATTTAGTGTATTTTTAAAACTTCTAACGTATTCGAGGAGCTTTTAATTTGAAATATTTTAGGGAATTTAAAAATATTCCAAGGATTTTTGTTGTTAAGTTAAGTAGTTTTATTTTATAATTACAATGAATTTACAGAAAATTTTTTCTAAAAACTATCGTGGTATTTCCAGCATTTCTAAAATCATTCTAATATAATTAATATATCCTAAGATATTTTAAATCCTTTAAAATCTTTTGTATTTTTTTTTAACCCTGAAAATCATTAAAATCCTTGAAAATTATTTGAAATTTTCTCAAATACCCAGATATTTAAAAAAATTGTTTGTAATAATTCAAAAGATTGAAATCTAATAAAAATACCCTAAGATATTAAAAATCAGTTTCAATCTCTTGACATTTTGTGAATATTTTGAAAGTTCGTTGGAATTTTTAAATTTGCCCTAAAATCTTTTTGAATCCCGTGAAAATTTTGTAATTTCTTGAAAATTCCTTGGAATTTTTTTTAATACCCTAAAATCCTTTGAAAGCGCTTCAAATTATTGAAATATATCCTAAGATATATTAAATCCTTTAAAATCTTTTGTAATTTTTTTTAAACCCCAAAAATCAATAAAATCCTTGAAAATTCCTTAAAATTTTTCCAATACCCTAAGATATTTCAAATCAGTTTCAATCCCTTAAATTTTTTAAAGATTTTTAAAAATTCGTTGGAATTTTTAAATTGACCCTAAAACATTTTGAAATCCCTTGAAAATTTTTCAATCTCTTGAAAATTTCTTGGAATTTTTTAAATACCCTAAAATCCTTTGAAAGCACTTCAAATTATTAAAGTATATTAAATATATCCTGAGATATATTAAATCCTTTAAAATATTTGGAAATTTTTTTTAAACCCCGAAAATCCTTGAAAATTCCTTGACATTTTTTCAAATACCCTAACATTTAAAAAATGGTTTGGAATATTACAAATGATTGAAATCTAATAAAAATACCCTAAGATATTTAAAATCAGTTCGAATTTCTTGACATTTTTTTAGATTTTAAAAATTCGTTGGACTTTTTAAATTGGCCGTAAAATCTGTTGAAATCCCATGAAAAATGTTAATCTCTTAAAAATTCCTTGGATTTTTTTTTAAACCGCTAAAATATTTAAAATCCTTTAAAATCACTTCAAATTATTGAAATATATTAAATACATCCTAATAATATATTTTAAATCCTTTAAAAATTTAAAAATCTTTATAAACCCCGAAAATCATTAAAATCCTTGAAAATTCCTTACATTTTTTTAAATACCCTAATATTTAAAAAAAATTGTGAAATAATTCGAATGATTGAAATCTAATAAAAATACCCTAAGATATTTCAAATCAGTGTCAATCCCTTGACATGTTTTGAAGATTTTGAAAATTCCTTGGAATTTTTCTAAATGCCCTAAAATCTTTTGAAATCCGGTGATCATTTTTTAATCATTTAAAAATTCCTTGGAATTTTTCTAAATGCCCCAAAATCTTTAAAATCCTTGAAATCACTTCAAATTATTGAAATATATAATTAATATATCCTAAGATGTTTTAAATCTCCATATTGCCTATCACATGACGCTGTGACGTCATGATTTCAGATCCCAATTTGGTTAGCCTACCACTTTTTTCAAAGACACTTTCCCAGTTCCCTTTAAAATATTTACTTATTCTTCAATATTAAACTAAGACTTACCCATTTTCAAGAAACCTAGCAGACACCAAAAACAATAATATCAGTGACCAAAATAATTTAACTTGTAATAAATTGAAGTCAGAATCCACCAGAAGCGGCGGAGCCTTTTTTCTAGAGGGAAATATTGAATGGTACAATATAGAACCAAAATCTAGAGAACGACAACAATGTCTATGACTTAATATCTCTGTGTATTAAATTTTTCGTGGAAAATTTTTTTAAAGATTCTCTTCAAAAAGTCAAATTGTGTCACAAAATTGCACAAGAAAGCTTAAAAACATGTATGTAAATTTTTTTTTCCGTGCTTAAATTACGTAAAGTTTTTTTTTGCGGGGAGGCCTGGGTCAACGATTGTTCTATGTTGTCTTAGATAAGGGATGGGTTCATGGTAAAAACTATTTCTTACGTAAGGTATTTTAAAGACTTCGAATCACTAATAAGAAAAGTTTAACAGATTGTCTTGAAAACAGCTGTTTGTTAGCACAATCTTGAAGATATCTTGAGTAAGAAATACTTTTTACCACGTTTTTACCAAATTTTTGGTTAATAATTTATCTTTTTTGGTTGAAAATTCAACTGTTTTGTTCAAAATTCGTTTTTCGGCTTAAAAATTGAAAATTTAATAGTAACATTTTTTCTTTTTTGACTATAAAATTTTTTTGATTAAAAATTCAACTATTTTTTTCAACATTCGTCTTTTTACTTTGAAAATTTCTGCTCCTTTTGTAGAAATTTCATCCTTTTTGGTTACAAATGCAACTGTCTAGTTGAAAATGACCTTCTTCGTTAAAAATTCATATTTTTGGCTTGAAAATTATCTATTTGACTGAAAATTGATGTATTTTGTTGAAACTTTTGTCTGTTTTGATAGGAAATAATTCTTGTTTGTTAAAAATGTGACTGTTTGGTTGAAAATTAATCTGTTTTAGTTGAGGATTCTACTAAATATCAACTACTAAAAACCTACGAAATATTAACCAATATTAAAACTTTTGTTGAAAATTCATCTGTTTACTTTGAAAATTCAACTCTTTGGTTGGGAATTGAACTATTTTGATGAAAATTAATTTTGTTTTGTTCAACATTTGGCATTTTCGGGTCAAAAACTTAACTACTTGGTTGAAAATTTAACTGTTTAGTTAAAAATTCAACTGTTTGGTGAAAAATTAACTTTCTTGGTGACCATTCGTCTTTTTGGTATGAAAATTTATTTCTTTTTGTAGAAATTTCGTCCTTTTTAGTTGAAAATGTTAGCACACCAACAATTAAATATCCAACTTTTGTTCAATGGAATCGTTTGGATGTCGTTAGGATGCGTTTGGAAGCAAATTTTTTTCGTTTGGACAGAAAAACTAAAAAAAATATTGAGTTTTCAAAATTGGAGGGCTAACTTCACGCTGCGGAAAAATTTAAATTTTTTTCAAAATTTTTTTTACCAATGGTTTGGATGTCGTTAGGATGTCTCAAGGGGTAGTGACCTTCTTTGGTCAGCCGTCTCCATTAATATAATATGATGTGTCCCGCGAAAACTGTGGTACCGAAACTTTCCATAAAATTTGAAAATTTTTGGATTATCCAAATTTACCTATATTTTCAAAAATTCCAAAATTTCAAAGATGTTCAAAATTTCAAAAATGTTCAAAATTTCTGAAAATGTGCAAATTCTCCAAATTTCTGAATTTTATAAAATCTTCAATTTTCACGAATTTCCCAAATTTTATAAAATCTGTAAAATTTTCTAAAATTTGTGAAACTTTATAAAATTTGTAAAGTTTTCTGAAATTTGCAAACTTTTCTAAAATTTGTAAAATATTCAAAATTTTTTAACTTATCAAAATTTCTAATATTTCTGAATTTTATGAAATGTTGAAAATTTCTAAAATCAATCAAATTTCTAAAATTAATGTTGAAAAATTTTAAATTTCTAACCTTATTTAAATTTTTACAATTATCAAAATTTCTTTAATGTGCCCAAATTTTGTAAATTATCACAATTTCTAAAATTTCTAAAATATGTTCCAAATTTACAATATAGTCAACATTTCTAAAATTATAGAATCGTCTCAACATTTCTAAAATTTTCAAAATTTCTAAAATTTTCAAAATTTTTGAAAAATTTTTAATTTCTATCATTTTCAAAATTTCTAACATTTTCAAAATTTCCAAAATGTCTGAAATACCTAAAACTATCAAAAATGAATAAAATTGGTAAAATGATCAAAACTTCGAAACTGTTTTTAAAATTTAAAATTTAAGAAATTGTAACATTTTCATGATTGCTCAAATTTCTATAAAATCCTCAAATTTTAGAAAGTTTTAATCTCACAACAAAATTTTATTATTTATATTTTCAACATATATTTAAGAAATTTTACACATTTTGGTAATTTTGTACATTTTTAAAATTTGAGAATTCTTTATAATTTTAGAAATTTTTTGAAAAGTTTCGTAATTTTGATCGTCTTACTAATTTTAATAAATTATGAACATTTTAGAAATTTTTATCATTTTAAAAATTTTAGATACTTTAGAAATTGTATAAATTTTGGTTATATTATCAATTTTGAAAATTTGAGGAGTTTCAATAATTTTAGAAACTTACAAAAGTTTCGAAACTTTGATAATTTTACCAACTTTATTTCATTGTTGGTTGAAAACTTATATTTTCATTTGCAAGTTGAAGTATTTGGTGGAAAGATTAATTATTGTAGATGAAAATTTATTTCTTTGTTTGAAAATTTAACTATTTTTCTGAAAATTCGTTTTCTTTGTTTTTTGTGACTTAATTTTCTTCACCGAAAATGTAAGTATTCCATTTTTGGTTGAAAATTGATATTTTAAGTTGGAAATGTTCGATTCTCGCTGAAAATTCATGTATTTTGTTGAAAATTCTTTTTTATTTCAAATTAAAATCTTTTTTTGTTGAAAATTCAACGGTTTTGCATAAAATTCTTCTTTTTGGCTTGGAAATTAAACAATTTGGTAGAAAATTAAACTATTTGGTTGGAAATAAACCTTTTTATTGAACATTCATATTTTTGTTTGAAATTGAAGTATTTTCGTATAAAATTGAACTATTTATTTGTAAACGTAACTATTGTGTTGTAAATGCTTGTTAGGAATATTACAAAAAAATTCCTAAATGTTCAAAAAACAAAAAATCCTGAATATAATTCAAACTTACTTATAATTTTGTAAAATCCTATAAGATAAAAAAAATTATTGAATTTTTTTTCGATACTTTTTTTATATATTTGAAATCTTCAAAACCCTTTTTGAATTTTCTTCATAAACCTAAGAAAATTATATTATTATAACCTTCAAGCAAATAAATACAGAATTTTATAAAATTATTTTTGTATTTTACATTAAAAATTTCAACTATGTTGTTAAAAATTCGTCTTTTTTCATTGAATTCAAGTGGTTAATATTTTTTTTAAGTCATCTTTTACACTGAAAATTCAACTATTCAATTGTTGGTTGAAAACTTATATTTTTTACTTGAAAGTTGAACTATTTGGTTGAAAGTTCACTCAATTAATATTGAAATTATATTTAAAAATATTACAAAAAATTTCCTAAATGTTCAAAACCCAATACGTAAGGTTAATAAAATATTAAACATTATTTTACAAGTGGAAAAAATCCTGAATATCTTTTAAACTTACTTATAATTTTCTAAAATCCTATAAGATGAAAAAATTATTAAAAATTTTTCAGATACTTTTTTGATATATTTGAAATCTTCTAAAATCTTTTTGAATTTTCTTGAGAAACTTAAGAAAATTATATTAATATAACCTTAAAGCAAATAAATACATTATTTTACAAAATTAATTTTTTATTTTACATAACAAATTTCAACTATTTCAACTATTTTCTTGAAAATTCGTTTTTTTACGTTGAATTCAAGTGGTTGATAATTTTTTTTTCAAATGTAATTTTTTAAACTGAAAATTCAACTAGTCCATTGTTGGTTGAACACTTATATTTTTTACTTGAAAATTGAACTATTTGGTTGAAAGGTTATATTGTTGTATATGCTGAACACTTCTTAAATTAAGTGTTAAATTATTTTTATTTTTATTAGTTTAAAAATCCTTAATATGCTTCTAAATTTTATTTCAAAATCTTGAAAAATCTACATGTTTTACATTTTTCAGATTTTAAATTATTTTAAACCTTTTTCAGAACAAATGAAAAAAATTCCTTAAAATCTTCCACATTTATTTTTAACAATGTTGTAAATCTTTCTAATTTTCAATTTTCCTATGAGTCTTCAGTAAATGTTTTTTATTCATTTAAAGACTTTCGCAATTCTTAAAAAGCTTCTAAATTTTGTTCGAAATTTTGAAATTGTTTAAAACTTTCAAAAATATTTTTAAAATTCATGTGTTTCGTTCAAAATTTATCTTTTTTCTTACAAAATTATCTTTTAGGTTGAAAATTCAACTATTTTGATAAAAATTATTTTTTTTTCGGTTGAAGATTAATCTTGTTAGTTAAAAATTCATTTCTTTTACTAAAAATTCAACTATTTCGTTGAAAATTTATTTTATTTGGTATAAAATTAATTTTTTCCCTAGAAATTGAACTATTTTTTTTTAATTCCTTTCCTTTTTTAAAGATTTAGTTTTTTTTTAACATTCGTATTTTTTTGTTGTTGAAAATTCACTTTGCTAACATTTTAATTATTCTATTTTAATTGAAAATTTATCTTTTTGGGTCGAAAGTTTTACTTTTTTGTTAAAACTTTATTTTCTGGGGTTTAAGACTCAACTGTTTTGCAAGAAAATTTGCTTTTTGGCTTAAAAATTCAAACTTAAAAATTTTGTTTTCTTTATTGACTAAAAAATCTTTTTTGGTCGATAATTCCTCCAATGGCCGATTGGAGAAATTGAAATTGAAGAATCAATCAATGAATTAAAATTGTTTCAAAATTATATAATTCTAAGCAATTTTAAGCTGGAAACATTAAAAATTGAACACGTCCTAAATTACAAGATGAATTATTTTTATTTTAAATAGTTTCAAATCCTTCAAATGCTTTAAAATTTTATTTCAAAATCTTGAAAAATCATGTTTTACATTTTTTCAAATTTTATATTATTTTTGAAATGTTTTCGGAATTTCTAAACATCTTTTAAAATGATTCGAAGTTTTCCTAATTTTTTTTTAATCCTGCCAAAATAGAAAAATTTCCTTAAAATCTTCGAAATTAATTTTTCACGATTTTGTAAATCTTTCTAAATCTTTTTAAATATTCTCTTCAAATTAATTTTTCAAAATAAAAATCATTTTCAATTTTGCTAGGAATCTTAAGGCCATGTGACGAATGAGTCACGTGACCGGCTTCCTACCTTACCGACACTTTTTTTATTTGTAAACTTATTTTCACACGAATAGCCACATCCTTCGTTGATAATTCCTCTTTTTGGTTTGAAAGTTAATCTGTTTTGGTTGTGGAAGTAACTAGCTTGTTGGAAATTCGTATTTTTTTGTTAAATTGGATTGTAAATTCTATCTTTTGGTTTAAATTTCAACTGTTATACTTTTCTTTGACAATTCATTTCTTTTTTGGTTGAATATTTATCTCTGGTTGAAAATTTAACTATTTTGTTGTAAATTCTTTTTTTTTTGGTTCAAGATTAATTGTTTGAACCGAAAATTTAATTTCTTTCATTTTTTATACGAAATTTATCTTTTTGAGTTGAAAACTCAACTATTTGTTTGAAAATTATTCTTTCTTGGTAGAAAATTCATATTTTTGGATTGAAAATTCAACTTTTTTATTTAAAAAAATTGTTTGCGTTAAAGTTCCACAATTCTGTTGAAAATTATCTTTTTCGTGGAAAATTTAAATTTTCAGATTGAAAACTGAATTTTTTTGGTAGAGAAGTCGTCTTTTTGGCTTGAAAATTCAATATTTTGGATAAGTTTTTTTTTTATGGACTGATGAATCTTTCATCGTTGAAAATTACTCTTTCTGGTTTAAAATTTAATCTTTTTTGGTTGAGGATTCAACTATTTTATTGAAATTTCTTCTTTTTTGGTTGAATTTGAATAAAAATTATAATATTTTCTGGTGGAAATATCATTTTTCAACGGGAATTCATTTTTTTGAGATTAATATTTATCTCTTTGGTTGAAAATTTATCTATTTTGTTGAAAATATATTTTTTTTTTTGGTTCAAGTTAATTGTTTTAACCGAAAATTAAATTCTTTCATTTTTTATACGAAATTTATCTTTTTGAGTTGCAAAACTCAATTATTTGGTTGAGAATTAGTCTTTCTTGGTAGAAAATTCCTATTTTTGGATTGGAAATTCAACCTTTTTGTAGAAATTTTTTTTTTTTATTGCTTTCAAGTTCCAGAATTCTGTTAAAAATTATCTTCTTCGTAGAACATTTATATTTTAAGATTGAAAACTTAACTTTTTTATAGAAAAGTCGTCTTTTTGGCTTGAAAATTCAATATTTTGTATAAGTTTCTTTTTTATAGACTGAAAAATCTTTCTTCGTTGAAAATTCCTTCTTCTGGTTTGAAATTTAATCTTTTTTTGGTTGAGGATTCAACTATTTTATTGAAAATTCTTCTTTTTTTATTGAATTTGAATAAAATTTATAATATTTTCTGGTGGATATATCAACTTTCAATAAAAATTAATTTTTTTTAGATTAATATTTATATCTCTTTGTTTGAACATTTATCTATTTTTTTGGAAATTCTTTTTTTATCTTGCTGTTGAAGATTAATTGTTTTAACTTAACATTTAATTATTTTTATTTTTGGTACAAAATTTCATTTTTACAAGTATATGGAATTAGATATGAAGAAAATAAATCTGTTCGGCTTATTCCCTTCACGAATCCGATTCGGCGATTCGAAATCTGGAGATATACTTTTCCTCTCAATAAAGGTCTTCATGTGAAAGAAAAACGTAATGCACTTGGGCTCATGCCAACCGAAGAACAAACCGTATTATCTTTGCCAAAAACTATGTATAAAATTTAAATGTGTCTTATGAAATGGGTTATAAGAGGGAAAATGCCATAACTTATGCTTTTTCCAATAACTTCGTAATATATATTTTTGGCCGTATTTCATTATTAATAAAAGTTTAAAAGTTACAAAATAAGCGGAATATCTGTAAAACAATATGTAGATTGAATATATATGGTACAATTTATTCATCAATAAAATGATATTTTCCATACGGGCGCCATTTTATTTCTCTTCAAACCTAAAATTCACACTCAAATAACAAAAGTAAATACCGAGAAAATCCATGAATACAGTAATCTTTAAAAAATGAAGGAAGGATTTCACGATTAAATTTCCGGTTAAATTGTAAGTGAGTTGTCAATAATTCTAAATGAAATTCTAAAGCTTTTTACATATGTCAAAAGAACAAAATTTTGAATAATAAATATTAATATTTAAATAATATTTGAATAAGTTTGAAAACGTGTTTGAAAGCAAAGTAAAAAATAATTGCACTACGAGCAATTGAAGAAAATAGTAGCATTTGTGCCATTTTTTCAACATAGTAGTTGAATATTTGCATGGTTGAAAAAAGTATAGAAAAGTGCCAATAGTGGCGTGAGTCTTTACCAAATTTTTTCTAGATCTTGAAGAAAATGTAATTTTCTGAAATATTTTCAAACTTTTAAATCTTTCAAAACTTCTAAATATTTTTTACAATGATTCGAGTTTTTCGTAATTTTTTTTTTAATTTTGCATACATTTCTAAAC
>JAABKJ010075445.1:183566013-183646336 GCA_011634705.1 Andricus grossulariae
TGATAGATATGTCCCCTTTATTGAGTATGATATAGAGCAAAGAAAGTTTTCAAGTCAATGGCTAACATATCAAATAAAAAACACAACATTTTATAAAAAATATTACAATTTGTCTGAGTTAGCCCATCATCTGGAATCTAACATAATGACTGTTTTTAGAAAAGAAATTGATAGCAAAATGGATAAAAACAGGTATCATTTGTCCTACTTAGGAAAGTTCTTGTATCAAAACTTTCAAGGAACAAAGAATTTTCAACCACTTATGCAATATCCCTTTAAGTTAAAGGATGTAGAAGAACATATTGAATTAGAGATTTTAAGAACTGATGCAGAAAAACCAAAGCTGCCAAAAAGAATAATTGAATTAAAAAATAATTAAGTAGGTTTGAATTGATTTTTTATTTCTTCAATATTTATAGAATAGTTTTGAATTTCAGTATCATCAAAATAAATATCATAAGAAAGCTCCATGGCTTCTTTTTCTGCTTCTGTAAACTGTTTGTTTTCAAATAATGCTAAAGATAATCGGCTAATATGATCGTGACCTAAACTTTTACAAAAATGAGTAAAATCATATTCTTCTTTCATACTGGAAACAACGATGTTGTTATAACCTTCAATATCATTATTAAAAATAATTTCTAGTCTAGATTTGTTAGTGCCTTGTTCAAGAATAAGACAATTTTCATTTGAATTAAATTCATAATATATATTCAAATATTCTAATTTATTATATTTGGAAATAAAAATAGCATAGAGAGAATATTCAATTAATCTATTTCTTTTAAATTTCTTGCCTTTAACAACAGGAAAAGTAATCTTTGCTATGAAAGTCATCTGACAGATAAATAGACATTTCACCTCGTTGCTCTGAACGAGCGATTTCGATGCATAAATATACTTCACAAAAACCTAATCCATCATACTGGATATTTTTTGCAAATATTTGTTTATAACAAATAAATTGAGATGTCAAAAATTTTTTTCTTTTCCACCGACCCTTGTGCATCAAACCTGTGGCCTGTTGCCACCAACAAAATTTTTCACAGAGAATTAAAACGAAAAATTAAAAAAATAAACATTTTTTCGCTATTTGCAGCTCTATAAAAATTTAAACAAACAAAAATTCAATCTCGGCCTTGACAGATTTCTTGAGAATTAATTGCTGAATTTTTTGTAGAAAAAAAATTAAAATCGATGAAGAATTGTGACCTACAGGTTATTTTGAACATCGTTTTTTCATGTCGCCCCACTGTGGAACGTCTCTACCACAACGAAAAAATATCTTTTACATAAAAGCAAAATAATAACATGGTTCTTTGGTTTGGCATTTAACTCAGTCAAATGAAAAACATGTTTTTGCACATTTTCAAAAAATGCTATTTTCAGGAAAAAAATGTCTTTTGAATTTATAATTTAATATTAATGCGTGGGCAACTTTTGCAGGGTATTACACTTCAATCAGAAAAAAAGATAGAAAATGAACCGACCTATTCCACGCCCCACGGGTGCATATATAAATCTAAATAAAGTCTACATTATGAAATAAACTCGATACGACTGAAAATAATTAATTAAATTCACAAATACTTTCCACACAAATCAATGTGATGATTTTATATCATTTTAATTTCGTTCAATGTGGTTGTCGTGCCAAAAATCAGGTCTATAAATTGAACTATTTGATTGAAAATGCAACTGCGTTGAAGTTTAATATTTTTTTGTTAACAACTAATTCGACCATTTGGTTGCACATTCATCACAGTAGGATCTAAAGTAAACAATTTGGTTAAAAATTCAAATATTTTGTGAAAATTTGAATTGTTTTGTTAAAGACTGAACTATTTTCTTAAAAAGTCTTATTTTTTTGTCGAAAATTTAACTGTTTTGTGGAAAATTCGTTCATTTGGATTAAAAATTCATCTTTTATGGTATACAAAAGTCATCATAGTAGGTTGTAAATTAAACAATTTGGTTGAAAATTCAAATATTTTGTTAAAATTTGAATTTTCTTGTTAAAGATTGAACTTTTTTCTTAAGCAGTCATATTTTCGTTGTCGAAAATTTAACTGTTTTGTGGAAAATTCGTTCTTTTGGATTAAAAATTCATCTCTTATGTTATACAAAAGTCATCATAGTAGGTTGTAAATTAAACAATTTGGTTAAAAATTCAAATGTTTTGTTGAAATTTGAATTGTTTTGTTAAAGATTGAACTATTTTCTTAAAAAGTCATATTTTTGATTAGAATTTGAAATTGTTATACTTTTTGAAATAGAGGGAATTCACGATTGATTTTAATGCTTTGAGGGAAGTTTCAAAGCTTTCTTTTTTACCTCTTATAAAAATCAAGACATTTTTAGCACTTTTTGACAGGTTCCTGGGATTAATTAAATGGTTATCACTGAATTTGATAATAATGTTCAAATCTTTTTCTAATTGATTTATGGTGGTTAGAATTTGAAATTGTTATTCTTTTTGAATGAGAGGGAATTCTCGATTGATCTTAATGCTCGGAGGGAGGTTTGAAAGCTTTTTCCTTCCTCTTATGAAAGTCATGGCATTTTTAGGACTTTTTGAAAGGTTCTAGAGGTTAATTTGATGGTTTTCACTGAATTTTATAATAATGTTCGAATATACTTCTAATTGATTCATGGTGATTAGAATTTGAAATTGTTACACTTTTTAAATTAGAGGGAATTCTCGATCGATTTTATTGGTTAGACGGCGGTTTCAACGTTTTTTTTTCGTCTTATAAAAATCATGGCATTTTTAGGACTTTTTGACAGATTCCAGGGATTAATTTAATGGTGTTCACTAAATTTCATAATAATGTTTCAATATCTTTCTAATCAATTTATGGTGATTTTAATTTGAAATTGTTATTCTTTTTGAATTGAAGGGAATTCTGGATTGATTTTAATGCTTTGAGGGAAGTTTCTAGGCTTTTTTCTTTCTCATAGAAAAATCATGGCATTTTTAGGACTTTTTGACAGGTTCCAGAGATCAATTTAATGGTTTTCACTGAATTTTATAATCATATGTGAATATTTTTCTCATTGATTTATAGTGATTTGAATTTTAAATTGTTATTCTTTTTGAATTAGAGGGAATTTCCGATTGATTTTAATAATTTGAGGGAAGGTTTAAAGCTTTTTTCCCCCCTCTTATAAAAATAATGGCATTTTTCGGACTCTTTGACAGGTTCCAGGGATTAATTTAATAGTTTTCACTGAATTTTACAATAATGTTTGAATATATTTCTAATTGATTTATAGTGATTAGAATTTGAAATCGTTATTCTTTTTGAATTAGAGGTAATTCTCGATTAATTTAACTTGTTTGACGGAAGTTTCAGAGCTTTCTTTTCGCCTTATGAAAATCATGGCAATTTTAGGACTTTTTGTTAGGTTCCAGCGATTAATTTAATGGTTCTACTGAATTTTATAATAATTTTCCAATTTTTTCCTATTCAATTTATAGTGATTTAAATTTGAAATTGTTATTCTTTTTGAATTAAAGGGAATTCTCGATTGATTTTAATGCTTTGAGGGAAGTTTCAAAGCTTTTTTTTTGTTCCTCTTATAAAAATCATGGCATTTTCAGGACTTTTTGACAGGTTCCAGGGCGGATGACCTTACGCGGCAGACGGGACAGTTGGAGATGAAAATTTCACCTCTGGATACTTTTTTAGAGCTACCAATATTTGTAGAATGTTATGAGGAACCGTGTTGTCGAACCAGATGAAGTGATATCAGAAGAACAGCCTCTTGCATCCGATTCGCAATGGAATGAGCCTGACGCTGGCAAGCTGGACTCTTGTTGAGTTGCCTAAGAAATGAAGCTTTTATACCTCCAAGACAGCCTATTATAAGAATTACAAGATGGACTTTGTAGCCTTGTTATAGCCTGCTTAGCTCGAAAAGAAGTTCTTGATATTTCGCCCGTTTTTCTTCCGCCTTTGCGGTGATATTGCTATCAGCTGGTGCCGAGAATTCAATCACGTAAATGATCTTGGTTTTCAGATCCTAGAGGGAAATATCAGGCTTCGTAGCCTGCCGTCACGTGCATACTTTGAGCATCCACTCAGAACATGTCCAAGTGTTCCTGGCTCTTGCTTGCACACTCGGCAGTTAGTATCGCCTACCGGTATATTCATAATGCTCTCGCGGTAAACTAAGGTGTCTATAAGGCCGTCTTGACAGGCAAAAAGAAAACCCTCAGTCTCCGATTTCAATCCAGCTGACTTGAGAAACATGTTGGACAGACCTATCGAGAGTTCTTCTCTAGGTATAATACCGTAGAATTTACCATGAAGGGGCTTGTCAGCATGTTGTCTTAGTAGAAGCGTATGTTCTGCTTTCTGTACACGAATTTTGAGCACCAAAGGTGTTAGTGATGCTAGGTATGTGTAGTGTCGCTAGAATCAAATGGAAGGCCAAGCTCCTCTGCGGCCCTATCTGCGACATCGTATAGAAACGCCGCAACATTGACGACTACACGTGGATGTGCGAGTCGCAAAAGAGAATCTGCACTATTTAGAACTAAGCAGGCTGTAGGCAGAACCGTTCTTCGATGAAGACACTCCAAGCTTAGCAAGCCTCTACCCCCTTCATCTCAAAGCAGGTATATTCGAGGTACGGAACATCTAGGATGATGACTTCGATGAATTGTCATCATCTTGCGTGCGCTTCGGCCAAGTTGCTTTAACTCATCGACGTTCCATTTTACTGCACCGAAGTCGCCTGGATCTTATTCTTTCCAGATAATTCGGAAGCCCAAATTTGTCTGAGAATTTGGCGATACCTTTTCACGAGGTCCGTTTTTGAAATATGCACATTTTGGGTTTCCGCTTGCGGTATTCCAAGATATGTATAGGTTTCTCTATTACCAAGATGTTGAATGGTACTTCCGCCAATGAGTTTAATACCCTGTTCATCACGCGATGATGTAGTTTCTAGTCTTTCTTGGTGTAGGTGGACGCAGGCACACTTGTCCAGTCCGAAGCTCATGCCAGGGTTACTCCGGAACACCTTCAAGGTTCAATCAGTGTGAACTCAACGACTTGGTGAGAGATTTGGGGTTATCTAAGAAACAGTCGGAATTGTTAGCTTCCCGGTTGCAGGAGAAACGATCCCTAGCTAGAGGAACAAATGTGACACATTATAGAAATAGGGATAAGCCTTTACGAAAATACTTCTGCCGAGATGATTCATTGGTATACAGCAATGATATAGACGGACTCTTTAGCGAATTTGGCATGGAACATGATCCTAAAGAATGGCGGTTATTTATCGATTCTAAGAATTGCAATTCCGATAAGTTTAGAGAAACAAGAAGTTTTAGTTTGCTTATTTTTTATTAATATATGCCCTGCTTTCAAAACTGTTTATCTATATTTTATTGCAATGCTGTAATTTTCCAATTTACAAAATCAAATGATCTAGAAAAGAGGTGGATTACTGACTCAGAATTAAATAAGTATAAAATGTTACCACAGGGAAAGTTTAAATGATTATTTTCATTTATTTCTTCTACCTGAGATAATTAATATACCATTCTGTAGATTTAAAAATTCATTTCTAATGAAATGCATATTTAGCAAATATTCAAAATCGACGAGATTTAGCAGCAGTTCTTGGTTACGGGGAAAAACTAACAAGTAACCATATCTTTCATTTGTCACGCTTATCCTTTCTTCTGACTCACATACGCCACGCGCGTTGTTGTCCCATGCTACTGACACCCGTAAGCATACTTTCTATCGGTGAAGCATTGCAGTGGAACTCCAATGCTGTTTCGAAGTCGAAAATCGAACGAAACTCTCTTTCTATCTCGACAGGATAGAAAAAGAGGTCCGTTCGATTTTCAACACGGTATCGGGGTTCCACTGCTGGTTCCGTGACCAGGGTTGCACGGTTACGCGTAACTCGAAATTTTATACGTATGATACGTATCTGACGTATTATACGTAAGAAATGTAAAGAACGTAAAAAATGGCGGACTTGAAAGGTGGGGAGCGGTGGCGGGTGAGGGACAAGAGCATAATATGACCTCACTTATTCCAGAATGCATTAACTGCGAGATTAAATAAATTATTTTTCATAAAATTTTAAAAATGAGTAAATTAAAAGATTTCACCCAGGGCAAAAACCAAAATTTTTGTCATTTTCTCTCTTTAAAATAAAATGTAACTTCTCCCAAAAAGAATTTCTGAGACTGCCACCTCTAAAAATTTTTCAATAAATTAAGAAGCTATCAAGAAAGTCAGTCAGTGTCTTCGGTGTAATAAAGAATGATTTTATGTTTATTTTCTATATAAGCGCAGTCGCCATCTTAAAAACGTAAATTACATGTAAAAAACTAGGGATGTAAATTACGTAGGTAATTTACATGTAAAAACTCAAAAGTCTCGAGGCATGTGTCCTCACCCGTAGCAGATTTCGTTCCGCCTTCATCTAGGTTCGAACATGTCCACCTAGACATCGTGGGACCTCTCCCTTCATCACAGGGGTATAGGTATTGTATCATCTGTGTTGATCGATTCTCTCGTTGGCCCAAGGCAATTCCTATAGAGGACATTGAGGCAACCACCGTGGCAAGAAATTTCCTTTCCGGATGGGTTGCCAGGTTTGGAACTCCTCTTCGCATTACAACAGACCATGGTTGACAATTTGAGTCACACATGTTCCGGGAATTGAACAATCTACTCGGAACTCAACACCTTCGCACGATAGCGTACCGCCCAACTTCAAACGGACTAGTCGAACGCATGCACCGGCAAGTCAAGACCGCAATCAAGTGTCATGAAACAGATTCGTGGACAGAAGTGCTTCCCATTGTTCTCCTGGGGATTCGATCAGCCTGGCGCGAGGATCAAAAATCAACTGCAGCAGAACTACTCTACGGAGAAACGTTGCGCCTACCTGGCGAGTTCCTGGCACAACGCGAAACTCGTGCAAATCAGGTTTCCTCGAAGTTTGTACAAGATCTGAAGCAACATCTTAAAAATCTCAGACCAGCTCAAGTCTCCCGCCACGGCGTGAAGAAACCGTTCATTTTCAAGGACTTACCCTCTGCTAAACACGTATTCGTGAAACGAAGCATTCCCAGCGAGTCCTTACAAGCAACCTACGACGGACCATTTCCAGTGGCAAAACGTTCGGACAAGACATTCGATGTCATTATCAAGAGCAAAAATGTCACAGTGTCCATTGACAGGTTGAAGCCTGCTTATACACGTACGGAAGAAGAGAACCTAACAAAAGAGAAAGGGCTCATACAGGGACAAATACAGGAGCCCGTTCAGGAACAAGAAAAGAAACACTCTGAGAAACCAGGGATCCGAACGCGGTTTGGCAGACACGTAAGGTTCACAGAGAAATTTCAAGGGGGTTTCGCATAACTTTCGCAATCATATGTCCTTATTCTTCTTTTCAAAAAATTTTCTTTACTCATTCTTTTAGGTTTATGTTCTATATGCATATGTATGTATATGTATCCATTTTCTTTTTTTTCTTTTTTTTTTTAATTTCTGGTATCCACTATTATTATTTTTTCTTATTAAGTCGCTGTGATGCCACATATTATCGATATATATGCATTTATTTTTATTCTATAGACAATAACCGTTCTTGTAATCGTGTTCTTCGTACCATTCTTCATATCTGTCATAAATGTTACTCAAACACTAGCAGGGGGGTATATGTGGGGACCGGTAATTCAAAATGTGTTTCGTTTTATTTAGAATATTTTCTCCCGGAGTTGTCGAGAGTAAATGGTATATAACTATGAAGATGTTACCAAATAGAATCTCTAGATGTTAAATTCTTATAATTTTCAGGCATTAAATTGTAACATGTTAGATTTTAAAATACACATGCGTCTGTGTACTTTCAGATGGTACGTCGCATCGTGGCACGTGTCATATGCATCCGTTTGCTTTGAAACAAGTGATAATTAAGTTATAAAATGATTATTAGTGCTAACATCATACGTGATTTAGGTTTAGAAAATGGGCAAGTTCATATTTCTTTTCATCACACAACACTGCCACTTGTACAAGTACAGAAACTTGGCCTCATTTACTTTCGTCTTGCAGTCTTATGATAGCCACTTTCCTGCTTATTGTGTGTTTGAAAAATTGAAATTTTTTTCCAGTCCTACTTCCGAGCTCGTCTATCAAAATGTTGTATAGGTTTACAAATACGTTTGCACAAATTATTCTATATATTTGAGGTTATCTAATGGACCAGTATTCTAATATAGATATTAGATTTTAAAATGTTGGATTATAGATTTTATTATCTCAGATTATAAAGTTTTCTAATCCAAGATATTATCCTGCAATATCTATTTCTTAATATATTATTGATTGCGTAATTGATAATTAAACATAGCGTATTAATTATTTGAAATAATAAGCAAGCCGTGTGCAAAAATTTCGTGGTAGTTTTGAATCATGCTACAGCCAGAACAGTTTTCGTGGAGACTCTCGCATTGATCTAAATTTTCTAATAGAATTACCACTACTGCAATTCTGCACTTTTAAATATTAAAATTATAGAAGTTTTTCATAAACATCCTAATGTGCATGTGGGTGTATTTTGACATGACGTCTTATCGGGACCTGGTCTCTATAGGAAGTCGTCTCTTGTGCCACTAATTTGAAATTATAGTGAAATCTACTATAATTTCAATATTGAGAAGTACTAACTTTGCAATAGTCCACGAGCCATTAATTTTAATAGTAAAATTTTCTAGTTTTAATAGTAAGACCTACTAATTTAAATAGTGAAACTCACTCATTTTAATAGTAAGGACTACTATTTTAAATAGTAAAACTTACTGATTGTAATAGCGATGATTACTTATTTAAGTAGTGAGACCAACTAGCTCATTTGTAAGACTAACTAATTTGATAGTAAGACTTACTGATTAAAGTGGTAAGGCTTACTACCTGAAAATAGTATGTACGATCGAAAGTTGTCGCGACAAGTAAAGTAGTAAGGACAACTACTACCAATCTTGCAAATAAAAGTAGTAGCCTCAAACAGTTAAATAGCAGCGGCATATATTACTAACTAAAGTAGTTGGCCGTGCTACTTTATTAGTTGTCCCAACCAACTCTTTTTAGTTAAACACGTATTTCACATAGGAAATAAGACGTTTATGTACCATAAAACAACTTCCTATCATTATTTCTTTCCAAGATGATATGTTTGTGGAAAACGGTCTGTAATTAGTAAACAAAATCATCTTTCGAAATTTGGAAAACTGCGTTGCATTCTGGACACCTTAAGGATCGTCAGTGAATTTTTCAAGATTTTTCAAGACGTCCAGCTCGGTTTGAGAAGCCTCGAAAGTCGAGGCGTAAAAACAGTGCCTCAAAAACCTTGTTTTTTGGCACGTTTTACATCAGCGCTATCGTACAAATTTTTTTTGAACAACAATATACATATCTTTCAATTCGGAAGACCTTAAGCTTTCACGTTTATCTGGCCAAAATTTTCTGCGATTTTTTCTGAACGGGTTGCAAGCGTTCAAAGTGAGGGTCGCATACTTTTGACGCCGACTTTTCAGTTTTCATTGAGTAAAATGAAAGCGCAGAAAAAATACAAATCCCAGTAAAAAAAGGTCCATTGGAGATAGAAGGACAGGAAAGGAATACCAACAAACAGAATGTAGAGGATACATTGGAGGTACCTGCTGGGAATGATGCAATGAAATTACTCCATGAGGAAAAATTATTGTCTACTCCAAAATCCAGTAGTCTAATATGCTCAGTTTCGAAAAAAAGTATACGAAGTAAGTGAAATAATAGCATAATTATAAAAGTAGGTATCGAGTATTTATACATTTTGTAATTGACAGGAAAGAATGGAATACATGTTAAATTATGTAGTTTGTAATTGTAGTCTTTTTCACTACGTGAATTTCTTAAAAAATCTTTATCATGTGAGCTTACATCAGATTGAGCATGTATTTACATTTCTCTATTGTACATAGCAGGGTTTTTTGACCTGATATCATTGAGTAGCTTCAAATTTTGTTTTATACACTTTTTATTGAATGAATTTAATTCAGTTTAATTAAAATGTTTATTGTGTACGCTTACGTGAGATAGAAATTGTATTAATTTCTTTATTGTACATAGCAGGGTTTTTAGACCTGATATTGAGTGACTTTGAACCTTGTTTTATTCACTTTTTATTAAATTAATTGAATTTAGTTCAATTAAAATGTTTATTAGGTAAGTTTATATGAGACAGAAATTGTATTAATTTCTTTATTGTACATAGTAAATGCTGAAAGTGCCGGCGCGAGGCGTTATTTATATTTCTTTCGACTCTCAACTGGCGCGCCAATCAGAGAGTGGGAGCGTGAAATGACTTCACGCGTTCCCACTCCTTCAAGGCGAGCGAGTCCCGTGTTGACGTTCCCCATTACCTCGGGGTGAGCGAGTCGTGCGCTTCTGCTCCCCCCCTATTGGGATCTGAAATCATGACGTCACAGTGTCACGTGATAGGCAATATGGAGGCAACAATGGGGTCACTTTACCTCGATGTAATGTTTAATTTTTTTATCTCGTATCCGAGACCTAGCTACAAGTTCGTGACTTTTTCACGGATAAATTTTTTCCGTGTCCGTAAAGCTAGCAGTACCATGGTAGAAATATTTGTTAAATCAAGTTGTTTTTTTCACAGAGAATGAGGGCTCATTTAGGGCTCTTGAATGACCCAAGGCGCAGTTTTTCAAAAACAACCCGTAACCCAGAAAAACTACCCTGAAAAACAAATATGCACTAATTAAAAAAGTGAGTACATCAAAAGTAAGGGCTCATTTTAGGCTCTCCAACGACCACAAAATCAATTTTCCAAAACCATCCCTTAACATTCGAAAACTACCCTTTACCCAAAAGTACCGACAAGGTGCAGGGAAAAGTATTGCATCAGTTTGGAGTATTTTTAGTTGTTTGAAAACATCAAAAAAGTATTTCAAAAACCACCCCTAAAACTCGAAAATCATCCCGTGAAAGAATTTGACATTAAACTGAGAATTAAGTATATTAGCAGTTTTTGCTTTTCTTGGACCGTGCACAAACAGTGTATAACCTATGCCAGAATTGAGGGCTCATTTGAGGCTCATATCGGCGGAGAGCCTAAAATGAGCCCTTACTTCTGATGTATTCACTTATTTAATTAGTGCGTATTTGTTTTTCAGGGTAGTTTTTCTGTGATAGGGGTTGTTTTTGAAAAAGTGCGCGTTGGGTCATTCAAGAGCCCTAAATAAGCCCTCACTTCCTGTGAAAAAAACACTTGATTTAACAAATATTTCTACCATGGTACTGCTAGCTTTGCGTAAAGCTGCCAATATCATGGATTCATGAAAAAATGGTTAAAGTGTGGATTTGTTTATAAAAATTGTTTAATTTATTAGCAAACAGCAGTTTTTCTTTAAAAGTTTTGAGTGCGTATTATTATCTTTTATATTGAATACAAAATCTATGGGTTTAAAATAACTAATCATTGCGAACAAAAAAAAACTTATTTTGTTCAATAGTTTGTTTATAACATTATGAACAATTTTTTCTCACTGTAACCTGCTGGACATTAGTTCTAGTTACTCCTGTTCAATACTTCTGATTGATTGGGAATTTTATGCATGTGTAAAGGTCGAATGTAAGAAAATTGTACAAAGTTGAATGTTATTTTTAATACTGTGTTTTATTTATAATTTTTTGCATGAAAGAACCTTTAAAAAAATCTGCCCGCTGTGCGGGCACATTCTCATCGCGCGCTTTGCGCGCGGCTCGCTTCGCTCGCCAGTTTGGGCGCGTCTAGGGCGCGCACCTGGTGGATATCGCGCTTCGCGCTCGATTTGGTATTCATCTCGCGCTTCGCGCTCGATAATGTATTCGCCTCGCGCTACGCGCTCGGACACATTTACCTGCAATCAATGCAACCAAAAACTCTGGGAAATCGAGCGATGGTATAAAATTGTAATTGTGCTTCTCGTATCTCTTCTGAAGTAGAAGGGCACTTGATACATTGTGGTCGAAGTCTAGCGATTGCTACTGATACCCTGTGCGTAATTCTGTGTGCACTTGTTTTGCTAACACCAGAGAAGTCACCAGCAGCCAAAAAATGTGATCCAGTTGCATATAACCTCAAAGTTAGCAGTAACTGTATGACAGGCGGTATGGCCTTATTCCTAAAAATTAAAATTGGATTATTAAAATAATGTTGCATAATTTTAACGAACCATTCTTTCCATTATTAAATATAAAATACCTTTCTGTTGCGTGAGATAATGCTCCCTCGATTTCATTCAGCAGATCATGAACAACAGCTTTTGTTAAGCGAAATCTCGTTTGGAAATCAACGTCGTCGAAATTATCCAGAAAATTCACCCTTTCTTTGAAAATTCGCGGTCTTCTGCAAATAAATTCAAAAACATCTTCTTCGAATTCGTCATCAGACGATCTCGGAACTTCTTCCAAAAACTCCATATTTCACAACGGCACTGCAGTTTTTAGGTTAGAAGACGATTAAGTCGCCATAACCGACCATTTTTGACCGGTTAGATTTAACTGTGGTTAACGCGAGTTAACCGGCCGCTAAAAAGTGGTGGAACGCGTAACTAGGTTTAACGGAGGATTAACTTTTTAACTGAGATTGGTGGAACCGGCCCGAAGTCTCTTAGGGATCGTCCATATATTACGTAAGCCGTTTTTCTTTTGTTTAGATAAAGACGAGAACGAAATTGCTGTGAAGTTAAGAAGGACACAACGATATAAACAAAAGAAAAACGGCTTACGTAATATATGGACGATCCCTTATTAGGTCTGGAGGGATCAGCATTCTTCAGGATGGTCTCATTTTCGAAAAGTACATAGAATAAAAAGGAAAAACAGGCAAAATATGTTCTTAAGCTCAAACTATCTTAAATAATCAACCCAAGTCTTGGAAAACGGTGCAGCTTCGGGATTAGCGGGAGAAAAAGAATGAAATTATTTAAAATAGATACAGCGAAATAGTCTGAATCTTGAAATTCGAGGAATTGTGACTTGCAAATATTTTGCAACGTCACAAATGGTTCAAAAATTGTAAATCTTCTTTGAAATATATATTGAAACCCGCTAGCTTAACCTACAATTGTACAAAAAAATGTAATCCTTTTTTGAAACCCAATGATTTTCTACTAAAAATACTGCTTTTTGGTAGAAAATCCCAACATAGCCTAAAATCCTTTAAATTTTGCATTAAAGATTAAATTAATAATAGAGCTAAAGAATCGGTTAAAAATTCATTTACTATCGAAGAAATCGATGAAATGCGAGAACCAACAGTCGCGCGCCCTAGGCGCGCTCAAACTTGCGAGCGAAGCGCGCGATGAGAATGTGCCCGCGCAGTGGGCAGATTTTTTTCATGAAAATACGTGGAGCGTAGACCAATTATTTTCGGTGTGAATAGGCACTTCGTTAAACATAACCAATTATTCATTTAAATTACAACAATTGCTCATAATAACCCTGGCGGACCGGCCGAACGCAAGCATTACGCTACAGCGTAATGCTAAAGTAATATGGTATTATAATTAATAAAAGAAACAAAATAAATATACAAACTGTTGCAATTATAATAATACGTTAAAATTTACGTTAAATGGTCATGCCGTATTTGCAACAAGTTTCTTTTTCAGCGTTGAAAAATGAAAAAATAATGTGACTGTCATTGCAGTCTGCTAAAGGCGGCTTCAAGCGGGTTGCGAACATGCAGGGGCCCGACTTCAATGACAGGCACTTTGTTTTTTTATTTTTTAACGCTGAAAAAGCAACTTGTTGCAATTACGGCATGATCATTTAACGTAAATTTTAACGTATTATTATAATTGCAACAGTTTACATATATATTTTGCTTCTTTTAATAATTATAATGCCATATTACTTTAGCATTACTTTAGCATTACATTAGCATTACGCTGTAGCTTAATGCTAGCGTTCGGCCGGTCCGCCAGGGATCACATAAAAAATTATTTAAAATTGTAAATCTTCTTTGAAACATATTTCTTTCTTATGAAAAGAACGGTTTCCGGTGCAAAACGGTAACATATACAACCTAAACTTCTTAAAAAACGACAATTTAATCCAAAATTGTTAAGAAATGGTGAATCCTCTTGAAATTTAATGATTTTTTAATAAAAATGTTTATTTCTGACCAAAAACACAATCACACTTTGAAATAATACGAGATTGTAAAATTAGCTATTTTACACAAAAATCTTTGGATTTAAATCTAATGATTTTTGTTTATACATACCAATTTCAGATGAATTTTCAGGAAAAATTGTTATTTACAATTTAACTTGGTATTTCTAATTTTGGTATTATATAAACTGTTAGGCAGATAGATGTAAATTAGGAATTGGTATTTCTAACTGAGCACAACAGAAAATTGGTCAGAATTGTAAAATCTTCTTCGAAATCTAATATAATTTTTGTTTAAAACATGGGTTTGTCACGCCAACCATTCCAGGCTATAGGAAGTTGGTTCCCAACTTGACTCAGCGGAGTAACAGCGAAACTGTGGCGCTGATGTCCTTTCGCCAAAATGTTGTGTTTGAATTTTGACAAAGGACTCATAAGTGTCAAAATAACCAAAATGGACGTGTCAACCTCCGATTTCAAAATATAACCTGATATAACCTTTGAAATCTCTTTACTATTCAAAGTTCAAGTGTACATAAAATCTTGACTAGATGGTCAAAACTTGAGACTGAAATTCGACTGGCTTTATTTTCATTTGCATTTTAGAAGTCATAGGCCTAGCATTCAATTGCTACATAATTTCATATGTTTCAACAAAATATATGTTTAGCAATATATGTACTCGAACCAATTAAAGGACTATATTATTGTTTACAATTTTAATACTGGCCATATCATGTAACAGTCATCATATAATAGTTTTTTTTAATAATAATAATAATCATTATAATAATTGCTCATTTTATGTATATGTATCTTTTAAATGTAAGCTATTTATCTTCGTCTTCTTTTAGAAAATAGGTTTTATTATTTAACTTTGAAATTAATTTCTTAATCGAAAGTTATTGAAGTAAAATCATAGAAGTTAATTATTCCTTCAGTAGTCTAGAACTTAAGAAGCCACTCCTCCTGTATATGCATCCCTTTACTCACCTCCCCTTCATATGCTTCCCTTCACCCTGATTTATTTGACATATTTATAAAATTGTAAATATGTATATGTTTGTAAATATTATAATTAGATAAGGTTTTTCTCCGGGGATGATTTCAACGATTTCCCCGAAACTATAAACAATAATGTTTAAATATTCTAAATTTAAATGCAAATTTCAATCATTTCTGAATAAAAGATAATTTTATACCTCATGTGAATTTGTATCAGTTCCACTTATTTACACTCCATACCGTATTAAAATAAGACATGCCTTTTTAACTTTGAAGATTGCCTTTAAACATTAATTAACTCATATCTCATATCTCGTCTAGCGAGATAAGACTCAGATAGCCGAGGAGTGGGGGTAGGCGCCAGACGTCTGGCAAATACCAAGGAGTGGGGGTAGGCTGCCTAGCGGCCCATAGTTGCCCCTTACTACTCCCAGAGAATTTTGTAGCTTGATCCTTATTCCAGTGGAATGATTGAGCTGCATTCTGAATTATGAACGCGCTATTTTTAGCGAAATCGAAACAAATCAAAAACTCCCCAGGCAATAAATTTGCCTTCAGGTTTTTGAAAAAAGTTTGCTCCTTTGAAATAAAGTGATGAGTTTTTAAGTTCAACAGCCTTTCACAGAAATCATCTAGAAATTCATCAGTATCTATTACATCTGTCGGCCTGTGACCAAAATTCAAATCTCACTTCATTAATACAATATTCATCAAAAACTTTTGTGATGTTAACTTTTAGGTTTGCAGTACCTGGAGAGTTTTCACATACTCCTAAATGTCAGGAACTTGAAGAGTTAGGACATACAATAGCATCCAGACTGTCGTGCTAATTTGTGAACACCATGTCAGTATCCTCGGTTAAATGTTGAATATTTATTTCATTCAACATCAACTTGACTAGATGAACGTTCACCTAGCATTCCACAGGTTTTTTCTAAAATTGTGGAGCATTAAATTTGGCAATATGGCATTGATTGGGCCCTAAATGAGCCCTAAATTATTGTGATAAGAAATATTGTCTAAGTTGTTTTTTTCTATGTGTGGTCCTGCAGGCTGATCGTTAAGCTAGCATGACCACAGGTTTTTCCTAAAAATTGCGGAGCATTACATTTGGTAATATGGAATTGAGTGAGCCTTAAATAAGCCCTAAATTATTGTGCAAAGAAATATTGTCGAAGTCGTTTTTTTCTATGTGAGGTCCTGCTAGCTGAACGTTAAGCTAGCAAGACCATAGGTTTTTTCTAAAAATTGCGGAGCAATAAATTTGGCAATATGGCATTGACTGAGCTCTAAATGAGCACTGAATTATTGTGATAAGAAATATTGTCTAAGTCGTTTCATTCTATGTGTGGTCCTGCTAGCTGAACGTTAAGCTAGCATGACCTCAGGATTTTCTAAAAATTGCGAAGCAATAAATTTGGCAATATGGCATTGAGTGAGCTCCAAAGAGCACTAAATTATTGTGCGAAGAAATATTGTCTAAGTTGTTTTTTTCCATAAGTGGTCCCGCTAGCTGAACGTTAAGCTAGAATGACCACAGGCTTTTTCTAAAAATTGAAGAGCATTAAATTTGGCAATGTGGCATTGAGTGAGCCTTAAATGAGCACTAAATGATTGTGCAAAGATATATTGTCTGAGTCGTTTTTTTCTATGTGAGGTCCTGCTAGCTTAACGTTAAGCTAGCATGACCACTGGTTTTTTCTAAAACTTGTGGAGCAATTAATTTGGCAATATGGCAATAAGTGAGCCCTAAATGAGCCCTAAATTATTGTGCGAAGAAATATTGTCTAAGTCGTTTTTTTCTATGTGTGGTCCTGCTAGCTGAACGTTAGGCTAGCATGACCGCAGGTTTTTTCTAATAATTGTTGAGCATTAAATTGGGCAAAATGGCATTGAGTAAGCCCTAAATGAGCCTTAACTTATTGTGCAAAGAAATATTTTCTAAGTCATTTTATTCTATGTGTGGTCCTGCTAGCTGAACGTGAAGTTAGCTTGACCACAGGTTTCTTCTAAAAATAGCAGCGCATTGAATTTGGCAATATGGCATTGAGTGAACCCTAAATGAGCAATAAACGAATGTGCAAAGAAATACTGTCTAAATCGTGTTATTCTATGTGTGGTCCTGCTAGCTGAACGTTAAGCTAGCATGACCACCGGTTTTTTCTAAAAATTGCGAAGCAATAAATTTGGCAAAATGGCATTGAGTCAGCTCTAAATGAGCTCTAAATTATTGTGCAAAGAAATATTGTCTAAGTCGTTTTTTTCTATGTGTGGTCCTGCTAGCACGGATCCAGGCATACCACGTACGTTATAATTGTTAACAATGGTTATACATAATATATAGCTGAAAGAAGTCGAAATCAAGTTTAAAATGTTGAAAATACTCTACTTCAATTTTCTTCTAATCAAGATTTCATTGAGATAGTTTCGAAATATATTCAACATCCAGTGAAAATTTGGAATTAAATTTCTCAATACACTAGGAAAAAAGCGTTTTTTATTGAATTCTCGGTTTGTATCTATTATTTTAAAACAAAAAAGTATACTTTCAATACAAAACGCTTTTTTTCCAGTAGTATATTGAGAAATTTAATTCTAACTTTTCACTTGATATCAAGTATATTGCGAAACTATCCCAATGAAATGTTTTGATCAGACAAACATTCATGAAGAGTATTTTCAACATTTCAAACTTTATTTCCACTTCTTCGGGCTATTTCATGTATACCCATTGTTAACAATTATAACGTACATGGTATGCCTGAATCCGTGAATAAATAAGCTAAAACGAATATTTCTCAAATTGTAATAAATATTGACGACATTAAAGATATGCTTGGTCAGAGTTACCCTAATTTTGAAGACTGATTTCTCGGTTTGTATCTATTATTGTAGAATAAAAAAGTATACTTTCAATACAAAACGCTTTTTTTTCAGTATATTGAGAAATTCAATTATAACTTTTCATTTGATATCAAGTTTATCGCGAAACTATTGCCATGAAACGTTTTGATTATACACACATTCATGTAGAGTATTTTCAACATTTCAAACTTTATTTCCACTTCTTGGGGCTATTTTATGTATAACCATTGTTAACAATTATAACGTACGTGGTATGCCGGGATACGCAAATAAATAGGTTAAAACGAATATTTCTCAAATTGTAATAAATATTGATGACATTAAAAATATGCTTGGCCAAAGTAACCCTACGTTCAAAGACTAACTTCTCGGTTTGTATCTATTATTTTAGAACAAGAAAGTATACTTTCAATACAAAAGGCTTTTTTCTAGTATATTGAGAAATTTAATTCCAATTTTTCACTGCATATCGAATATATTTCGAAACTATCTCAATTAAATGTTTTGATTAGAGGAATATTCAAGTACAGTATTCTCAACATTTTAAACTTTATTTCGACTTCTTTCAGCTATATATTATGTATAATCATTGTTAGCAATTATAACGTATGTGATATTCCTGGATTTGTAAATAAATAAGG
Organism: Andricus grossulariae; assembly: GCA_011634705.1. NCBI lineage: Eukaryota > Metazoa > Arthropoda > Insecta > Hymenoptera > Cynipidae > Andricus > Andricus grossulariae. The sequence goes on from JAABKJ010075445.1 coordinate 183,584,732, forward strand.
TTCAACGAATATTTCTCAAATTAAAAATGTTTAAATATTGGAAAAAATATTCTTGATCAAATGCTATCCACATTTTTGCTATTGACAATCGATTGCCAAAATAGGAAACTTGGATTCTTTTCATTTTTCGATTATTATGTTCAATTTTTATGACAAAAGTGACTCTGATATTAAAATATTTGCAATTCCACATTTTTCTTTTACGTTTCGCAATAAACTTCTTGTTGTAATGCAAAACATAACTTTTACAAATGATTTAAAGACCTAGTCCTCCCACCTACTCCTGATCATTCCAATCTTTGTTTGTTATATCGTGTGTAAGATAGCATTTTTGTTTAATTTTTTCTAACGTTGGGAAAAGTGCGAAAATAATTCACTTAAAACAACACAATACTATTTAAAAAATTATTGTTGTTGAGGTTCACTTATTGTTTATTGACAATTAAAAAGCTAAAGCGAAACAAAATATTTCAGAAAAAACGCAACTTTCTAGCATAATAAAGTCTTCTTTATTAAGAGTATGTTAACTTGTATCAAGTATTACCTCACTAAGTGTAAAGTGGTAAAAAGTTGAAAGTTTAGGAGAAATCCGCAACTATATGGCATTAATATCGACGATAATTTGTTTAAAAAATTATCTTGCTCAACTTAAATAATTATTAGGTAATTCCAGGTAAAAAATAGACAAATAGTTAAAAATTTCAGAAAAAATCGCAACTTTCTACCATTAAAAAAAAAGTATATCATTAGCAATAATAATACATTGTTTGATGAATTATTGTTATTAACCTGAATTAATTATCACTTTACTTTAATTACAAATTGAACCAAAAGTAGAAAATTTCAGAAAAACGGCAACTTTCTAGCACTCATTTATGAGAAGATAGCTAATAACAATAATAATTTGTTTACGCAATTATTTTTGATAATTACAATAAATATTAACTCACTTCAGTGAAAAGTGGACAAAAAGTTGCAATTTTGAGAAAATCCCGTAATTTCTAACATTATTGAAAGAGGATATTTTTAAAAATAATAACAAATTTGTTAAACAATTATTTTTGTTCACACTGATTGAATATTACCTCGCTGTAATTGATAATTGGACAAAAAGTCAGAATCCTACCTTCCAGACATGGCAACACCGCTTGAGGTGAGTACGTATATAGTCTGACGCGCTTCCTTATATATAAAGGAGGCCACTTCGTACCTCCAGTACCACAAATATATATATAAATTTAAAAATGAAAAATTTTTACCCCTCTTTTGAGAAACCCGATCAGAAGGGCCCCCTTAACGTATATATGCATATAAATTTTAAATATATTCACGGGAAATAGGGGAGGCGAGAACGTAGAGTTAACTACACGGAGGTGACAACGTACGGTCTATACATATATAGTTAAAAGTTTGTCATAAGGACAACCGCAGGATTGCGCCGGGAGCAGGTGCTCATCTTAAAAATTGCACCCTCATTCTCGACAATTGACTCTATTTCCCTAGGAGCGTTTAGCGGAGCGATATTTGAGCTGATGCCGTAAGAGTGACAGAGCCCTCTTCTATAGCACTGAATTTTGCGGCAAGAATAACATTCGTTTTTAAACCCCCACCGAAACTTTTTAAAGCATTGTTTATTCTGTGCACTGAAAAAATGTTGGGCGAGCTGCTCGCCCACATGATAGAGCTGCAATACCAAGTGCATCGAGCGCTGCTTTCTCGCAGCTTGGTGCTGACTCTCTTGTTGGGCACGCTGTGTGCCCACGTTGGTAAAGCTGTTCGGCCAACAGTGTTGTTACAGTAATACTCCCTTCAGGTGGGCGAACGGCAGGCATCCCCACGCCGAGTTTCACGCCGAGTTTGTTCCATGGCAAACGGTTTTTCGTATTCGCCTGAATTTTGAGCAAGATGCTCAATACGTATAATATATAACCTAAAAGATTCAATCGCATGTTAATGTAAAGATACGTAACTGGACTTTCAGGATATAATAATACTATATTTATGAATATTAAAAATTCTGTTGATTTTTTAACAAGTTTTAGGCATCCTTTTGTTATATTTACATTTGTAAAATGAAGTATACTTTTAACGTTTTCAAAAAATTGTATTACCAATTTATAAATAAAAGTTTATTTTATACATAAGGTTGAAAATTATTTATCCTTCATTCAATAAAATGTACTGTGAGTGGCTTTTGTTAAACATAACCATACGTGATTGTTATTAACGATGTGTCTAGGCACACCGAAAATATTTGGTCTATCGCTCGCCGTATTTCGGTAAGCCTATTAGGCGTCCTTTCCAGTTTCTCCTGGGCATACCGGAAATATTTCTTAAACGCTCACCGAATTTCGGTGAACCTTTATGGACACGGACTTTTATCATTCAACCAAAAAGGTTTATTCTCAGCTAATAATTTTTAATTATCATTAACACATTATATAAACAACTGTCTATATGTTATATTTAATAATAACAAGTAGAATTATTATTTATTTTTATTATATTTGTGTCTACGAATTGACTATTATTGATTTTTGGTGTACTTCGTTGTTTACACGATCACAAAACTGAACTGTGTCCTGCAGCTTCATTTATCCCCGAAAATCTATTTCTGGACCCGTGGGGCAATTGCTTTCTCTTTTGTGGGACTGCAGCGTTCCCATCACGCGGAAAAGGATCAGCTCGCACGTTTGGCACTGCTACTCACTCAAATGTGGATTCGCCGCTGCACTAACCGCCGTGGTGGCGCTGCGTTCCCATTAAGAAGACAGCTGCTGGCCCAAAATTTTTTCAGTGTGAGTAACCATTTTTTTGGAATCTTCGAAAAAACTATCTAAATCTGTATGTGTTAAATTTATGATCAAACCTGTTCTCACTCGACTCTTAAATGCAGACTCCAGATCTTGCCATCTGATTCTGTCTCCTTTCCTATCCAACGCCGACCTGTCGTTGTGATTTCGTCGTGTCCTGTGACCACCCATCTCACGGTTGTGAGACGTGGCCATGAGTGGGACTTGCCGCGGTCTTAATGGGAGCCAGTGTAATTTTTTAGATGGCAGTTGCTCCCAGTGGGACCCTGCGGTGGTTGTTAACCTTATTTTGTAATTATATGTGTATGTATGTACATACATATTTAAAAAATAACGTTAAACAACCACCGCAGGGTTCCAGTGGGAGCAACTGCTATCTAAAAATGACACCGGCTCCCAGTAATAAATCCCACTCATGGCCACGTGTCACAACCGTGTGATGGGTGGTTACAGAACACGACGAAATCACAACGAGAGGCCGGCGAAACCCTCGTGTGTTTTGACGACACGAACCGACCCAAGGATGACAGCTTTCTGCATCCATCTCGCAAGTGCCGTGGCATAATTTTTGCATGCGGGTATGGCTTCAAGATTACGAACCAGTGATAGTTACGCATCTCCGAGAGCACCTATCACGAAGACAATTACTTATACCGAATATTTTGGGTACGGTCGTCGCAGCTCCCTTTTAAGGTCTTGATACCTTTCCTCCTTTCCTTTCTCCTTGGCAGTGATGTTGTATTCAGAAGCTGCCGAGAATTCGATCACGAATATAGTTCATTTCTCAAAGTCTCCGAGAACAATGTCAGGCCTCGAGTGTGCAACGGAGACTGCTGTCCGAAACTCGTAGTTTTAGAAAATTTGGCACTTCTCGTTTTCGACAATTGTCTCTATCTCCCTTGGAGCGTTCGGCATGGCAAGGTCGTGACCAACACCATAAGAGTGAAAGATGGTAATGAAGCACTCTTAGGGTTGCATTATATCTCTAGATATATGTCGTTCCTGCGTGGGTGGGACACCCCGATTGTATGTCTTCTAGGTATTCAGCGTGTGTATGACATTCTCTGCACCTATCGCTTGGAACTTCTTGACATAAAATGTGGTCACTGTATGCTAAGGTGGAAATGAAACCGTCCTGGCATGGAAAAATAAAACCCTCTGTACTCACTTCTGATGTTAAAATTCAGGCCCAGGGTCTCGGCCGCTTGCTCCGCGGCTTTGTAAAGAAACGCTTCCTCACCGATCACCTCTCGGTTTCGGACCATCTTTAGAAGAGGATATCTTCCACTGGCAACGATATAAGCTGTACTTGAAACAATTCAGTTATGAAGACATTGGAGATTCAGAAGTCCGCGTCTCTCAAGTGTTAAGATGTCTGATAACACTTATATCCACAAGCTCAGGGTCATTGGGAACGCCAACAATCTTTCCTTTTTTTCAGATGAATTTTGGCACATTTATCCAATCCAAAGTCCATCCCAATCTCTCCTGTGTACTTCTCGACGATATTTATGGACGGTGCAGCTGCTCACTATGGACGAGACGTTCGCGCTTACTTAGATGAGGTATTTGTTGATCGGTGGATAGGACGGAGGGGCACAATTGGATGGCCAGCTAGGTTATCTGATTTGACGCCTCTAGATTATTTTTATTGGGGCTATCTGAAGGATCAAGTGTTCAAAACAAAACCCCAAAATTTATATGAATTACGGCAAAGGATCATAGATGAGTCAGCTCCCATTTCCATTGAAATGATCCAAAATGCTACTGATGCTTTTTACCATCGATTAGCTTACTGTCAAGAGGTGAATAGAGAACAATTCGAGCACTTAAAATAAGATTTTGTGCTGATGAATGCTAATAATCAAATGTGAGAGGCGAGGGGACTCACTTAAATCTAGCACCCCGATCGTGACCCCAAAGGGGACAGATTTTACTACGTCCATATCGTTGTTCCTGGGTAACGCTGAATGTAAAAAAATTTACCTGCAAATGACCTTGAAGGTCAAGCTCAAGGTCAAATACAAGGTCACCACTAGATTCCTCGTTCAAAGTTACTCCAAGAATGAGCTCGACGTTTTTCGTAAACACCTCAGCCGCAGCAGTACAGATTGGACCTGCCCCATACCTGTGTCAAGCCTAATAACCTTGTGCTGAAGTTCAAGGTCATCTTTGACCTTGAGAGGGGGGAGGGGGCGAGAGAGGGTGGGAGACCACTGCCTTCTTTCTTCTAAATGGTAAGCGAAATCTATACAATTAAAAAGGCGATAAATCGCATCCAAAGAGATATTTTGATATTCATCTAATCGTTAGACTCGTAATGGCAGGTTAATCGAATAATTAAAAATAGTAAACTCTCCATCAAAAAAGGAACAGAAACGTCGTGAAGACCAAGCTTGCCCGAAGTGCATCTAGTATTGTAGAAATAAAAACGTCAAATTTAAGTGCACATTTCTTTATCCAAATTGTGAAATATACTATCATAGCATTTTTTCATGATTTTATCGTTAACAAAATAGCTAAGGGCTTAGAGACTGTGTTTGTAAATAGATTAGACAGGAAAGCGGGGGGAAAAAAAGAGTTTTATGTAAAGAGAATCTTATTCTTTCTCCCTGTGAGACCCGCTTATTTCATTTCTTTTATTTAAGGTCTTAATTATTGACGTAATTAATTAATTAGGACAAATAGTTAAATAAGCCACAAATTCGTGGGGTTACAATATATATAGATAAAGTTTGTCATAAAGACAACCGCAGGATTTCGCCAGGAGCAGGTGCTAATCTTAAAAATTGCACCCACTCCCAGCGAAATCGCGGTAAAATATCAGCTGTAACCACGTCTCACAACCGTGAGATGGGTGGCCAGTCTGCGACGGATTCAATACGATGATCCAGCAAAAGGGAAATGCCGCTCGTGACAACAAGAAGTCGAGAATCATCCCTCGTCACTTGCAATTGGCCATCAGAAACGACGAGGAGTTGAACAAACTTCTCTCTGGTGTGACCATTGCTCAAGGTGGAGTTCTGCCTAACATCCAGGCTGTTCTTTTGCCCAAGAAGACTGAAAAGAAGGCATAAGTTTGAGATCGTGTACAATCGGCCCTTTTTAGGGCCACCAAATATTTTAACGAAGAAATAGTTTCTCGTTGTACAATTTTTCCAGTTTGTTTAATATTTTTAAAAGTACACATGTGTATATGTGGTTTCTATACTATGTGAATTTAGTTTCGTCACAAACATCAAAGTTTGTGAGCAAAATGAATATTATGTTTTACACCTCCGCCATTATTTTTTTTATTGTTTCATTTTTGTACGCTACAGACTTCGTTCAGAAAATTCCGAACTACAACTAAAGATATTTGAGGTTATCAAATAGAATAACATTTAATTGAATATGGTAATATTTATGAATTTGCATTTATCGATTATACATTAATGTCACTTGACTGATCGAAATTTGCATTATTAACGCACCGGGAACTTCAAAAATCGAATTTCGACAAAGTTTATGCTGGAATATTTTTCATCAACATTTTTTAATTTTTTCTCAACTTTTTATTTACATTTTTTATCAACTTTTTTTAAAAATCGGCTTTCACAGATCGCTAAGAATTTATATACCTTCCTTTTTAAAGCAACTTAAATATATGTTGTAAATATAAGCCGGACTATTTGAACATTTTTTCTTCCTATGTCCACACTGCGGCCTCCATTTTTTAATTATGTATATTTCGTAACATGTTATATGAAAATCTCCTTTTCTTCTAAGAGTTACTTTTAATGGAAAAATGTTCCATTTTTCTGGCAATTTTTAAATTCTTTTTCAATGAAAAAACTAATCGACAATAATGATCGATTAGTTCTTGAGGAACAATTATTATTCGTAATTCAAACCTGTGTTCTTAAATAGGTTTCAATAATAACATTTCTGGCGTTAAATTTTTTTTTTTCCAAGTATTACCTCTTCGATTTTAACGTCTTACACCCTCAAATTTGTATTTAAATAGAAAAAATTACCTTCGTATTTTTCTTGTCTATAAAAGTATTTTAGGATACGCTGAAACCATTTGAAAAAATGTCATTTTGGAAACTACGTTTCAGCTACAGAATAAGCTGAGAAAGAAAATCTCATAAAATATTGTTTCTTTTCTTTGTCAGTTTTGCATATCACACTACTTTAAAGTTTAAAGCCTTGCGGAAGTTTAAAAGAGATGGGGGCTCATTATTTGTTTTAAATATCACACCTGAAATTAAGAAAACTATTCTGAAGACTAAAATATAGGAAAGCAGTCAGCAGCTTTGTTCTCCTTCCCTTTTACGTACTGGATTTCATATTCGTATTCTTTTAGTCTGAATCTCCATCTTGGTAGTCTGGACGAAGGATCTTTGACGTTATTTAACCATGTCAGACCTTGGTGGTCAGTTTGAATTTTAAATTGTCTTCCTAGCAGATACTGCCTGAGTCGTTTAACTGCCCAAACGATGGCTAGAAGTTCCTTCTCGGATGTGCTGTAATTCTTTTCTGCTCCATTTAATGTTCTTGAAATGCAATAGCATGGGTGTCCTTCTTGGGAGAGAATTGCCCCTAGACCTTTGTTGCTGTCCTGAGAATGATTGGATTTCTCTTACATTTCTAGGCTGTCTGAAATTTTGTACTGCTTCTAACTTTACTGGATTGGGTTTTCCTCCATCTTTAGTGATGACGTGTCTGAGGTGTTTAAGTTCAGGACGTAGATATGCACACTTATCGGGCTGAAGATTTAGACTTGTCTGCCTCAGTCTTTCGAAAACTGTAAAGAGGTTATTGTTATGTTCCTCGAGGGTAGATCCGAATATAATTATATCATTCAGATAGGCAAAACATATTTTTCCTACTAGTCCTCTTAATGTTCCATCCATCATTCTTTGAAATGTGGCTGGGGCATTCTTTAATCCGAAAGGCATCCTGTTGAACTTGAAGTGCCCTTCGGGTGTTGAGAAGGCTGTATATTTTTTTGATTCTTCTGTCATATGTATTTGGTGGAAACCGGAGCCTAAATCAAAAGCCGAGAAAAATTTAGCTTCTACTGACTGATCTAGGATATTATCTATCACTGGCAGGGGATATGCATCTTGGTCTGTGTCCTCGTTGATCTTTCTAAAGTCTATGACAATTCGCCCTTTTTTATTCCCGAAGCTTCTGTCTTTTTTGGTACTACATAAATGGGGGAGTTATGACTTGGAATGAATTCTATTGATTTGAGCTGTGTTGACACTCATGAAACGTCCATGATCATGTAGAGGTAATTTTTGGTTTTCTAGGATTAGATATTGCAGCGTAATCGAATATCTTGAATATTGGTTTAAAAAGGATAACCCTATGATTCCGGCTTCTAATAAAGGAAAATCATCATCTACTATTTGAAAAAGGTGTTTTTCCCCCAAAGTTATTAATATAAGTGGCATAGTGTGAGTAGTGTCGGTCCTTTTCCATGACAAAATATTTTGTCATGGGGAATACCCTGCAGCCTGATTCTGGGCCTCGCATAGGCTTTTTGGTTTTTGGGCTTTAACTTGCAGTCCGATTTCTCTTTTCAAGTTAAGCATATATCTTTTGAGGGATTCTTTTTCTTCTATCTGGATAGCAATCTTTCTCTCCATGCTATTTGTGTGTTCTGATTGCACTGCATATTTTATATGTTATAATCGCCTACTATGAGAGCTGACGTCAGTCTATAAGTATCCCATATTGTCTCTATAGTGGTGCAATGGTCGACAAAAATATTCGGAGACGAGAGAGGGGAAATATATACTGCACCAAAAAGTATGCGTGAGGATCCATGGTATGTAATTACGACAATCTGCTCCACCGTGGAAATTGTCATCCTACAAGCAAAACTACGAAGCTTTGAATTCACTGCAATGTGTACTCCCCCTCCTCGTTCAAAATGACTAGTGTTTTTATCTCTGTCCTTTCTATAGATAATGTAGTCCTTCAAACCTAATTCGGGATCATAGTGGTTCGAGTTGAGTTATGTCTGAGTGAATATTATGACGTAATAATTAGAGTGAGACGAGGCGACAGCATTCTGCAAATCGATGAATTTAGTTCGAAGTCCGCGTACATTCTGATAATATATATTAAGACTATCAAATGATCGGGCCGTGATAGGTGCTCTGTCCCCGCTCCTTTGATTTCGTCGACTTGACACAGTAGGATTCTCGAGGTTCGTGTCACCACACCTGTATTCAGTTTGTTCATTTGATTGATCGGATTGCAATATAGAAGAATAGTTGATTCTACTCTTATTCCGAGCAAGAGCTTTACTATACGAAGTACATTCCTTGCTGAATGCAGAGTGATAAAATTTTATGTTCGGTATATTAAGGACGGTTACAGCATGTTTACAATTTGTGCATACCTTAGATATAGCTTCACATTCTGACTCTTCATGGTCTCCTGCACACTGCGGACATGTATGGTGAGTTTGTCGACATACCCTGGCCATGTATCCAAAAAGACACTTGAGACATCTTAACAAGCTCACGTGATCAATCACTATACAACTTCCCCAACCGACGTGAATTTCGCCTCTCTCCAATGACACTCGATTAGTGACAGGGTCAACTTCCATTTTGAAGTCCGGTCCATCCTCAAGTTGGTTTTGTCGACGCATTTTTTCTACAAGACCTTCATCCTCATCAACATCATCAGCATGTACACCTCAAATTCTTATTTAAGGGTAGATCTTTCGCGGTTCTTTCACAAAATATTGATCTCCTAAGTTCACAGCGGCTTTACGAAGTTTTTCCTTTGATGTAACATCACTACAACTTATTATAACTCCTCCACCAGAAATACTTTTAATAGCGATAACACCAGCTGATATATCACTGGGATTGATGTTAATTTTTACGGCCTTCTTAGTTTCTGAAGAAAGTTGAGCCTCATTTTTAGGCTTGATAACAATTGTCGCTATTGCGTCACGGTATGAGTTCATACCTTTCGTTCGAGTAACGTCATCAGACGCCTTAGTTTCATCCATCTTAGAAACTTTGGTTTTTAATGCTTTGACATGAGATACATTACTACTATCCAACCGAGCAATTCACGCCTACCCCGAAAGGGAAACGACTTAATGATATAATAATAATAATAAATGTTAGAAAAATTGAGTTTCTTGCGTATTCGTTTTTAAAAACGGTGTTTGTAAAGAACATACTTCTTTTTAAGCCTTCTTGTGAAATTTTGTTACACAATTTGACTGTTTTACCTTTATGTTTGTTTAAAAAATGTACTTTAAAAAAGAAAGAAAAAACATTAAATTTCCAACTAAACTGATGAAGTTTAAGATAAAATGATAAAGTTTTAGTACAAGAGTTTAAATTTCAATCGAGTGATTTTATTTTCAACCAACAAAATTAATTTTTGACTAAAATGATGAATTTGGAACTGGAATAAAAGGATTTATCATCTTAGTTGCAAGTTCATCATTTTAGTTGAAAATTAATCTTTTTGGTTGAAAATGAAACTACTTGGTTGAAATTTAAGCTTTTGTGCTAACAATTAATCTTTTTCATTTAAAATTCTTCTATTCTGTTGAAAATTGATCTTTTTGGCTTAAAATTCTAAACTAATTAAACTACGAACTCAAATAATGAATATTCATCATTTTAGTTGAAAATTCATATTGAATGAATTTTTAACTGCAGAAGATCATTTTTCAACCAAACATGGGATAGTCGTCCTTCTTCAGTGAAGAACAGTAAGTGTCAATCACAAACAAAAAGAATTTGAAACCATAAAAAAATAATTTTGAACAAAATAGTTACATTTGGAACAAAAAAAAACGTTTCTTACTTAAAATGATGAACAGTCAATATATCATTAGTCGATTGTTTTATAAGAAAGTGCAATATTTAAATGTCTCCGTATTATGAAAAATTATACCTAAAAAAAACTTGATATAATTTACAAGACCCTGGAATTGTGTTGACTATTAGTCACGAAACTATAAACAAATTAAAAATATCAATATTTTATATTGCAATTGCTGTTAAAATATTGAATACTTTCAGCTAAAATACTTCACGCTTTTAATTTATTCAGAGATATTCACAGTTTTCGGTACCCTGCATACACGGAAAGGGAAATGGTAGATCTGAGCGCTCAGTACTGAGCAGGTTAGATGTTTCGACGAATGTTCGTTCGCGCGCTCACTTTTTTGGCGGCTGGCGCTACTAGTAGGCTGGTTCGTTCACGAGCCTGACTGACGGGCAGATAATCCGCCCGAACGAGAGAAGGATCACTGCTCAAGTTAGTCGACTGTTTTGCGGCCGGATGTCATAGTACGACAACGTCAAAAGTCTTTTAATGCTATATATGAACAATCTAATTATAATAAGATTGTTATTTTTACTAATATATTATTCTGATAATTCCATATTAATAATATTAAGGAATAATAAAAATTCAAATCACTATAAATTAATTAGAAAAATATTCGAACATTATTATAAAATTCAGTGAAACCCATTAAATTAATCTATGGAACCTGTCAAAAAGTCCTCAAAATGCCATAATTTTTATAAGAGGAAAAAAAAGCTTTGAAACTTCTTTTAAACCATTAAAATCAATCGAGAATTCCCTCGAATTCAAAAAGAATAACAATTTCAAATTCAAATTAAAATTTGCGGTATTGTTTTTATGCATATAATATTTTGACAAACACAACGATGAGCTTGTTGGGAAAAATCATTTTACGAAATAGAAGCCGCGCGTAAAAAAGAGGCTTAACGAACTAATTGTAGATTATAATAAATAAAATATATTTTGACCTGAAAGGATATTTTTACTAAAATCAATAGCTCTTAAGAAATAAAAGTATAATTATATATATATATATATAGCTTGCTTGATTTTGACCTGATATGGTAGATTCACTCAGCCCCAAAACTCACATATATTTTATTTACTTTGTGAAATAGAAACTTTATAGAAAGTATGATTATTATTGCATACGCGGTGCTGGCTCAACGTATAGTTTTCATAATATCCTACTATTGACACCCATTAGAGAAACTGAAAAAAAAGTACACCTACATGTGAATTCAGTATATTTTATATTAACCCTTTAGTGAAAATGCGAAAGTACGGAATATAAGTCGAGTTGGTCGAATACTTAATAATAATTCTTGAAATCAAGATAAATACGAATCCTTGATTTGTGCCGTCATGCCGTTGTTAAAGTTGTTGTTTTCGACGTAGCTGTAGAAAAAGAGACCTAAAAACAAAGTTTTCGTTTTTTCTGTGCGTTGAGTAATAAGCATTACAGATATAGGAGTGGTTGGCCACCCCTGGCCTGGATACCATAGAGTGTTGTTCACCTCCGTGTGAAAGTACTCTCGCGCACACGTAGGTGCACGCCAAACCATCTAAAAGAAGGATGGAGGATCTAACTAATAAAGATATCTGTATAGGGAGACATTCGTATATATGTCATACAATAATAAGATAGACTGAAGGAGGAAGAAAATTAGCATAAATAGCCGCGCACAGAAAAACAGAGCGCGCAATAGATAATGTAGCTAATGTGAAATATATGCAATCAAAGCTCAAGTGCGACACACAATACCGTGTGCAAAAAAGCTTGGTTATAAGAGCAGTGTGCTTGGCAGAATTGATATACATACATGTATGATAATAGTCGCCTGCATGAAGTATCACGTATTACAGTTTCAGCACCTACAATACCTATATGATAATTTAAATTTAATATATAAAAGACTATAACCTGTCACGCTATGGGAACAATGACCGATTGTTTTCTTTTATATATATATATATATATATATATAGGAAAATATAATTCATGTATTACTGAAGAGTTGGATGACAATTTAACTGATGCAGATTCTTGTTCATCACATTATTTAGTATATCTTATATAGTCTTTATCTCATAAATAATATGCGTCAACCCTGTGTCATCAGATATTTACATTCCATTAGAGGGAGTTTCAAAGAAAAAAATGTAATTACTGAATGCGTTAAGACTGATACCACAATTTATGTAATCCCTCATGTTTAGACGAAATCCGCCATTCAAACAGAAAATTTATATAGTGTCTGCCAGATGATTTATTTCAAATTCGCTGTTCTTTAAAATTATAATTCTTCACGAAAAATCCCTGTTTGAAAATGAAAATTTCAATTCTTCTCGTAACTCCCCTGTTCCAGGTTAGAACTATATTATTAATTTTCTATTTCCTGTCAAAAATTAATTGTTTGATGTCAAAGTTATCATTCTTCATGAAAATTCCCTGACGCAATCGGTAAAATTATATTTCTTTATTGAAATTGTTCGTCAAAAATAAAAAATTATTCTTTACTAAAATCTCATAGTCCAAATTAAAAATTATATTTCTTTACAAAAATCTGCAGACAGAATCTCACAATTACATTTCTTTACTGAAATCCTACGTTAAAAGTCAGAATTATAAATCTTTCTAAAAGTACCCTGTCTCAATGTCGAAATTATAATTGTGTACAGAAATTCCCTATCGTAAACGTTATAATTTTTAACAGACCTTCTTTATCATAAACTCAAAATTGTATTTCTTCACTGAAACTCTACGTTGGAACTAAGAATTTTAATTCTTTTGGAAGATGCCCGGTTCCAAGTCGGAATTATATCAGATATACTATAAACTTTTTGTTTTATGTCAAAAATTAATTGCTCAAAGTCAAAATTATAATTCTTAATGGGAATTCCTTGTCTCAATTTAGAAAATTATATATTTCTCTTATTGAAACTTCCTGCCTGAATTTGTTAAATTTTAATTTTTTACTGAAAATCCCTGTCTTAAACTAACAATGCTAATCTTTTACTGAAATATTTTTTCCCAAATGTGCTTTTCGAATTGAAATTAGAATCTTGTATGAAAAGCGTCCCGAGACCAACGCTGTTGAGCGAGAACAATTCACAGATGGTTATAGAGTGCGGCCCTACAATTATCAGTTACTTGTAACATTTTTATTCTACTCCAGATCACAAACAATAATATATTTTAGTTTCATACTAAAAAAATTATATTAATATTGTTGGTGAATCTCGTTCACCACTATTTTATTAAAATTCACGGAGATGGGGAAATGCCTGCCTAAAGGAGATTCCTCGTTTTCTTCTCTAGTCATATCCTTAACTCAGCCGCTGTATATGTTTATTTTTTCCCGACCTCGAAGAAATTATCGAGTCTTGAATAAGTTCTGGAACAACTTGAACATGTGGAAGTCATCTTGTCACTGGCACAGTGAAAATGTCTGTTCATTCATGAAAGCTGAGTTTATATCCTCCTCCTCCTCATGTCCTCCTCATCCAACTCCTCCTCCTCATCATCATGCCCTCTTCCTCCTCATGCACTTCTCTTTCAACTCCTCCTTCTCATGCCCTACTATTCCAGCTTCTTCTCCTCCTCATGCCCTGCTCCTCCTCCTCCTCTGCATGCCCTCCTCTTCCAACTCCTCTTCCTCCTCATGCCCTCCTCTTCCAACTCCTCCTCCTCCCCTTTCCCATGCTCTCTTCCTTCTCATGCCCTTCTCTTCCAACTCCTCCTCATGCTCACCTCTTCCAGCTCCTCCTCATGCCCTCCTCTTCCAACTCCTCCTCCTCATGCCCTTCTCTTTCAACTCCTCCTCATGCTTGCCTTTTTCAGCTCCTTCTCCTCCTCATGCCCTCCTCTTCCAGCTCCTCCTCCTCCTCACGCCCGAGAAGGAGAAGTTGCAGTTCGAAGAGGAGGAGAATGAGAAGGAATAGGTTTTGAAGAGGAGAGCATGAAGAGAAGGACGAGTTGGGAGAGGCGAGCATGAGGAGGAGGAGGAGGAGGAGGAGGAGCAGGAGGAGGAGTCGGAAGAGGCGAGCATGAGGAGGAGTTGTAAGGAAAGGGCATGAGGGGGAGGAGAGCATGGGTAAGAGGAGGATTCGGAAGAGGCGAGCATGAGGAGGAGCAGTTGGAAGAAAATAACATGATGAGGAGGAGTTGGAAGAGAAGGGCATGAGGAAGAGGAGGAGTTGGAAGGGGGGCATGAGGAGGAGGAGGAGGGGCTGTAAGAGGCGAGCATGAAAAGGAGGAGTTGGAAGAGAAGGGTATGAGGAGGAAGAGGACATGAGTCGGAGGAGTTGGAAGAGAAGGGCATGAAGAGGAGGAGGAGCTGGAAGAGGCGAGCATGAGGAGGAGGAGTAGTATGAGAAGGGCATAAGGAGAACGAGGAGTTGGAAAAGAAGGGCATGAGGAGGAGTCGGAAGAGTAGGGCATGATGAGGAGGAGGAGGAGGAGAAAAAGCTGGAAGAGGCGAGCATGAGGAGGAATTCGAAGAGAAGGGCATGAGGAGAAAGAGGGAATGAGTAGTAGAAGTTGGAAGAGGAGGGCATGAGGCGGAGGAGGGGTTGGAAGAGGAGGGCCTGAGGAGGAGGGCATAATGATGATGAGGAGGAGGAGGAGCACATGAGGAGGAGAAGGATATAAACTCAGCTTTTATTAATGAACAGCCATTTTCACTGTGCCAGTGACAAGATGACTTCCACATGTTCAAGTTGTTCCAGAACTTATTCAACACTCGATAATTTAAAGAGATTTTTTGGTAAAGAAAAGCGGGCAAAGTGTAAGAAGAGAACATCATCGACTCTTCTTACTTAAGTACCCAGAACTACCCACAAGAATAAAAAAGAAGAATCTGGCAGATCAAAAACGCTCAATATCTGCAAATAGATTCCTTTTGGCTGTTGAAATAGCTGCCATCGAAACGGAAGTATAAGAGCAGATTGAAGCTGAAGGCATAGGTGCTAGGGATAATGAACATCCAGTACCGGATCCACTAAAACCACATGCAGACAATAATAACGATGACTTGTACAGCGAAATCCCAGAAAACGAATAGAACACCTGAACAGCAATGTTTTACCTACGCATTTGAACGCAACACAAACTGCGTTAGAGGTACAAGCCCTTGTATACTGTGCAGCTGTGGCAACCATTAGAATGTTGGGCCACAGAACTAGGCCTACAGATGCAGTATTTTTGTCAGGAAGGGAGCGAGATCTACCATGGAATATCAGGTTGGATATGGATGTCAGCAAAGTAAGGTGCAAATTGGGTCGGCTGACTCAATATAAAAAACAAAATAGAACCATCATTGACTAAGTCGTGCGATGATGCATTGGGGTACAACAATCAAGTATTTTGATCATGGACAATCAAGGATAACTAGGTCAATACGCATTACGACGGGTATATGCCAAGGAGTATCCTTCAAAGCATTATGGTTCTGTTCAGCGTTGAGCCCACTGTGCAAGACACTAAATAGCAAGTCTCATGGGTTCCGAATACATGATAACGAAGATGGTCATCAAGTGGCACATCTTCTATACATAGATGACCTGAAGCTATACGCTAGTTCGGACCAGACACTGCAGCAAGTGATCGATGTCGCAAAGCAGTTTTCCAATGATATCCACATGGAGTTCAGACCAGATAAATTCAGGACAGTGCATTTAACCAGAGGAGAATTAGGGACCGCTGAACTAGAGAAAGATTTCGTGAATGACATCGAGACAATGGCTAAGGGGGAGTCATATGAATACCTGGGTATTCTTGAATCTAAGGGTATTCAGCACATGATAGTTAGGAAAAACCTAACGACTGCCTTTACTACAAGACTCAGATAGGTTTTGAAGAGATCTCTGAACTCGGCAAACAAGATCAGGGCAATCAACACCTATGCCATCCCTGTCCTCACGTACTCCTTTGGGCTCATGAAATGGTCGAACACCAACCTCGAATGATTGAGTAGAATCATCCGTGTAGAAATGACGAAGCACCGAATGCACCACAGTATTTCAGCGATTGAAAGGATACCACGACATAGAGGAGGTAGGGGCACAGCAGATGTCAGGAAACTGTGTGAGTCACAAGTTATACAGTTGCGAGACTATTTTAACAGCAAGCGAGATGTTACGCTTTTTTTCAGATTTTCAAATTTAGGGGATCTTAGTGTAAAAAATTAAAAACTGTAATTTTCACATATTCCAACTCCTGAGACCCATTGATACCTGAATATATTAATATAATACTATAATAAAAATTTTAATACAAGATAAAATGATTATTGGTGGTACTATTATTTTTGAAATTTTCTGGAAGTTTTATTTATATATCTGCTTCAGTTTCATATTGATTGAAATCTTAATCCTCGTCACTCTCCTCATCCATCACAGTCACACATTTTGTTTTTGAGAATAAACTCCTCAAAATTTTTGCCGGTCTGATGATTCTCGACAAATATCGGCAATAAACTAAATAGTACACTACCGTCAGAGATTGTCAGTACGATCAGCGAAAGTACTATTAAAAATCTCTGCTGACTTTGAAACGTGATTACTCGTTCCCAAAATAAGCGAGAACTTTTTTTTGAAACCCGTTAAAAAGCTTATTAAATTACGCGCCGAATAAGCCCCAATAAAGATATTTTTGACATTTTGAAGAGAATATACCACTTGAGAATTTAAAAAAAAATGCAAGAATTTCTCGAATTTTATACCTCTAATTTACTTGTGACACGCCCTAGGTCTTAAGGTCTTATCTTTAATTCAAGCCAATAAAACTTGAAAAATATCCACGGGTTCCTGAGATACGTCTCAAAATGTCCAAGTTTCAAACTTCAATTTTCAGTCGGCCGCGAAAGCGGTGATCGCCGAGAATTTCTCAGATTCTGTTTTTTAATTTCAACTGGTGTTGTGACTTACTATACTAATGGAAAACACTGAAACTGACAGGATGTAATCTGTGGGTTACTATTGTGGGTTACAATTCTGTGATAAAAAAACTGAGATAGTACTTGAGTTTTATCACACGCAAAAATTCATAAAAAATTTTGAACATTTGTTCAAGTTTGAATTTCCCGCCAAAATATTCTTGGATAATCATAGACGTTGAGGGGGATTGTAAGAAGTCCTGTGAATTTTTTCAGATTTTTTCTGACGATAGAAAGAGAGAAAAAAATGAAAAATAAAATGGACGTTACCCCCCCCATTTCATCCAATATGGCGGCTAACGGTTTCAAAATGAGGGAAAAATTTGTTTTAATTGTATGCTTTCAAATGCCTGACTCAACATCTGATGCCCTTTAGTGCCATTTTTTACATTCTTACCCGGCTATACCCTTAAAAAAAAAGTTATAAAATAAAATATTTTTTTCTCGTTTGACCTGACCGTCGGCACAACTCTGGCCTAAGATCGTTACAGAACAGTGTGACCTTTATGTTCCGGTCGTAGAACACGTGTGACATGCTAGTGACATAACAGTTCTATCACTCTGTTCTATATTGGTTACATTACATAATTCCAGAACATCAGAGTAAGCTGTGAACGCGATGATGAACCTGTTCCGAAACGGAAACGCTACAAATTTATACTGGATCCGAATAACGAAGCTTCTAACTGTATATTCTGAAATAAAGTAAATTATAATCAATTTTATACTTGATTCAATTAGGTTTACTTTATTGAATCACCGATTCTTCCGATGTAAATTATTTTATATTCATTTAACATAAAACATGATAATTTTGTTCTTCAATGGTATGCATACTTTCAAATAAAAATAGCAACATACAAGTAGCGAACTTTAGAAAGACTATTTATTGGTATAAATTATTATTATAAATTCAAGATATCTGCACGCTGATAGCCAAACAATAATACCAATTGCCTAGGACAAAACTTTTTTTTTAATAATTAAGACAAAAAATAAATCTTTACTATACATGTATTTGGACACTAATTTTTATTTTCCAAAAGCTATTTCATAAAATAATAGAAACTATTATTTCTTTAAAGATTTCATTATTTAATTGAAAAGCTATGAAAGAAAAAAATCCAAATACACTTATAATGAAAAATCATTTTCTTCGAAGTTATTAAAACTATAATGTTTCATGCCATGCAGTTGGTTACTTGTGGCACATCGCCCGCCATTAGCATCAAGAACCATCCTGGCGAAAGTATGGGATAGGAATTCAATCCGAATTAGTCCGGAATCTGTATCCGAAACAATCCGAAAATAAGTTCTACATTTCGTTCGATCCAAATCGGATAAACACTAATCCAACTGAATCCGGTTCTATCCGAAGCCAATTTTGAATCAAAATAAATCGGAATCAATCCGAACTCGGATTGATCCAAACCGATTTTCCATCCAAATGAATTCGAATTCGGATTGAATTGGATTCATTCTGATTGAAAATCTGTTTAGGTGAATCCGAGTTCGGATTCATTCAGATTGAAAATATGGTTCGGATTGAGTCGGATTATTTTTTAACTGATTTCGATCGAACGAAATGTTGAAGTTTTTTTGTATTGGTATTGATTAACTCGGATTGGTTCGCATACAGATTCCGGGATGACTTCGGATTGGTAAGGAGTGAATTTCTATCCGGAAATTTACCCCAGGGCAACCTGTGCAGTTACATAAGATTAAGATAACTTAGTGGGTTCCCCTCCATCTTCAGAATTCAAAATTTAATTTTAACTCCAAATCATTGTTTTATTTAATACTGATTAACAAATTTTTTCTTTTGCCTATTTTATTCCTTGATTCAAATTTTTAAATTTTATTATTGAATTACCCTCTAAAATAAATATTGTGACGTAGTATCTTATACCACGCACAAAATAGCTGATTTAGTGATTTTCAACCAGTAATATTTAAATTTTATTGGCAAATGAAAATACCTTCATCCAAGCCCTCGTTGACACCAGTTCCACTCTTCTGCAGTTTCTTGAATAGTCTGTTCTTTGATGTGAGTAGGCCAATGGTTGATAGCAGTTTATTTTTTCCCCCAGAGATAGATTCTGCTTTCCCTGTCGCAAAATTTTATTCAGCCTCCGAATATCTTGTGTACATTGATGGGTCCAGTATGCGATCTCTGAAGTTGTTCCATTTTCATGCAAACTTTCATATGCACTGTCATAAATCTTGACAACCTTCTTACAGTCCGATGAGTCCATTTTCGAATATTACCACAGGACGGTTAGAAGTCAACTGAAAAAAATTCGTTATGAAGTGACTTTTATAGTCAACCAATTTCACAAATATTTAAAACAGATGGCACTGAGTGCAAATATGAAAAATATGAAGGAGCCTAACCGATTTTCAACACCAGGTTTTTTATCTCCAGTCCAAACGTGGTTTGCGTAACTGAATCTAATTTTAGTAATAAACTTTTTTAAAACGTCGAAAACATGATATATTGAAGTGTACAAAACTGCACTGTTATACGAAAATAGTTCCAAAAATATTTAAAATCACTATATCAATTTTCACTTCACTTTACTTTTTTATGCATGTGTATTTTTTTCTCAAATGCTGGATGACAACTGAGAGAAATATATGCGGAGCGCGTCTTTTATAGATGCACATTTGCTCTGCTTGTCTAGTGACATATATCCCTCTTTGTCTTAATGTTCTACATCGTCCTACATTATAATTGACACGTTCGGGATATAATTTTTGCAACGCAAAATGTAATGTGTCATTAGAATAACATTGAAGTTGTTTACGAAAAAATTCTTTTTTATAAATTGTGTAGTATTGCATTATATGATGCAAAAAAGTTCTAAAACATTCTACATTGTAATCGATACGTTTGGAAATATAACGTTTTGCGAAGTAAAAAAAAATGTAATGCGTCATTAAAAATCACAAACAACCTTGAAGATGTTTGCACAACATTTTTGACCTCCGAATTGAATTATTTAGACGGAACGAAATAAAATCATCCTTGATTTCTAGAAACTATTATATACAGTAGCCTTAGTGGATGATTAAACATTTTGAAATATATTATTATATTTATTCTGTATTTAGCTTATTTTTGATAAATTTATTTTAAATTCTCAACGTGCCGTACGCAAAACTGAGCTTTATAAATAAGAGATGAAAAGCGAGCATATATCTGCGAATAAAAAAAGGCATGCGACCGCATATCAAGTGTTTTTATATGTCGTAAGAAGCGACAAGTGCCGGGCAGTTCCTTATTATATATATATATATATATATATATATATACCCACGCAGGAACCACTTATATCTACAGACACAATGCGGCCCTAAGAGTGCTTTATTTAACAAATGTACATTTGAGGCGTTTTTAAGCAAAAAAATCAATTCTTTTTCTAATCTTGTTTCAATTATATTGCCAATGATATTTTTTTCAGAAAAATTTGTTATACATTATTTGTCTATTTTCTAAATAAATTACATAAGCAAATGCACATTATAGGCGTTTTTAAGGGAAACGAAATAAATGTTTCTTCTGAACTTGCTGAAATTATATTGTCAATGATGTTTTCTGTCTAATTTTTGCTATTTATTATTATTTGGAAGAGGCTTCACGACAAGAAACACTCCTATTTTTCTACTAATTATAATATGTACAATGTGCTATTTTTCATTCAAATTATTAATAAATTTTATATATCCAATTTTCCGACAAGCGTTCATGTAAAAACATTGGATTCATAATTTCAACAAGACTACAAGGATTTTTTTTTCTATACATAATTGCCCGCAATGTGTATTTTTTATATAATTTGTTTATAAATTTTAAGAATTCCATTTTATCACTAAATTTTGGTAAAGAACACCATTCACAATATAATTTTAATAAGACTAGATGGAAGAACGTTTTTTCTGTCTATAAACGCCTGGAATGTGCATTTTGTTACTTAAATTTGTTTATTGAATAAATAAATAGTGAGGCATAATAAAATTTCATTAAGACAGTTCACCGTCAATATAATTTGAAAAATATTAAGAGAAAAAATTTATTTCTGCGCATAAATATCTGCAATGTACATTTATTTATATAATTTGTTTATGAAATAAACGATTAATAAAGTTTGACAATATTTCCCTATAGAAAATTAATAACCATATAATTTCAACAAGATCAGAAGAAAAAAATGATTTCTTTTTGCTTAAAAACGCCCAAAATGTGCATTTATTTATATAATTTGTTTATAAAATGAACAAATATTAATTCGTAGTAAATTTTTTCAGAAAATATCATTATCAATATAATTTCAGGAAGGTCAGAAGAAAAAACTTTCTTTTTTCGCTTCAAAACGCCCCAAATGTGCATTTGTTTATATGAATTGTTTATATAATAAACAAATATCAATACATAGCAACATTTTTCAGAAAAAATCATTGGTAATATCATTTCAGAAAGGTCAGAAGAAACAACGATTTCTTTCGCTTAAAAACGTCTAGAATGCGCATTTGTTCATATAATTTGTTGATAAAATAAACAAATATTGATGCATGACGACATTTTTTCGCTGTTTGCATTAACATAAAAATGGAATGAACAAAAAAATGAAAAATCTATCCTCCAAGAATTGCGTTCGAAATGAAATTTTGAACCTCGTTTTTTTACGACCCAGAAGTTAGCTATACATATAGATTTGAAATTTGTACCTTGAATTAAAACGAAAGTAATAGTCCTAAAAGCGTCAAAGTAGAGCCTTGAGTTCCAGGGCTGTAGGGTCTGAATTTCGACTCGTGAATACCAGGAACAAAATGACGAGCCTATTATTTTTCACCTGTCATTTTCACGGTGACATTTTTTCTGCAATTTTTTATTGTTTCCTCTGTCGTTTTCACTGTGGTCGCGAAAAACGAAAGGAGAAACCTAACAGGGAAAAAATCATATATGCCCCACATTTTTTAGAATTATTAATTACTCAAAAACGTGAAAAACATTATAACATAAATCCATCATACACATATGTGCAACAATTGAAGCTTTATGCGAGATAAAGTCAAACCAATAAAGATCTGCTTCTCTGGAATCCTTGTTTAAGCAGAATAGAAGGTTTAGTGAGATACTGGCTAGAAGTTGTCCATATGTGACGTGGAAATTTTCTTCTGGGGGGGCAGAAGGTGAAAAAGAGGGAGTCGGCAGATTGAAATTGACTACGTGGAATATTGAGAGCGCCCTAGTATATACGTCGAAACATCTTGTAGGAAATTTCTTTTCTCTCTATCTACTGTCGCCTAGTATATTAAAAATGCGGATCGAAGCCAGTGCTTTATTCCTCGCTTGTGCCGTTTTCCTAAATTCTATTGGTAAATATATAATATCATTCCTATTAT
This sequence comes from Andricus grossulariae, assembly GCA_011634705.1. NCBI lineage: Eukaryota > Metazoa > Arthropoda > Insecta > Hymenoptera > Cynipidae > Andricus > Andricus grossulariae. The sequence goes on from JAABKJ010075445.1 coordinate 183,607,737, forward strand.
TTTAAGTACACTAGAGAAAAAACACGACTATTCCTTCTTCGTCTCACGCAATTTTCAAATCAAAAACAATATTAATATAAAATACATGTATATCATAACACCTAAACATTTTTTCGAAAATTTAACTAAATTCTCAACCGAAAAATATGAATTTTCAAGAAAAAATGTGAAAGTCAATATTTCAGCTAAAATCGATTTTAACCCTAAAGCAAAAATTGTTATAATTGACAAATAGCAAAAGTCTCATCAAACAGAATTCGAGCGACATAATATGGCAAATTTTCATTTTTTCCGAATAACGAGTTATATAGTAGGTATGATATCAAATTGCTTGTTCTCTTTCACGTTAAAGAAGTGCGAAGGGGAATAAACAGAGATTGCATTTCAGACAATTCCTATTGAAGTATATTTATGGTTAAGAGAATAGTTTGTAAAAATACAATTATTTACAGAATTTGATTCTTCTTTCGAATGAAATTTTTATTCTGTTAAATCTTAGTTTCCAAAGTATTACAATTTTTACTTGGAAGCGTGAATTTTCGTAAAGAATGTAGCGGAACTTTTTATTATAAAATAATGCCTTATGGGCTACGATAATTAAGAGAGATATGGCCTGATACACGACAAACTTCAGTACAGACATGTATTGTATTTATAGTTCCATTCGCGGTCAAAATGATCTCGTCTTGAGGCAATCGTGTCCTGAAGACGACTGACTCCGTTGCGGGTTGACATCAGCCATGCCAAATTTCTTCAAGGGTTTCACAAAAGACTTCAAACATTTTACAAATATTTTTAAGATTACAAAAGATTTTTAAAGATTTCAAAGATTTCGTAAAGACTTCAAACATTTCAAAACAGTTCAAAGATTTCAATATTATATTTGTTGTTTATATTCTCGTATATATTTTAAAACTCTTAAGAACGTACAGATAATGTTAAGCAAGAATATCGTAAGTAACAAGATCTAAAAAAAAACATTTCACAAAGATTTCAAAATATTTCAATATTTTTTATAAAGGTCTGCTAAGATTTCGCAAATATTTCAAAAATTTAAAAAGATTTCGATTGTTTCAAAGATTTAAAAGATTTTCTAATATTTCAAAGATTTTAAATATTTCGCAGAGGTTTCAAAGATTTTAAAACATTTCAAGGATTTCAATAATGATTTTTTTTAATATTATAAAGATTTAACCGAAATTTTACAAGATACAAAAACATCACAAAGCTTCCGAAATATTTCAATGATTTCATAAAGATTTTTAATATTTCAAATAAATTTTCAAATCTTTCAAAGAAAAATCTCCAAGATTTAAAAATATCCCATAGGTTTCAAATTTGTTCAGTGATTTCACAAAAGACTTCAAACATTTTACAAATATTTTCAAGATTTCAGCAGATGTTTAAAGATTTCAAAGATTTGGACGGTTCTAGAGATCACATAAAGATTTAAAAGACAACAATTTTATCACATTTTAGTTAAGATTTTTTTGTTTATATTTTAATATATGTTTTAAAACTCTCAAAAATGTATAGAGGATTTTAAAAAGAATATCGCAAAAATGTTATAATTTTTAAAACTGTTTCAAAATAATAATAGAAGTGAATAAACAATTTTGTTGAATAAATGTAAATAATTTCACTTTATTTTATGAATGAAAATGAAGATGAACTACATTTTTGTATGATATTTTTATTTAAAGTTATCTGTACATTTTTAAGTGTTACAAAAGTTTATGACATTTCTGATAGTTAAAAAAAATATCACGTTTTTAGGTATTAAATATTATCGAATTTCGAATAATTTGAAATTCGAAATAATTCGAATAATCCCCACCATACTTAGAGAGGACGTCATCCCAGAAATCGTCGTGAACAGTATCACTAAGGAACCATCTTCTCGAACCGTTATTTTCATCCTCGTTATCAATCTCGTCCTGAGAAAACTCTTCTTCCTAATATTTTCTATGTTCATCCTCCTCGTGCTCCTCCTCCTGTACAACAACCTAGTCTTCAGCTTGACCTTCTTGTTCTTCTTCTCCTACATCGTCCTCATCCTCGACCACTGAACGATGATTCATGTTATCGTCATGATAACCGAATCCTTGTGAGTAGCCTGCATGATTTTTTTTAATGTGAGTCCCCTCGCCTCTCACAAATCGGAGTGTTTTTTCAATGTGAGTCCCCTCGCCTCTTACAAATCGGGGTGCTTTTTTGATGTGAGTCCCCTCGTCTCTCACAAATCGCGTTGCTTTTTTAATGTGAGCCCCCTCGCCTATCAAAAATCGGAGTGCATTTTCAATGTGAGTCCCCTCGCCTCTCACAAATCGGGGTGCTTTTTTAATGTGAGTCCCCTCACTTCTCACAAATCGGGTTGCTTTATTATTGTGCGTCTCCTCGCCCCTCAAAAATAGCGGTGCTTCATTATTGTGAGTCCCCTCGCCTCTCACAAATCGGGGTGCTTTATTATTGTGAGTCCCCTCATCTCTCGCAAATCGGGTTACTTTATTATTGTGCGTCTCCTCGCCCCTAAAAAATAGGTGTGCTTTATTATTGTGAGTCCCCTCGCCTCTCACGAACCGGGTTGCTTTATTATTGTGATTCTTCACCCCTCTCAAAAATCGGGGTGCTTTATTATTGTGAGTCCCCTCGCTTCTCACGAACCGGGTTGCTTTATTATTGTGATTCTTCACCCCTCTCAAAAATCGGGGTGCTTTATTATTGTGAGTATCCTCGCGTCTCACAAATCGGGTTGCTCTATTATTGTGAGTCTGCTCGCCTCTCAAAAATCGGAGTTCTTTATTATCGTGTGTCTCCTCGCCCCTTAAAAATAGCGGTGCTTCATTATTGTGAGTCCCCTCGCCTCTCACAAATCGGGGTGCTTTATTATTGTGAGTCCTCTCGCCTCTCGCAAATCGGGTTACTTTATTATTGTGCGTCTCCTCGCCCCTAAAAAATAGGGGTGGTTTGTTATTGTGAGTCCCCTCGCCTCTCAAAAATCGGGTTGCTTTATTATTGTGATTCTTCTCGCCTGTCAAAAATCGGGGTGCTTTATTATTGTGAGTCTCCTCGCGTCTCACAAATTGGGTTGCTTTATTATTGTGAGTCTGCTCGCCTCTCAAAAATCGGAGTACTTTATTATTGTGTGTCCCCTCGCCTCTCACAAATCGGGGTGCTTTATTATTGTGAGTCCCCTCGCCTCTCACAAATCGGGGTGCTTTTTTAATGTGAGTCCCCTCGCCTCTCACAAATCGGAGTGTTTTTTCAATGTGAGTACCCTCGCCTCTCACAAATCGGAGTGCTTTTTCAATGTGAGTCCCCTCGCCTCTCACAAATCGGGGTGCTTTTTTAATGTGAGTCCCCTCGCCTCTCACAAATCGGAGTGTTTTTTCAATGTGAGTACCCTCGCCTCTCACAAATCGGAGTGCTTTTTCAATGTGAGTCCCCTCGCCTCTCACAAATCGGGGTGCTTTTTTAATGTGAGTCCCCTCGCCTCTCACAAATCGGAGTGTTATAATAAAAAACTTTGGTAACTTTGGTACAGTTCTCAGAGATTGAAAAATGTTTTGTCCTTATAATAGTTGGATGAAATTATTTGGTATAAGTATCAATCCAAATTTAAAATGTAATCAAATTAATTGGCAAATGTGAGATTTTATCCAAATTTGAAATTCGAATTGTAATTAAACAGATTTTTGTCAAACAACCTTGTGAAAATTCCAATGCGTATGAATTCTGACAAACTAAAATGTGGAGCAGTTCAGTTTAGACGTCTATTTCGTTTGAAAAATGCATGAAAACTGATGCCTTGGTTATTGTTCTTTAACGGTTTAAAGCGATAAGTGGAAGAAGTTTTTTCACCATAGAGTTTTGTATGGAGAGGAAAAGTGGACCTTTTTTGAAGACAGTGGGGTAAGGAGTAAGTTGGTGTATGGACATGAACGGACAGCTATAAAAATGTGAGAGAAACCACTCTTCGATACACATACATAATGTTAAAGGAAAGTTATTTGTTGTCAATTTTAATTTCATTATACTAAGTTATTTTCATTTTATTTTACTGAAACTTCATCTTTTTTGGTTAAAAATTCATTTCTTTGGCTGAAAATTCGTTTTTTTTTTAAACATGTTTTAAAAGTGAAAATGTAAATATTATACCAAGAAAAATCTTGTTGATTAAATCAAATTGTATTCTAAGTGTAGAAAAGTAATCTTATTAGTTGCAACTTCATCTTTTTGGTTCAAATCTCAATTCTTTGGTTAGAAATTTAACTATTATGTTGAAAATTTGATTTTTGAAACATTTTTTAAGTGGAATTTCAACCATTATATTTTGGTTGTTGCTTTTTATCTAAATGTATAAAAGTAAAGTTATTAGTTGAAACTTCATATTTTTTTGGTTCGAAATTCATTTCTTTGGTTGAAAATTCGTTTATTTATTTATTTTTTATCATCTTTTATTTTTTAAACATTCTTTTTAAATGAAAATTTAAATATTATACCAAAAACAACTTGGTTGATTCAACCAAATCGTATTTTTAAGTATAGAAAAGTAATCGTAATAATTGCATTTTCGTCTTTTTGGTTCAAAATTCTTTCTTTTTGTTTAGAAATTAAACTATTTTTGTTGAAAACTCGTTTTTGTTTCTCATACATTTTTCAAGTGAAAATTCAACTATTATACTTTTGGTATGTTGTCTTTTATTTAAATGTAAAAGTAATCTTATTGATAGAAACTGCATCCTTTTGGTTCAAATTTCATTTCTTTGTTTAAAAATTGAAATATTTCCTTGAAAATTCATTTTCTTTTTTAAACATTTTCGAAGTGAAATTTTAACTATTATGTTTTGGTATGTTGTCTTTTATGCTCAAGGTTAAAATTTGCTGTTTTCTAAAAGAGTTTTTCCGTCCATATTAATAGCGTATATACGTATATCTTATGCAGGTTTTGGGTCCAAAAATGTATATCCCGTTGATATATTTTTTATTTTTCACTTTAGAGAAGAATATAAGATTTTATACTATTTGACTTCTAGATTTTTTTGATTTTTTACATTCTCATCCTAATGAGAAGGTGTTGGTTTTATGTAAAATTTGACTTAATCGGGTTTCATCAAATCTCCACGTTTTGAGACCCCTTGAGTCAGAAAAAAACCATTTTTACGAAGGTGTCTTTCTGTAGTCTGTAGTATCGTGTAGGCACGATAACTTTTGAAAGATTGATCAGATTGAATTGAGCTTTAGCCCACTTTTTGAAGGCCTAAAAAGAAAGAACGGGTTCGTTAATCAGCTATTTTGGATAAAAATTCAAAAAGTGAGCACATTTAAAAAATGTTTGAGACCACTTTTTTTCAAGAGTTGAAAATTCTATGTACGATTATTAGTAGTACTCAAAAAGACAAACAATCTATCCTAATGGCATTTTTCGATGAAAAAAAATTATCAGAGTTATAGCATTTTCAAAATCAAAAAAAAAAAAAAAAAAAATTAACATTTTAAGCCGAACAACGCATGATGTGAAAAAAGTCCTATGGGGGAAAACGTTTATTTTTTAAAGCCCTCCAAGATTACCATAACAACTTTTAGAATTTTTTCGAAACATCGAAAATTCAAATTTTGATTGCACAAAAAATAATTATCAATCACTTTTTGATAGGAGCCGTAGTTTTTATTTTATTCTGGGAAAAAAAATTAAAATTAAAAAATTAAATTTTGGACAAACGATACAAGCTATAAGAAGAAATGAATGGACAGAATTTGCTCATCAAAAAACAGCTACAAATTTTTCATCAACAATTTTTTGATAGTACGCTTAGTTTTTGTTTTAATCGTAAGAAATAACATTAAAAATAAAAAATTTAATGTTTTGGAAAACAACACAAGGAAAGAAAAAAAATAATAGGCAAGCTTGTTCACTCAAGGAGGATGTACTTTGTTATTCATAATTTTTAGAAAGGGTGAGTAGTTTTTTCTGCCATCGTAAAAAATAAGAATGAAAAAATTAAATTTTTGCAAAAATGACACAAACTCTAAAAATTTGCTTAGAACCACTTTACACTAGTATGCGTATTTTAAGTGTAAATCATAAAAAATAACGTTAAAAGTAAAGAAAAAATTAATTTATGGAGAAACGACACAAGTTGCAATAAAATGTATAATAAAAACATTTTTTGTATTGGATGCACAGTTTTTTATAATTATAACAACAATACATTGAAAATACGTATGTTTCAATACCAATGCATATTATGAATTGTGATAATATAAATTTATTGAAATGATAGATTACTCGCATAATTTTTTTGTAGATCTTTCACCATCATTCGTGTATTCTTTTTATCAGCTTCACTTTTAGAGATCTAGGGTTTCAAGGTATTTTAATAAACAGTATTTTAATAAATTTTAATATATACGGGGTGTCTCAGTACTCAAAATACATTTCTATATTCTTCAATTCCTCATAAATAGTCGAGTCGAAAAGAATAACAAAAAAGAGTTCTGAAGCTGATAATTAATAAGTGATTAACAACAAAAGATTAACCGATCAGAAGCACGTGTAAAATGGATGGCAGTTCATGTGTCATTGGCGAAAGTGTATGCGCAAAAAAGCTGAAGCTGTGTAATTTCACATTTGCAGGATTTTGTGAATATCAATGGTGCAAGTTCACACGGCAACTGCGCGGCGAGATACAAATTCTAGAAAATATCTTCTTCTTTAGGATATACATTTATTTGTTTTACCTCATTTTGAGTGATTTGAATTCTGTAGAATTCAGACGAATTCTTAGAACTCGCACGAATTCTCAGAATTCAAAAGAATTCTTAGAGCTCACTTGTACTCCTTTAAATTCTTTCGAAGCTTGAAATCCTTAGGATACACCATGAATTATTTTGAATCTCTCCAAGTCTTTTGTATTCTCTAAATTTTTCTAAATTCTGTAAACACTTTTTTATAACTCTGAACTCTCCTGAATTCTGTGAAATATTTTTAATTTTCTGAATTTTTTTTAAGATTCTCATAATCCTTTTGCGTTCTCTAAAATCTGTTGAATTCTCTGAAATCTTTTTAATTCTCTGAATTCTTTCTATTTTCTTTCAACTCTTTAAGCTCTTATGAATTTTCTAAATTCTTATGAGAAGAGTGAATTCTTACAACGTTTTTTTAAATATCCTAAAATCATCAGAATACACCTTGAGTATAATTCAACAGAATTCTTAGAATTGACTTGTAGTACTCCTTTGAATTAATGATAATTTTTTTTTTCAATTCCTTGAAATCCTTGCAATACCCAATACATTATTTTTAATTTTTCGATGTCTCTTGTATTTCCCGAATTCTCCAAAGTCTCTAAATTATTTTGGATTTTTCTGAACTCTCTACACTGTTCTAAATTTTTTGAATACCCACGAGGCCACTGAACTCTTCTAATGTTTTTTAATTCTTTCGAAATCATCCGAATAGACTCTGAATTAGTTTGAACATCTTCATATCTTTTGAATTCTCAAAATCTTTGTAAATTCCTCTGAAACAATTGAATTATCTTCAATTCATTGTTTTTTTTAATTCAATTGTAATTCAATTGTAATTAGTCAATTAATCGTACCTCACTGGTACATGCCTGTAAGTCAAAGTTTTTAACTTACTTTTTCTTGGGGTGCAATTTTAACTATGGAATATAATAATATATTAATATATATAATATTACATATATATTAATGAGTTGGAATGAAATAAAGGAAAAGATAAGGTTCCAGAAGAGAAGATTTAAAACAAGGCTTCAAAAATATTTCACATGAAATCGCTACCTCAAGTAAGGACTGACAAACGTAAACAAGATAATTTTTTAACTTTTCAGAATTTAGAAATTCTAAATTTAAAATAAAAGTAAATTATAAAAATAACTTACAATTCGTAGAGTAAATAAGAATAAGTTTTTGTCCTCTGAAATTTTCTTGAATTCTTATTTGGGAAACAAGTGAAAATACTTGGAACCTCTGAATTCTCATTCTTTGGAATGTATGAGTATCTCACAAAAACATCGACTCCATCGAGTAACAATTCATGAGGGCAATCAACGTAGTTTTTAAAATAAAAATTTGATGAATGATTCTAAAAGCAATATGTCTTTTGAAATTTAATTAATCAGAAAAATTAGAGAAACCTTAATAATGTATTGAAAGGGATGAAATTATAAAAACTTGGCGAGATTTTCTCGCTTTTTAAAATGATGATAATAATTTTCCCGAGGTATCATAATTTTTTTTCTTTCAATACATTCATAAAATTTATATAATTTTTCTAATTAATTAAATTTAAAAACTCATATTTTTTTAAAAAATTAGTTAGCAAATTTCGGTTTCAAAAACTATGTTGACTGCACTGATAATAATATTTCACTTCGCAAAGTTTTTTGCATCGGATATGTTTTTGTTGAGATTTCGCTTCTTTTTTAATGAAAACTGACATAATAGCTGAATAACAAATTTATATAAAATATCACTGTACCTTTATCTAGTCAATTTATCATGAAATTTCTTTAATAAAAATCGATTGGAAATTGTAGGCAATAGGTCGTCCGAACTGGTAAAAAATCGAATAACTAGGGTTCTTTCGAGAAAAGATATTTTAGTTATTTTTGAGTTGGCGGTGATGCACTAACGCAAATCTTGATAATTGATGAAAAATCTAGAAAAAAACAAAAAGTTTACCAAAAATTTCATTTAGTTATGTGGGATTAAAAACAATTATAGAAATCGTTGTTGTCCCGATTTTTGATAGATGGACGAATGTTTGTCACTATCTTCAAGGAAGAAGAAGTTCCTTCTACTCTGAATACAGTATCGGACAAAAATGGAACAGGTGGACCTTTGTTGAAACCTTATCCTGATTGGCATTGGCATTCACGAAATGATTGCATTGGTATATATTCTACATACAGAGTACAAGTAAGCGTCTGTTTTATTTTAATTGTTTCAATTCAGCTTAAACTCAAAACAAAATTACCATTTTTATATTATTTTTCTTCTCGCAACAAAGTACGATTAAATTATTCGCATTTTGAAGAGTTTCAAACAAATTTGAGGGATTTCAAAGAATTTCTTAGGATTTCCAAAGATTTCAAAGGATTTCTAGATAATTCAATTTGGAAGGATGAAATTTTTAAAAATTTAATAGAATCTTCAAGGATTTCAAAGATTTCTGTGAATTTTAACGAATTTCTCTAGAACTTTGAAGATGAAATTCAAATTATTTCATTTTCAAGTGTTTTTTGAAGGATTTCAGCTCATTTTTAGAGAACTTTTAGGAATAAATTAAATTTTATTTCAAGGGATTTCTACGGATGTTAAAAATATTATAAGTCATATTTTGAATAATTCCAAAAAATTTAAGGAGTTTTAAACAAATTTTAGGGATTTCAAGGAATTTCTCAGGATTTCCAAAGATTTCAAGGGATTTCTAGATAATTCAATTACAAAGGATGAAATCTTCAAAAATTCAATAGGATCTTCAAGGATTTCAGAGATTTCTGTGGATTTTTACGAATTTGTGTAGAACTTTGAAGCTGCAATTCAAATTATTTTATTTTCAAGTGTTTTTTGAAGGATTTCAGCTCATTTCTAGAGAACTTTTGGGAATGAATTAAATTTAATTTTAATGGATTTCTATGGATTTGAACAATATTATAAGTAATTTTTTGAATAATTCTACAAAATTTAAAGGGGTTCAACTAAATATAAGGGATTTCAAAGAATTTCTTAGGATTTCCAAAGATTTTAAAGGATTTGCTAGATAATTCAATTTCATATAATGAAATTTTAGAAAACTTAATAGAATCTTGAAGGATTTCAAAGATTTCTGTGGATTTTAACCAATTTCTGTAGAACTTTGAAGATGAAATTCAAATGATTTTATTTTCAAGTGTTTTTAAAGGATTTCAGCTTATTTATAGAGAACTTTTGGGAATGAATTAAATTTTATTTCAAGGGATTTCTACGGATTTCAACAATTACAAATAATATTTCAAATAATTCCAAAAAATTGAAAGGGTTTCAAACAAATTTGAGAGATTTCAAAGAATTCCTAAGGATTTCCAAGGATTTTAAGGGTTTTCTAGATAATTCAATTTCAAAGAATGAAATTTTTAAAAATTTAATACAATCTTCAAGGATTTCAAAGATTTCTATGGATTTTAACGAATTTCTGTAGAACTTTAAGATGAAATTCGAATTATTTTATTTTCAAGTGTTTTGTTGAAGGATTTTAGCTCATTTCTAGAGAACTTTTGAGAATGAATTATATTTTATCTCAAGGGATTTCTACGGATTTTAACAAAATTATAAGTGATATTTAAAATAATTTCAAAAAATTTGAAGAGTTTCAAACAAATTTGAGGGATTTCAAAGAATTTCTTAGGATTTCCAAAGATTTCAAAGGATTTCTAGATAATAGTGCAAGAATAAGTAGGAGAAAATTAAAATGGTCATTTAAGAATACAAACAATTCTTGTCGGCCATGCAACAATATCTTGGATCAACCAACAATCCACAATCCATCCATGGTCCAAAGTTATTTCGCGAACCAATCTACATACCAATATCTATCTGTGGGTCCGATAAGTATAGGATTCAGAGGTGCAGTCTTCAGAAATCCAGAATTCAGAAGCACAGCATGTCATCGCCTGACATCCAGTCATCCAGCAAAAAATGTTGCAGTTCAACATCCGTCAAAATCAGTGAAGTTTTTGAGCAAAAATCATATGATTAAGGAAGGAAAAAGAGCGATCAGTAAAATTAAAATTATAACAACGCTTATCATTAATAAAGCACCAGCGCGGGACAATCAAACGTGAATGAAATAATTCAAAAAAAGTATCCCACGATTTCAAGTCGAACCCAGATGCGGACTTCAAAATTTTAGTTATCAACAATATATGATCGAAGCATGTGCCTTTATGCGACAAATCCGAGAAAATACAAAATTAATTCGATTTGTCTTTTAATAACGATAATGATTCAACTGCTTGTAAAGACGAAGGAACCACCTGTGAGAATGGGGTTTCCACTCTCAACAGAGAGAGAAAAACAATGAATTCGAAAGCATGCGGTCTCGGAAGAAAATTCAGAATCAATGCCATCTAGCAGCTATTCAGGTCTAGAATACAGGTGCTCGAAATTCATTACGTACAGGTCTCATAATTAAATTAAATAGAGAGAGAGAGAGAGAGAGAGTGCTGAATAGACGTTACCCTAAAAACCAAAGTTCGATTATTTTGCTGAACGTAGGTTTTTCAGTACACGCAAGAGATTTTCTTTCAGACCTCAATCTTCTGTAACTCGGGCTACCATCTTTTTCAGGAACCAGTGACACATGGGTAGCATTTTGAGACACATTTGATTCGATGGTGCATAGCCTTGCTCAAGCTTCACCAATATTTTAAATATATTACCTAAAATAATGGGTCTGAAAATTTAGGGGATAATTGAATAGAGCACGAAAAATGACACAAAAACAATGAGGGGCCCGTTCCGGGACCCTTGCCATATCGCCATATCGCCAGTGGTGAAAGGCTCCTCAGGGGGCAGTCCACCACGAGCGGTGCGAAATTCTGGAGCCTTTCCGGCTCTAGATTACCGACCCTATCTAGAGGCCCTGAATTACCCTTTTATGGACTGAGACGGGAATCCCCATGATTCAGATTAATCTGCACAACAGCAATGGCGCCTAGATGGCTCTGGCCAAGCGCTTGTTACTGGTCCAAGCAGGAATTGCCATAATTCAAGATCCCTAGTTATACAGGGAAAGGATTAGTGGTTTGTCAGGATGTGGCTTCATATATTACTTTAATTTATACATACGTGTATTCATGTTCCACATGATTAGTTTTGATTTTGTTATTGTTTATGTTTCAGATAATTAGAAACATGCATACATTCTTATGTTATCCTTAATTATCTTATAGTGGTAGACTCTTCAACTAGCTATTTGCATACGTTAAGTTATCGGTATTCTCTGACTCAGTATGCCTCCATGGTAACACACTTTATATATCTTATGATTTCTGTTTTACCGACCGGAGTGCAGTTACCATAGATAGGTTCAAACTCAGAAAAGATTGGTAATGTTCTTGCTTGTAGTCGATACAGTTAGCCGGAAGGATGTGGGGTAAGGTAGGTTGCGCCTATCTAGGCGTTAAATCAAATTTTGTAAAATTTCGGGATGTAACAAAAAGATCATATTTATTGATTATTAATTTATTTATTTTATGAACTCCAGAAAAACACTAATACTAATAGGAATAAAGGTATTGCCCGTACAAGTTATTATATATATATATCATAATTTGTACCCAATCTTCAGTCATCGTAAGCATTCCGTTAAATGAATGCACTTTACACAGTCTTTACACAGTCGATTACCAAAAATGCACTTGCGAAGAATATATACATTTAGGCATACTAAATTATACATATTTAACCTGATGAGGCAAAACTAAAAACTGTTTATCCTATTTGTCATTCTTCGCTTTTTGAATTTTCGCGCCACTGGCGAGTACGCAAGTACTGCCTGCGCGGAAACAGTTGCGCGCTGAACGGGTGGAGCTATTTTTCAAAATTCAATACCCTTTTCAATGTTGAATAAAAAGCGTCGAAAGGTGTCCAACAGACACCGACAAACGACCGATAAACGATTCCAGTCAACATTCATGTAAAATATTTTAAAAATTGCTAGTGCGAAGTGGGCACCCCAAAATTGAAATATTAATAACTTTTACCATTTTTGCCGCCAAACGCCGAAAGTTGACCTACAAATATCGTCAAACGACCGACATACATTCAAGTAAAGAGGATTTTGTCCTGTTATAAATGTCCTTCTTACAATATATATTTTTATCATATCTCTTTATTAGGGTGGTCCAAAAATGCTCTGCACAATTTTTTCACTCTGGAGGGCTAGACACCCCCCCCCCAAAGCTTCCATTTCTGGCGAAAGGAAATATGTAATTTTTTTTGCGAAATTCAAATATTAACACGTGCGAGCGGGCACTTCAAAATCCCATTTAATTAACATGGGGAAATTTTGGATTTTCGAAAAATTAAACTCATGCTTCAGGGTTTGATCGAAACGTGCCAAGTTTTTCAGGTATTGAAGAGGAGTGTCTACGAAATAAAACCATAAAAATAACTTTTATGTTTACCCCCCCCCCCAACAGCGCCCCAAATACATGATATGTATATATATATATATATATATATATATATATATATTGACGCTTGAATAATCATAAAAAATGTTAAAACGGGCACAATTCTAAAATCACAATGTCCATTAGTGCTTGTAATATTCAGTCTCGCTTTTGCAATAACGAATGATTAAATAAAATTTTAATATCTAAAAAAAATTAATATAAGGTATTATTTACTAATAATAAATATCATATTTGATATCAATTTTGCAACATTCAAACTTTAAAATTTATATTTCTCACATTTTAATAAACATTTGTAATTCAATATAATATTATTATTCATTCTAAAATTTCATTATAAACAAAATTTTTTATAGTGTAACAATGTCTCTGATTTCCTAAATAAACTTTAATGGAATCAAATGAACGTACTCTTGATAAAGCAACAAATAACTGTCCGTGATTAAAAACATCTTTCCTTAAATCTATTGCAATCTTGTTGAATGTTTGTCCTTGAGATTTGTTTATTGTCATTGCGAATGCTAACTTAACTGGAAATTGCCTTCTTTTAAAAGTAAAAGGATAAAAATTTTCACAGTATAAAGTAACGCGATTCAAAAATACAGTATGCCCCTATTTATCTCCGCTTAATATTTCACATTTTATTAGATTATTAGATAAATATTTTATTAATAATCGTGTTCCATTACATAATTCTTCATTAAGACTTAGATTTCGTATAAGTATTATTACCGAATTAATTCTTAATCGTAATTCATGAGGCGGTAAACTCGGTGGTGATAAAGTGTTTAAATATTCTGGTAAAATAACCTCATTTAAATCGCCAGTATCCATATTTTCTGTACTATCAATACTTGTATATATTTTCTCTCTATCAATGTCCAATAATTCAACAACCCTCTTATTAATATCTTCGACATCAATATTTCTAGCTGATAAAATGGCAATTTTTGAAACTTCTTCAAATTTGTTATTCCTAATAAGATCACCATACGTATCTTGAACAATATCTGTATTTAAAGAAGCAATTATTCTTTCTGCAAGGTCAACATTGTCATCCACATCATTAAGTTCACCGTTACCAATTGTAAGTAAAAAATCAACAAATTCAGTTTCTTCTTGTAAAGCTCTCATATTTTGTATTAACTTGTAAGTTGTAAAACCTTTCCATAATTTACTCTTCTTTATAGATAAATTAACTATTTCTGATCTAGTACCTCGTTCTTTAATTGTTAAAACTTGTCTAAAATCTCCACCTAAAATTACAGTTTTCCCACCGAATATTATATTACATTTTGTAATACCTCTCAAAGTTCTATCCATCATTTCTAATGCATACTTCGGAGCCATCGGTGCTTCATCCCAAATAAATACATCTACATTTTTCAAATATAACCCTTCCGTAAACGAAAGGTCGAGTTCGTTAGCCAGCCATTTTGGATATCTAATATCAACAATCTAATATCATAATCTCATACCTTATCTGATATCCACGTTTTACCTCGTAAAATCGAAAAATCAAGTTTAAAAAAAACTGAATGGGATTAAAAAATAGTAGTGGGAATCTCGAAAATGGGACAAGATATCATAAATGAGTAAAGGAACTTTTTGTAGAACTTTTTTAACGGTGCAAACTATTTCGTTATCATTTTTTCATATCTGTTGTTGTTTGCAAAAAAATGCGAAAATTCGATTTTATGAAAAAAATCTCCTGGCCACAAAAGTGATTTAACCCGCATAAAACAAGCAAGGTGTTTTGCTTATGACAGTAGAGATTTAACAAAAAATTGGCAAAAAATATAAGTGTGGGTTTTTTGAGAAAATCGACTTTTAATTTTTTAGTAAAACCGTCGGCATTTTGTTAATTTTGAACATTTTCTCAATGCCTGAAGAAAAAAGTGAGGTTTTTTCAAACAAAGAAAAAAATTCAAATACGCATACTTCGAAAAAATACTTGTTTGAAAAATCGCAAGAATACGCATCGCCTAATTTCGTCAAAAAACAAACTTATTTTGTCTTTTACATTTTGTTATAAGTTTTCTGAAATCTTTTGAAGTTTAAAATTAAATATTTTTGAATATTTTGAACGATTTTAATATTAAACTCTTTTAAACTTTGAAATTTACGGAAATCTGTTTTGAGTTTATTTTAAATATAATTTATCATTGAAAAATTGCATTGGAAAGTTTCCCGGCAATCGTAAAATCTTAAGAAAATTTCATCGTTTTCCTCAAAGAAACGTTTGTTAAAATTGACCAAATTTATTGAAGCACATTTCGTTCGCAAGGCTAATTGTAACTGAGTATGTTATTCATTATTTGTTTGGTAAAATACCTGGAATATCTAGAAAAGTCATGAAATTATGAAACAAGTTCTGGAAAAGCTGAAAAATCACGGAATTTTGAAAAAAATGACTGGATTTTTTTTATTCAAAGAATGATTCCAAATACTATTAATCAAAGTCTTAATGATTATTTTAGTACATGGCGGCGAAAAATGGTGCAAAACAAAAATTGTCATTGAAATTTTTATTTTTTTGAAAATTCAACTATATATTCTTTAAATTCGTTGTTTTTTGGTGGAAAATAAATCTTTTTGTTTGCAAATTCAGCTGTTATATCGAAAATTCAACTACTATTTGGTGAAAAAATTTATTTTTGTGTTTGCAAATTTACCTATATTTTTTTTAATTCATTGTTTCATGAGAAAATTAATCTCCTTGGTTACAAATTCATCTTTTTGGTTGAAAATTTACGTATTTTTTGAAAATTTGTTGCTTTATAATTGAATTATACAGATTGCCTAGGCATTATATATAATGCCCAGAAGAGATCAGGCAAAGTATTTAATAAATATTCTTCATTTGAGCTGTACTTCTTTTTCTTAAACCTTCATTACTTTAGTGATTTTAAGCATATTAAGATAAATTTTTCTTGATGATGTGCTCTAAAAGGCCTGTAAATATAAAAATATGATCTCCCTTAGTTTTTGAGAAATGGTTAAAAATGCATTGGAATTATTTTTTTATTTTTCATTTTTCATTTGAGTGAGGTAATAATTAATTCAACTTGACAAAAATATTCGTATAGACAATTTATTATTATTTTGAATAATATTACTTTGAATAATACAAAAAAGTTGTGGTTTTTGATAAAATATTCAACATTTTTTCCACTTTTCAATTAGTGTGAGGTAATAGTGGATTAAATTTAACAAATCTAATTATTTTAACAAATTTTTATTGTTTATGAACGGAAAGTTCAAATTTTCAGAATGAACTAGCAACAAACAGGCAGTATTGAAAAGATAGTTATAAGCAATTATTATTCATTTAAGCGATTATGTTTGCTGAATCGCATCCATTATTACCTAACACTAATTGAAAAGTGGATCAAAAGTAGAACATTAGAGAAGAAACTGCAGCTTTCTAGCATTATTCTACAAGAATATCGTGATGATTCATAATAAATTGTTTGAACAATTATTTATATTAAATCTAATTTATTAATAATTCGCTTTAACTAAACAGTTCATAATAAGTTGAGAAAGTTGATAAAAAACCGCGACTTTATAACTCAGGGCTGGAAGAAAATTGATGAAAATAATAATAAATTGCTTGAATAATTTATATAAACATCTAGTTTTCAATAACAAGTAGCATGATCAATTATTTGTATTTAAAAAAACCGCAAAAGAATCATCATTAGCTCCGAAAGCTCGCAAAACTAAATTTTTCACTTACAAGGTTTATCTGGATGCCTTCAAAACAGACTTATGGGGGTGATATTCAAAAAATAAGTTTTTATTCGTATTTAACAGCTAGAAAAAAAACGTGTTGAAATTTGACTTAATTTACCTAACATTAACGATTCTGAATAAAATTTAAAAAAACCGATGAAAATTTAGTTAAATTCAAATTCACAATTTAATCTAAATTACTTCCAAACTGGCTTGTAATTAAAATCGAAGGTCTCATAGAAAGCCAAAGTTCTCCGCCCACTTTGACGAGACGTAGGTACAGGTATGAATTTGGACCACCCTATTCTTGCCCATGTTTCTAATAATTAGCGAGTAAACGTGTGTTGAATTCTATAAGTTTTCGTCAATTTATCATGCTTTTCTTTAACTGTATCATTATATTCAAAATCAAGATTATATACTTTACCTATCTCGTGCCGTATTGATGCAGGTATTTCATAGAATATCATAGAAATTATAGATATATTATATAATTGTATTTACCAATAGAATTGAGGATGACTGCCAAAGTGAAAACGAATGTGTAGACCATTCTCATTTTCACAAAGTAGAGAAAAAACTGATTAATGCTTAAGTGAATAATTTATCAACTCTAACTGAAGAGTATCCTATTGAATCATCAGAGTGAAAATATATACATTAGTAGTCGTTATCTCACATATACGGGAGATAACGGCGTTATTAGTGTCAAGATTGTCCTTCGCAGATAATGACATCATTTTACATTTTTCATTATGATCATTAAGATAGAAGGTTTTGGTTTTATGTGAGAATCGAGTGTCACATATTTATTGAAAATTCGAGATTTTTTAATTCATTGATTGAGAAATAATAGTTTTTATTTCGGTTTCTGTCTTTCGTCGTCTTCATTTCCACAAGAAAACTTTCAAGGACATTAGCTGATTCTGTTTTTCTATGATACACCTTTTAAGGCCTAAAAAGGAATGAATTTCGTAAGAGGAAAAGTTCTTTAAATCATCTGCAACTATAGAGAAAAATTAATTTGTAATAGAGAACAAACAATAACATATATGTATGTATATTTATTGGTTCAAAGAATACAAGATTCTGTGGCAAGGGAAGGCCACCATTATAAAAATCAAAAAAATTAAGATAAATATCAAAATGGAAGAAAAGTTATAATATCGTATGTACAATAGGTTGTTAGGTCATACTGGCTGAGTTTGGGCAGTGTACTATTCGAATAGAGAGAATGCTCTAATTTTTAAAACTGTACTTATAAAGTTGTGTTTCGCGCGAAGCATTCCAGGTTTAATATTTGACAATAAGCAGAAACAGTTGTTCCAGCTTTAGAGGTTAACCTAATGATGAACCTGGAAGAAGTTCTTATTTGAGCGAAAATGCGCTTAAAAAGGAAAAGAGCTTTGAATAGGAGATATTGCTGGGGTAGCGCATAATTGTGTAAAATTTTACTGTATATATGACTGAAGTTACTGTTTTTCAATCTTAACAGATACGGCGAATAGAAAAAAATCACGGTATCTATCAGCTATAATATCGATTTGAGTGAGAAGATTCGGACCATTGAGATCCATGAGGTTGTGGCTTATGCCCGCTTCCTCCAAGCATCTAATAAGTTGACCTAGCCAGTTATACTGAACATTCTTGCTGTTCGCGGTTTTGGCTCATTTTAGCATGCGAAGGGCGAGACTTTCATATCGAAGATCTTTGCCGCACAATTCAGCGCCATCTTCAATATTTGGTGTGATACACAGGGTAGACCTAGTTCCAATCTGACAGCGAAGTCAGGCGTATTTCTGAGTCGGCGCAGAAGATTTTTTAGTCTCCTTACCTCCATTTCCCACTTCACCGTAATTACTCACTCTCTTCTTCTTTCTCGTCTACTCCTTCTCCCTTGCCTTGATTCCTTCATTAAAACTTCCTTTCCCCTCCAGCCAAGTTCTCTTAACCAGTAGGGTTCCATTCCACCTGCTCCTCCTCCTACTTTTCCTCAAATACCCCTTCACTTCTCCTCAATGGTAGAAAATATTGAAACTATAAGAGTTTCTCCGAAGTTCTACGAAACCCTAATAGTTATTCCAAGTGAGCGCTTTCCTTCTCCTACTCTTCTACTTCACCTACTTTCCCTCTCTCCACTTCAGGCTTCGCTTCCAATCCCTTCCTCAAATTCTTCCTCCACTAGCTCCCTCCCTTCTTACTTTTCCAGATAACACTCTTCTTCTCCTACTTCCTTTCCCTAGAAATCACTCGCTCTCCCCTACTAACATACACTACCCAACTAGTCATTATCTTACTTCCTATCACTACTCTTTCTCACTGACCTTCACTTTCCACACCCTCCGCTTCCCTTTTACCCTTTACTTCACCATTCCTTCCCTTATTTCTCTTTTCTACTCTTCTGCTCCACCTATATCCCATTTCTCCACTTCATTCTTCGCTACGCTTCTGTTCCTCAAATTCTTCTTCCACTAGTTCCCTCTCCACTCACTTTCCCAGACAACACTCCTCTTCTCCTACATTAGGTAATGTGAACCTCCCCTCTCATACTTTCCCTTCTCTACTCTTCTACTCCCCCTACGTTCACTCTTTCTATTTCACGCTTTGCTTTCAGTCTTCTCCTCAAATTCTTCCTCCACTAGTTCCCTCTCTCCTTACTTTCTAAGATAATACTCCTCTTCTCCTACTTGCTTTTCCTAGAAATCACTTGCTCTCCCCTATTCACACGCACTACACTACTAGTCATTTCCTTACTTCCTCTCACTACCCTTCCTAACTCACTCTCACTTTCCCCACCCTCCCCTTCCCTTCTAACCCATGCTTCACCCTTCCTTACCTCACTTTCCTTCTATACTCTTCTACTCCACCTACTTTCCCTCTATACACTTCCCGCATCGCTTCCAATCCCTTCCTCAAATTCTTCTTCCACTAGTTCCCTCTCCACTTACTTTCCCAGATAACACTCCCCTTTTTTTATATTAGGTAATGTAAAACTCCTCTCTCATACTTTCCCTTCTCCACTCTTCTACTCCACCTACTTTCCCTCTCTCCACTTCACGCTCCGCTTTCAATTCCTTCCTCAAATTCTTCTTCCACTAGTTTCCTCTCCAATTACTTTTCCAGATAACACTCCCCTTCTCCTACTTCCTTACGCTAGGAATCACTTGCTCTCCCCTACTCACACACACTACCCTACTAGTCATTCCCTCACCCAGTTTAGAACAGACACCGAAATTATGTACCCTTTAGGACGAATCTGCATCTTCAGTTGCAATAGAGACATTACTGAATACAATCTATTGTAAAATTCATAACGAATATCATTCTGTATAAAATTATACCGTATTAAACGATAGTTTTCAACGAACACCGTCTACTATTCAATCTAACAATTATTCGGAAATAATGATCATATCCAAGTATCAAGAATTATCACCTCTATTAATCATCTACAAATAATCGAGAAAGTTGGTCTATTTCCTTAAACAACGAAACTTCTGAACTATCACTAGTTCAACAGACTCAACATTTTGGTCCTTCAAAACTGGGTCTAGCCTCGCCTGGATGAATATCATCTCATCAATCGTTTTGAACGAGTACCAATAGCGAGAACGAGCAAATAATTATCATACAAAATTCATTGAATGTGTATAACAACGACCAGATCCAGCAAGACTTCATTGGATTTTGAAGTATCTGAACATAAGAAGATCAAGAAAGAAAGATTAAAAAATTAAAATCTTTCAATCCTGAATGTGATGGAGCCTCCAGCGTCATCAATTGTCATCAAGTGTCATCAAGTCACCGAGTGTGACCGAGTCATCAAGTGACCGTGTATCACCGAGTCGTCGAGTCAACGTGTGTCGTCAATTGACGATTGACATCGAGTGAACAAATTAACTTCTGTTACTCTCGCTCAAAATCTGTATTTGCAGTTGTATTTTTTCAGTGAATGTGTTTTTTTTCGCATTTCAGTTTCTTATGAGTGTCTTTGTGAATATTTCATTTGTTTCACACACGACGCGTGGATTTCGAAGAGAAACTCTCTGACCTCTCTGATAAAGAACAAGCTATTCTCATTAAAATAGACACAGATTATTCGCGAGATTCCCCTATTACGAATGATATATGGTATATGTATATATAAAGTCGCGATGACCCGACATTTGATAATAATGACCATAGCCAATCATTCTTTGAGTTACGGAATCATCATAACACATCGGCGTTCTCTCTGGGTGAATAACTAAGTAACGTAACTAAACATTACCGCGCGCTAGAACACTGTGAAAAAATGTTGGGAATTTTCCCAAAAAGTTTGGGAAGCTTTTCCCACTGTCACTTTGGGAATATTCCCAAACATGCGAGGGGAAAATCCCAAAGAATGATAAAAATTTGTACAAGAGTTTGGGAAATTTCCCAACTTTTCGTGAGGAAAATTTCCAAAATTGATGCAAATTTACTCATGAGTTTGGGAATTTTTCCAAAGTTTAATGAGAAAAATTCCCAACATTGATGGAGATTTACTTAAGAGTTTGGGAATTTTCCCAATATTTCGTGAGGAAAATTCCTGACATTAACGGGAATTTACTTGAGAGGCAGGAGGACAAGCAGGATGAGAAGGATTATGAGGAGAAGGTGAATGAGGACAGGAGAAGCAGGAGGAGGAGGAGGTGGATGAGAACAGGAGGATGAAAGAGGTGGAGGGTGATGAAAAGGATGAGGAGGGTTAAAAGTATGATGAGGAGGAGGTTGATGAGGACAGTAGGATGAGGGTGAGGAAGAGGTGGATAAGAAATGAAGGATGAAAAAAGAATGTGTAAGAGATGGATGAGGACAGAAGGAGAGAGCTGAGGATGATGGGGATGAGAGGAGGTTGATGCGAAAAGGAGGATGAGGAGAAGTATGAGGAGGATTGAAAGTATGATGAGGAGGATGTGGATGAGGACAGGAGGTGGATGAGAAAAGAAGAAAGTAAAGAGGAGGAGGAAGAGGAGGAGGATGATGAGGATGATGAGAAGGAGGATGAGGAGGGAGATGAGAAGGATTTATAGAAAAAAAGAGTTTAACAATCACCTCAATAAATGATCTATCAACTAAGAGAATTAATTTTCGAAAAATGTAATAGTCAAATTTTAAAAAAACGAAATGAATCTTTGATAGAAATAATTAATCGTATCCTATTTGATTAAGTTCTATTAATTTAATTCGCATATAAGTCAAAAAGCGGGAAAATAGGGGCATTTTGAACATTTATAGATCAACGAATAATAATTTAATGAACAATAAACTTTATTTTTGCTACTTTTAAAACATTGGGTTTGAAAATGGCAAATTTTGATCAGGAAATGAAGTTGGCATACATAAAAAATATTTTAGAAATAAAATAAAATATTTCATACGGATGAGGTGGATGAGGACAGGAGCAGGTGAATGAGAACAGGAGAAGGTGAATGAGGAGGAAGAAGATGAGGAAGAGGAGGATGAGGGGGTTGAGAATGATGATCAGGTGGAGGTGGATGAGGACAGGAGGAGAAAGATGAGGAGGAGGAGGATAACGAGGATGAGAAGGATGATGAGGAGGAGGTGGATGCGGACAGGAGGAGGAGGATAATGAGAAGGTGGATGAGAACAGGAGCACGAAAAGAGGATGACGAGGAGAAGAGGAGTTTACATTTAAAATACTTCAGAAGTAAAATATTTCATACGACTTTTAAGTTAATGCATATAAAATTTATTTAATTAATTAATAATTTCTTGTTACTTACGAATAGTAGTGAGCAGAACTGTCAAAGTTAAAAGAAAAGCACACACAGCGACCCTCATTTTCCTAATTAGATAAGCCTGATTCTTGAAGAATTTGCTGAATAGCTTCACTGATGATTATCTATGAAAATTAATTTTTTTTTATCTGTATATATACTACTCATTATCTGATTTGATATTTAAATTCTGAAATTAATTTACAGTAGCACATGATAAACTTTCATATTTACGAGTGTGTGTTCTAAATAATATTTTTAGTTTTATTTTCTTTATAAGACATTTTTGAGCGATACACCTGCCAAACGTGGCGTGGAGCAGTATAGAATGGCGTGGATCAGTATGGAATGGAGGCGTCGAGATAAGATATTATATTATATGATAATTACCAATAGAATTAAAGAAAACCTTGAAGGTGAGGATCAGAGTACCAAGAAAGACGTTCATATTTTATAAATGGAGGATAGTTTTTTCATACAAATTTAAAGAATTTTGTGTACTTTGACACAAGTGAATATGCTTGATTTTCGGTAGGGTATTTATACCAGTCTTTATCTTATTCGCTATGCTAAATTTCATCAAAAACAAGCACAAGACTTCGACGCAGCAATTCTAAAAATTATTAGTCTCACGACTTCGGTGAAAATTGAGAATTTTTCTCATACAAATCCATACATTTTTTTTTTTCAAACTCATTGTAATAAATTGTATTACAAAGAGGCGCAGAACTCGGATACAACAGTTAAACTAAAAAATAAAAAATAAACTTTTTTAAACTAAACTTTTAAACTAATAATTTTAGTGGAGATTGGAAATTTAAAAAAAAAACAAGATAATAAATTTTGTATGTTTTGAAGCCTCGTATGAAGAATAATTTAAAAATAAGAGAAGATTATTGAAACTTTTTAGTAACGCCGAACGGTATTAGGAATCATTTTTTAGCGAGGGTACAGTACACCAGATTTCAAAGATTATAAAACATTTCGAAGATTTGGAACGATTTAAAAAGGTTTCCAAACATTTTAGAACATTTGAAAAGATCTCACTGAGATTTCAAATAATTCAATGATTTCAACGAATGAAAAAGATTTAACAAACAAAGATTTAAGAAAAATTTCACACATATTTCAAAACATTTGACAAAGATTTTAAAGATTTCACAAAAATTTCCCAAAGATTTCGAACATTTCATAAAGATTGTGAGGATTTCAAAGATTTCAAAAAGGCGTGTACACCAAATTCCGAAGATTTTAAAGATTTTAAAAAGGTTATAGTAAACCAGATTTCTAAGATTTCAAACGAATACAAAAGATTTCAGAGAGATTTCAAAAAGATTTCATAAAAAATTCATAAAGATTTCAAAAGAATTCCAAAGATTTCAAGAAAGGTACATTACACCGGATTTCAAAGATTTCAAAACATTTCAAAGATTTTGAACGATTTCAAATATTCAAATGACTCCAAACGAACACGAAAGATGTCACAAATATTTCAAAGATGTTAAACTATTTCAAAAGGTGTGACGCCGTAAAATTTTGTACAAATTTCACAACTCACAAAATTTAGTTTTGAATAATTTGTTATTTAATTTTTTGGAAACCCTTGCTTTGTCATTTTTTAGATGACAGTTGCTCCCAGTGGGACCCTGCGGTGGTTGTTAACCGTTAGTTTTTAATTATATATATAAAGAAATATGAATAAGGGAGTTTTCTAAATAAAAAAAGGGTTTTTAAGATGAAATATTGTCCAGAAATAAATGAAGCAATATTGTGATGTAACACTGAATGCTTTTTCAATATTTTTTTTTAGTCATGCTAATTTAAGTTCACCAATTTCAAACTTTTTTTCAATACCGTCAAGAATACAAAATTATATTGATAATAATATAACATACAAATTTCAAATAACTATTTATTTTTTCAAAGTTTTTGAACACTTAACTTGAAGTCAAATTGAAATTAAATTCTGAAAATTGAGGATCTAGAAGTTTTAAAGAATTTTTATTTCATAGGATTTTACAAAATATGGGGAAAATTTCCAGTCTTTTTCAAAGATGTTTAGGACTTTTAGAAGTTTGAAAGAAATCAAGAAATATTTGATAAATTTTTGAATACGTTTACAAGTATTTAAATATTTCAAATCTATTCAAAACGTCTTAAATTTCTCAAAATATTTTCAACTGACTCGAGTTTTTCTTAAAATGTTGAAAAATCATCTTCAATTCTACTAAATGTTTCTTGAATTTATTCGATTTATTTTATATTTTTCAATCTTACCAAATTGCAACATTTCGCTTTAAAATCTTCTACAATCTTTTTTTGAAATTTCAGGAAATCGTTTGGTATGTTTAAAAATCTCTTTTAATTTCCTCTTAAAGTTCATTTTTCAAAATAAAAATTATTTAAAATTGTCACACAAAATATTAAGCATTTTTTTTTAAATCTTGTCAGAGATTCTGAACCTTCAAATGTTTAAAAATTATTCGAATTTTTCCTGATTCTTTTTAAAATTCTAAAAATTAAAAAAATGGCCTTTAAATCTTTTAAAATTAATTTTACGAAATAAAAAATTCTTTTGATTTTTCCTAAAAACCTAAAAAAAGTTTTTATTCATTTTCATAAAACCTTATAAAATTTTCAAAACATCTGTACATCTGTTTTAATTATTTTTGAATCCTTTCAAAACTTCTGAATATCTCTAACACTCACTCACATTTTTTCTAAAATTATATAATATGGCAAAAATGCAAAAATTTTCTTTAAAATCTTTTACACTCTTTTTAAACATTTTTGGAAATAATTTCAAACGTTTTGTATTCTTTTTAAATTTTCTCTCAGAATTCGTTAAGAAACATTTTTTCGTTCTCTTATCACCCTGAAAAACCCAGCTTACCTTAAAATGTTTTAAATCCTGAAAAAATAAGAAAATTGTCTCAAAAAGTCTTCCATATTCTTTTTCCGCAAATTTTGGAATCTTCAAAACCTAAAATTATTCTTTTTGGTCGATATTGTAGATTTCCATGTTATGTGTGGATTTCTCTTCTCGATCCGTTACCTTTTCCGATGATAATACAGATTTGTAATTAAAAATTTAACTATTTAGTTTAAAATAACTTTTTTCTTTAAAATTCATATTTTTCGGTTGAAAATTCAACTGTTTTTTTTTTAATTTACATTTTTGGCTAGAAAATTTTTGGTTGAAAATTCATAACTGTTAAAAATTTAACTATTTAGTTTAAAACAACTTTTTTCTTTAAAATTCATATTTTTGGGTTGAAAATTCAACTGTTTTTAAAAAATTCACATTTTTGGCTAGAAAATTTTTCATTTGAAAATTGATCAAATGATACAAATTATTTGAAAGTGGAACTACTTCATTTAAAATTCATTTTTTTCGTTGAAGATTCATCAATATAATCTCCCCACTGAGTATTATGGATAATACTATAGTTAAAAATTAATTTTTTGGGCTAAAAGATGAACTATTTGCTTGAAAATAAATTGTTTTTTTCGAAACTTAATTTTGTTAACTAAAAATTTAACTATTTCATTTTTTGCAGAAAACGTATCAGTTTTAATCGAAAATTCAACTATCTAGTTAAAAATTTATGTATTTTGTTGAAAATTCGTCTTTTTTAGTAGAAAATTAATCACGAAAACCAACAGTCGCCTTCAAACTCGTGAGCCGCGCCCACGGCGCGATTAAAATAAACACTACGTATCCTAACAAAAAATTATTGATAAAAACTTTGTAGCTCTTTTTTGGGTGAACAAATTTTGTCTATATCCTTTTTTCGTAGCTTGTGTTGCTTGTCTCAAAATTTTTTTTTTATTTTTCATGCTGTTTTTTACGAATTAAATAAAAACTGCGCATCCTATCAAAAAGTAATTAATGATAGATTTGTAGATCTTGTTCATATGAACCATTTTTTCATTCGTCTTTTTTTGTATCTTGCATAGTTTGAACGCAGAATGGGATATTTTATTTTTCATTATTTTTGTGTGCGATAAAAATTTGAATTTTCGATTTTTCAAGAAGACTAAAAAAGTTGTTATGATAATATTGTAGGTTTTTTCAACAAAAATGTCATGAGGATAGGTTGTTTGCCGTTTTTGGCACCAAAAACCAATCCAATCTGTTCATTATTTCGAAAGTTATCGTGCTAACAGACTAAAAAACTACACACACACACCAAACACGCATTCTCAGGCAGAAACATTGGCGAAAACCTGTTTTTCGGTTTTAGGAGGCTCCAAGACGTGGACATTTGACAAAAACGAGGGGGTTAAAATTTTACACAAATCTGATACCTTCTCTAATGAGAATGTAAAAATCTTCCCTGATCATTAGAACCGTATTTTTGAATTCCGCTTTTAATATAATTATGCTAATTCCATTGATTCAGTGAATTCCTTGAATTCTATGAATTCCACGAATTCCGTGAATTCCATGAATTCCGTAAATTCCCTGAATTCTATTAATTTCGTTAATTCCATGAATTTCACAAATTCCGTGCATACCATGAAGTCCGTTAATTCCAAGAATTCCGCTAATTGCTTGAATTCCCTTCATTTCTGGAATTTCTTGAATTCCACGAATTCCGGGAATTCCGTGAAATACATCAATTCCGTGAATTCCATATATTCCGTGAATTCCTTAAATTCCATGAATTCCACGAATTTCGTGAATTTCTTTATTTCTATGAAATCCGTGGAATCCACAAATTTCGCGAATTCCATGAATTCGGTGAATCCCTTCAATTTCATCAATTCCGCGAATTCCGCGAATTCCATAAATTTCTTTTCTTATGCTAATTCCATTGATTCAGTGAATTCCTTGAATTCTATGAATTCCACGAATTCCGTGAATTCCATGAATTCCGTTAATTCCATTATTACCGTTAATTCCATGAATTCCTTCAATACAATGAATATCACGTATTCCGTGCTTTCGATGAATTCCGTTAATTCCATTATTACCGTTAATTCCATGAATTCCAATAATTCCATGAATTCCTTCAATACCCTGAATTTCACGTATTCCGGACATTCCATGAATTCCGTTAATTCCATTAATACCGTTAATTCCATGAATTCCGTTCATTCTATGAATTCTGTTAATTCCATGAATTCCGTGAATTTAATGAATTCCGTGAATATCGTGAATTCCGTGAATATCGTGAATTCCTGAAATTCAATTACCTCCTTGAATTTCTTGAATTCCAAGAATTTTTTCAATTCCACGAATTCCGAAAATTCGATGAATTCCATAAATTCTGTGAATTCCATGAATTTCGCAAACTCCTTCAATTACATAAACTCTGCGAATTCCGTGAATTTTTTGAATTCCGTGAAATCCACGAATTTCGCGAATTCCATGAATTTCGCGAATTCCATGAATTCTGTGAATTCCTTGAATTTCATTAATTACTCGAATTCCGCGAATTCCATGAATTTCTTTTCTTTCGTGAATTCCATTGATTCAGTGAATTCCTTCAATTCCATGAATTCCATGAATTCTGTGAATTCCGTGAATTTCTGGAATTCCTTCAATTACATTATTATTATTATATCATTAAGCCGTTTCCCTTTTGGGGTAACATTCATTCCGTTAATTCCATGAATTCCGCTAATTCCTTAAATTCCATTAATTTCCTCAATTTCTTGAATTTCACGAATTCCGGGAATACCGTGAATTCCATATATTCCGTGAATTCCATAAATTCCATGAATTCTATGAGTTTCGCGAATTCCTTCAATTCCATGAATTCTTCTACGGTCCATTTTCATATACAATTAATGAAATGTGACAGTTTAAAGTTGATATTATGAAATATATTGACCAAACGAAATAAAATCAATAATAAAATCCAAAGTTATCACTGCTGACGATGGCCAAAGCGGACCAAATGTGCCCGGAAATCGTGTCTATTACATTTTACGTCCCATTTTCATATAAATCTATTGAAATGTGACAGTGTAAAAGTAGGTGTTATGATATATATAAACCAAAACAATGAAATCAACAAGAAAATCCAAAATTATCCGTGCGGACGAGGGTCAAATCAGACCAAATGTGCCAGGACATCGTGTCTATTACCTTATACGGCCCATTTTCATATAAAATTAATGAAATGTGACAATTTCAATGTTGATATTATAATATATTGACCAAACAAAAAAAAAATCATTAACAAAATTCAAAATTATCCGTGCGGAAGTGGGTCAAATCGGACCAAATTTGACCGTAAATCGTGTCTATTAGCTTATACGGTCCATTTTCATATAAAATTAATGAAATGTGACAGTTTAAAGTTGATATTATGAAATATATTGACCGAACGAAATAATATCAATAATAAAATCCTAAGTTATTACTGCTGACGATGGCCAAATCGGACCAAATGTGCCAGGAAATCGTGTCTATTACCTTATCCGGCACATTTTCATATAAATTAATGAAATGTGACAGTTTCAATGTTGATATTATGATATATACTAACCAAAAGAAATAAAATCGACATCGAAATCCAAAATTATCCGTGCGGACGAGGGTCAAATCGGACCAAATGTGCCCGGAAATCGTCTCTATTACCTTATACGGTACATTTTCATATAAAATTAATGAAATGTGGCAGTTTTAATGTTGATATTATGATATATATATATATCAACCAAACGAAATATAATCAACAACAAAATCCAAAATTATCTGTGCGTAAGTGGTTCAAATTGGACCAAATATGCCTGGAAATCGTGCCTATTACCTTCTACTGTCCATTTTCATATACAATTAATGAAATGTGACAGTTTAAAGTTGATATTATGTAATCTATTGACGAAAAGAAGTAAAATCAATAATAAAATCCAAAGTTAGCACTGCTGACGATGCCCAAATCGGACCAAATGTGCCCGGAAATCTTGTCTATTACCTTATACGGCACATTTTCATATAAAGTAATGAAATGTCACAGTTTCAAAGTTGATATTATGCTGAATACTAACCAAACGAAATAAAATCAACAAGAAAATCCAAAATTATCTGTGCGGACGAGGGTCAAATCGGACCAAATTTGCCCGGAAATCGTGTCTATTACCGTATACGGTCCATTTTCATATAAAATTAATGAAATGTGACAGTTTAAAAGTTGATATTATCACGTATAGGATCCTGAAGAAGTTCCTGTACATGATCCCGCGTCTCAAATCTCTCTGTAAAGGAACCTATACAGAATGATTCAAAGGTTAGCTTGTATACAAGTTCCTTTGCAGGATTATGTACAGATCCCTTCACAAATTCCTGTCCAGGCACCCTCAAGATTACGTGTACAGGAGCATGTCCAGAATCATCCGAGGTCCCTGCACAGGAATTTTCAGCCGGGCGGGGTAGTATCCTCAGCGTGGAGCGTTCGGAGCGAGCGAATGCTGTATTCGATTTAAGTAAAGGCCTTTCAGGACCATGCCCGAAACTGCACTTAAATGGGATTCCCAGTGTAAATGAAAATTCTTAACTTTTTTTGAAACAGCTGGAGAAAGGTCGTATTCTCCTGACTACTACCTAGAATCGAGCTATGGTTCGGATTTGCGCACCGATACGTGCACAACCCTGGTGGAGGTTTCGGATTGAAATTGAGTCCGTTTGAATCCAAACAACTTTGAATCATTCCGATCGATTACGAACGAATGCGAAATCTGTTTCCGACCCAGTTGAAAATTCCTGTACAGATACCTCAGAGGAACCTGCACATGTTCCTGTACACGAACCTGTATAGGTAATCTTGACGGTTTATGTGCAGGAATTTGGCGAAGGAAAATGTCAATGATCCTGCAAAGAAATCTGTATTCTAGTTAACCTTGGAATGATCCTGTGCACGTTCCTTCACGGAGTAATTTGAGATGTGGGTTCATATATACACGTTTCTGTACAGGAACTTGTGCCTCAATTTTCTTCGCAATTACAGGAACCTGTACAGGATCCTTCTAAAGCTTCCTTTGTCGGTGCAGGTTCATTATTTGCAGGATCATGTACAGTGTCCTTCGCCAAATTCCTGCACATGAACCGTCTAGATTACCTGCGTACAGGTTCGTTTGCAGGTTCGTGTGCATGAACATATGCAGGATGCTCCCAGGTTCCTGTACATGAATTTTCACCTGGGGACATTCGAAGTGAAAGCTAAATTGAGTCCGAATGATTCCGTCCGATTACGATTCATTCTTTTTCAGTCCGAATTGTTGTCTCAAGTTTATTCCAAATGAGTTCGCAACCATTGCGCAGTTATTCTAATTGATTCTACTCAAATCTGAAAGAACTTTTCATTGCATCTAAATCCAGCGCAACAAGCGAACTCATTTCGAACCTAGTAGCAAGATAACTGCAGACTGGCGCCAGCTGGGCACCAAAAAAAGAAGAATCTGTTTGCAGCCTGGCGCCCGGCTGGTTCCGCTTTGGTGTGCGGTTCTGGCGCTAGTCTGGTATAGCAGATCCTGGCCCAGACTGGTCATGATATACACCAGACAGAATTAAAATAACGTAAAATGGTACTAAATCTTCTTCTTCTGGAAGAAAAAATTCTCCTGTCAGTTGCGTTGCTCCTGCCAGATCTCATCCTCCGCTCAGGTTTTCTTCTCTTACCAAAAATCTTCAACGTGCAAGGTCTCGGTCTCTTTCTGTCAGCTACATGGCTCGACCTACCAGGCTTCCTTCTTCTGACTGAAACATATATGGACTTGACCAACTTCAATTTATTCGGCTTATTCTAAATTTCCTTAAAATCCACTTCATTCAGTACATTTTTTACGAATGACATTTTTCATTCTCCGAGAAGACTTTTATATTTACCCTCAATTCTTTAAAATTATCTTAAATTTTGTTGATTCAGCCCAACTAATGTTCAATTAACATAAATTCAAAAATTCCACTGTTGAGAAAAAATGTCATGAAGTTGATTAATTAGCTGTAATAAACTTTTCTATTATACGCCGTCCAAAGTATGGTGAATGTATTTTTTGTTATGCTACATTTGCAGATAAAAGAATTCTCACATAGGTATGTATGCTTTGAATCAAAATCAGTTTATTAATCCTATGTAAAAAATTGGTATAACAAAAAATTCTCGAAAATCTCTCACTCATTGTTGTTGATTACCTGATTTGTTTCATACTGCGTTTACATTGCTTCAAGTGCCTGTTTTTATTTGTTATTTCGAATTTTCCGGAACTTTCTAATTAGAAATTCCCGAATTTCGATTTAAAAGTTAAAAGTTCTTAACTTTTTGACAAGATTTTTATGAACGACAAATGATTCTATTCAAACCCCTTGACCATATTAAATAAGACTTTATGTATTTATCTATCAATAAACAATAAAGAATTTTCCGCATCATCAATCTAGTAAATTAAAATTATCAAGTATTTTTATTTGGTGATTTAATTCATCTTCAACTGTTTCTGAACACTATTGATAAAAAAGAACTCTCCAATCGTAAATTTATTGAAATATACAGGTAAAAAACAATTTCTGGTGCCGAAAATAAAATTTCTGGGAAAATTAAAAATGATATAGATTTTTTTCTTTGTTTAATTTTTAAAAATTAATTCTATGCTTCAAAGATTTTAAAAAAATGCTAAAAAAGAATCTGAAAGATTTTAAAACCAATCTTTAAATTTTTGCAGGATTTTGAGAATTTGAAAGTGAAAAATATTTCTACATATTTTAAACAAGATGTGGATTTTTCAAAATTTTGAAATGAAATGTTGTGATGTTTCTTAAGATTGAAGGGAAAATTTAAATGTATTTTTGATTTTGATAATATAATTTTCAGAAAATACCTGAAAAAACTAGTTGAACATTTCAAATGTGTTTAAAAATATCTTAAAACACACAAAAAGATTTCATGAATTGCAATTGTCAATATTTTCAATTGACAATATTCAGTTTATTGCACGGCTTTTCCTGTATTTGACCTTGAAATGACCTTGAACCTGACGTGATGGAGGTAAATAGACCTCGCATTCGTATTCAGCGCGTCAAAATACATAAGGATAAAGTGGTCTTGTCAAATAGGCCTCACCTTTTTTTTTTTGTAAACCAGTGTTATTGATGACAAAGTTGCAACTATTTTTTGCATGAGCACCTTCTGTCTCTTCATTTTTCCCCCTATAGGATAAAATATAGGTACCAAAGGGTACTTTTTGTAACGGTCTTAGGCTACTTTTTTCGTGCTCAAGGGATAGAAAATTTAGGATAAATTCGCGAGACTTTGGAACAATTCAAGTTCAATTCAAAATAATTCAAATGAATTTGAAACAATTTTTAAAATAAAAAAAATTCAATTTATTTCCGTAAAATTGGAATGTTTTTAGAGGAATTTAAGTGAAACGAAAAGAATAAGATAAAACTCGCAAAAATTTAAGGTGAATTAAAAAAAAATCAAGTGTATTGAGAACAATTTGAAAATATAAAAAAACTTCATCGAATTCAGTAACTAATTGAAATTAGCTTAGAAAAATGCAAGGGTATTTAATCAAGTAGAATTGAATAAATTTAGAAGAATTCAAGTGAATTAAAAGAATTCAAAAGAATTGAAAAGAATTTAGGGTATATCAATAAGAATTCAGAGTCAATTTCAAATCTCTTCAAACCTTCAAAACCCTACTAATTTCTAATAAAAAAGTGACTAATGATCTATTATGAAAATGAGTTAAATTTATTGAGAGCTTTAAAATCCCTTAAAATCATTGACATTCTCGAGAATCTTATAAAATTCTGTGAAATCCTTATTATTTTATTATATATTTTTATTATTACTTCATTTTTATTATATTTATAGATTTATATTATTATTATATTATATTATTTTTTCAAATAATATTTTATATTATTTAATTTTATTATATTTTTCAGAGTTACTTCTTACAGAAATTCCCTGACTTTTGCAATTTTGTCTCAAAATCCCTGACTCTTAGAAGCTTTGATGTTATTATGAATTTTGTTGAAGTTTCATTATCCAGTTGCAGAAATCGCCCGATTTAGTACGTAATGCCGATCTGGACCCGATCTGGCCCTAATAGGGATTCCCGACCTGGCCTTAATCTGGGCTTGTGTTTTATCCGCAATCTGGTCCTGATCGGTATTCCCGATCTGGGCCCGGCCTGGCCCCTATCGGGACCAGATTGAAATTTCTGCACGGGAATGGCTGAAAATAGGATACCATTGGGAACAAATTTTACAAATAGGGCATTCTAGGGACCTCATCTGAATATAGGGTACAATAGGGGATATAGGGACCGGTCTGTGAGGTCTGTAATTTTTATTTTTATTTTCACAGTTCGTGAAAGTTATCTACATATGATCGATCGTTACCAACTCCGATGATAATACAGATTCCTTCTAATAATTTATTATTCATATAATATAGAATTAAATTTTGTTGTTCGAAAATATGAAAATATATTTTTCCATGGTATCTGAGGAAAGATTTACTTAAGAATAACTGTCTTATAGAATCCGGTCCATGAGTGTATGTATAGATTTTCTGAAGGATAGAGAAAAAAGGATAGGGTTGCCTTGGTGACAGTCGATAGGAAATCGTATATGGTGTTATATATATGTTATATGTATAATATATATAGACATGAGGATCTAGAAAAAGAAACCTTTCGGTCTCAGGCAGAAATACTATTCCCGGGGCTACAAAAAACATCTTCAATGAAGTAAAAGGATATACATAAATATATAGAAAAATAGAAAAACAGGTGAAAGGAAGCGCATTTCTCTTGCTTGACATACTCGAGAAAACACATATAATCCTATATCTACTTCCTTTAAATTCAGTAATCAGTAATTATCGGAAAATTTTATCAAGATTGACTTTTCCTCATTAGATACATCCGATCCATCTTTTTAAAAAGTTGATAATCAATGAAAATAAATTATATAAAAATTTGATGATATATGTTTTCAACTGGAAATTCAACTATTTTTGTTGAAAATTTAACTACTTGGTTTAGAATACGTTTTTTTGAATGAAAAATAATTTTTTCAACTGGAAATTCAACTATTTGGTTCAAAATTCAACAATTTGGTTAGAAATTCAACTAAATGTTTGAAAATTTAAATATTTGGTTGAAAATTCGTTTTTTTTAATTTAAAATTAATTTTAAAACTGGAAATTCAACTATTTTTGATGAAAATGTAACTATTTGGTTGAAAATTTGTTTCTTTGAATAAAAATTAATTTCTTAACTAAAAATGCAACTATTTGATTGTAAGTTCGTCTTTTTTCGTAGAAAATTAATCTTTTTCAATGAAAATTTATCTTTTTGGCCTTAAAACTCAACAATTTGGTTCAAAATTCAACTACTTATTTGAAAATTTATTTTTCATTGAAAATGATTTTCTTCCTCTAAAAATTCAACTATTATGGGTAAAAAAATCTACTTTTTAGTTGAAAATTCGTTTTTTTTTTGTATTGAAAAATCGTCTCTTTTTTATTGAAAATTAATTTTTCCAGCTGAAAATTCCACTATTTGTTTGAAAATTCATGTATTTTGCTGAAAATTCATCTTTTGGTGAAAAATTAATCTTCCTGATTGAAAATTCGCCTTTTTGGCTTGAAAATTGAACAATCTGGTTAAAAATTCAACTATTTTGGTTGAAAATTAAACTACTTGGTTGAAAAAATAAATGGTTGAAAATTCGTTTTTTGATAATCTCAAATCAATTCATCAAAGCGGCCTATATTTTAGAAAATAATCTGTATTTTGCCAAAGATTCAGTTCTAATCCGGCGCATAGTAAAATGTTTAGAACTCCTCTGATAAAGAATTAGGACAGAGTTAAAATACCGTAAAAGGCCATTCTTAGCTCTAACAAGAACAGTGATACACATCACAATGAAGAAGGCAATAACAAGAAGATTCATTCCAACTTCTGCTCAATAACTAAATGAAGCTTTTCTATTCAGGTCGCAGCTTATATACCAACTCTCTTTCCTCCACGTATACGCCAAGCGGGATTTATAATCCATCAAGAATAAATGGTTATTGAGAAAAACAAGCTCAAGTAAACATGACTCTGTGCAACACATTTGCCAAAGTACATAATATTTACCTCATGAAGGGGGCTAGCCACCAGTTTGAGTAGACATACACTGCACAAATCTGAATAAAAAAGATGGCACAGGTTTCATGATTTTAGTAAGAATATAAATGAACAAGGAGCTGTACATAATCCACTCGTGGGGGGATGCGGAAGGCACCCCTATCACTGTGTGTGATC
Source organism: Andricus grossulariae (assembly GCA_011634705.1). Lineage (NCBI taxonomy): Eukaryota > Metazoa > Arthropoda > Insecta > Hymenoptera > Cynipidae > Andricus > Andricus grossulariae. The sequence goes on from JAABKJ010075445.1 coordinate 183,643,723, forward strand.
AGTGACCACTGTAAAAACTAGAATTCGATTTAAGACTTAATTCGGTATTAAATCAGTTCACGCAATAAAACAATTTCACTTTTGTTTGATCGACCAATCTAATAAAAGCAGGTCGATTTGTGGATTGAAATAGCCTCGAAATTAGAATCATCTTCTAATAACTAAATCTGATAAAACAAATTCTAAATTGTCAAGTTTCAAAACCAAAGTACCTTCGAAATGACATAGATACTATGTCAAAGTCGTGCACGCTCTAACTGTTAGAGCAAAAGGGTATAAGCGCCAAAGTTTGAAATTTTCGAAAGGGCATAAGCGCCAACATTTATCAAAACAAAAGGGCATAAGCACCCACATTTGGCACAGAAAAACGGCATAAGCTCCAGTATTTGGCACAGCAAAAGGACATAAGCCCCAAAGTTTGAAAATTCCAAAAGGGCATAAGCGCCAACATTTGGCAAAGCAAATGGTCACAAGCGCCAATGTTTGAGAATTCCAAAAGGGCATAAGCGCCAACATTTGGCAAATCAAAAGGGCATGAGCGCCAAAATTTAGCAAAACGAGAGGACATAAGAGCCAAAGTTTGAAAATAATATAAGGGGATGAGCATCAATATTTGGCGCAGCAAAAGAGCATGAGCGCCAGTATTTGGCACAGCAATAGGGCATAAACGCCAAAGTTTAAATTTTCCACAAAAGCATAAGCGGCAACATTCATCAATGCGAAAGAGCATAAAATCACAGTTTGAAAATTCTAAAAGGGCATAAGCGCCAACATTTGGGAAATCGAAAGCGCATAAGCGCCAAAGTTTGAAATTCGCCACGCAATTACACGTTGCCAGATTAAAATCATGAAAAAAAATGACAATCATTCCAAGTTTAACTTTTCCTGACAAAGTGACGTTATCTTGAGCTCATAATCCTACTGAGCCACAAAAGCACCAAGCTCTAGCTTCAATTCATTACACCATAGTTTCGACATTCCTAGAGTTCAATGTTGAATTAGTTTTCTAATCATTCTTGCCAGAAATCGGTAAAAAAACAGTTGCTTCTCATTATGAGTTAACGACTTCATGTGAAATAGGGTGGTTCCAAAATGCATTTAAATTTTTTGCTAATGCTGGAAAATGCTGGAAAAAGATTAGAAAATTGATTTGCCTCTTATGTCTCTAATGTTACTGTTTGATCCTCTATATCGGCCATCTTCCAAGTGGAAGTCTCAGGATAAAAACCATTCCAAAATGTAAGGGGTAAAACTGATATTATTTCTGTGACTAATCACAGAAGACGAATCAGGAAGATACAGCAATAGGGGTTTGACCAACATAATTTCTATGACCAGTCTCATATCTGCCTTCCCGTCGCCACGAGATTCTAAACAGAATTGAGGGTTTGACAACAATTATTTATGTGACCAGTTGCAGGGGTGCCTTCCGGACCACATGATATGCTGGAAAGGGGGTGTGCGTTTGACTGATATTTATAATTTGACCATTCCAAGTAGTGCTTTCCTGCCCCCACAAAATATTAGAAAGTGGTAGGGGTTTAACCAAATTATTTTTGGTGGCCAATTACAGGGGTGCTTATCCACCCCCACGAGAATTCGGTAAGGGATAGGAGTTGAACCAACATTATTTTAGTGACCAGTTTCACAGGTGCTTTGACGCCCTCACAAAATTTTGGAAAGGTGAAGGGGTTTGAACAACATTAATTCTGTGAATAGTGACAGGAGTGCCTTCTCGTCCCTAGAAAATATTGGAAAGTAGTAGGAGTTTCACCAAAATCACTTATGTGATCAGTCATAGGGGAGATGGAAAGGGATATGGATTTGTCCAACGTTATTTCAGTGACCAGTCACAAATGTGTCTTCTCACCTCCAGGAAATTTTAAAAAGTGCGAGGGATTTTGACCAATATACTTCTGTGACCAGTTGCTGGAATGCTTTCCCGCTCCCACAAGATGCTAGAAAGAAGTATGGGTTTGACCAACATTATTTCTGTAGTCAGTCACAGGGGTGCGTTCCCGCCCCCAAGAGATATTGGAAAGGGATAGGGGTTTGACCAACATTGTTTCTTTGATCAGTTACTGGAATGCCTTCCCACCCCCAAAAGATGCTGGAAAGGGTTTATGGGTTTGACCAACATTATTACTGTGATCAGTCATAGGGGTGCCTTCGCGCCCCCAGGAAGTGTTGGAAAGGGTAGGGACTGTTTTGTTAAAAATTCTATTTTTTTTGGGTTGAAATTTTTGATATTTTTTTAAGCTAAAAACGTAACTGTTCCAGTGGAATATTTAATCATTTTAATTGAAAGTTTATCTCTTCGGTTGAACACTAATTTTTTAACTCAAATTTAACTGTTTAATTTTTGGTTAAAAAGTTATCTTTTTAATTGAAAATTCGTCTTTTTTAGTAGAAATTAATTTTCTTGGTTGAAAATTAATATTTTTGTTGAAAATTCAATCATTCTAGTTAGATTTTTGAAAATTATTTGTTTTGTGGCGGAAAATTATTATTTTTAAACTGAAAATGTAAAAATTCTATCATTTTAGTTGAAAATTGATCTCCTTGGTTGAACATTAATTTTTTTATTGAAAATTTTAATATTCGATTTTTGGCT
>JAABKJ010075445.1:183646346-183900205 GCA_011634705.1 Andricus grossulariae
TTTTTTTTACCTGAAAATTTAACTATTTCATTTTTTATTGAAAATTAATCTTTTTAATTCAAAATTCAACTGTTTGATTGAAAACTTACCTTTTTTAGTTGACAATTCAACTATTTCTTTGAAAATTAATGTATTTTGTTGAAAAATCGTCTTTTTTGATGAAAAAAAATTAATTTTCTTGTTTGAAAAGTAATCTTTTTATTTAAAAATTAATTTTTAGTTCACCGAAAATCCAAGTCTTTCAGTTAAATGTTCATCATTCTAGTTATATTCATCATTTTAGTTGAAAATTTATTTTTTGGTTTAAAATTCAACTATTCCAGTTGAAGATTCTTCATTTTAGTTGAAAATTCATCACTTTGTTTGAAAAGGTAACTATTTTTTTGAAAATTAGTTGTTTTGTGGTGGAAAATTATTATTTTTTAATTGAAAATGTAAAAATTCAAATTGAATATTCTATTATTTTAGTTGAAAAATTAGCTCCTTGGTTGAACATTAATTTTTTAACTAAAAATTTAAATATTCAATTTTTGCCTGAGAATTTATCGTTTCTGGTTGAAAATTCGTCTTTTTTGGTAGAAATTAATCTTCTTGATTGAAAATTAATCTTTTTGGTTGAAAATTAATCTTTTTGATTGAAAAATAAATTATTCCAGTTAAAGATTCATAATTTTAGTTGAAAATTAATATTTTTTGTTTAAAATTCAACGATTCCAGTTGAAGATTCATCATTTTAGTTGAAAATTCAGCAGTTTGGTTGAAAATTAATTTTTTTACCTTAAAATTGATCTATTTCATTTTTTGTTGAAAATTAATCTTTTTAATTTAAAATTCAACTGTTTGCTTGAAAACTTACATTTTTTAGTTGACAATTCAATTATTTCTTTGAAAATTAATGTATTTTGTTGAAAAGTCGTCTTTTTGATAAAAAAATTAATTTTCTTGTTTGAAAAGTAATCTTCTTGTTGTTTAAACAATTTATTATTGCTTTCAGTAACTTCCTCTTAGAATAGATTTAGAAAGTCACGGTTTTTTCAAAAAATTTCCACTTTTTGTCCAATTTTCAATTAGAGTAAGGTAAATAATTGATTTAGGTCACCAAAATAATTGTTTAAACAAACCAATCTTATAGTTAATAATATTGGATATGAATGATGCTACAAAATTGCGGTTTTTAATGAAATTTTCAACTATTTGTCTACTTTTCACTTGGAGTGAGTTAATAAATAATTCAAATTAGCAAAAATTTATTATTTTTTCATAACTAGGAAGGCAAAGCAAAGTTAAAGATTTCAGAAAAAAACTGCAACTTTCTAGCACTTATCTGAAACAAGATGTTTACAAACAATAATAAATTGTTTAAACAACTGTTTTTGTTAACTTGCATTAATTATTACCTTACTAAGTGAAAAGTGGACATATTGGAGATGAAGATAGTTATAAATAATAACAATTTGTTCAGATGATTATTTTTGTTAAATTCAATTAATTATTTAGTCACTGCAAGTTAAAAATAGAAAAAATAGTTGATCATTTCAGAAAACCCGCAACTTTCTACCATTAAGCAAACAGAATATTATTAACAATTAAAATAAATTGTTCGAAACATTATTTTTGTTAACTTCAATTAATTATTACTTTACTCCTATTAAAAGTGGACAAAAATTTAAAAATATCAGAAAAAAACTGAAATTTTTTAGCATTATTCTAACGAACTATTATTAACAATAATAATGATTTGTTTAACAAATTTATTTGAACATTTTTTCATCAGCATAAGGTAGTACTTAATGTGTTAGAAACAATTTAATTCGAAAAAACGCAAAAAACATCATAATTAGAGCCAAAAACTCACAAACACCATTTTTTCCACTTATGGGGTTTTTTTGAGAACCTATCAATCAGACCTATGCGGGTGATAATTGAAATGTAATATTTTATTTCTATGATGTGGCTAATTGTGAAAAGAAATGTTGAGTTTCGACTCGATTTAGCTAAAATTGACGATTCTGAATTAAATTTACAAAAAAGTATTTTTTCTTATGGGAAATACGCGTTAAACGTGTTAAATTTCCGGCTTATCTTCATGGAACTTCGAGAGAAAAAATTCCAAACCATTTTTGGACCACCCTAATCGACCCGGATTAAAATTTTATTTATTGATCAGAAAAGTGTCACGTGTTATAAAACCTTTGCGACCCCGTTCCTACGTGACACTTTGTGTCACGTAATATGTGGACGCTCCCAAAAGAAAAATTGCTTTTCCAAAGTATAGTGTTGTATGTCAAACATACAAATTGAGAACCTCGGAAATCAAGCACTTGGTCTACGTGATCTTTCACTCAAGTTTTCTGTTTCAAACTGTGAATCAATTTATTCCAATACTGGTCGTAAATTAATCATTTTTAGTTAACAAATCAACTATTTTGTTTTAAATTTATATATTTCGTTTTGACATAATCTTTTTTGGTAGTAAAATGATCATCTTGCTTAAAAATTCAACTACATGCTTGAAAGTTGAACTATTTTCTTAAAATTTCATTTGATGAATTGTGTAGAAAATTCAAGTAGCCTCGAATCTCTTTAAAGACGTGTTCCGCTAACTGTTCAGTATTTTTTTATCTCAGAATGTACACCCTAATATTTTTGAAACTAATTATCTTTATGAACAATTTTTAGTTCAGTTTCATTAGCTTCATACATATTTCCATAGAAAAATAAATTTTTACGATTTGCAACTAGTAAATATTTTTCAAAAAAATTAAAAAGGTCTTGTAAAACACAAAAAATCGGAGTATTATAGAGATTATTTTCTGAAAAATGATTTTTTTTTAAAATGGAAATCTTTCCGCCATGCCTGTATTTAGGAATGGCGATAATCTTAAATTAACGGCATTAATGATCAATAAAAAACATGTCGTTTTGGAAAATACTTGTGCATCCGATAGCTTATTTCGAGAGCTCTTAACCGCATTTCTGGACAGACCAGACTTTTGTTTGGAAGTGAAAAGATTTGCTACAGTAAGCAGCTTTCATTCATTGATATTACAAGTCTCGAACAAGAAACTTGGGCCCTTATCGCCAACGAGCCGAAATTTTAATGCAACATTTTGTGCCAAAAAAGTATGTTGAAAATCGCATCCTCATCCCATGCGAAACTACGATGAGGTAAATGGTTACGAAACACATAAGAAACTATCCGAGCTTCAAAGAAAATTCAATTCGTGAAAATAAATAGTGTTCTGCACGTGAGAAGAAAATGTAATGATTGTACCTAGCAAAACAATCTACAAAAATACCTCTGCGGAATACTATAGTTGTTTTGATTATCAACGTATTTATTTTTGTTATATTTAAATGATTAAATATGTTTTCCGTACATAAACACAGTAATTTTTTTTTCATTTTACAGATCGCTGATTTGTAGATCATGACAGGTCATCAAAGACTCCTTAATAGAGGTCCATCAAGCTGGCACATCCAAAATTAAAGTTCCCAAATTTTTTTGAATCCAAATTTTGGGCTCTTTTTGGGCTCTAGAACGTGCCAACAACCAATTTTCACAAAATATTCCTACTTATAATAAAACTAACTCCTATGTACAAACTCTAACTCGGAAAAAACAAAGTACACCAGAATTTTGGGTTTATGTTGGGCTCTGCTATGACTTTGTTAAAAAAACAATCATTTTTACAGCATCCACTAAATGAGCATGTAATGTCTACTAAATTAGTGAACTAATAGCTATATCATTGCATTTATTTACAATTGTTGGAACCATAATAGTTTTCGTGTTTTTATATAGAATATTATTATCAAGAATGTTTTTAACTGTTTTGTTATAGTCATCTCTATTAGCTGCGACAGCTGAATTAACCTTTTCAGCTTTTGCAAAGATTAAATCCTCATGTTCCTTTTGAAAATTTTCCAATAATTTGACAGATTTTTCTAAATTTTTCAATTGATTCATATTATGATGATATTATTAATGTATTAATTATTATAGCATCAAACAATTATGAATGATTTAATATAGAAACCGTAACGCATTGTTTTTAGGTTATTAGTAGATAAGTAAGGGGAATTTTAATCCTAGATTCCTACTAACGACATGTTACCGACATCGAGTCCATTCCACAGCTTAATTGGTTCGTGTCCGTGCTAAGTTTCTAGAATATTCTCGAAGGTTACCCATGATGTCATAAAATGATATTGCGCAATTTTGTGAAACGATTTTTAAATAAACAACATCAAGGTTATTTATTATATCATTTAGTTCAGTTATGAAAAAACAAGGATGATTTTATGCTTCCTTCTGGTAATACATTTAATTAAAAAATTCCTCGCTTTATTCATTTAGTGCGCAAAAGATACAGGTGTGCCAGTGTAAATATAACGAAACCTGCCTTACTAATATCGAGAAAATTCTACAGCTGTAGTGATTCGTGTCCGTGCTAAGTTTATAGAATTTTTTTTCCGATGATGTCATCGGTAATTTTCGAGAATATTCTAGAAACTTAGCACGGACATGAATCAATTGAGCTCTGGAATGGTCTCGATCTACTTTTTGGAAAATTTACATTTTTGGGTTAAAAATTCAACTATTTTTTTGAAAAAACTGTAATTTTTGCTAGAAAATTCAACAATTTGATAAAAAATTCAATGATTTGTTTGAAAATTGATACATTTTGTTGAAAATTAATCTTTTTGGTAGAAAGTCAATTTTTTTGGTTAAAAATGCAAACTCTATGTTTGAAAATTATTCTGTTTTAGTTCAGGATTCAAATCTTTTGTTACAATTTTTTCTTTATTGATGAAATCCAACTGTTTTTTATTTCAAATTAAAATACTTTTTCGTTGAAATATCAACTATTACATTTTTTTGTTGAAAATTCATCTTTCTATGTTGAAAATTCAACTCCTTGGTTGAAAGTTAAACTACTTTCTTAAAAGTCATTTTTTTTTGGTTAACGATTGGTAATTTTAGTTGAAAATTCCTTTTTTTATTCACAATTAATTTGTTCAAATGCAGATGAAAGCTTTTTGTTTAAAATTCAACTGATTGGTTGTAAATGAACTTTTTTGTTGAAAATTCATATTCTCGGGTTGAACAATCAACTATAAAATTTACCCGTAAATTCAGGTCGAAATGGGTCACATTCGGCGGGTGATAACTCGCGATCTATTGTAGTGAGAACAATGTTATTTTCCGGAAATTACAAGTATTTACGTCTACTTCAATTCATTTGTTAACCATTTTCAGATCTGACTATGAGGGTCCGAGCTACAGAGAAACCAAAAAAAAACATGTGATTTTTGGCAAAAAATTGAAAACAATCGGGGTTCTTCGAAAGGCCGTAACTCCTAGACTATTGGTGGTAAGATACCCTTTTTTTATTTTCACGTAGAATTTTAGCTACTTTAATTTTGGTAAGAATACTTTTATCCCTCAAATGCACAGGAAAGCATCAATCCACTGCCATGTGATATTTTGCACCTTTTACCAACAAAATTTCCGTGTTCCGGGACAAAATTCTCTTCACTAAACCTACCCCTTATTATGCACCTCCAAATGAAGTGTTTGAGAGAAAAAAATGACTCCTTTAAAAATTACCGCATAAAAGTACCAAATGACTGGACTAAAAATCTTATTTGCAAATAACTTCTTCTTTTCTTAAAAATGCAATTTGTGTTTTCATGTATGTATATTTGTATATTCATTTGGCTGAGTCGAAAGAAAATGAAAAAGGTCTTTAATCGCAGAGTTGTTGAAAAATCGTCATTTTTATTTATCTGATATTCCTAAATTTTTCAGAAGTACATTTTAAACATGAGAAAGCTTTTCTATGCTGAAAAAAATTATGTACCGAGTTTCTGGACTTTCTTTCATTTTTAGGTGCTTATACAAAAATCAATTTTTCCTACAGAAACTCAAAACAAAATCTGGAAAAATTGTGAGAATTAGTCATATTATGCAGATTAAGAAACGAAACATTTATGATTTTTCTAAAACTCCAAATATTTAAAGATTTCACAAACATTTCAAATATTGGAATATTTTCAAATTATCACAAAATATTTGAAAAAGATTTCACAAGTATTCCAAAGAATTCTCAAACTTTTTAGAATATTTTGAAAATGTCAAGTGATTCCCAAATATTTGACAGAAATTTCAAGATTTCACAAAGTTTTTGCATACTTTAAAAGAGTTCAATAAATTCACAAACATTTCAAATATTTTAATATGTGTTATATTCTCCAAACTACAAATGACCGGAAAATATACCTATCATTCTACATTTCTGTTTCATATATTCTCTTGTTCTAATTGACGAAATAAATTATCAATGAGAACAAAGCAAAATACTAAAGGAGTGAAGTTAAATCTTTGAAAAAATCGTAACCAGATTTCAACTTCAACAATTCATTAAAAAACGATAATTAGCTGAGCTCGTCAGTGTGTCAAAATAACGCTTCTGCGAACTGTCCGCTCTGCTAGCGCACATCTGTCGCAAAAACGTCACCACTGGATGTTGATAATACAATATATTCTTGGTTTGGCCCCAACACATAGTTCCTATGATCTATTCAAATTTGTATTGGTTTATGGGCAGGGAAAACGTATCTTCGAAATTCAAATCGCTGGTTCTTGTTTGTGCAAGGAATGAGATGAACATAGCCAAGTTCTTCTATTGCACATCCAAGTACTTGAACGGAAAGAGGCCTTCCGAAAGAGGACCTGGACCTGGCACAAAGAGGAGGCTCCTGAGGTGAAGTCCGGTCAGGAATGCGTTGTCTGTGATGAGAAGAACAACCAGGGATGTGTTCGCTGTGAAGATTCCATTGAGTCTGTAGTAAATCGGAATTTGTTGATGCTTTGATAAAACTGTGGGGGAAGACTGGGTGCTTGTTGCCTACTGGACAATCTCGAATTTCGTCTGGGGTCATTATATCAGCCGCGGCGCTTATCATATTTATTTTAATTCTCGCTCTAGTTCTCTTTGAATTACAGATTACACAAAGGAACCCGCTATCTTCTGATATTGCCAAAATTTCACCATTTGAAGATGATAATACAATATATTCTTGTTCTAGTACTCGAATATAGCTCCTTCCCATTCGCAGCCTAATTGGTTCACCAGCAGGGAAAACATATCTTCGAAATTCGAATCCAAGGTTCAAATTTGTGCGGGAATAAGCCGAATGTATCCAAGTTGTCCAAGTGCATATCCAAGCACTTTAGGTGAAGGCGGCCACCCAGGAGGGGACCTGGTTCCGGCATGAAGTGGAGGCTCGTGAGAAGAAGTTAGGTCAGGTGAATATTTTCTGTCAAGAGAAGAAGAAACAGGGATACGTTCGCTATTAGGATTCCATTCAGACTGTAGTGAATCGTTATTTGCTGAAGCTTTAATGAAGCTTTCGAAAAACATTGGGTGACGTTCACCCACAGGACAATCTCGGACTTCATCTGGGGTCAAATCATCAACAGCACTGCTTATCATATTTATTTTGATTCACGTACGCGTTTTATTTGACGAATATATGGCACGAAGAACCCTGCCATGCTCTAATATTGCAAAAATGTCACCGTTAGATGCTGATAATACAATCTGTTCTTGGGTTGGAACGGGAATATATCTTTTGTCTTCTGCTCGCAATCTGATTGATTTACCAGCAGGAAGAACGTATCTTCGAAATTCAAATCGTAGATTCTGATTTGTGCGGGAAATAAGCCGAATGTATCCAAGTTGTCCAAGTGCGTATGTAAGTATTTTTGGAGGAGGAGGCCTATCAGAAGGCGACCTGTCCCTGGCACAAGCTGGATGCTCCTGAGGAGCCTGAAGTATATGAGGAGAACGAGAAGAGCGACAGTCATCCGGGCGGGGAGTGTCAAGGCAATTAGTGTGTATAATGCAGCGAGAGCTTTGGCAGATGCAAACCGTAAAACAAAACCAACGGTTGATCATAAGACCAAAACACGAATGCATCAACTCAGCACAAAGATAGGCTGGGCAAGGCAGTACGCATCACGCATTCAGTGTGTGATTGTCTACATAACATCGCGAACGGCGGATCTGTCATCACACACTCAGCAAGTTAAAGCTACTGATAATTAGCAGCATATTGTTGACAGAATACGAATACTATCTAACGCTTTTAGGAAGTTGAAGAAGTAGAAAGTCTCCGCAAAAATATTGAGGGTTATAAATATTTAATGCGATCTTTACGAATATATAAAACGCAATGGAAACTGTTTTTTGCTTTATGTGCAGACGTACTATTTTTGGAGGAGTAGATCAGCTTACAAATCATCTTCGCCGTCTACATGCCATGCCACCGACAAATCATTCAGGATTTCCGTGTGGTCAAGATGGATGTGCAAAGACATTTGTACGATTTAATTTTTTTAAAAGTCATATAAAGAAAAACATTATGAATAAAGAACTTATGTTTTACAAAATGTAAATACAGATATTGGTCTTGACAATTCGACCCGTCTTCCAACCCTGGAGGTACACACTGATGTAGATAATGAAATATCACAACATGTATTTTAAGAATTCACTAAATCTGTTCTTAAGATCCCAATAAGTGCGTCTTAGTTGGTGGGGTCATTGAGAGCTTGCTCTTCATTCACGGATGCTGCGTTGAGTAGATTAATTACTGGTACAGAAATATTTATATCTGAAATTGCGAATTCATTGAAAAATGAAGGTTCAGAATTCATAGCATCAGAAGGGGTAGACTCTAATGATACTCGCATACAAAATTCAATCAAGAAATTTGATTATGGAGAACCCTTCAAGGGTATGGAAAGTATTGAAGGGCAAACTGAAGCTCTGAAAGACTATTACTTCAATATTGATCCTAATTAAAAAAAATTTGGCTATGTATGTTCTTATTATAGAAACTTCAAAATTGATTCTGTCTCATAGTTTCATTATAAATTTTATTGATTCCGGGAGCTTAAGCGATGAAGATGTTTACTTGAAAAGCTACAGAGATGGTGGAAGTTTTAAAGTGCACAATTTCTTCAAAATGTTGCCTAAAGCTTTAAGAATTCAATTTTATTATGATGCTGTTGTAGTAAATAATCCCCTGGGGTCTAAAGTGCATCCAAATAAACTCGGAATATTATATTTTACTCTTAAAAATCTACCCCCTCACGTTAATTCACTGTCAAGTGGCGTTCATGTTTTTGCTCTAGCTTACACCTCAGATATTATGAAGTACGGTATGGAACCTTTTTTGAGCGTGTTCATGAACGATTTCAAAAAGCTAGAGCATTGAATCTTCAAAAGTTAAATATTCAACTGTTGAAAATTCCAGAAAATCGAAAATGGCAGGAAATTAAATTTTCAACGGATGAAAATTAAATTTTCAATTTTCTTTAATTATCCATTTTCTTTAAGTTTCAACCATTGCATTTTTAACAGGCTAAAATTGAATGTTCATTTTTCTTTAATTTTCAAAAGTTTAAATTCAATTTTCAAGACTTGAATATTCAATTTTCTCCAATCTTTGAGGCTGAAAATTAAACTGTTGAAAATTAAGAAAATTGAAAATTAAATTTTCGACAGTTGAGTTTTCAACTGTTAAAACTTGAGTTTACAAAAATTGAAATAACTTTTGAAAATTGAATTTTTAATTTCCTACAATTTTCAATTTTCTCGAATTTTCAATTTCCTACAAGTTTCAATTTTCTTGAATTTTCAATTTCCGACAATTTTCAATTTTTTTTTACTTTTCAATTTCCTACAATTATTATTTTTCTGGAATTTTCAACTGTTGAATCTTCAAAAGTTAAATATTCAACTGTTGAAAATTCCAGAAAATCGAAAATGGCAGGAAATTAAATTTTCAACTGATGAAAATTAAATTTTCAATTTTCTTTAATTATCCATTTTCTTTAAGTTTCAACTATTGCATTTTTGACAGACAAAAATTAAACTGTCATTTTTCTTTAATTTTAAAAGTTTAAATTCAATTTTCAAGACTCGAATATTCAATTTTCTTCAATCTTCAAGGTTGAAATGAAGAAACTTGAAAATTGAATTTTCAACAGTCGAGTTTTCAACAGTTGAATTTACAACTGTTAAAACTTGAATTTACAAAAATTGAATTAACTTTTTAGAATTGAATTTTCAATATTCTGCAATTTCCAATTCTCTTGAATTTTCAATTTTCTACAATTTCCAATTATCTTGAATTTTCAATTTTCTACGATTTTTAATTCATTCGACTTTTGAATTTCTTACCATTTTTAATTTTTTGGAATTTTCAACAGTTGAATTTTTAACTGTGGAATTTTCAAAAGTTAAAAATTCAACTGCGGGAAATTCAAGAAAATTGAAAATGGTAGGAAATTGAAATTTCAACTGATGAGGTTTGAATTTTCAATTTTCTTCGTTTTTCAACAGCGGAATTTTCAACTAAAAAATTTCAAATAATTTTCGGTTTTTTTAAAATAAACCAAAAAATGTATCAATTTATGAACATTCATTTTCAATTTTCTTCCATTTTCAACAGTTGAATTATTAACTGTTGAAAATTTGATTTTCTTCCATTTTCATCCGTTGAAAATTCATTTTTTAAGATTATTTAAAGTATTTCAAGGAAATGATGAAAATTCAATTTTTAATTTTCTTACCGTTGAATTTTTAACAGTTGAAATTGAAAATTAATTTGTTTTTTAACTGAAAATGTAACTATTATTCCAGTTGAATATTCCACAATTTTAGATAAAAATTCATTTCTTTAGTTGAACATTCATTTTTTGATTAAAAATTAATTTATTCAAGTTTTGGTTGAAAAATTATATTTTTTAGTTGAAAATTCATATTTTTTGGTAGAAATTAATCTTCTTGGTTGAAAATTTATCTCATTGGTCAAAAATTTAATTATTCTAGTTAAAGATTCATCATTTTTATTGAAAATAAATCCTTTGGTTTAAAATGCAACCATTACAGTTAAAGATTTACAATTTTAGTTGAAAATTCATCACTTTGTTTGAAAATTTAACTATTTTTTGAACGTTTTTTTTTTTCTTTGAAAGTTAGTCTTTTTTGTAGAAAGTAATTTTTTAAATGAAAATGTAACTTATTCCAGTTGAATAATCCATAGTTTCAGTTGAAAATTCTTCTGTTTGTTTGAACATTAATTTTCGAACTTGAAATTTAATTATTTAAGTTTTGATTGACAATTTATCTTTTTTGGTAAAAATTAATTTTTTGTTGCTTCAAATTCAATTATTTCAGTTGAAGATTCATTTTTTTAGTTGAAAACTTTACTTTTCGGTTGAAAATTCATCAGTTAGGTTGAAAATTGATTCCTTCAACTGAAAATTGGAATGTTTATTTTTGGTTGAAAATGCATCTTTTCTTGTTTAAAATTCAACAAATTGGATGAAAATTTGTTTTTCTTAATTGAAAATTCAACTATTTCGTTGAAAATCCACCAATTTGGTTAAAAATTGATTTTTCTGGTAGAAAATGATCTTTTTCTTTGCTAGTTAATCTTTTAGTTAAAAATTTTTTTTCAGTTAAAAATTCCAGTATGCCAGTTAATTGTTTATCATTTTAGTTGAAAATTAATTTTTTAGGTTGGAAATAAAATTACTTGGTTGAAAGTTAAACTCTTTTATTGAAAATTATTTTTTTTTGGTTGTAGATTCATCGTGTTAATTAAAAATTCATCAATGAAAAGGAATTTTTTGACGAAAATTAAACTATTTTTTTGAAAATTTGTTTCTGTTTTGGTTGAAAATTAATTTGTTTTTTAACTGAAAACGTAACTATTATTCCAGTTGAATATTCCACAATTTTAGATAAAAATTAATTTCATTGGTTGAACCTTCATTTTTGATTAAAAATTAATTTATTCAAGTTTTGGTTGAAAAATTATATTTTTTAGTTGAAAATTCATATTTTTTGGAAGAAATTAATCTTCTTGGTTGAAAATTTATCTCATTGGTCAAAAATTTAATTATTCTGCGTAAAGATTCATCATTTTAATTGAAAATTCATATTTATGGTTTAAAATTCAACTATTACAGTTAAAGTTAAACTTTCAAAAGATTTTAAATATTTTAAAAAGGTTATAGTAAACCAGATTTATAAGATTTCAAAAGATTGTATACTGATTCAAAATATTTTAATGATTTCAAATCAATACAAAACATTTCAGAAAGATTTCACAAATATTTCAAAGATTTCATACAAATTTTACAAAAGATTTCAGAAAGATTTCACAAATATTTCAAAGATTTAAAAAAAGCGTGTACACCAGATTTCAAAGATTTAAAAACATTTTAAAGATTTTGAACGAGTTCAATTATTTCAATGATTTCTAGCGAATACGAAAGATTTCACAAATATTTCAAAGATGTTAAAATATTTCAAAAGGTTTCAACAAATTTAAGAAGATTTAAAAATATTTCAATGATTTCAAACGAACACAACAGATTTCACAAACAAAAATTCAAGAAAACTTTCACAAATATTTCAAACATTTCATAAAAATTTCACGAAGATTTTAAAGATTTCAAATATTTTACAAAAATTTAAAAATATTGCACAGAAATTTCAAGATTTCACAAAGCTTTCGAGTATTTCAAAGACGACTTATGTCCGAAAAAATTCAAAATTTGTTTATTTATGATTATGCTTTCTTTAAAAATTCTATTGGCCAATACAAAATGAAATGGCTCATTTTTACATCTATAACAAACGGTTATTTCATTTTTTTATGTAAAAAAAGGAGACCTAAAAAAATTTGAATTCTTGGCCTGGAAAACATGGAAAAGGCCTTGAATTTCTTTCCTAAAAATCACTGGATACCCTGAAGTTGTTTTTAATTGAATACATATTCTTCACTTTAAATTGGAAATTGGAATATCAAGTTGTCATCACTAGAAAATAGACGTTTTAAAAAAGTAACTAATTACAGCTACTACTCCTTTTTATATGCAGAAACAAGTGTTACATATATTTTACGAATTATGATAGTTTCCAAAAAATAAATCAACGCATGTAATTTTCAAAATTGAATCATTTTCTATTATTATGTACATTAAATGTCTTCAATTGAGCCTTCAATAGGGAATATTCAAAACTGAAGAATTTTAAGTTTCAGATCGTTAAAATGGAAGAATTTTCAATTGTAAATCTTCAAAATTGAACTACATATTTTAAAAAAGACGTTAAAAATTATATATCTTGAAAATAGAATAATTTGCAACTCTATATTTTCAAAATACAAAAATTTCCAATGCAGCAAAATTTAAGAGTTTTTATTTATACATCTTTAAAATTGAAAAGTTTCGAATCTTAATTCTTAATAATTGTAGAAATTTGAATTGGAAATCTTTAGAAGTGAAGAGTTTTTAATTTGGACAATTTAATATACAAAATATGCGAGTTTTAAATTTTGTAATTAAAAATTCTGTTTTTGACCAAATAATTGATTTTTCTACAATATTGTTGAATTTGAAAGCTCAAAGACAAATTTTTGAGAAAATAATTGAATTTTTAATAGAAAAATACGACTTTTCAGCGTAAGAGGTTAATTTTCAATAACAAAAAAGATAATGTATGTAATTTTGAGCGTTATTAAAAATATTTAGTTAAATTTTCAAGATTTACAGTGAATAATGTATCAATTTTTGAGATTTTCAATTGAAGATTCTTCAATTTTTAAAAGATATAAATCAAAATTTTTAAACTTGGATGCTTATGAAGATCAGCACTCAAGCATATATAATTCTACATCTTCCAAATAACAGAAAGTTCAAATCTAAATCATCTAAATTACAGAATTGTTAATTGTAAAACTCAAAACTTGTATAATTTTCAATTGTAAATGTTTCATATGAGAAATCTAAAATTTTAATGATCAATCATTCAAATTTTTACAATTTTGTAGAGTTACAATTAAAAATTCCTGAATTTTGAATATATAGATTTGCATATTATTCTATCATTATGACTTCTAATTTGAAGAATTGTAATTTTAATATATTTTTTTGAATAGTTTCATTTTAAAGATTTACATCTAAAAATTCTTCAATGTCAACGACTTTCAATTTAAAAATAGTAGAATGTCAATATTTGAAATTAATGACTTCTTATTGAATTAATTATTATTATTAATATTATTAATATCAATAATTCTTTGGTGTTTTCCTTAAACTGATCCTTGAAGGAGCCAAGTAGTTATTATTGTTATAAATTGCAATAAGTTGAAAGTCGAACGTTCTTTTTAACCGAAAATATGGATAAGAATTTTATGTAAAACAAATAATACGAAATACTAGTAGAATCAATTCATGTTTATTTATTAAATTCACATTAATTCCGAATGTATCAAGTATTAGCCAAACCAAAAATTAATTAATGGAAATACATTTTGTTCAAAGATTCAAGTATTTTAGTAGAAGATTCATCATTTTGATTGAAATTCATCAGTTTGGTTAAAAATGAGATTTTTCAACTAAAAATTTTAATATTTCATTCTTGATTAAAAATTGATTTTTTATGGGATTCCATATGATTCACAGGCATTTTCAAGAACTCTAAAAAGGTTGAAGGGATTTCGAATGATATCAGAAGATTTGAAATATTTTGGAAAATTTTTAAGGATTCCCAGGAAATTTCAATTTTTTATTTCCAAGGATTTTAATCATTTTGAGGGATTTTAAGAGATTGGAATATTTTAATGTACATCAAAGAATTTATCCACAAGAAGTGAGGGATTTCGTAGGGTTTCAAAGATTTGAAAAGACTTTTAAATATTTTTTGCAATTCATTTGGAATTTTTCTTGAATTATTATTAATTTATGAAATCTGAAGAAATCGCTCAAAATCTATGATAATTCGCTGTGATTTGAATTAAATGAATCTTATTCATTAAAGATCTTCAAAAATCCGTTAGAATCCCTATACATTTTCGAAATTCTCTCATATTGTGAAATTGCTTAAAATACCTTGAAATTTCTTCGAAATGTATAATATCACTAAAAATCCTTTCAAATTTGTTTTATTTTTATTTTTTTTTCAGGTTCACTAGAAATATCTTCAAATATTTGCAAATCCCATACCATTTTTTTGAAATATCTGGCAATTTTTAAACCAAAAAGAGAAATTTTCAACAAAAGGGTTGATCTTGCAACAAAGAAACATTTTTTAGTCGACAGGGAAAAAATTTCATCGAAAATGTCAAGTTCTTAAGACAAACAGACAAATTTTTAAAAAAGTTAAAATTCGCGACCCAAAAATATGCTTTTTGAACCAAAATAATAAGATTGCCAACCCAAAAATGACAAGTTTTCAACAAAATAAGTAAATTTTCAACTAAAAAAGACAAATTTTAAAGCAAAACTAGGATAGCCACATTTTCATTCCAAAAAATTGATTTGAAAAAAAACTCAATCTCAACGAAATAGTTCAATTTTTAACCAAACAGATGAATTTTCAACGAACAAGATTTAATATTTATGAAAAAGAAATACATTTTCGTCCGGAAATGAAATAGTTACATTTTCAGTTAAAAAAATGAATTTTCAATAAAAAACCTAATTCACAAAAAATGAATTTTCTACACAAAATTTTTAATTATTAATTTAATTTATAACAAAGTACCTGTAATTTGAACGAATATTTCATTCTGTAGGGTAATTTCACCCCGATTGAATTTTGAGTCAAATAAATGAATTCTGAACCAAAAAACAGAATTAGTCACCAAGAAGATTAATATTCCACCACCAAAGATAAATTTTCAACCAAATAGTTTAATTTTCGAATAAAGAAGATAAATAAATGTTCAATCATATATTTCAATTTTTAAAAAGGGGCTTTGAATTAAAATGATGAATTATCAACAAAAAAAAAACGAATTTTTAAGAAAGGAGTCACACTTTTAACCCAGCAGTTAAATTTATCACCAGAACAGGTTTTTGTATCGCTGCTCACCCTTTTCCCTATTTTTTGTTAAAAATTCTACTATTATATTTTTGATTTAGTGTTTATCTTGATGGATCCAAAATTCTAGTATTTGACTGAAAATGTAATTATTACGATGAATATGCAACTATTTTGTTAAAAGAGGCATCTTTTTTGGTTCAAAATCCATTGCCTGAAAATTTCATCATTTTTTTGAAAACTTTTCATTCTGGGTGAAAAATTAATCTTTTCGTTTGATAATTAATCCTTTCTGGTCAAAAACAAATTTAGTCCTTTTGGTTGAAAATTCA
This sequence comes from Andricus grossulariae, assembly GCA_011634705.1. Lineage (NCBI taxonomy): Eukaryota > Metazoa > Arthropoda > Insecta > Hymenoptera > Cynipidae > Andricus > Andricus grossulariae. The sequence continues at coordinate 183,662,596 of JAABKJ010075445.1, forward strand.
TCTGTTATGTTGAAATATTAACTAGTTTGTTGAAATTTTTTTTTTTTTTTTAAATTGAAAAATTACTTTTTTTTAACTGAAAATTCGACTATTCCGTTTTCGATTGAAAATCCTAAATCCATCTTTTTTTATAAAAAATTCAACCATTTGTTTGAAAATGTCTCTTTTTGGTAGAAAATTGATGTTTTTTAGTTGAAAATTCGTCTTTTTTTTTGTACAAAATTAAATTTATCGATTGAAAATTAATCATTTTGATCGAAAATTCAACTATTTGGTTATTAATTAATTTGTTTGGTTGAAGATTCATCATTTTAGTTAAAAATTAATCTTTTTGGTAGAAAATTCATCTTTGGTTCAAAATTCTTTGTATTTTTTATTAAAAATTACTGTTTTGCATTGAAAAGATAATAATTATTCCATGTTAGGTTGAAAATCATAAATCCGTCTTTTTTGGTTGAAAATTAATCTTTTTTCTTGATATTCTATTTATTTTTTGGAAAATTACCTATTTTGTTGAAAATTTTTTTATTGAAAATTATTATTTTTTAGTTGGAAATTCTACTATTTAGTTTTAAATTCGTCTTTTTTTTGGTAGAAATTTAGTCTTCTTGTTTGAAAATTCATCTGTTATGTTGAAATATTAACTAAGTTGTTGAAAATTCGTTTTTTTTTTAAATTGAAAAATTACTTTTTTTTTTAAACTGAAAATTAGACTGTTCCGTTTTTGATTGAAAATCCTAAATCCATCATTTTTTAATAAAAATTGAACTATTTGTTTGAAAATGTCTCTTTTTGGTTGAAAATTGATGTTTTTTAGTTGAAAATTCGTATTTCTTTGAAAATTCGTCTTTTTTGGTACAAAATTAAATTTGTCGATTGAAAATTAATCCTTTCGGTCGAAAATTCAAGTATTTAGTTATTAATTAATTTGTATGGTTAAAAAGTCATCATTTCAGTTAAAAATTAATCATTTTGACAGAAAATTAATCTTTGGTTCAAAATTCTTTGTTTTTTTTTACTGAAAATTAATTTTTTAAATTGAAAATATAACTATTCCATTTTTGGTTGAAAATCATAAATCCGACTTTTTTGGTTAAGAATTCAATTATTTGTTTACCAATTTGTCTTCTTTGTTTGATATTCTATTTATATTTTGGAAAATTACCTATTTTGTTGAAATTTTTTTTTATTGGAAATTATTTTTTTTTTAACTTAAAATTTAACTGTTCCATGTTTTGTTGAAAATTTATACTTTTTAGTTGAAAATTCAACTATTTAGTTTTAAATTCGTCTTTTTTGTTAAAATTTATACTCTTAGGATGAAAATTCATCTTTTAATTTGAAATATTAACTATTTTGTCTTTAAGAAGCTTCCAAATTTTTATTTACAAATATTCATAAATGTACGTTTTTTCTAACTTTTTAAAAATGTTTTAAAATTTGAATTAATTTCGAATCTTTTTAAAACTTCTAAATTTCTCTTACACTTGATAGAATTATTTTTATAAAACTTTGTAATCTTGCTAATTGAAAAATTTGGCTTCAAAGTCGACAATATTATTTTTCGAAATTTTAAAAAATAATTAAAAATGAAAATGTTTTCAAATCTTAGTTTTCTCTTAAAATTAATTTCTTCAAATAAAAAATCAATTTAAATTTTCCAAGGAATTTTAAGAAATTTTTTTTATTGTCTTAAAAACTTTAAAAATTCCTAAAGAGTTTCTTTATTTTTGAAATCTTCAAAAATCTACTATCTACTATCTAAATATTTTTTTGAAAATTAAGTTTTTCTATCGTTTGCAATTAATTGATTTAACCGAAAGTTTTACAGTCATGGAAGAAAGAAAAAATTCACCCAAATTATTATTTTTGAAGGATAAATAATTTAAAATACAAAATAAAAATTTTTACCAAATATTTCTTTTTTAAGTTTATTTGTTTTTAAAGTTAAATAAATACTATATAATTTTCCTAAGATTCTTGAGAAAATTCAAAACAAATTTTAAAGCTTCCAGATATGTCGAAGAAGTATAATTTTTTATTTTTCAGGATTTTGAAAAATTTTTAGGAAAAATTCGGGTCAGTTTGAAAGATATTTAGGACTTTCAGAAGTTTGGAAAATAGATATCTCTTAAACTGACTCGAGATATTCCTAAAATTCTGACAAATCTTGCAAAATTATTTTCGAAATTTGTAGAAATATTCTGAAATTATAATAATATTTTCAAAACTTTTCAACCTTCTAAATATTTTTTTAAATTCTTCCAAAATATTTCTTGAAGTTCTGAAAAACTAAAAAACTTGTCTTCAAATCTTCCAGATTCTGTTTTGACAATTTTGAACATCTTTTGAAATGCTAAAATATTTTTTTTATTATTATCCTAAAATTAATTTTTCAAACTAAAAAATCAGTTTTAATTATCCCATGAATTATGAGAAATATTTTTTATAATACTGAAACATTTTGATTTTTTTTTCAAATTTTTTACAAAATTTTGCCATCTTTCTAATGGAAAGATTTTGCTTGAAAATCTTTCTCATTCTTTTTCGAAATGTTAGAAAATAATTTAAAATCTTTTGAAATCCTTATCAATTTTCTCTAAAAATTTATTTTCATAATAAAAAATAAATTTAAATTTGCCCAGGAATTTAAAAAAAGTTTTTTATTTTCTTGAAGCCTGTTAAATTTCTTAAAAAGCTTCGAAATATTTTTCGAAATCTTCAAAAATTTACATTTCGTTTTCAATACATTGTTTTGCTACTTGAATTCAAAGTTCTAGATTATTTTGTCATTCGAATTATAGATCCCCGATTTTTTACTCTCCTTAAAATTGAAGTACTGAATTTCTTTGCCACTCTAATTAGAAGTTCTATATTATTCTGCTACACAAATAATAGATTATAGTTTTTTGCTCCTCGAAAATAAATTATCGGATTTTTTTGCTACTCGAATTCGAAGTTCTAGATTCATCTACTATACGAATAATAGATTCCGCATTTTTTTCCTCCTCGAAAATAAAGTACCGGAGTTTTTTGCTTCTCGCATTTCTAGTTCTAGATTATTCCGCTACACGCACAATAGATCAATGATTTTTTTGCTCTTTGATAATAAAGTGTCGGATCTTCGTGCTTCTTGAATAATAGATTCCAGATTTTTTTTGCTGATCAAAACTGAAATACTAGATTGTTTTGCTAATTGAATTCGAAGTTCTAGATTATTCTTCTACACGAATAATATATCACAGTTTTTTTGCTCCTCGAAAATAAATTATCAGATTTTTTTGCTACTCGAATTTGAAATTCTAGATTGTTCAGCTACCCAAATAATACATGCCCGATTTCTTTGATTTTTGTAAATAAAATATTGGATATTTTGCTACCGGAATTTCAAGTTCTAGAATATTTTGCTACTTGCATAATAGATTCACGATATTTTTGCTCCTCGAAATTGATGTAATGAATTTGGTTGCTACTCTAATTAGAAGTTCTAGATAATTCTGCTACACAAATAATGGATTAGTTTTTTTGCTCCTCGAAAATGAAGTATCGTATTTTTTGCTACTCGGATTCGAAGTTCTAGATTCATCTACCATACAAATAATAGATTCTCAACTTTTTTGCTCCTCGCCAATAAAGTACCGGATTTTTTTGCTGCTCGCATTTTAAGTTTTAGATTATTCTACTACACGAATAATAGATCAATGATTTGTTTGCTCTCCGAAAATAAAGTGTCGTATTTTTCTGCTACTCGGATTCGAAGTTCTAGATTCATCTCCTATACGAATAATAGATTCTCCATTTTTTTCCTCCTCGAAAATAAAGTATCGGATTTCTTTGCTGCTCGCATTTCATGTTCTAGATTATTCTGCTATACGAATAATAGATTACTGATTTTTTTGCTCTTCGAAAATTAAGTTTCAGATCTTCGTGCTGCTAGAATTATAGATTCCAGATATATTTGCTGTTCAAAACTGAAAAACTACATTGTTTTGCTACTTGACTTTTATGTTATAGATTCATCTATTATACGAATAATAGATTCTTAACTTTTTTGCTCCTCGACATTAAGGTACCGGATTTTTTTGCTTCTCGCATTTCAAGTTCTAGATTATTCCGCTACACGAATAATAGATTAATTCCTAACGAAAAATGAAGCAGTTGATTTTTCAGCAAGAAAAAATTCATTTTTAACAAAATAGATAAATCTTTAACAAAATAGTTGAATTTTTAAGCAAATAGTTAAATTTTCAACTAGACAAGATCGAGTTTTAACTGATAATAGAATAGTCGATTTTCAGTTAAAATATATATTTCCAACCATGAAAAGTCGAATTTTCATCCAAAAAGTTGGATTTTTAACAAACAAAAATAAATATTTAACAAAAAATAGAATAGTTAAATTTACAATTAGAAAAATTATTGTCAACAAAATAGATACATGTTCAACCATAGAAACCGAATTTTGAAAAAAATATATAAATATTCAATCAAATAGTTGAATTTTTAAGAAGAAAAAATAAATTTTTAACAAAAAATAGAACAGTTAAATTTTCAATAAGAAAAATTAATTTTTAACTTAAATGATGAATTTTTAACCAGATATAGTTGGATTTTTAACTGAAAAAGATAAATTTTTGATCAAAAATAGAACAGTCAAATTTTCAGTTACATGAATTAATTTTTCCGTTTTCTTCTTTAATAACAATTTATATCATTATAATCCCTGGGTTCCTAAAATTTCTTACACATTAATATACGGTTAGTAATGGGATCAATAATTATTTTAATTTTTGTTATTATTAACCATTCATTTTAAAGATTATTAATTTTTACATTTGAAAAAATTTAATTTTAAAACTTTAGGATTATCAATAATTTTTAATAAAATAGTTCCATTTTTATCCGTTTTCAAGAAACTAGTTAAAATTTCAACCAGGTAGTTGAATTTTCAACTTAAATGATGAATCTTCAGCCAAAAAAGAAGAATTTTCAACAAAATAGTTGAATTTTCATCTAGAAAAGATAAATTTTAACAAAAAATGCAACAGTTAAATTTTCAAATAGAAAAAATGATTTTCAAAAAAAAAAAAAAAGATAAATCTTCAACCGAAGAAAAGGAATTTTGAACAAAATGCATGAATTTTCAACCAAATGGTTCAACTATCAACTAGAAAAGATAAATTTTTGACAAAAAATGGAAAATTTAAATTTTTGGGTAGAAAAATTAATTTTCAACAGAATAGATAAATTTTCAACCTAATATTTTCTTTACTGAAATGACGAATCTTCAACCAACAAAACTGATGCTTAACAAAATAGTAGAATTTTCAGCCAAAAAACATGAATTCTCAAAGAAAAATGTAATAGTTGACGTTTCAACCAGAAAATATTTTAATTATAAAAAAACAGACAAATCCAGCGAAAAAGGCTAATTTTAATAAAAGAGTTGAATTTTCAACCAAAATAGATTTTATAGTCAGAAAAGAAAAAAAATTTGCAATCAAAATGTTGAAGTTTCAAGTAAAAATTTGACATTTTTACGATTTATATTGAATTGAGAACTCTAGACTTTTGATCTTGAAATTAATTATCCTTCAATTGTAAATCATAAAAATGGAAAAATTTAAAACTGAAAATCCTTATAATTGGAGAGTTTCAATTAATAATTAACTCTGAGATTTCAAAATTAAAAAATCGATCATTTTTATGATTTTTCTTTAAATTTTCTCAAATTTGGAAGATTTAGAATTTAAAATTCTTGAATTTTGATCTTCGATATCATCTTAATTCAAAAATCTGTATTTATACATCTTAAAGCTTAAGGAATCTTTTATTGCAAATCTCAAAAATTGAATAATATTCTATGGAAAATATTCAAAATGTTACCACATATTCCAAAAAAGCTTTCAAAACGAAATCATTTTTAAATATAAACATTCAAAATTAATGAACCTTCAATTGTATATCTTAAAAATAGAAAAACTGCAAATCATTAAAATTGAAAAAATTTCAATTGCAAATTTTCAAAATTTAATTATTAAAAAAGTATGTTCAAAATATATACATGCCTTTAAAATTTAAGTCTTGAAACTTGAATAACTTTCAATTTTATATTTTGAAAATTCAACATTTTGAAAATGTAACTCATTGTAATCTTTAAAATTTAGGAGTTTTCAATTGAAAATCTTAAAAATGGAAGAATTTTCCATTCTAAATCATCAAAATTGAACTAATTATTTAAAGATGAACTTTCAAACTTTAATCTTTTGAAACTATTAATATGCCAAATTAATGATCCTTCAATTGTAAATCTTAAAAATAGAATAATTTTAAATTGCAAATCTTCAACATTGAAGAATTTTTACTTTTAAATCTTCAAAAATAAATTATTTCGAGAAAAAAAAGCATTGAAAATTACATGCCTTTAAAACATAAATCTTGAAACTTGAATAATTTTTTATTCAAACTTGAATTTTTTCAAATTCGAAGATTTAGGATTAAAAACTCTTGATTTTTGATCTTCAAAATCATTCATGAATTTTCAATTTTAACTCTTTAAAATGGCGAATCTTTGAATTGTAAATCTTTTAAATTGAAGAATTTTAAATAACAATTAATTTTAATACTTTATAATTAAAAATTCGGTAATTTTTTCGATTTATATTTTGAATTTCTTCAACTTGGAAAATGAAGAATTGAAAACTCTTGACTTTTGATCTTCAAAATAAATGAACCTTCAACTGTAAATCTTGAAAATGGAAAAATTTCAAACTGCAAATGTCTAAAATTGATGAATTTTCAATTTTAAATCTTCAATATTGATGTTTAAAGAAACATTCAAAATTCTTGAAAATTGGACAATTTTCAATTCTATACTCTCAAAATTCAAGAATTTGCAACTGTGACTTAAAGTAAAACTAATTTGTCAAAAATTCATTTCTTAGGCTGAAAATTTATCTTTATTAGTTTAAAATTCTTGTTTTGCGGTTGAAATTTAATCTTTTTTGGTTAATGATTCAACTATTTTCTTAAAAATTCGTCTTCCTTGGTTGAACTAAACTTTTTTTTTAAAAATTAAAATCTTTTTGGTTAAAATATCAACTGTTACATTTTTAATTAAGAATTCATATTTTTGAGTTGAAATATCTATTATTACATTTTTAGTTGAGAATTAATATTTTTTGGTAGAAAATTTATCTACTTCGTTAAAAGTAAAATATTTTGTCAAAAATTAATTTTTTTACTTGAAAATTCACCTCTTTCGTTGAGGATTCAATTATTTTGTAGAAAATTAATTTTTTTGTTTTTTGTTATAAGATAAATTTTCAACTAAAAATTAAACTTTATTAGTTAAAAAATTGAATATTTTAGTGAAAACTTGATTTTTTTATGGAACAATCATTTTTTTAACTGAAAGTTTAAATATTCCATTCTGAATTAAAAATTGATCTTTTCCAGTTTTGATGTACGAAATTCGTCTTTTTTATTGGAAGATTAATCTTCTTGGTTAAAAATTCATATTTTTGTTTAAAAAATTATGTTTTTGGTTGAACTCAACTTTTTTTAAATTCAAAATTTAAATCTTTTTTTGGTTAATGTATCAATTTTTACATTTTTCTATTAGGATGTGTCTTTTTTTAGTTGAAATATATCATATTAAATTTTTTTGCGAATTCATATTTTTTGTTGGACAATTCAACTTCTTGCTTAAAAGTGGAACTATTTGGTTGAAAATTAATTTTTTTCGTTAAAGATTAATTATTTTATTCAAAAATTCTTCTCTTCTATTTTAAATTTGATTATTTTGTTGAAAACTCGATTTTTTGTTGTTGAAGAAAAGAAATTAAAGGGGTTTCAAATTTAATATAATACCCACAATTATTTGATTTAAAAGAATTAATTTTGTTATTAATTCATATTTTTAATCGTATTTTATTGAAACTTTGTCTTTTGTGGAAAAATATTAATCTTCTTGGTCACTAATTGACCTTTTTGGTTGAAAATTTAACTATTAGGTTCAAAATTTCTGTAAAAATATAAAATTTCGTTGAAACTTTATGTAATTTGAAAAAAATTGATCTTTCTGAACGAAAATTCTTTTTTTTTTATTAAAAATTATTTTTCTTTATTGAAAATTAATTTTTTTAATTGCAAATTTAAATATTTTACTTTTTGTCGAAAATTTACCTTTTTATAATTATATTTGGTTGAAAATTTAACTATATTGTTGATCTTTTTTTTTGTACAAAATTCATCTTTTGAGTCTGAACTTCAACTTTTGCGTTGAATATCAATAAACGAATTTTGAGACGAAAAAAATAGTTAAATTTTCAATCGAAGAAATTAACGTTTAACCAGAAAGATGAATTTACAATAAAATAATTGAATTTTCAACTAAAAGAAATGATTTTTCAAATAAGATGATGAATCTTCAACCAAAAAAAAATGAATTTTCAAAAAAAAATTCATTAAAAAAAATTGAATTCTTAACCAAATAGTTTATTTTTTAAGCAAAAAGATGAATTTTTAACAAGTGTAAAAACGAATTTTCAAAAGAAAAAATAGTTCAATTTTTAATCAAATAAATTAATCGTCAACCAGAAAGATGAATTTTAAAACCCAAAAGATGAATTTACAATCGATTGATTTTTAAAGAAATCAATGAATCTTTAATAAAAAAGTTAATTTTGAGCCAAGTAATTGATTTTTAAATAAAAAATTGAGTTTTCAAACCAAAATATTCATTCTGAACACAATAGTTAAATTTTTAACCAAAGAAATGAATCTTCAACGAAAAAATTACTTTTTAAACAAAAAGATGATTTTTTATCCAAAAATATTAATTTTCAACAAAATAATTAAATTTTTAACGAAAGAAATGGATTTCAACTAAAATAATTGTATTAAAAAAAATAATTTTCATATAAAATGATGAATCTACAACCGAAAAAATTAATTTTCAACCAAACAGTTGATTTATAAAACAAAAAGATGAATTTTCGATAAAAAATATTCATTTTCAACAAAATAGTTCATTTTTTAATCAAAGAAATGAATCTTCAACGAAAAAAATGAGTTTTTAAACAAAAAGTTGATTTTTTAACCAAAAATATTAATTTTCAACAAAATACTTAAATTTTTAACCAAAAATATGGATTTGCAACTAAAATAATTATATGGAAAAAATTAATTTTCAACAAATCTATAAAATACGAATTTTCAACCACAAATATTCATTTTCAACAACATAGTTAAATTTTTAACGAATGAAATGAATTTTTAATCAAAGGTATGGATTTTCAACTAAAATAATTTGATTACAATAAAATGAATTAACTTTCAATCAAACAGTTGTTTTTTAACACAAAAAGATGAATTTTCAACAAATCTAAAAACAAATTTTCAAAAGAAGAAATAGTTGATTTTTAAATAAAAAATTGCGTTTTCAAACCAAAATATTCATTTTCAATAAAATACTTAAATTTCTAACCAAGGAAATGCATCTTCAACGAAAAAAATGAGTTTTTAATCAAGAAGTTCAATTTTCATCCAAGAAGATTAATTAAAAAAGAACATGAATTTTCAACAAAATATTTAAATTTTTAATCAAAAAAATTATTCTTAGACCAGAAAGATGAATATGGTCAAAAAATTAATTAATTATGGATTTTCAACTGAAATGGCCAGGTTTCAGGTTAATTGAAATTATTTGATCCGCACATTTAACGAGCGCGTACCAGTTAGCTGAGTCTGGGTCCTCCAAGTCTTCGTCCATAACGACAAAGTCGGAGCGTTCAAGTTCTGGCGCCTGAATCATGAAGCTGTACTGTGCCTTTGGATAGAAAACAGCGCTGCTGTAATGGTTATAAAAATCGGTCAAGTCATCGGGGACGGGATTACTCGGCAACCCAGTAGAAGGTGCTGTCGTGCAGTCAGCGTTTTCTATTAGATTAAGAATGTTCATCTTCCGCATCCATTGTAGATAAAGAGAATAACTTTAATTAAAACGAAATGCATCCATCCCTTTTTGCCTCAGCCATTTGATCCGTTACCAATCGCCTCGCCACTCATCAGCATACTCTGATGTTGGGTCAAGGCCGACAATTTTTCCTAAGGTATAAATGTGTTCAAATATAGATTCGCGTTCGATAGTTTCTATTTCATTCTCGAAATAATTAATGTTAAGTATGCACTTTTTGAAGTGTTCCAAGATGGTTGATTGATTTGTTTTTTCAGAAAGTTGTTGCAATTCACTGATAAGTGCTTCGAGCAGCCTCGTTATCTTGGCGATAAGTTTTTTTTCACCCTCTAGATTAAGGTGATGCTTTTGAAAGTCCTGTAACTCTTTGTTTTTCATTTGGTTGTACTCAATTTTTTGGCGTGTGGCGCTGAGATGCCTTTGAATAAGAATTCTTTGGATTTGTCCCAATTCACTCCGTTTTCAAAATAGTTTATTAAACGATTTTGTAGCTTTTCTGGATCGCCGATCATGCCTGATAATTCATATTTATAAATGGTGTCGAGGTCGTCGGTTAATGTTAAGTTGCTTTTCAATGTAATTGCATCAAGAGTTTCAAAAGAATCAGTCAGTTCTATAAGATCCGCGCCGTAATTGCCGCCAATAATAGCTCTCAGCATTTTTTTTTCGGGAGGGCGCATGTCTATGCGGACTTTATCCGATGACGGCTCACTTATGGCGAGGCCCTTCAAAGCCTTCGTGGACGCGAAGATAAAAAATAGCGGGTCGACTTTTTGGAGGTTTACACCTGTCCAGGTATCCTGAGTATTTGTCAAGTCGAAAAACTGCAGGTAGTAGTTTTCACGCATCTGGACAAGCGTGTAGAGGTCATCTTTTAGTTTTAAACTTAGAATCTTGCCTTCTTGCCATGTGATCTTCTTCAGCATCTTCCGGGACCTTTGAATTTCTTAGTTGATTTTTGAGGTTTGACGCCTCTATGTTTATCTGCGGCCGCGAGATAAATATCCCGTCTTTTGTTATTCGGGCCGACAGGTCTTTGTTTGTTCGCGACAGGGCCTTCTTTCAATTTGTCTTCATATATTCTTTGTTCACACACTGTAGAGAATTTTCGCTGGAAACAACTTCTTTAAACCAGCGTTCCAAGAATCGGTAACGTCTGCCTACGTGACATTCCGCCATTTCAGTTTGGGTCATATCGTAAACTGCACTGCTTATCATGTTTATTTTTATCCTCGAATGATATTCATCTATCTTATATATGCCGAGAAAAATCCCAGTATACTCCAGTATTGCAAAAACGTCACCATTGAGTGTTGATAAAACAATATGTTCTCGGGGTGGCACGGGCCCATACCTATTTTCTTTTATTCGCAATTGAATTCGTTTATCGGAAGGAAAAACGTATCTTCGAAATTCGAATTGCCGGTTCTGATTTGTCTGGGGAATAAGCCGAATATATCCGAGTTTTGCAAGTGGATATCCAAGTACTTCATGCGAAGGAGGCCTGCCCGGAGGAGAACTGGACTGTCTGGCAGAAGAAAAAGGACTAGGATTACGTTCCACATTGGGATTCCGTTCGGACTGTAGTGAATCGTAATTTGCAGTAGCTTTGATAAAACTTCTTGAGAAGATTGCTTGACTTTTGCCTACTGGACAATCCCTTTTTTCATCTGTCGTCAAATTGTCAACTGCGCCACTCATCATATTTATTTTTATTCGCGAATTATTTTTATCTTTCCTATAAATTCCACGAAGAGTGCCACTATTATCCAATATTGCAAAAACGTCATCATTGGATGTTGATAATACAATGTATTCTCGGGTTGGCAAGGGCACATATTTATTCAGTTCTACTCGAAATTTGATTGGCAAACCGGAAGGAATAACGTATCTTCGAAATTCAAATTGCTGGTTCGGATTTTTGCAAGGAATAAGCCGAACATATCCAAGTTGTTCTAATGTACATCCCAGAACTTGATCTAAAGGAGGCCTGCCGGGTGGAGAAATGGACCTGTTACGAAAAGGAGCCTCTTCTGGGGAAATCCGGTCAGGCAAATGTTTTTGTTCAGCAGCAGAAAAGGAAGAAGCAGAAGGACCAGGATCAAGTTCGCTTTCAGGATTCCTGTCGGCCTTTGAACTGCATTTTGCGAGAAGAAATAGAAGATTCTTTTTTTTGTTTTTTTTTTTTTGCACATTTATGTCTAATATCTTTGGCTGAATTCAAAATTTCTTTGCAAAAAGCATCTTTCTGCTGATCCAATAAAACCAATGAGAAATAATTTTCAATCGTAAGAACCCCCCACCATAAAATTTTCTTGTTATATATGCATATACTTCTGTAGAAAACGAGTGCATAATTTTAAGTTGAAAATGATTTAGGCTCTCCGTGTTTGAATTTAACTTAACTTGTTGTTTTATTTTTGGGATTTATTCTGCATTCGTTAAGATTCTCCTGGAATTCTTATAAACTTCATCGCCAGAAGAGCTTCACGATTTGCACAAGGACCTTCCATTATGCCCAGAACACTTTGTGCCTCCTGGTTCAAAATGTACAATTCCAAAGTTAGTAACCAATTTGCTACCAAAGAAAAATTATGTTCTACATTACCGAAATCTAAAAATGTACTTGAAATTAGGCATGAAACTAAGTAAAATTCATCGAGTGCTAAAATTCAAACAAAAGGCGTAGTTGAAAGAGTACATTGATTTTAATACAGAACATAGAAAAAGAGCAGCGAACGAATTTAAAAAGAATTTATATAAATTGATGAACAATTTCGTCTTTGGAAAGACTATAGAAAACGTCAGGAAGCACAAAGATGTCAGGCTGGTAACAAAATGGGAGGGGAGATATGGTGCAAAAGCTCTTATTGATAAACCAAATTTCCATAGTTGTACCATATACGATGAGGACATGGTAAGCATTGAAATGAATAAAACTAAAATTTTGTTTAATAAACCTATCTACATTGGATTTACGGTTCTTAATATCTCCAAAATTATCACGTACGATTTTCATTATAACTATGTTCCGCCAAATTTTGGAAATTGTGCAAAAATACTATATACAGACACAGACAGTTTCATCTATTATTTCACTGTTCCCAACTTTTACGAATACATTAAATGGGATATTTATAAATTAGACACGTCACATTATCCTCCATATAATGTTTATGGAATTCCTCTGAACAATAAAAAAGTATCAGGCCTGATGAAGGATGAATACAACGGCAAAATAATGACTAAATTTGTGGGCTTGAGATCGAAATTATGTGCATATAAAGTTTTGGATAAAGATGCAAAAAAGAGGGCTAAGGGTGTCAAAGGATCAACACTAAAAACCATAAAATTCGACGATTATAAGTAGACTCTCATATCTTGCCAAAATCTGATTAAAATTCAACACCTAATCCGAAGCCGAAAAAGCACGAAGTTCACACCATCGGCCAAGACAAGATTGCCCTCAACTCGCATGACAATAAAATAATGCTGCTCCCTGGTACCACAGACACTCTTACATGAGGATATAAATGTAGAATCTCTAAACCCATGGAAGTTGATGTGTTCAATGTATAAGTATTGAATATATGTAGTATTTCTGTATATATCTATGATAAAATTGTAAGCTCCAAAAAATGTATATATGCATGAGTAGAAACGAGCGAGGTGATGAAAAAACATAATGATGTGGATATATGAGTGAATGAGTGAGAGAGAGAGAATCATATTTATAATGTTAAAATTGTATAGATGTAAATTATATATATATATATATACAATTGAAAACTAAAGGTTAACAACCACCGCAGGGCCCCACTGGGAGCAACTGTCATCTAAAAAATGACATCGGCTCCCAGTACATGTCATGTGTCATGTCATGTGTCATGTCATGTGTCATGTCATGTGTCATGTCATGTGTCATGTAATGTGTCATGTCATGTGTCGTGTCACGTGTAATGTCATGCATCATGTCATGTGTCATGTCGTGCTTCATGTGATATGTAATGTCATGTATCACGTCATGTATCATGTCATGTATCATGTCGTGATTCATGTCATGCGTTATGTCGTGATTCATGTCATGTGTCATGACAATTGTCATTTCATGCGTCATGTCATGTCATGTGTCATGTCAATTGTCATTTCCTGTGTCATGTCATGCATCATGTCTTGTGTCATGTAGTGATTCATGTCATGTGTCATGCCATGTATCATGTCATGTGTCAAGTCATGTGTCATGCCATGTGTCATGTCATGTGTCACGTCATGGGTCATGTCGTATTTCATGTCATGTGTCATGTCATGTGTTGTGTCATGTATCATATCATGCGTCATGTCATGTGTCATGTCAATTGTCCTTTCCTGTGTCATGCCACGTGTCCTTTAGTGAGTCATTTCATGTGTCATATCATGAGCCATTTCATGAGTTATGTCGTGTGCAATGTCATGTGTCATGTCATGTGTCGTGTCACGTGTAATGTCATGCATCATGTCATGTGTCATGTCGTGATTCATGTCATGTGTCATGGCATGTGTCATGTCATGTGTCAGGTCATGTATCATGTCATGTGTCATGTTATGTGTCACGTCATGTATCATGTCGTATTTCATGTCATGAGTCATGTCATGTGTCATGTAATGTGTCATGTCATGTGTCATGTAATGTGTAATGTCATGAGTTGAGTCATGTATCATATCATGCGTCATTTCGTGTGTCATGTCATGTGTCATGTCATGTGTCATGTCGTGTGTTATGTCGTGTGTCATGTCGTGGTTCATATCGTGTATCATGTCATGTGTCACGTCGTGTGTCATGTTATATGCCATTTCATATATCACGTCATGTGTGATGTCATAAGCAACTTCATGAGTCATGTCGTGTGTCATGTCGTGTGTCACGTCGCGTTTTATGCTATGTTTCAAGCCGTGTGTCACGTCATGCGTCATGTCATGAGTCATTTCATGTATAACGTCTTGTGCCATGCCGAGTGTCATGTCATGTGTCATGTCATGTGTCATGCTATGTGTCATGTCATGTCATTTTCGTGTCATGTGTCATGTCATGTCATGTGTCATATCATGCCTCATGTCATGTCATGTGTCATGTCATGCGCCATGTCATGTGTCATGTCGTGTGTCATGTCGTGTGTCATGTCGTGTGTCATGTAGTGGTTCATATCGTGTATCATGTCATGTGTCATGTCGTGTGCCATGTCATATGCCATTTCATGTATCACGTCATGTGTGTGACAGGGGTGCCTTCCTGCCCCTACGATAGGCTGAGAAGGAGATCGTGTGTGACTTAAGTTATTTCTGTGACCTGTCACAGGGGAGCCTTTCCGCCCGCACAGCAACTGGGAAAGAGGGTCGTGTGTGACCTAAGTTAATCATGTGACCTGTCACAGTAGTGCCTTCCTGCCCGCACAAAAACTAGAAAGGAGGTCGTGTGTGACCTAAGTTATGTCTATGACCTGTCAAGGGGATGCCTTCCCACCCGCACAACACCTGAGAAAGGGTCGTGTGTGACCTAATTTATTTTTTGTGCCCTATCACAGAAGTGCCTTCCGGAGGTCGTGTGTGACCTAAGTTAGTTCTGTGACCTGTCACAGGTGTGCCTCTCCTCACCCACGATAGGCTGGAAAGGAGGTCGTGTGTGACTTAAGTTATTTCTATGACCTGTCACAGGGGTGCCTTCCGCCGCACGACAGTCTGGAAAGCAGGTCATGTGTGACTTAAGTTATTTATGTGACCTGTAACAGGGGTGCCTTCCCGCCCGCATAACAACTGGGAAAGAGGGTCGTGTGTGACCTAAGTTATTTCTGTGACCTGTCACAGCGGTGCCTTCCCGCCCCCACGATAGGCTGGAAAGGATGTCGTGTGTGACCTAAGTTAGTTCTGTGACCTGTCACAAGGGTGCCTCCCCGCCCCCGCGATAGGCTGGAAAGGAGGTCGTGTGTGACTTTAGTTATTTATGTGACCTGTCACAGGGGTGCCTACCCCCCACGATAGTCTGGAAAGCAGGTCGTGTGTGCCTCAAGTTATATATGTGACCTGCCACAGGGGTGCCTTCCCGCCCGCACAACAACTGGGAAAGAGGTTCGTGTGTGACCTAAGTTATTTATGTGACCTGTCACAGGAGTGGCTTCCTGCCCCCACGATGGGCTGAGAAGGAGATCGTGTGTGCCTTAAATTATTTCTGTGACCTATCACAGGCGTGCCTTGCCACCCCCACGATAGGCTGGAAAGGAGGTCGTGTGTGACCTAAGTTAGTTCTGTGTCCTCTCACAGGGGTGCATTCCCGCCCCCACGATAGACTGGAAAGGAGGTCGTGTGTGACCTAAGTTAGTTCTGTGACCTGTCACAGGGGTGCCTTCCCGCCCACAAGATAGGCTGGAAAGGAGGTCGTGTGTGACCAAAGTTATTTCTATGACCTGTCACAGGTGTGCATTTCCGCCCAAAAGATAGGCTGCAAAGAAGGTCGCGTGTGTCCTAAGTTATTTGTGTGACCTGTCACAGGGGTGCCTTCCTGCCGGCACAACAACTGGGAAAGTGGGTCGTGTGTGACCTAAGTTATTTATGTGACCTGTCACAGGAGTGGCTTCCTGCCCCCACGATGGGCTGAGAAGGAGATTTATTCTTGCAGTTGATTTTAGTTGTCTAAAAATGTTCCGTATGCGAAAAATTTAATAATTATCGAATTCGGTAAATTCGGTAAACGCTTCGCCGGATATGTGACGTTAAAATTTAACTTCTTTGTCTGTGAGAATATTTTTAACGAAGGGTACGGGAAGGCGCATCGAAAATTGTTTAAATTGTCTAGAAGTATCTGCGGATTATTTTTGAGGTTAGGAAATGCTTGGTTGATCACGCAACATATTTACTTGTTGGTTAATAAATTGTGTCTAAACGTATTGATTATATTACCTCAACTAATATTATTATAATGGAGATTAATTAGCTTACCTTGAGCAGTCATTGGTGATAATTCAATAAATAACAGTTCAGTTCAGTAACAGTTCACTGATAAAAATCATGATACAAATCTAGGCTCCGAGATTAGTAAGCATGGAGCAAACAGAAACATCGAATCGAAAATATCGAAATCCAAAAGTTATCGATCTTCAGGGGATCGATATATCGAGAGGTCAACAATCGATATTGAACATCGATGTATCGGAACAAAACATCGATGTTTCCGATGTTTCGATGACGATGTTCAATCACTCGTTTTGGTCGGTAACGTCGCATTTTCCATGTCAATAGTTACAGCACTACACGAGTCGACCCTAGGGACCATGAATCATGCTAAACTCGGCAGACGACGGTTACACCGAGACCGATTAAACCGAAATTTCAGTGTATTTTATTATTTGATGATATATATTATCACTGTATTATATTATTATAATACACTACCATCGGAAATTGTCAGTGCGATCAGCAGTACTTTGAATCCTTACCTGTAATTCAGGCCAATACAACTGAAAAAATGTGTACGGTTCTCGAGATACAACTAAAAATGTACAAGTCTAAAATGTCAAGTTTTAGTCGAGGATTACTGCTGTCGACGGCGAGAGCGGTTATCGCCGAGAATTTCTCAGATTTTGTTCACTAACT
This sequence comes from Andricus grossulariae, assembly GCA_011634705.1. Taxonomy (NCBI): domain Eukaryota; kingdom Metazoa; phylum Arthropoda; class Insecta; order Hymenoptera; family Cynipidae; genus Andricus; species Andricus grossulariae. Next base: position 183,680,195 of record JAABKJ010075445.1, read on the forward strand.
TAACTCGTGTTGTGACTTAGGACATTTATGGAAAAAAGAACTGAAATTGACGGAAGGAAATTTGTGAAATCTTGTGTCTAATTGAAGGCAATACAATTTTTAAAATGTTCACAGGTTCTCCAGATATTCTTGACTTCCGGTGATGAGCTGCGCTCTTGAAAATCACACTCCGGACCTCACACCCTTGCATCAGGTATGCGAACATCTTCTTCGAGAAAAGTATGCTACCCACGTCAAAACCTTGCACCAACTGTGGATTCTTCGAGGACACGAGATTAAACCAATGATCCAAGTGTAAAAAACACATTTTTTCTGTGGAAGTCTGGTTTTTGCAGTACTTTAGGGTCCCTGGAGTAAGTTCCTCGAAGACACGAGATTGAATCCATGCCTCAGGTGCAAACCAATTACGCCACCGAGGCTGCTGCAGATATTTTCTTGTTTTCCATAGCTACATTTTTTCAGGGATGTACTATACGTATTTCTCAACTGCAACAGATGTAGCATTATTGATTAACGTTGGTTTAATCTAATCAATATTTGGAAGATGTTATTAGCATTTGAAGATGTATATGTTCGAGGTTTTAAATTTTTATTAGATCTAAATTTTGATGTTAAAACGATGACTTTGGACAAATAAAATTTGAGAAACGAGAAAAAATCTGCTTCAGCATGGATTTGAAACGGGAACGTCACTACCCATGAGTGGAGCGTTAACCAATGGCGCCACTGTGGCTGCAGCAGATATTTTCTTGTTTTCCATAGCTACCTTTTTGAAGGCAAGTAAAAGACCTATTTCTAAACTACGACAAATGTACCATTTATGATCAACGTCGGTTTAATATAATTAATATTTAGAAGATGTTACTACCATTTAAATATGTTCTTTGTTCGAGTTTTTAAATGTTTTGTTGATATAAATTTTGATGTTAAAACGATTACTTCGGACAAATAAAATTTGAGGAACAAGAAAAAATATGCCTTTACCTGGATTTGAACCGGGAACGCCACTATCCATGAGTGGCGCGTTAACAAATTACGCCACCGAGGCTGCAGCAGATATTTTTTTGTTTTCTATAGCTAAAATTTTGCAGAGAAGTACAATACGTATTTCTCAACTGCAACAAATGTATCATTTTTGTTGAACTTCGGTTAAACCTTATTAATATTTCGAAGATTTAACTACCATTTGAAGATGTTAATGTTCGAGTTTTTAAATTTCTAATTAATGTAAGTTTTGATGTCAAAACGACTACTTCGGCCAAATAAAATTTAAGAAACGAGAAAAATTCTGCTTCAGCCCGGATTTGAACCGGGAGCGCCACTGCCCATGAGTGGAGCGTTAACCAATTACGCCACTGTGAGTGCAGCAGATATTTTCATGTTTTCCATAGCTACCTTTTTGCAGGGAAGTACAAGACGTATTTCTAAACTGTGACAAATGTACTATTTTTGACCAACGTCGGTTTAATCTAATTATTATTTAGTAGATGTTATTACCATTTAAAGATGTTATTTGTTCGAGTTTTTAAATTTTTAGTTAATATAAATTTTGATGTTAAAACGATTACTATGGACAAATAAATTTTGGGAAACAAGAAAAAATCTGTCTCTGCCCGGACTTGAACCGGGAACGCCACTATCCATGAGTGGAGAGCTAACCAATTACGCCACCGAGACTGCAGCAGATATATTTTTGTTTTCCATAGCTAACTTTTTGCAGAGAAGTACAATACGTATTTCTCAACTGCAACAAATGTACCTTTTTTGATCAACGTAGGTTTAACCTTACTGTGAAAGCTGGCCAGTTCGTTTGGGGTAAACATTTTTTAAAGGAAGACATTCTCCACGAGAAAATCCTAAAAGATGGCACTATTTTTTGGGAAAGGTAAGTAATTATACATATTTACTGTAAAATCGAAATCACAATTCAAAAATAAAACAAAAGTAAAGTCTTTTTTATTCAATAAACCGTATTATTAGGTATTTTCACTTTCTACTCGTTTAAAAAAAAATCTGTCTGTTTTCCCCTTAGAAAGTGCAACAACAAACACAATTTATTCATACTTTTCGTAATTTTCAGAATAAACATTTGTACCAAGTCAATCTAATGAATAGTCTATTTGTGCAGAATACAAAAAAGTGACATTAATTCAAGATTTTGGTCGCATGAATTGTTAAAGAAGAAAATTTGAGATTAGAATGAGACATTTTGTATCCTAATTTAATCCTTAAATTAACTTCACTTTTTTGTATTCTGAAAAATATGAATAAATTGTGTTTGTTGTTGTACTTTATAAGGGGAAAACAGACAGATTTTTTTTTTTAAATTTGCACCCCGGAGCGATACAACATCTGCATACCTAATGCGATAAACACACATAAAACACTAGAAGAAAACTTCACTTGGCCATTTTTACAATAATTGCGTAAAGAAACCGTTTTATTGTTGCATTTTTAAGAGTTTGTAACGACTCCATATTACGAAAACCATATAACCGTCAAAACAACAAGAACAAAGTTACTACTAGCGCCGCCGCATGGCTGTTTTCAACCACTGATATATATAATACACTGGATACATGATTCAATGACACGATCTGTGTCTACTTGAAGGCGCCGAAGCCGCCATTTTTTATGGATGTTTTGGTTCGGGACCACACGGGACAGTTCGGAATATGCGGGAGATTCAAATTGAGTATGGAAGAGAACATACAAATATTAATAAAAGTCATATAAAATTTAGTTTATTGTTAATGATTAAATGGACTAAAACTAGAAACTTAATAAAATTGGATAAAAAGTAATTACATTGATAGAAAAAATCAAAGAGTACAAAAAAAAAAAAGGAAATTCGATGGGTCTTTAGGACATCAATTGGGCTGACACAAACGTCCAGGAACGTGTTTAGAACGTTCTTAGGACGTTAATGTTTTTGTGCCCACTGGGTTGCTGTCTTTCAGGTAATTTATAATAATTAAAATAATAAAAACATTACTTTAGCTGACTTTGTACTATTAGTACCATTTAATTATAAATATTTGAGTAATAAAAAGCATAATACAAGCCAATTTTCAAATTTTCTCTATTCCTTCAAGAATCGGCAGTGTGAATAGAATAAAAGATTATCATTCCCTAAATATGTTTAAAAATAGCACTTCAAATATTGTGACAGAAAAAGCTTTTGATGTTCACGCGTTCGCCCGGAGCAAACACGCGTGCACCAAAAACCTGTTACTGCTTTAGATGGGCGGCTGAAAATTTACCTTCAATATCATCATCTTCAAGCACAAGCTTAACGCTTCACTTTATAATATACTTAATGGTCTCACGATAATTCGTTATAATGAAAGGAGGTGTTTCGGGTTTCAATCGTGTGCAAAACTACAAATCTTTCCGACGTTTCGTGACATTGTGTATCAATTCTTCAGCGCTATCCTGAAACTAAAGTTACAGGTTATGTTGTTCTATCATTACACACTCTCTACCATGTTTGTGATTGGCCAAAGTACCCCACCGCGAAGACTGGTCGAGCTAGATTAGCTAAGAGAGTTTTTGCTCAGCAACCCGAGAAAGCGAAAAGCCAAATCGTATTGATATTTATATCCATTATCCCTGTTAATTTTATTAGGGTGACTTAAGATTTCTGTTGCTTCTCTGCACTTTCCTAAAGAAATATTGTACGTTTTTGCGGTGAAGGTTGTCTTGTCAAATGAAATGCTATGCCCTCTTTCGAGATGATGCTCAGCTAGTGCTGATCGCGTGGAATTTTATAACCTGACTTCTCTCATGTTTCTGTACACGTTCGCTCACTGCTCTGCCAGTTTTATACAATATAGACTTTGACCAGTCCCGTAGGATTGAAGATCTTTCCGGGAAAAAACGAAGAATAGAATTCAAGAAACTACTTCCAAAAAAACATACACACCACTTACAAACACAGTAAAAAAAATCTCTAACCATTCTCTCAGCAATGAAACAACTTCAGCCTTATCTGGAAGACAAAATACGGCACATATCGGACAACATCTTACGCAAAACCCAACTTCTTTTCTCAAACTTATCAGAACAAGAAAAAACCGCAATTACAGCACGCAATAGGAATAAATACATAATAATATGACCCGCAGAAAAAAGGCAACACAATAGTTATAATAAATAAAGAAGACTATAATAACAAAATCATGAACCTTCTTACTGACGAAAAATATATAGAAAACTTGAAAAAGACCGCACAAAATCGATATTCAGCCAAATCAACAGCCTTCTAAAAGACTCTCAACTTTACAGCAGAACACTATATGAATTAATACCTTCTAATTACAGGTTACAACCTAGCACGAAAACTCTTGTGCCCTTTTCAAAAAATTCGACAGGACATCCTAGTGTGTGTCGACGTAGTATACCTCTTTATTAGAGAACCAATCTCTGATACAATCGATACTAATAAATCTCTTGAAAAATTTCCGTTGAATCTCGTACCATTGATAAAACAATGTCTCAATAACAATCACTTCTCTTCCAATAACCAAATCTACGATCAAACAGAAGCAGCAATGGGAGCTACAAATTCAATTGCAAGAAAAGAATTGTTTACATATCGACTGATATTCAAAATATTAACCGATTTCTTACTGTTTTTTTTTTCGCAATAATTCAACAAAGGTGAACCTATGCAAATTTATAAATCCTAATTTTTAAAAGTGAGAACACAGTGCGAGCGGTTACTTATAGCGAATTCGTTTATCCTGCACTGGTGCACGCCAGAGCACTCCGACCTGCTGCGTCTTACTTCTTCTCACGTTCTTCCTTCTCTCTTCGACCCGCTTCGGAGCAGGTCAGAGAGCTCTGGACTCTGGAGTGCGCCAGTGCAGGATAACGGGTCCTTTGCGTGAATGAGAAAAGAAGATGCGAAAATCTTAAAAATTGCAGGCTGGAATATGTTTCAGTGTAAATTTTTTCCAAAACTTGTTTGTCCTTTTTTACATAAACTATGGGTCAAATACGAGAATGTGCAGAATAAGTGTTATAGGTCTTATTATACTGTAATTAATTGTGAAAACGAATCTGCAAAATATTCACAAACAATTCTTAAAAACTAATTTTTTTAATGTGCTTTTTCCTGTCTTTTGTGAAAACTATGAGGCAGACAAAAAATGGCATAAGAATTCGTAATTAAATTAATACCTTAAATTTTCTAAAACAATGTTGTAAAATGTGCTACAAATTTTTTATGAATCATTTTTCGATAAGATGCGTAGTCTAATTTATTCGTGAAATCAACATTAAAAATTAAAAAATTAAATTTTTTGACAAACGACGCATGCCATGGAAAATATGAATAGACAAAAGCTGCTCTTCCGAAAAAGATTTAAGACTCATCCAAATTTGTCATCAATAATATGTTGATATGACGCGTAGTTTTAGTTTTAATCGTGAAAGATAACATTAAAAAAAAAAATTTTTTTTTGAAAAGCGACAGAAGAGACGAAAAAAATGACAAAAAAAGTTGTTCTACCAAAAAGTATCTTCAAATATGTTATAAGCTCTTGTTATAGAAAAATAGAAAAAATAAAAAAATTATCTTTTTGAAAAAAAAGGACACAAGCTACCATAAAATTTTTTTAAATTTTCAAATTTTTTAAAAATACTGACTTTTGGCTCATTTACGCAGGACACTTAAAGCTTGGGAAAGGCCATTTACTTATTACGCTAGAATTTTGTGGGACTGTGTTCTTAAGTGCTGAAGCCACCTGCTTCGAATTTTCTCGCTGCTCGTAAATCATTTTTGACATTAATAGAAGCCAGTAATTTTCTGGGACGGGATATTATTGATTTTATGATTTTCACGCAATTATTACATGTATAAAGATTTCACAAAGTGACTGCATTATCACACATGTTTCTGCAATAATTTTGAATGTAAACTTGATTAATCGATCCACTTTTCCCCGGAGAAGATGTGTTTTTTACACCTGGGGCATTGGATCAATCTCGTGTCCTCGAGGAACCTACTCCAAGCAAGCTAAAGTACTGTAAAAACCAGACTTCCCCGGAGAAGGTGTGTTTTTTACACCTGGGGCATTGGTTCAATCTCGTGTCCTCGAGCAGCTCACTCCAGGAACCCTAAAGTACTGGAAAAACCAGACTTCCCCGGAGAAGATGTGTTCTTACACCTAAGGGAATTGGATCAATCTCGTGTCCTCGAGGAACCTACTCCAAGCAAGCTAAAGTACTGGAATAACCAGACTTCCCCGGAGAAGATGTGTTTTTTAAACCTGGGGCATTGCTTCATTCTCGTGTCCTCGAGGAACCCACTCCAAGCACACTTAAGTACTGTAAAGACCAGACTTTCTCGACGAAGATGTGTTTTTACACCTGGGGAATTGGTTCAATCTCGTGTCCTCGAGGAACTCACTCCAGGAACCCTAAAGTACTGGAGTAACCAGACTTACCTGGAGAAGATGTGTGTTTTACACCTGGGGCATTGGTTCAATCTCGTATCTCCGAGGGAATCATTCCAGGAACCCCAAAGTACTGGAATAACCATACTTCCCCGGAGAAGATGTGTTTTTTACACCTGGGGCATTGGTTCAATCTCGTGTCTTCGAGGAACCCATTCCAAGCACCCTTAAGTATTGTAAAAACCAGACTTTCTCGAAGAAGACGTGTGTTTTACACCTGGGGCTTTGATTCAATCTCGCGTCCTCGAGGAACTCATTCTAGAAACCCTAAAGTACTGGAATAACCAGACTTCCCCGGAGAAGATGTGTGTTTTACACTTGGGGCATTGGTTCAATCTCTTATCTCCGAGGAACTCACTCCAGGAACCCCAAAGTACTGTAATAACCAGACTTCCTCGGAGAAGATGTGTTTTTCACACCTGGGGCATTGGTTTAATCTTGTGTCTTCGGGAAACTCACTCCAGGGACCCTAAAGTACTGGAATAACCAGACTTTCTCGGAGAAGATGTGTGTTTTACACCTGGGGCATGGGTTCAATCTCGTGTCCTCGAAGAACTCACTCCCGGTACCCTAAAGTACTGGAATAACCAGACTTCCCCGAAGAAGACGTGTGTTTTACACCTGGGGCATTGGTTTAATCTCGTGTCTTCGAGAAACTCACTCCAGGAACCCTAAAGTACTGGAATAGCAATACTTCCTCGGAGAAGATGTGTTTTTTACAACTGGGGCATTGATTCAATCTCGTGTCCTCGAGGAACTCATTCTAGAAACCCTAAAGTACTGGAATAACCAACTTCCCCGGAGAAGATGTGTGTTTTACACTTGGGGCATTGGTTCAATCTCTTATCTCCGAGGAACTCACTCCAGGAAGTTGGGCTTGGCGTAAGATGTTGGCCGTCCTACGCCGTATGTCATTCGCTTTTTCGGGTGGAAGGCTATATATTGTTGATTCCAAATTACTGATGATTTCTTCTTTCGGGATTTTGGAGGGAGCCACTGCAAAATTATGACATTTAGATCAGGCTGAAATCATCTCATTGCTGAGAGGATGGTTAGAGATGTTTTTTTACTGTGTTAGTTAATGGTGCGTGCCTTACTGGAAATAATTTGTCAAATTTTATTTTTTTGTTTTTGAGTAGAAAGATCTTTAATCCGTTGGGATTGGTCAAATGATATGCAGTCCATTGTAGAGCAAATGTCAAATCTGAGAGTATTTGATAGGAAAAGGTGAAGTTTTAATAGTTTTTTGGAGGTATTGTGCAAGACAAATTTGATATGTTGTATTCTTTCTTTCAAGAGAAGCAACCTTGTTTTATGTAGAATTGATTTGGATTTAGATGTTCCTAAATGAGTTTTCAACTGTAAAAATTTTGGGACAATGTTATTGACCCTACACCGTTTAAAGAAAGCTAAAGATGTTAGTAGCTTAGCTCGAGAAGACCTGAGCTTACTAAAACTCTCTGATACAATCGATATTATTAAATCCTTTGCAAACTTTCCTTCTGATTACATACCTTTGATTGAACACTGTCTCAATAACACTTACTTCTCTTTCAATAACCAATTCTATGAAAAAGCTTCAGGAACAGCAATAGGATCTCCAGTCTCACCTGTAATAACTAAAATCTTTATGGAAAATCTAGAAACTAAAATCTTTAACAAATCCAAGCTCAACCCGGAATTTTTTTGCAGTTACGTTGACGACACTTTTGTCATCTGGAGACATTGACTAGATGAACTGCACAAGTTCTTCGATTTCATCAATCATTTACACCCTAATATCCAGTTAACCATCGAAATTGAACAAAACGGAAAATTGACTTTCTTGGACGTACTAGTTTACAAAAGATCTGATAACACATTAGGACACGAAGTTTACAAAAAATCCACCCATACAAACAGATACTTACATGCCTCCTCTCACCACCACCCATCTCAAAAGCTATCGGTCATCAATTCCCTTGTATACAGAGCTGTCTCCATAACGGATAAAGATAACTTACAAAAGGAATTACAAAATGTTAAACAAATCCTAATACCAAACGATTACTCAAACAAACGAATTGAGAAAGCAATAAGAAAATACACTCATAAAGCAGGTCAACACAACCCACTAAAGAAAGAGAGAGAAAAACTACCACCATCCTACCCTACATTTAAGGTATCACAGAACAAATAGGAAGAATTCTCAACAAACACAATATCCAAACCATATTTAAACCACCTGCGAAAATAGGACAACTTCTAAACAACCCCCCCATGTGTAAAAAACACATCTTCTCCGGGGAAGTCTGGTTTTTCCAGAACTCTAGGGTTCCCCAAGTGAGTTCCTTGAGGACACGAGATTGATCCAAAGCCCCAGGTGTGAAAAACACATTTTCCCAACGAAGTCTGGTTTTTCCAGTACTTTGGGGTACCTGGAGTGAGTTCCTCGAGGACACGAGATTGATTCAATGCCCCAGGTGTAAAAAACTCATCTTCCCCGGGGATGTCTGGTTTCTCCAGTACTAATAGGTTTCCTGGAGTGAGTTCCTCGAGGACACAAGATTTATTCAATGCCCCAGGTGTAAAAAACACATCTTCTCCGGGGAAGCCTGGTTCCTCCAGTACTAATAGGTTACCTGGAGTGAGTTCCTCGAAGTCACAAGATTGTTCCAATGCCCCAGGTGTAAAAAAACACATCATCTTCGTGAATGTCTTGTTTTTCTATTGCTTTAGGGTTCCTGGAGTGAGTTCCACGAGGACACGAGATTGATCCAATGTCCCAGGTGTGAAAAACACGCCTTCTCCGGGAAAGTCTGGTTTCTCCAGTACTAATAGGGTCCCTGGAGTGAGCTCCTCGAGGACACGAGATTGATCCGATGCCCCAGGTGTGAAAAACACATCTTCTCTGCGAAAGCCTGGGGTTTTCATTACTTTAGGGTTCCTGGAGTGAGTTCCTCAAGGACACAAGATTGCTCCAATGCCCAAGGTGTAAAAAAACACATCTTCTCCGGGGAAGTCTGGTTCTTCCAGTACTCTAGGGTTCCTGGAGTGAGTTCCTCGAGGACACGAGATTGATCCAGTGCCCCAGGTGTAAAAAACACATCTTTTCTGGGGAAGTCTGGTTTTTCCAGAACTCTAGGGTTCCCCAAGTGAGGTCTTCGAGGAAACGAGATTGATCCAAGCCCCGGTAGTAAAAAACACATTTTCCCCAAGAAGTCTGGATTTTCCAATACTTTGGGGTACCTGGAGTGAGTTCCTAGAGGACACGAGATTGATTCAATGCTCCAGGTGTAAAAAACAAATTTTCTCCGGGGAAGTCTGGTTTCTCCAGTACTAATTGGTTTCCTGGAGTGAGTTCCTCGAGGACACAAGATTGATTCATTGCCCCAGGTGTGAAAAATACATTTTCTCCGGGAAGTCTGGTTTTTCCAGTACTTTAGGGTTCCTGGAGTGAGTTCCTCAAGGATAAGAGATTGATTCAATGCCCCAGGTGTAAAAAACACATCTTCTCCGGGGAAGTCGGCTTTTTTCAGAACTCTAGGGTTCCCCCAGTGAGTTCCTCGAGGACACGAGATTGATCCAATGCCCCAGGTGTGAAAAACACATCTTCTCCGGGGAAGTCTGGTTTTTCCAGTACTATAGGGTTCCCGGAGTGAACACGAAGTGCGAAAACCTAGAGGAACCGAGCTTCAAGCGTCAGGTAAATGTGTCCGAGCGCGAAGCGCGAGATGAACACAAAGACCCCAGAGACTCCATTATATGAAGTTTTAAACCGTCATGTAAAAATTTAACAATTTTTGCCTCCATATTGGATCCATCATTTCGAATTTTCAACTTTTGACGTCCAATTCAAAATCAGAGACCCCGAAAACCCCCTTATACCAAAATAATTCAAAAGACATATACAAATTAATTCAACATGCTATAAGTTTATCTATTATTATTCATTGATTATATCAGGCTTCAAATTGAACTACATTTTCAACTTTTTTCGACTTGTCAATGAAAAATTTTCAGGAATTTGATATAAATTCTTGAATGTAAATGCAGGGAATTCAAAAACTCGGAATTTTTTAGAACCCCTGTTTTTAATTTCTTACAAGCACAGGTTTTACAAATTCGAGTTTCCAACTCTCACCTCGACGAACCTTGCTTTTCCATCGAATTGTCTATAGGTACCTGGCTAGTCGTGAGTCATGGCTAAACACGGTGAGAGGGTTAATAACCTGATCATTTATTTATATCTCTGAGAAGTTCCCTTAATCTGTTTCAGTTTATATTTTCGTGAATAAGGCAAGCTTGGTTCCTTTTTCTACGAATAATCTTTTAAGCTTTTATTATTACCATACAAACAATTAGGATTATACACTGAAATCTCGGTTTAACGGGCAGCTCGGGAGAGCTTCGGGTAAATTGAGAGTCATAATCTTAAGCGCAGGTAGAAAGTGCTGTATCAGTCGGGGGAAGCAAGACCAGGTTATGTTTTGGTTAGTGATGGAACATCGAATCAAAAGTGTCGATTTTTGAAACATCGAGCAAAATAAATCAATCGTAAACGTAGCTTCAATTTTTAAATGTCTCCATTTAATATTGATTTAGCCTCAATCGTAAATATAGCCTCGATTTTTAAACACCTTGATTCATCTTTGATTAAGCGTCTCGTCACATCTCGAACATAATTAAACAAAAATAAAGATTTCAGTTTAATTATTTGAGAATATTGATGTGAGTTTGGTTTTAGATTCCAATAAAATATTAATAATATAACTTAATAAAATTCCTGACCAAAAATAACTTTTTATGTATGTTTTTGTCTTTGTCGGTAGAATTATATTAGGAAAGTGTAGGCCTTTTGAGGTATTTTTATGTTCATTTGCAAGATCGTCAACATGTTTCCCCTCGGATTCGAGTCAAAGCATGTTGAAAACCTTGTAAACAAATATCAAAAAACCGGAAAAGGCCTATACTTTCTTGACATAATAAGTTTTTGTTTTAATAGAAGCTTTTGCTCACCTCGTAATTGTGCTAATGATTTTGGACATGCGCTGTGTATAAGCATAGGGAATAGTCTGATACAGGGCGCTGTCAGCACATAGACTCATATTGAATGGAGGCGTCGGTGTATGAGCTACCCTTCGAGAAGATTGACAAATGGAGAAAACAAAACAGAAGAATGAAGTTTTTTTTCACAACTTTAAAAAATTAATAATCAATATCCAAAAAATATTGATTATCGACCATATAAACAAAAAGACATTAACATACATATATCGCTGGTAAAAAACCATAACATCATATATTAAAACAGAAGAATGTTCGGACAGTGACAATCAACATTATCAAAAAAACATTGACTTCATAGGACGTTCTCGAGCCATTTCGGTAAAGGGATATCTAAGACTCATTTTTCAGGGGGCCCTGTAGTCTCATAACATACTGATTTCGAATAAATTATCGTACATCACTCGTAGGGTTACACACGTTTTTACACAAGGAGGAGAATGTTCGCAAGGACGATATCCCCGTGTAAAGACGTGCCTAACCCTACTTGTGATGTAATATACTTTTAAAATGCATTTTTAAAGACTTACAAAATTAAAAGCGTTTGACTTTGAAAATTTGGGATAGAAAACGTGATAAGTTGATCAACTGTGAATATAAATTAATTCTTGATTTTTAAGGCTGCGAACGGTAGTTCGGTTGTTACAAATTAAAAAATAATTGATTTTACAAGACGATTCTGAATCTGTCCAAGATTAAATAATCTACAGATTGTGACGTCGAAGCTGGAACTGATGATTCAATTTGAAAGCCTTTGTTAGTTACACCAATTTAAACGTCCAATTTAAACTTTAAAAACTATTTTCAGTTGTAAAATAATTCCAAATTAATAGATTTCACAATTAAACGCTTTTATTCAACTTCAAATCCTATTCAAGTACTCTGAAACCTGGATTTGTGCACGGCTTTGGGCATGGCCTGCAGTAGCCTTTTGACATAAGTACAGGAACACCATATGTAGACAGGCTGGGCCTCATGAACCATTTTTGTTGGGCTTAGACGCATGACGTAACCTGATGCAACTAATAGTCCAAGAGCTGGTGACGTTTTTCGTAAAGTGGGAGTATAAGTCCTAGTTTGTGACGAATATATCTGGGAAATGACCCTTCTTTCGAAACCCGTAAATGCCAGACGTTCTGCCTGGGGCGTTTGAGCAGCTGAGCCAGGTGAAAAAATTGGAAATTAGAAGTGATAGTATAAGAGCCAATTTTCTTCTAGGATCGATTACACTGGTTTACAAAAAAAAAAAAAGGTGAGGACTATTTGACAAGACCACTTTATCCTTATGTTTTTTGACGCGCTGAATACGAATCCGAGGTCTATTTACCTCCATCACGTCAGGTTCAAGGTCATTTCAAGGTCAAATATATGCATACATACGCATTAATGCATGCTCACAGAGTCTTAGTTACTAAAACGGTGGTAGGTGGCGCTGAATTCCGCCGTTTCTTTTACACACAGTCGTATAGGCCTGCTAGTATCCAATAAAAACACCAGGTCATGGCTGTATGTACAAAGCTTCAATGCTAGAGTACGGTGCCAATATAAACCTTAAGTTCGCTTAAGGAATTAGAAGAAGAAGAAGCAAAATACCTATGTATTTCGATGCACTGATTACGAATATGATATTGAAAATAACCGCAAATTTGATTTTCATGGTAAAAGCCATGAAACCCCCATAAAAGTTATGGGTTTTCACATTTATCGCGATAAATATACAAAATGTCAGTACATTTTTTAGACACAAGTCAAACCCCGAAAAAGGTTTCGTGGTGAGACAGTAGCCTGCGGGATCGAAAGTAGCTTGCTCAGGTATGCGTGACCACCAGCAGTGCAGCCACAAAGGAGCAGTGCGCGGGTACTTACGCGCGTATATTGCGTAATATTGTGTATTCCAATTGGAAATGGTTCACACGGCCCTGACTGTTTACGTTTGGACGGTCTGGACTGAGTGGCAACGCCAAGGCAAGCAATATCCGAAACCGTTCTTCATTCCAAGTTCCAGTGTAGATATAAATTTCCTTTTTTTAAACATGATTTATTTTAAGAATGTCAATTAAAATATGCTTTTTTAAATGTAAAAGAGATTCTAATTAGAAATAATCTGCCCGCTGTGACGGCTCATTCTCGTTGAGAACTTCGCTCGCAAGTTTGAGCGCGCCTAGGCGTTTCTCGGATCTCGCGCTCGATCACATATTTATCTCGTGCTTGGATACTCTCTTGACTCGCTCCTCGGGATCTTCTAAGTTCACAATATAATGCATATACAAAAACGCACTTGCAAATACAGTCAACTTTATTTTATTCTACTGGCCTTGAAACGTATGCGTTCCGTTATTCTAAGTCTGGAGGGGCCCCCACCTCTACCGTGAGTGGGCAGATTCTTTTTATCAAGCGACTTTCATTGGCTGCCCCGTTCTTGTAACGATGGGTCAGTGCATGCAACTTTTTCATCTGAAAAGCGCGGGAGATTTGAAATCAATACTACTCGTAATACAAATAAATACACTCAACATTCATAGAACTGCTGGCCCAAGCAGTTTCTCAGCGCGTAGGGCGAGAGACGGTTGCGTCTCTCGCCTCGGAAGGGTCGAGTGTGCAAGTGGACAGTCGAGTATATTACGCAATATGATGAAGTGAAAACGTTTTAGGCGGTGTCGGTTTATTGCGCAGTTTAAAATGTCGCGGTCCGTTAGTCTGCTTTATCATACATCATTGTTTTTCAAGTGTTTTTGTTGGCGTACGACAATTTGTGCCAATAAGAATAGAAGACTTCCATTTGTTTTGTGATCTTGATTTTTTATTTATAATTTTATATTAATTTTTAATATTTTGTTGTGCAATAAATCATCATTTGTGCAACTTATTTTACTGTTAATATGACCCCCCCCCCCAAAGTCGTTGGCTGTGACCGCGCCTGTATAGATGAAGGTTTATGCATAACATTGTTACAATCGTGTGCCACAACAATTACAGAACATAAAGGTCACACTGTTATGTAACGCTGTTACTGTAAGGATACGTAACAGTTCTGGAATTCTGTTATGTAACTAATATGCAACAGAGTGATAGAACTCTTATGTCACTAGAATGTCACAGGTGTTACAAGAACGGAACATGAAGGTCACATTGTTTTGCAACGCTGTTACTGTAAGGATATGTGAAGGTTCTAGAATTCTGTGATGGAATTAATATAGAATAAAGTAATAGAACTGTTTTCTCACTAGAATGTCACGCGTGTTCCAAGAACGGAACATAAAAATCACATTGTTCTGTAACGCTGTTACCGTAAGGATATGTAACAGTTATAGAATTCTGTGATGTAACTAATATAGAACAGAGTGATAGAACTGTTATGTCACCAGAATGTCACACATGTTCCAAAAACGGAAGATAACGGTCACATTGTTCTGTAACCCTGTTACTGTAAGGATATGTAACAGTTCTAGAATTCTGTGATGTAACTAATGTGAAACAGAGTAATAGAACTGTTATGTCACTAGAATGTCACAAGTGTTCCAAGAACGAACATGAAGGGCACATTGTTCTGTAAGGCTGTTACTGTAAGGATATGTAACAGTTCTAGAATTCTGCGATGTGACTAATATAGAACAGAGTGATAGAACTGTTATGTCACTAGAATGTCACAGGTGTTCCAAGAATGGAACATGAAGGTCACATTGTTCTGTAACACTGTTACTGTAAGGATATGTAATAGTTCTTGAATTCTGTTATGTAACTAATGTAGAAGAGAGTGATAGAACTGTTATTTCACTAGAATGTGTCACGTGTTCCAAGAACGAAACATAAAGATCACATCGCTCTGTAACGCTGTTACTGTCAGGATATGTAACAGTTCTAGAATTCTGTAACATAACTGATATAGAACAGAGTGATGGAACTGTTTTGTCCTTAGAATGACACGAGTGATCAAAGAACGGAACATGAAGGTCACACTGTTTTATAACGCTGTTATTGTAAGGATATATAACAGTTCTGGAATTCTGTAATGTAACTGATATGAAACAGAGTGATAGAAAATTCACTGAAACATTCGCTAGCATGTAACACGTGTTACAGTACACGTGTTCTGTAATTGTTTTATGCTCGTTCTGTAACTACGTAACATAACCTTTTATTCGCTTGGAACTTCTTGACCTAAAATGCGGGTACGGTATGCTAAGGTGGAAAGGACACTTTCCTGGCTTGCGAAAATCAATCCCTCTGTACCTGAATTAAGCCCTGATGATTTGAGGAAAGCAAAAGTTTGCTATATATATATATATTTGTATGTCGTGAAAAAAGCAAATTGTTTGAATTTAAAAAATCTAAATTTAAAAATCTCCGTTTTGAATAATCTTAAAATCTATGAAAATAGTTGAATTCAACCAAAAAATACGAACTTTTAACAAAATAGTACACGACAAACAGCAGATAGATTTACTAATTATTACTCTCCAGTTTAATATATTATTTAAAAATATTTTGAATTCGCGGATTTCAAGGTATTCACGAAATTCAAGGAATTCACGAAATTCAAGGAATTCACGAAATTCAAGGAATTCAAGAAATTCAAGGAATTCACGGAATTCAAGGAATTCACGGAATTCGCGGAGTTCGCGGAGTTCGCGGAGTTCACGGAGTTCACGGAAT
This sequence comes from Andricus grossulariae, assembly GCA_011634705.1. Classification (NCBI taxonomy): domain Eukaryota; kingdom Metazoa; phylum Arthropoda; class Insecta; order Hymenoptera; family Cynipidae; genus Andricus; species Andricus grossulariae. The sequence goes on from JAABKJ010075445.1 coordinate 183,696,355, forward strand.
TAAAAGAATTCGCTAAATTCAAGGAATTCACGGAATTCGCGGCGTTCACGGAATTAAAAGAATTCGCGGAATTGAAAGAATTTGCGGAATTCAAAGAATTCACGAAATTCTAGGATTTCACGGAATTCGAGGAATTCGCAGAATTTACGGAATTCAAGGAATTCACGGAATTTAAGATATTCACAGAATTCAAGGAATTTACAGAATTTACGGAATTCAAGGAATTCACGGAATTTATGATATTCACTGAATTCAAGGAATTCACGAAATTCAAGGAATTCATGTAATTCAAGAAATATCACGGAATTCGAGGAATTCACGGGATTTACGGAATTCAAGTGATTCACGCACATTAAGGAATTCACGAAATTCTAGGAATTCACGGGATTAACGGAATTGAAGGGATTCACGGAATTGAAGGGATTCACGGAATTCAAGGAATTCAAGGAATTCACGAAATTCAAGGGATTTACGGAATTCAAGAAAACCGAGGGACTTATGGAATTCAAGGGATTCACGGAATTCAAGAAATTCAAGAAATTCAAGCAATTTACGGAATTCACGGAATTCAAGAAATTCACGGAAATCAAGGAATTCACGGAAATCAAGGAATTCAAGCGATTCGCGGAATTCGCGGAATTCAAGGAATTCACCTCATTCAAGAAATTCACCTCATTCAAGGAATTCACGTAATTCAAGGAATCCATGGAATTAAAGAAAATCACGGAATTCAAGCAATTGACGGAATTTAGGGAATTCAAGGAGTTAAGGGAATTCGCGGAATAAACAGAATTCATTGAATTCACGGAACACAGAGAATTCTTCGAACTTCGTAATTTCCTTCAATTCTGTGAATTTCTTGAATTCGGTGAAACATATATAAGCTTGCACATGAATGTATTTACTCTTAAGCATGTATATTTGCGTATGTACACTTACAGTATTATTGGTAACAGACCACATCTAATTATGTGTATCTTAGTTTATTCCTTTACTTCTGTTAAATACCTATTTTTTATTTTTATCGTTATATTGATCACCGTCACTTTTTAATTGTAAATGTATCACCTGTTCCTTATAGGGCTATATAGCCCTAGGAACTTTTCATGTATAAATACAAAATCCGAAAATAACAAAGGGTCATCACAAAGATATTCTTAGTTAATTTCGTAAACAAAAATTGAGCCTATTCGATCGTAAGTAGCAAAACTGTAAATTTGTTTATGAAAATTGTTTGAATAATTAATAATTCTTGTAAATTTGCAAAGTATTTTAGCAAAATTTATTCTAAAGACATTCTATGTTGAGTCCATAAACAAAGTGAGCCTATTAGCTGAAAAATAGCCGAACTCTAAACTTGTTTAGATAATTAATAATTCTTGGAAATTGCAAAGCATCATAGAAAGGGTCCTCGGAAAGACATTGTTAGTTGGTTCCGTAAACAAATTGAGCCTATTCGTTGAAAATAGCCAAACTCGGAATATCTTTATGAAAATTGTTTGAATAATTAATAATTTTTGGGAATTTGCATAGCATCATAGGAAAGAGTCGTCGGAAAGACATTCCTAGTTGTTTGCTCAAAAAATTGAGCCAATTCGATGCAAAATAGCTAAACTCTGTATTTTTTTATGAGAATTGTTTAAATAATTAATAATTCTTGGGAACTTGCAAAGTATCGTAGCAAAGAGTGATCGCAAAAACATTCTTAGTAAATTTCGTAAACAAAAATTAAACCTATTCGTTCGAAAATAGCCAAACTCTAAATTTGTTTATGAAAATTGTTTAAATAATTAATAATTCTTGCAAATTTGCAAAGCATAAGAGAAAAGAGTCGTCGGAAAGACATTCTTAGTTGTTTGCGTTAAAAAATTGAGCCATATGCTGAAAAAGAGCCAAACTGTGAATTTGTTTATGAAAATTGTGCAAATAATTAATAATTCTTGAGAAATTGCAAAGCCTCGTAGAAAAGATTCATCAAAAAGACATTCTTAGATGGTTCCTTAAACAAATTGAGCATTGTTTTAGAATAGCTAAACTCTAAATTTGGTTAATGAAAATTGTTTAAATAATTAATACTGCTTGGGAATTTGCAAAGCATCATCGAAAAAAGTTACTTGTCCAAAGTTACTTGGCAAGTGGAGGGCTAAGAAAAAAAGGGTCTTAGTTAAATGCTTCTCTCTTTCTCTAAAAAGTGGGATGGAACTATTTCAAAAATCTGGCTATGCTTTGAGAGTTTTCGTTTCAGAAAGGAAAGTTAGCCGAGCGCGTAGCGCGAGGTGAATACATTATCGAGCGCGAAGCGCGAGATCCAACAGGTGCGCGCCCTAGGCGCGCTGAAACTTGCGAGCGAAGCGAACCGCACGCGAAGCGCGCGATGAGAATGTACCCGCGGAGGGGGCAGATTTTCTTGTTTAACAATACTGCAAGTGCAACTTTGAAGGTAGAGAGCTCCCATTTTAAGAAAATGTAGATGAAGACTTTAACTAATTTCAGAAAAATGGTCTGCATTTTGATTTGTGAATTGAGTATTTCTCATCGCGGTGAATTAGCGGACGCAACATGCTACTCATTACGTGACGGCGGAGTGAACGAAGCAACATCTTGAGATGATTTTTTTTTCATTTGGGGTAACTTTTTGTGCTGATTAACAATCCTGCATCAAAAGTGCGCAAACGGTACATGTAATGCTTCAAATGTAAGGGTATTTTTATTATTTTCACTAATTACACGATTCCTGACTTAATTTTTCCATTGAATGTGAACTGTGCTTTATTGTTATTAAGTTTGTTTGATCATGTTTTAAGAAATGTGTCTAAAATGAAAATTGTATTGTTCGTTAAGCGCAGGTTGAACATTTTGTGGAAATGTACTGAAGTAATGTCTTACTGCTTTCGATTTTCTTAATTGATGTTGGAAGAGATGGGTATTGAATATAAAATTTAGTGTCCATTTTACTGAGTATGTGATGTTTTGTTGAAACTGATTTTGGTAATTTTTCGATTTGTCCATTTTTCTGTTTTTTTTTTTTTAACTGGGACTCGACATAAAGTTGTACACATTTCTCCTGACATTTGTACCTTAAACTGTTTGTGTTGAAGAAAGACGCCAGGAGATCCAAGCAAAGACGAATTTTATATTGCGAAAAACATGCGTTAATTAGAAATATAGACTCATTTCTTCCGATATAGGTATCTTTACGTTCTTTGTATGGAATAAATGTGCAAAGCGACGAAAGCGAAGACGAACTTCAGCTTGCGAGAAACTGGCGCTAGAGTACATATATACAAATTTGTTCTTATCTTAGTATCTTCATACCCATTGTATTAAATAAATACGGTGTACTGAAAAAGAAATATGTTCCGTCCTTTACTTCTCAATTTTTTATAAAACGTTAGGACCTGAATTTTTCTGATAATAAATTTTTTATTCCACACATATTTTTCAAATACAATGCCTCGCACGTAGAAGCTGCTTCCCCCACTTCGCCGTCACGGAATGAGTTGCATGTTGTCCGCAAATTTACCGCGATGGCAAACACTCAATTCACAAATAATCAAAATGCAGACCATTTTTCTGAAATTAGTTAAAGTCTTCATCTACATTTTCTTAAAATGTGAGCTCTCTACCTTCAAAATTGCACCTGCTTCCCAGCTTGAGCTCTGACGAAGGTCCGGAATTTCCTAAGTCTATTTAAACCATTATGTATTACATCACACTATCACACCCCTACAAATAATTCTCTTCTGTGAAAAAGTAACACATGATTTTTTTTCAGAATTTATAAAAAAATGGTACTTCCATACGAAAAAGGCCTTTATGTTCGGTTGTTTTTAAAGGCCCTTTTCAGATATTATTCTTGTTTTTATATATTTGTATATGATATTTTTAAAGTAAAATAATAAATTATGATTTTTTTTTAGTTTTTAAGAATCTAGGCTTCGTTCATAAAGGAAATGACGTTTTTTTGGCCAATTTTGACACCCTCTTCCCTTCTAGAAGGTCAAAAGTCACGCTAGGCGAATGCAGAAGTATGAGTTATGACTGGACTAGAATAATTTGCAGAAAAAAAAGAATCTTCGTATTCAAAAATATGTATTGTGGTATCAAAGATACGCAAAAACATGACTCAAATACCGGTTACTCAATTTAAATATTCTTCTTCTGAATTACCAAATCGATCAATCACTACTCTAGCCTAAAAATACGTACCTAAAATTTTCACTAGCCAATCCTGGGTAAAGAAATTATATCGAGCCCACAAATTTCGATCAAAAAACAAAATTTTATTTAGTACGAAATTCCGCAAACCACTTCAACAAACACGTGAAATAATTAAACATTACAAAAACAACCTCTTATACGGCAATCGATGAGTGAGAAATTTAAAAATGTTAACAAACCAATTAGGTATTTTCACTTCAGCCACCTGCTAACGCCAATTCGTTGAGTGCTGAGGGGAAAACAATGGACCAAATGCATGCGATTCGGTCCATTTTTGCCCTATTTTGCTCTTATCTTCGTAAAAACTAACTTTTTCTATATAAATGTATTTGAAAATTAGTTTGTATTTTTCAAGAATTATTTAATGAAATAATAAAATGATAATAATTATCCTTGATTACGAAGATATTACAGAAAAAAAGTTTTTTCCCATGCATTTGGTTAATTGTTTTCCCTCAGCATTCAGCGAAGTGAAGTTAGCTTGTGGTTGAAATGAAAATACCGTCAGCGCTATCTGGCAGTATCGATATTAACTAAGTAGAAATATTGGCGCAATATTCAAATAATATTTCTTCAATAAAGCTCTTAGCCGTGTAAGCACAGGAAGGTTGTCTCGGCTTGTTTTTGGTTCCAATTTTAGGGGTAACTTCCTACCATTATAGGACTAAATTACCCTAAGTACCAAACTGAAATAAAATTGTATTTACAAAAGTTATGAACAAATAAATAATAAATAAAAAAAATTAATCATATCCAACGTAACAACATATATTTTTTGTGGTAAGATCAAAGTATTACTTCATAGTTGAATTCGAAAAATACCAAAAAGTGACTTTTTCCCATGCAAATTTCAAGTCCCAACAGGCACCATATAAAATCAAAATTTGGAAAAAAGAAAAAATAGGACCTTTATTTTTTTGGACTTCGAAACTTTTTGGGGGAATCGTTTGCATTTATTTAAAAGTCGCCATTTTGGACCCCCCTAGTGGAGAAATGTGGAGGAAGTACAAAGACCAAGCGCGCAGCGCAGGTAAATACATTATCGAGTGCTATTTTCAAGTATTTGCATGACTATATACGTAATTCTCTTTTATTTCGTATTTCGCTTTTCGTGAAAAATAGCCGGCAATGTAGGCTCCACCTTCGATTTAACAGAATTTTTTTTCGCTCCATTGCAAAAATACAAAAGGGGATGATATCTTGTGTCACTCTACTCTTGGTACAATAGGACCATTAATGAGGGGCTTATCCTTTATGCCAAACTTTTGACGATTTTTTTAACACTTTCTCACGAGTTCTGACTTTTTCTGCCGTTTTGCGTTTAGAAACGTAACAATTCTCATCACAAGTCTTCATTTTTTCTGACGAATCCTGACTTCTTTTTTAGTAGGGAAATCATGAAACTTATGTGTGTCACAAGAAAATGAATCGCCACTACAATAAAGATCAATCTCAGTGAGAATTTTTCAGCACATAATGCTTTTTTATTCAAGTCCGTCCTTAAATAAGAATATGATTATTAAATGAATTAAATCAGATCGAAGTAAGAGGGTTTGGGGACATATATAGAAGATTGAGAGATTAATGAAGAAAGGTTGATGTCGTAACATTCAAACAATCACCCAGGTGTGAATTGACCTTCGGCCCACGGTCTGGCCAACAGTCGGACGGTCGGTCCAACTTTGTGCGCCACTGGTCGGGCCAACCAACTAAATGATAACGGTCAACCGCCTTTGACTTCTCAACGTCGGCCCGATATTTGGTCGCATATATGGGTCATCTATTATGATGATATCGGCCCAACCTTGGACAACAATGTGGGACCGACATTGATTTTTGAAGGTTAGTACTACACAGGTGGAAATATACAAAATAGGTATTCAAAAAATAAATAATAATTGATTGCGAGTATTTTGACTATACATTTTAATGGTCCTGCCTAGAATGAATACATATATTACATTTTTAAACATTATATTACAAATAATCTATGAATCTATCGCCTAGCAGTCGGGAGTCTTACCCATTACTCCATACCTACAGAATTTAGAGTTAATGAAAAAACCATCTTCATGAGCCACAGCTCAAAGCATATGACATAATGACAGCATAATGAGCATAATGACATAAAATGTAATTTTTAATGAGCATTTAAAATTTGCATCGACGGAACTTAGAAATTTTATCGCGTACTGAGCCAATTTTACCATCAACATCCAAATATTGTTTTAACTGAGGGTCGATATAACTCCTTTATTCAACATTATAAATTTTAATTTGAAAAACATTTTTTTTACATTCTCATCTAGAGAAGGTATTAGATTTGTGTAAAATTTGACCCCTCCGGTTTTTGTCAAATGTCCACGTTTTAAGACCCCCTGAAACAAAAAACAGGTTTTTACGAATGTGTCTGCCTGTATGTCTATCTGTATGTCTGTGTGTCCGTCTGTCTGTCTGTATATATGTATGTATGCCTGTCTGTATATCTGCCTGTATGTATGTCTGTATTATTTTTGAGCACGATAAATTTCGAAAGAATTGACCGATTGGATTGGCCTTTGGTATACTCTTTTAGTATCACAAACTAAAGGTCAAGTCCGTTAGCCAGCCATTTTGGATCAAAATTCAAAAGTGAGCGCAAATTGAACATGCTTGTAACCATTTTTTTCGAAATTTGAAAATTACATGCGCGATTGTTCATACTACTCAAAAATTTAAAACAATTTACTCAGAAGAAACGAAAATTAACATTTTCAGCCAAACAACGTACGATAGGAAAAAAATTCAAGGCAATAAAAATGTTTCTCTTTGCACGCCCTACAAGATTATCACAAGGACTTTTTGAATTTCAAACAAAATCGAAAATTCACATTTTCATTGCACAAAAAAGAATTAATAATTTATTTATACGGTCAAACTATGCAAGATACGACACATGATGATTTGACAAAAATTGTGCACTCAAAAAAGATCCACCAATTTCTTATTGTTTACTTTTTGATAGGATATGTAGTTTTTGTTTTTATCGTAAAAAATAACATTAAGGCCATGTGAAGAGTGGGTCACGTGACCAGCTTCCTACCTTACGGACACTTTTTTTATTTGTAAACTTATTTTCACATGAATACCCACATCGAGTTGAAAATTTGGGATAATAAATAAGAAGCATTAAGAAACGCGGCTCTGGTCCTAAATTTTAATAATTATGAAGAAAGCAAAAAAAAATATTCACAAAAAAAACTGTTTTAATAATTATAAAAATTCAGGACCAGAGCCGCGTTTCTTAGTGTTTCTTATTTATTATCCCAAATTTTCAACTCAATGTGGCCATTCGTATGAAAATAAGTTTACAAATAAAAAATATATGAGAATATATTCATCTCGCGCTTCGCGCTCGATAATGTATTTACCTCGCGCTACGCGCTCGGTCTTTGTATTAACTTTTATTCTCAGCTGCCCTGAAAATACGCCCAGTTTGAGCACGCAAATCAGCAACTGTGATTTAAACCCCTCATAAACTACAATCATAAAGTGAAATTAAACATGTTTTTTCAATTTGACTGTGAAGAGGGTTCTCAAAGGGTACTCGTTTTTAATCCAAACGGTACCACTTTGAACTCGTAACTTCTGCCTCGGTATTGGAAAGCGGTGTATTGCCATGAGTCTGTGTGTAGTGGCACCTGCCAGAAGCTGCTTGTCATATCGAGATTCGACATGACGCTCATGCCCTTGCATTTTTGAAACAACACTTCTGCAGGTTCCGGACACTCCCAGTCGTCGATAAGAATCTCATTTAGTTTTCTAGCATCGAGACATAAACGGATGGTGCCATCTTTTTTTATTACCGGCACAATTGGATTTATGTAGGGACTACTAGAGCGTTGAATAATTCCCATGTTGAGCATTCGTCGTATTTCCTCATCCAATTTTTCTCTGTGGGCCATGGGAATCGGGTAACTTCTTCCGACAAAGGGTTGTCCTTCTTTTACTTTTAAAAAATGTTCATAGTTTGTCAATAAGCCAGGCTCTCGACGGAAGACTCGTCGATGGTTCCATAGGATTTTTCCATGTTATTCCTTTTCTATAGGCTTTAAATCGGGATTTTCATCGATTTTTATTTTCATTTTCGACCACTCGGTTTGTAGAGGAGGTTGTTATTTATCCATGGATTCACTTGAATTCAGCAGTTCGTCATTATCTTCTTTTGAAAATTCCATATTGCTCAATTGAAGCTGCCCCTATGATTTTTCATCTCCTCTGTTCTGTATAATTCGTATCGTCGGTCTCCCACCTAAATATGGAAAAGGTAATGCTTTTTCGTGTAGATCGATGTTGGTCTTGTGTTCATCCAGAATGTCTATTCCGATAATACACGTTCGTGATAATCGAGGTACAACTAAGACGGCAAATTGCATGAGGACGTTAGGCAGCTGCACATCCGCGTAAATCTAGCGATTGAGTCGTACCGCTTTGCCCCCCATGGGCCCGGTGATTGCCACGTCAATGTCATTTTCACTGTCTTCATTGTTCCTTGACGTGGCCCTTGCTCGTTTCCCGCCTCACGTGTTGTGTCTTCTGTCAGATATGTGACGTCATAAACTTCCGGAATTGATTCGACTTCAATGTTCTGGGCTCTATATTGTGATGTGTTGGGCTGTGTCTGGTGTTGTCGCCACGAGTTGTTTTTCCAGGAGGTGCGTTGCCCCCCTGCACCTATGCCTTGTTCCGGTCCTCGCATGCCGTTTGAACGCTGCGTGCCTCCCGCTGCCAGTTGCGGCGTCCAGTTGCCATGGTTACCGGGACTGCCAGCACCTGTGCGTGCGTAGCCGTTTCCTACGTTCGGAGAGCGCCATGCATTGGGAGTATTGCTTGTATTGTGATTTTTGTTTCTCCATTCTGGAATACCGGTGTTTGTATTGCCGATTTTGTCGAACTCCTCCAGAAGCTCTATCAATTGTTCACATTTGGAGTGCGAAGCACGAGACACGTGATGAGAATGTGTTCGTTAAAGCCGAAGGAGCTTTAACAAAAGATAATTCATAATTACCAAATTATAGTTGTTGATGCTTTGACCTTTAATTTTAAAAGTGGAGAAAATACAATGACCGAGCGCGAAGCGCGAGAACCAACAGTCGCGCGCCCCAGGCGCGCTCAAACTTGCGAGCGAAGTGAGCCGCGCGCGCAGCGCGCGATGAGAATGTGCCCGCCCAGCGGGCAGATTTTTTACCTGCAGAAAAATTATTTTGTACAAATTCGTTGCCGTTAAAGGTTCCAATAAGTGTTTCACAATTCTAATGTATAAAGATTCTTAGGATATTACAATTCATATATTGTTCACTTATAAAAACTTCAATGTTTTATTGTATCTTGTAACAGAAAAAAATTAAAGATTCTAAACCACGTGTTTACAAAATGTGCATTCCACCAATTTTAAATCCCATCGGCTTTCCTCTTCTTGTACTCTTCGATTATTTTTATTAATGTAATTACTTTTTATCAAATTTTATTTAACTTCCAGTTTTAGTCCATTCACTCATTAACAATAAACTAAATTTTACATGACTTTTATTAATATTTTTACGTTCTCTTTCATACCACATTTGAATCTCCCGCATATCCCGAACTGTCCCGAACCAAAACATCCATGAAAAAATGGCGGCTCAGGCGCCTTCAACCCTTCAACTAGACACACGCGTTTTCCATTGAATCCTGTACGTATCCAGTGTATTATATGTATCCAGTTAGGGTTGTAAAGTTTCATGAAACTTTGATCAAATTGAAAAGTTTCCAAATTTTCAAACATTCGAACATTAAAAGATATATTTTCAACACAGCTAATCTATCGGGTTTAATTATTAGAATAACCCGCGGACCTTTGAAATACCATCCGGCCCTACTTCCCGGAGGAAATTGTATTTTCAACACCCTCGCAGAAGTCGACATATGTTTCCCCTATTACCCATCTGGCCCCGATCGGGCTGGCATTATCTGGACCGGGTCGGGCTAATTCCATAGCCCAGAGTCGTGCCATACTGGGTTGCCCGTTTTGCAACGCCACCTAGTACATGTTAAGGGAAACTATGAATTTTGTATCAGAGTGGTACTGTTGTTAACTTTATTGGCACGTGAATTTCAGTGTAAGCTTTTGATATTTAATAAATATTAATTAGGTTCAATAAAATTATGACAAAGTGTAAAAAAGCACATTGCGGGTACGGAAGCATCGTATGATAGCCGGATTGCCATATGCACGTGACGTGTCGAGAGAAAGTGAGTAAATCAGTGAAACCTAACCTCAAAATGAAAATTACATTATATAATTTAAACTAAATTTAAATACTATTCAGGCTCTTTTCACAAAAACTATCACTCGCGTTTTATTTTATAGAAATTATCTTTTTAAAAAATGCGGGTATTGAAATCCTAAACAGTTGGATGTTTGGGAGGCGAATAATAGACATGAGCGGAGTACGGAGTTTGATTCTGATATGTTCTCTGCCTGATGCCATCAGCAATGTGAACTCAATAAGTGAATGGCACTGACGCTGTAAGTGTAAATCATATAATTCCTGCACAGAATAATTGATTGAAATTGTTGTGAAAAGAGAATTACAACTTCATAATCATTGAATTTGAAAATAAATTGTTGCATCAATTATAATATATTACAATATTATTTAATTTGAATTTCTATTATTTATGTCTAATCTGCATTTTCCAATTAAAATTTATTACTTCATATTTCTCATTCGAAACAATTGATTCTTTAAAATTGTAATCTGCATATTCCACTCAGTTGAACATATCGTGAGGAAACCTATACTTGGCAGATTCAAGCTCATTTAAAGTTGCTATGTGTGAATCGTATTTTTACCATTGGATGTGATGTTTTAAGACCACCATTTTATACTGAATGTCAACCCATTCATGCGCACATTAGTGAATCGTAGAATGCCTATTGGAATTATTTCAGGTTAGTCAGTCTCATTTGACTCTATTCACTCAGCATTTTGACGAATACGAAATGACAGATTTAAAGCACCGCGCACAGGTGACAGATTAAAAATGTGGCTAACCGATTGGATTTTAATTCTTTCAATCTGCAAATGACAGATACGCAATTCAAATGGACTCACTTCCCTCCAAGAAAGACCTCATTGGACCTGATAGAATTTGTATGAGGATCTATAAGGTTCAAAGAGTTTCCATCTGGCTGCCTGTTAGGAAAAAATTTGCCAGATAGAATATCTGCTGGTTTATAAGAGGAATTTACATATCTGTAACCAATCTGTTGGGTTTTATGAGGTTTTTTACATAAACAGAACCTACTTAGATTTCCAGACTCAAATAGAGCTGGCTTCTATCTGGAATACCAAAATTAATTTTTCAGATATCAAAGTCTATTGGTTTCTATGAGGTTTCTATGAGGCCTATTAGGAATTCCTTACTGAACCTGCTCAAATTAGACAAATCTATGAGTTTTACTCTGGAATTTACGTGACAGAGACCGCATTATTTCTCATAGATTTTTTTTCTATCAGGTTCAATAAGGTCTTTCGTAGAGGGTTTCTATCGGTTCTTTTTTCCTGGCCGTTAAGACGCAATTTATTATGTACTGCGTAGAACTAGGGTTCTAGGTTCGTGAAACGTTTCATTGAAACTTTGAAAGTTTCATGAAACAATGAAACGTTTCATGGGACCAAAGTTTCTGAAACGTTTGAAAGTTTCACAAACACGTAGTACAGGTTTCTCAGTTTCTTCTTTTCTTTCTTCAAATTCATATTATCAACCTGTCTTTTATTTTTCAAATATTTTTTTTAGACAAGCCCAAACTCTTTTCCGTTGAATGACACACTCCTCATCGAACCATTTCCCCCTCCCCCTTTTTTTAATCTTGTTTTTTCCCCTACCTTCCTGATCATTCCTACTCTTTTTGCTGCCTCCCATTCTTCACCTATCCTCGCATAGCAATCACCCACCAGGATCAAATGAACACCCTTCCATCGCTCCCCTTCTATCACCATATAAAATCTGGATTTAATTTGTTCTTGAAAGATTTTTCCTCGAGCCAGGTTTCCTGAAGAATCACCAAATTGTGGTTGCTCCAAAACTTCCAAGTCTTCAAGATGTTGCTGCTGCCCGCGATGTTCCACGAGACTACTCTGATTGGTTTAGTTTGTGTCTCCGAAATGTCCTAGTCTCAATTTTACTCTCTCGCTCGTTCCAGAAAAATTCACTGTTTCCAATAATCCAACTCATGTAACTGCTGCCCGTTGCTAACCCTGTCTTCCGTGCACTCTTCACTTGACTCTCAATCCACTCAAGTACTTCCTTTTCTCTTGGCGTAAAATCGTCTTCAATTAAAATAGACTTACCCCGAAGGTCGTGTTTGTTTGCCAGTCAGACTCCTCTTCTCACTCCAAGAGGCTAATTTAACAATGTCCCACTACCTATCACTCTCATATGTTCAATGGTAATAATCACTCCGGTAAGACCACAAATCGTATTTTCCATCTCCCTTGCCGCTCTTTTCCCCCTTTTCGCACCCAACCCCTTCACTAGGACCCATTTTTTCCTTTTTCTGCGTTCATCCAATTCCCATTCTCGTTCTCCCTTTTTCAGCCAGTCCGGGTTTTCATTGACCTCTCCTCTCTTCCCCTGGCCAATCGTCCCTTCCGTTATAATTTCCCTGTCACTGTCTTCAAGTTCTCCGGTTTCATTTCCGTTATCTTTTCTCTCATCGCCCTGTGAGACAGTATTACTTCCGGTTTGCAGCCTTTCTAATCTTTCTCTTTGACTGTATTCAGAAATCCTCCTCTCTGAAATTTCGAGTCTGGACTCCAGACCCTGGATTTTTTCTTTCAACTTTTCATTTTCTTCTTTCCATGCACTTTCTCTATCTCTGGACCGAGTCAATGCAGTTTCCACAGCCACGTTTCTCTCTTTTAATTCCTCAATCCCCACTAGGTTACATATTTCATCCTTTAACTTCCCTGTTATCTTGTTCATTTCGGCACTGAACTTTTTCTCCCACTAGGCATCCAATACTTCCCTGAGTTGGGTAATACCCACCAATTCACTTTTATTATTGATCACCCTCCCCCTCTTATCGTCACTTTTCATTAGTTCGCCGTGGTCGACTTTTGTCGAATTAATACTTATGTGAAGTGTAAATAAAAACAATTTAATTAAAAATGGTTTAGTTAAATTAAACTATTATATTGCCAAACTAGGATAAAATCGTTGTGAACTTGTTTATATTTTAAACTAGAATCAAATAAAAACAGTTGATTTAATTCCTAATTTATTTTGTGCAGTGTATATTATTTATTTCGAACCTTGACCAGTTCGCGCGGTTAGTGATTTTTATCACTCTACGTCAGTGGTCGTCACGCGATTTAAAAGTAATGTATTTCGAATCTACATATTTTTCCGATTCCAACGGCATGTAATTTGTCTATAAAGGTTGAAAGTTTGAGAAGTATTTAGTATTAAATTGAATATTGTGCTAAAGTTTCTTGATATTAAACTCCCGCAAATTTTCTAGGGGAGTAATATATAATTGGAATCAGAAAAATTCGCAGATGTTGATTATGCAATTTTCAAATCGCTAGTTGAAAAATAAAAAGTTTTTTAATTTTTGTACATTGACCAGCCTGTGGAAAAAAGGCCGTTGCTGGAGTAAGCTCACTCACACTGAGGTTCATGAACAGACCGAAAAGTAGTAGAAAAATTTTATTCCGGGATGAGCCTGACCATACCTGAAAAGTGTGCAAAAACCCAAAAAGTTTGCCGACCACTGCTCTACGAGTCTACGTCAGCAACGAATCAAGAGGATGTTCTACATTATCGGTCTTCAAATCGACAACAGCGCTGGAGACGTAACAGGTTGATTTGCGTACTAACTTTTGATAGATGACGTTGAGAGCGCTAAATAAACAAGGCCGCCGTTTCAAATCTTGGCGCGAACGAAATTTTTAGAAGGGACGAACATAAGTTAATAAAAGTTTTGATAATTTCAATGATTTCAATGAAGCACAATTAATTTGGGGCATTTTGACCAGAATTTAATGATTCTTGATTTTAAGAGTAATAATTATCTTCCCACTCTCAACAATGGCAAAATAGAATTATAATATAAGAAATGCGTATTAGAACGTGTGATCTAGGTTGTAATTAGATAGTAAGGAGCAAAAACTGAAGGCCGCTAGAATTCAAAGGGTGTCGGCGCCACGCTATCGTGGCGGGAACCTTTGAAAGCGCGAGTTTGGTGCTCATAAACATGTCATGGTTTTAATTAAGTATGGGATTTTGGGACGATTCGCGAGTCGCATGTTAGAGCTTGTTGGAGCCAAGTTTGGACTCACAAGACCGCGGAGGCGTGAATTTCATGCTTTAACCTATTTTACTATTCGCTAAAAATGACGAAAATTTTTCTATCCTGGATTTTGACTGGATAGAGTAAAATGCGTGGGGTAGCTCCCACCATGATTTTCGCTCTCGCCGAGGGTGCATTTGTTGACCTAGAAAAAGAATTTGACAAGGTAAATAGAAGTAAACTTTGGGAAGTCCTTAAAGAGTACGGAGTCAATGGATGGCTCCTAAAAGCAATAAAAATAATATATACAGGTAGTGAAGCAAGTGCAAGTGTTAATGGGAAACAGAGTGACTTGTTCGATATTATGCAGGGCGTGAAACAACGATGCGTTATGTCCTCATAGCTATTTATCATATTTATGGATAAGTGTCTAAGAATGACCCTCTCCGACGTAGAAGGTTTTGATCTAGAAACAGTGAAGGTACATGGATTAGCTTTCACAGATGACAAGATCGTTATGGTGTTTGAAGGAAAAAGTGAGAAAACAATGTGCAACATTGTCCTAAATAATGAGAGATTGGAACAACTTGACCAGTACGTATATCTGGGCAGCCTATTCACTAGCGACGGAAAAGTAGATGAAGAGTTAGATAGGCGCATCATTGAGGGTAAGAAGGTTATCGGTAGAGCAGGGTCCAATCTCAGAAATAGAAGCATATCAAAAAAGCTAAAATAGCCATACACAATTCTATATTTGTACCGACTGTACTATGCGGTAGCGAGACATGGACTTGTCAAGAAAAAGACAAAAATCAAATTAACGTGATTAGCATCAAATCTCTGCGCACTTTATACGGGAAAACACTGACGGACAAAGTCCGAAATGAGATGATCCTCAAAGAATGTGGTACAGGGGAGACACTAGTTGATATATGGGAAATAAATTAGTGAAGATGTTTCGGACGTGTTGAAAGAATGAAATATGAACGACTGACCAACCAAGTATATAAAGGTAAAGTATATGGCAGAATGCCCAGAGGTGGACCGCCGAAAGAATGATTAGAATCTGTGAATGAGATATTGATGCGAAGAGATATAAGAATCCATAGAAACAAGAGAGCTTGCATGAAAAAACGCATGGACGTGAAGGAAGCTAGAGTAGTATTACAGGACAGAAAAGTGTGGAAACAAATAGTTTGTGAAAAGAGTGCCTGTAGAGCGAATGACGGCCGAAACAAAAGACCTTTGGTACTAATGGGCCCAAGTGGGGAACCACACATAAGAATATTGTGAGGCTCTTCACTACGGGTGATCGCTAGAGAGATTGATCAGCAACCTGGGTCGGAGCAGTTTCGCGGAACAAACGTGTTACATTACGCCCTTCCTCACCGATCAAGCCACCCCTACCCCGAAAGGGATATGGCCTCATGGTATAATAATAATAATAATTATAAAATAAATAAATAATAAATAAATAATAAAATAAATAATGTAGGGATGTAGCGACCCCATCGCCCAAGAGCTACGGCTCTTGCAGTCAGCCACGTTGCATTGGGCTAACTCCCCAACGCAACGAACTAAAATGGAATTCGAAAAATAGGAACTGAGTCCTGTATTTCGAGCAAATCGGATCCAGGATGAATTTTGCTAGAAGAGCACTGTGCGCCCAGCGCTCTATCCAGAAGGAGAGTGCTGCCTACGCTGCGCTGGTAGTCTGCAGTGGCTGTCTAGAGTTTAAGAATCAGCCCCGACTCAGTCGGGAAAGAAGCTCGAAATATTTATCGTGGATCCCGATTCCTAAATTACAGTTCTCAGTCCTATGTTTCTGAACACGATCCAGGAGGTTTGGGGTTCACTTTTAACTTTCCGGTCTACAAAACTTCTTCCTAAATCCGCATTTTTCTCCGTGTGGATTTCAGAATCTCATATTGCTCCTACGAAATTTGACAAGATTGTTTTAGTCTTTGGAATTCATTACGTTCATGTCATCTTGAAACTGCTCGTTTACATTGATATACTGAATATTAAATATTCACACTTTTTATGCTAAATAGTGCAACACTATATCTATTTTTGAAACGCATCAATTTTCCCCGTGTTTTGACATTGTAGAATACTAAAGTTTCAAACGTTTTTATTATTTATTCAAATTGAAAGTCCCTCAGCGTAGACAAGAACTTTTATCAATATCGAAGGTAATATAAGATATTTTTATCCGTTTCGCAAATATGATGTTATTTCATTAATTGGTTTCTTCTGTACATTTTCTGAGCGGAAAAATTATACAGTGTGAAATATTATATATAACTTTGTCCACTATATATATGACCTATATATAGTTTTTCCGACTGGGAAATTATGTGTGTTTTCAAGCTACGCATAAAAAAATATTTTATCATCAATATTAAGTATAAATTTTCCAATATATGTATTTCAAATCACTATAAGAATTGTATACTTGACAAATAGTATACTCATTATATTCAGTGGTGTACTCGAGGCCTGGCGAGCCCTGGCGCCGCCAAGGTACTTGTTTTGAAGGTCTGGCGGCGCGGCGCGGTGCCAGGCCGATTTCTTTCCGTACGGAAAATTTTCTAGTTAGCAGTAAAAGGACCATTTACACAATATTTTCTAATTTTATGATGGTATGGAACCCACTTTATGGAAAAAATACGTTATAAAAGTATATTTATGGTAATGGATGATGGATCATATGCGACGTTCCGCAAGGAAAGGGCGAACTTCGAACCTACTTTGTCGATCATAGTTTAGGAGATATTCGTGATTTTTGTAAACAGGTTTAAAATTGAAAGTATCGATTTTAGGGTTTTCATGGGAAATCATACTTCAATCTATATTCCATCTTGTGGCATTATACATAATTACTTCACGGAGAAAAATGGATGGTCAAAGTTAGAGGGTCAAAATTTAGAGAGCCAGTCCGTTCTTTTAGATGGTCTAAAGATATATATATATTACTTACTATTTATTTATTTTTATTAATTTACTTCTGACTATACAGTATAGCTAGTGGAAAACCGTACGGTCTGGCCTAGGGCCAGTGAAAAAACGGTTACATTTTTGGTCAGGTCGAGACCAGACCATATGGTATACGTCAAGACTGAAATCCAGTTGGTCTGTTCTGGGCCAGGCCAGAGCCATAAGATTTTTCCACTCGGGACATAGTAACTTTCATTGCGGACGCACAAATCCGGTTTTACGGACAATAGAACATGATTAAAGATTCTGTGACCATTAAAAGTTTATAAACTTCTACACTGCTCTGTGAGTCTCTCGAACGTTTCACAAGCGAAAATTCACTGGATTTTCAGTGATTTCAAACAAGACCGAGCACTAAATTCCCGTTCTCACATTTCACCTTAGTTTTTAATTGTATATCTCGATTTAATTAATTTCTTCCATTGCAGTAAATTCTTCTATCTATCAAGCTACGAGATCTAAAATGAGTATTATTCTGAAGAAATGTTTTCATTATTTATCGTGAAATTATAAGCTGTATATTTTTCCTTCTAGCTTTTGGTATTAAAATAGACAGAACATTCTTTAGAAAATTTAAAGAGAGTGTTAAATGTGAACAATCTAGAATAAATAAAAACGTTTGACAATTTTCTGAAATTCCCAAGATCTGTATACATTTTCTACATTTATATATAACATTTCGAAGTGAAGAAGTAATTTTTAATGTTGTGTGTCCATGCAGTTTATTCGCTTGAAACTTCAGTAAATAGTCACTTATACCCAGTCAATTTTCACTCATTTAAATAGCTAGGAGTACGTCACGGATCTCAATAAAATTAAAAAATTCAACTTTCAATAAAATATATTATTAAAATGTTTATAAATTTAAAACTGATTAACAGATTACAATTTTTGACGGATCTTTATTCATTTTAAAAAACTTTGAATAAGCAATCTCTTCCAGATGATCCAATATTTTAAATTATATTTCTTTGAAAGTGAACGCTTTTAATTCCGGATTCATTTTTTCATTTTAAGGATTTTAAAAGTTAATTGGCCTCCAAGTTTAAAGAGTTCTTTCATTTTTCCAACTTCATATCTGGATATATTATGTCTGGTAACTTTCATATTTCAATCAAAAAATAAATGACGACATTTTTGTAGACACAAAATTGGAAATTTCACTATACTCGCTAATGTGTATGTATGTAATGTGGGCGGGGGATCCCATGAGGTCTTCCCTGGCACTCAAGCTATAAAGCCTATTTTGCCACACCCGTGTCTTATTAGTCGAAGTCGACCAGCGAACACCGAGTAGAGTTTCCTCGACACACACACACACACACACACACACACACACACACACACACACGGAGGTAAATGGACCTCGGATTTCGATTCAGCGACCCAAAAAACATATGTAAAAGGTTTTTGAAGTTTATTGCACGGATTTTCCTGTATTTGACCTTGAAATGACCTTGAACCGGACGTGATGGAGGTAAATAGTCCTCGGATTCGTATTCAGCAAGTCAAAATACATAAGGATAAAGTGGTCTTGTCAAAATAGTCCTTACCTTTTTCTTTTTGTAAACCAGTGTTTTTCAGAATTTTTCATTTGTGCAGAATTTCATTTAAATGTTATTATAGAGTGAAATAGTTAAATTTTAAATATTTATCTGTACTAAATCATTAATTCTGAATGTTTAATTCTGAAAATTTTAAAGTTGATATTGTGTCGAAGACTTAAAACTTTATTGCAGTTTTTTAGATTTGAAATAAAGGTTTCTAATTTTGAAGATATCTGATTTCAAAATATTTACCCATGAAAGCTCTCATTTTTTGTACACAATTCTTAAAGTTTCATTGTGAATTACCTAAATTTTGATGGGAGGAGTATGTTAGAGGGTTTTACTAATGAGAGTTTGTACGTTGAAAATAATTAAAGGAAAGAGTTGTGTGATGTCTTGAGAGTTTGAGACTATTTTGGGTAGGCTGAGAGGTTAGTTTGTTTAGCGTGAGGAGCAGGGTGGGAAGTCAGGTGCAGAAGAGTAGCAGTGGCAGGAAGGGATAGGGAGAGAGAAGCACGGAAGAAGGTACGATGAGCAGGGTGAGGTAGCGCCGTGGAGACAGAAGCTACGTAAGTTACGTAAAGCGATACGGACAGAGGTTGCTTCGAATCGTTTTGATAGATTCAGACGAGGAAGCATTCTGCACGACGAAAAGTGAGACAAAAAAGAGGGGTCTATATAGGAAAATGGTAGAGAGGGAGAGATTGAGGGCGGATAGTTTTGTCTCAATCGAACCATTCGTAAGTAGGAAGAGGGATAGGGCGGAAGGAGGAAGTATTGAAGACAAGATAGAGGTAGGATCCATACTAAAACCCCGAGAATGATTAGAACACCGCCGGGAAAAGATCAAAATAAAGCGGGGGAGAAAGACAAGGAGGAAGACAAAGACAAAGTTGAACATAGAGGGCCACTAGAATTTGAAAAGTTAAAGCTAGAAGAATTTCGGGAAGTAAGGATTATGGTAATATGGATGAAAGTATAAAGGCAGGAAGAAAGAGGTAATAAAACAAGAGATTAGGACATAAACGGCCGAACTTAGAAAAGAGATGCAAAAATAGGAAGAAGATAGGGAAAATTTGGAAAAAAGAATACAGACTTTAGAACAAAGATCAGAAAACCAGGATGAGCATAATAAAAAGGTAGCACAGTTCGAAGATAGGATAGTGAAGATTGAAAAATCAAACCGGGAGTTTGACTTTTGGAACTAACCATTTTCATTTGCAACTAACCGACTTAGTTACAACTAACCGTTAGAATATACCCTGGTTGGAACAGCGGGAACTCGGGAAGAACGTATTTGTCAGGTTACATTTTTGCAATAAAGTAAACCGGAACAAAAGCGCACTTGCTCTAGAAGCGAGGGGCGATTCACTATCGAATCAGAATATCTGTCCTCCTTGCACTTTCGCTTCTCTTTTTTACCTATCTTTATTCCACTTATAAAGAGTCTGATTTCCCGACTCATGAATCACGTGCATTCAGGACAAATCCGATGAATCTCTATGAGAGTTGATTCGAAAGTGAATCGTTCCTCATATAAAGGGTGTCCCGAAGTCAAATACTTTGCTTTTCAAGGCATTAATAGAAAACTGACAATTATCAATGGAATAATTTTTGAAATGTTTTCGTTCAGAAAAATATAATTGACGTCATTTACTTTTTTTTCCAAAGTGGAATATTCGTACATGTATATTTTAAGATTTATCATTCAAGATACCTTATATATATATATATACCACACACACACACACACACACACACACACACACACACGCGTTTCAATCAAAACGATTCCTTACGACTGCAAATGCTCTTGCAGAAGACAAAATAGCCAGAGAGAAGGGAATGGAAAGGGAGGACGATAACAGAGATGCTGACGATAATAAGATCCGGTTTTTGACCTGCGTTCCATGGAAGCAGGTATGCGCGTCGGTCTTGTGAGTCTCTTAACGCGACGGGTATCTCGATATGAAAAATATCAAAAAAGCCAAATAATTTATAAAGAGTTTCTTGGTTTAAGCTCCAGCTTATAAGCAGACTGTTTGTTAATAGTCTACCTTTGACCCTTCACAAAGATTTCAAGGAATTTGCAAGGATTTCATTCTTAAAGATTTCAAGGGATTTCGAAAGAATTCAAAATACAATTTTAAAATAATTGAATCAAGTTCAAATGATTTTACACTAATTCCAAGAATTCACAGGATTTCAAGAAATCTCAATCACGGGAAAAAGTGGATCGTTAGAAGAACTCTCTAAACCATTAGTTAGAACTATTTTATATTGAAGCGCAGCTTTTCGTCGGTGAATTTTGTTAAAATTACCATTTTCTTTGAATTACCATTTTTTATTCATGTAATTTAAACTGACTTTTTAAAAAAGTCGGATGAACAATTTCAAATAATAGGATGCAATGCACCACTTGCTAACCGTCACACTTAGCGAGATAAGGAGTTACTATTCGTGTAGTAAGCCTTACTTCAACTGTAGGGTAACTTTGCCGATTTCGCATTGTAGCGCATATATGTATATGTATATATGCACTGTACGCATTCTACACACGATTTATAAATTAGAAATGAATAAGAATTTGAAATTGAATAAAGGCGTTTATTTGTGAATCTATTAATTTTAAGTGATTTTTAAATTGAACATTTTTAATGCAGACTCAATGGGATGCTTACATTTGTGTAACTACTGAGGCTTTCAAATTAAATTAGTTCAAATTTTAACATTAAAATATGTAAATGGTCTAATTTTGAACAGATCCAGAATCGTCTTGCAAAATCAAGTACTGTTCACTTTTTGATACTTGAACTACAGTTCTGTTTTTAAAAGCATGAGTTAATTTATACTCACAACTGATCAACTTAAAGTTTTTTTATTTTCTGGTAAAAAAATGAATTCACTTTCATTTCCCGATTTTTCCCCATCGCGAGTCTAGCCCAATTTAGCACAACTTTTATTTTTTTGACATATACATTTTTCGGTTCTAATTTCCGGCACAAACATTTTATTCCTTGGAAGATTTTTCACAAATCTCCTTAGCAATTTTTTATTTTAAGAAATGTATGTAAAAATTATACTATTTTTATCTTTATAAACAATATTTTTCTTCAATAAAATTGTTGTAATACAAACGTTTCGAAGAGATTTTTTTAATCTTTCGAGGAATAAAATGAATATTTATAGGTCGGCCAAGGTTGATTTTGCTTTACAAAATTGGCATACATCTAATTTTTTCCCGTTGTTTTTACTATAGTACAATTTAGGTTTGTATCTTTGGGCGAAGAAAGCCGTTCTATAGTTTGAAAAATATTCTTTATAAATCAATATTTCCCGTGCTTTCAGTGAAAAACACAATCCATGAGTGACAGGACGAAATCAGAAACAATAATAGATTCAATGTATTCAGAAATAAGCACTTTGAACAAAATTGACCTTGAGCGAGTAATAAATATATATTTTTTAATTTTGAAAAAAATCAGACGTTATTTTCTCCAAAAAAAATTGTGGGGGTGCCATATTATTAAAAAATAAATAAAACTTGAAAAAGCACCCGTTTAAAGAGATTCTGAAACTAAGCATTTGTTCTGTTCTTTCAAGCACTTTTAATTTTCAATAGTGCTACTTTCAAATTTATCTGAGTTACACGATTTTCGTCATTCTATAATAATGATTCAAGCATTAAAAAGTTGTTAAAAAACTTAAAAAAAGGTCAGAGGTTTATATGGTTCAATAATCAATATATAATAGAAACGCTATAAATTTGAAATTATTCTACTTTTTCATGTTTGAACTACAATTATTATTCAATTTTGAAGATTATAAATTACAATTGTGAAAAATAAAAAAAAACTTTAATAAATTTATATTTTAAAACAAAAAGGTTTGTATACTTCAATCTAAATGCAGCTGAAAACATTGAATTTAAAATGCGTTGAATTCAAGATATATTTCTAAAAACAAAACAGTTGTAGTTTTTCAAGATCTTGTCGCCTGATAGAAAAGTGCAGTATGACAAATCAACAAATTTCTTGATAACGGAAAAAAATGTTGAATGTATGCTTTTACATATAATATTCACAAACAAAGTTTGGACTATAGCAATGAGGACGTTATGAAAATGGTAAATTTGATAAAAGTAGCTTTTTAGCGTTTTAAATATTGATGTCAGAGAAAAACAAAAGCTTCACTGAAATTATTTTCATGACACTTTTGTTCGTATAATATTGTTTACAACTTCATATGAAAGCAAAATCATGAACTTAAAAATTAGAAATTAGCAGCTTTTTAATTTTGTTGAAATTTAGTGAATTTTATAGACAAATTTGAGGATGGCCCTATTTTTTTATTTTTTGAAATACGCGTATGGTAAATATTTTTCCTGAAACTACTCCCCAAAGCAAATACATTCAGAACTTAAACTTTAAAATCGGATATGAACTGCCGTTTTTATGCACGCTTGGAAAAGGAAAAAATTGACGAAAATCCGAATGTAAAAAAAATTCCCTTGAAGTTCTGCTTCCGAAAATCTAATAACAAGTACCCAATAAGTACCTTTATGTCCATCATACATTAAGAAAAAATCATAGTTTATCGGGACCTATCTATTTAAATTTAATTTTTCTATGACTGTGGCTTCTATATACTAAATTAAAGTTTCTCGATATTTCTGCAATTAGTTTTTAAGTCTACGTAAAGCGTTACTTTCAGTATGCAAAGATTTTCTGCAGATATAAGAACACAATATTGTATACATGAATACCTATGATATATTTTCCATTGTCAATTAGCTTTCTTGAACCGTACGACACTTTTATTTTGTTATGTAAAATATTTTTACATGTTCTTGAAGCTAAAGATGGTTTTTATATATAAGGGTGCTTATTGGGTCTTTTATATATAAATATATTGGCAGACCTAATAAGCACCTTTACGTCCATCACTCATCAGGGCTAAAGCGTAGTTTATCGCGTCCTAAGTATTTAAATTGAATTTTTCTTGTACTGTGACTCATACATACTAAATCGTAGTTCATAGATATTATTGTAATAAGTTGAAAAGTCCATTTAAAGGGTTTATTTTTATATGTAAATTTTTTTCAAATATAAAGAAGCAATATTGTATACGTTAATACCCAAGATATATTTTCCATTGTAAATTAGCTCCCTTGAACCGTACATCACTTTTATATGGTTATGTAAAACATTTGTACATAGTTTTTCAACTAAAAATGTTTTTTTACATATAAAGGTGCTTATTGGGTCTTTCATATATATATAATTAAAAACTAAAGGTTAACAACCACCGCAGGGTCCCACTGGGAGCAACTGTCATCCAAAAAATGACCTGAAGAAGTGAACTGCTATGTTCACGAAACGTCGGCAAGTTTCGTAGTTTTGCACACGATTGAAACCCGAAAAAGCTTTAAATTTAAATTCTTATTTATAATCAAAGTGCAACGTACGGGTGGAATTCTCTTCAAAATTCACTGTAAATGTCAAAATTTTAATGTGAGTACCGCTGCTTTTAGGTTACGTGTCTTGATAATTCCCTTAATTGAACTTTTCCATTTAACACCCAGTATAATATATGTTTAACTAGAAAAAAATATTATGCTTTATCATTTAGAATTGAAAATTACTGCCATAATTATTTTTAGTTTGTTGAAAGTGTAATTACCTGACTTTTCTAAAAGATGATCAATATACATGTGTATGAAGTTTGATATGCAGCCTCTTAATTAATATTTCATAAAACGAGTTTTTAAATTTGATATAAAATTGTATAGTAAATGTATATTAAAATTTCGAACATTTTTAACAGTTTGTGGATAAATAATGGCTCGTACGAGAAAATGTCACGAGAGTTAAAAGTTTTATTTTGTGCCATGGATTAATAAAAAAATTCCAAAAATCAGTTCTAGTGATTGAGAATCTTTATTTATAACAATTGTTATAAAACGGTGAAGAAAGAGGATTTATGAAGAATGAATAATATTATTAACGGCATTAGGTATCGGTTTCGCAACAGTTGTAGGGAGAATTATAACACTGTTTGGCTGCATGATTTTTTATTAACAAATGAAGAGTCTAGATACTCTAGACGATTTTCTCTTAAAAATAGTCAATTTTCCACAACAATTCATGGAGAGAAGTTTTCATTCCATCGGAATATTTCTTTTTGCTTTCAAGAGGTCTAACCTCGATATAGACAATGTACAAGTTTCAAATTTTTCTGAGGAATACATTCTGAGATAGAACTGTGCACACATGTCATTTTTGTTCAAAAATCATTTGTTTATATTTTATAACACTGTTAATTGCAAAGGGTGTATCCTAAGAAAAAAGTGCAAGAGGCACCTATTGGTGCATACAGGAGTGTTAGTGGCGACTCGATTAAATCGATATCTTTTCCTTTTTCGTTTAGCTTTTTTCGTTCGACTCAAAAAACTATTTCGCACTTTAAAACCTCCAAAGTCCGAAAACACGTGTTGTGACTAATTTTTATTGCTACGCAAGCGCGGATTCAGAGAAGGGCATTAGGGGGGGCCATCCAGTAATTCCCCTTCCCCTCCACTCTCAAGTGGGAGGTTTATAATAATTTTAATGTTATTCCTTCGCCTTGAATGTTTATTATAAATTATATAAATATATCAATCATGAATGTTATAAACATAATTAACAAATGTTTAAATAGAAACCATGTTTTTATATTTACAAGCTGCGTCTTGTATCATTATTTCTTTCCAAGATGATATGTTTGTGGAAAACGGTCTGTAATTAGTAAACAAATTCATATTTCGAAATTTAGGAAACTGCGTTGCATTCTGGACACCTTAAGGATCGTCTCTGAATTTTTTTCAGATTTTTCAAGACGTCCAGCTCGGTTGTCCAGCGCTCAAGGTGAGGGTCATTTGGGTCATTTTCACATAATTTAAGTTTTTAGGGCTTTAATTTTTATTGCAAACTGTGGTTATATATATATATATATATATGTCGCATATTTTTTTTAACACTTATGCGGATGTAAACTACTCATTTCTAATCCAAAGTCTAGCATAAAAGCGTTTTTGCTCGAGATTATTTACTTTCATGGTACTATTCCTTGAAAAATAGTACGCCTCAAGTATACATATTGACAATTTCAAATAGGTTTGCTAGCCAATTTTAAAGGATATAAAGAAAGCATCATATACTAGTTGTTCTCCTGTGACGCAAGGCTTGAGGCATTTCACAAACTATTTTAACAGAAAAAAGTTAATTAATTTTCAATTCACTTGCTGGAACACACTCAAAGGTAGGATAATGTATTTGTATTTTTTTTCAACAGTAGTGTCCCATTACATTAATTCTCTGCAAGCTCAGTTTTTGTGGAATCATAGGTATTTTTCCATTTTTTCTAATCTCGATTGACATCCTTTGTAGCCAATCAGCCCTATACCTTTTGTAAAAAATCCAACTTATACCTATAAAGAAAAATTCAGTGTTGTGAAAATGACACATTTATCTCGAGCAATCTCCTTTTTAAGACTTGGATTTTTTTTATTCCAACGGTAACATATTTCCAAGTAATTTCAATATTTTAGGTAAAAACTAGAATAAACTTTTTTGAATATAACCATTCAAAATTTAATAGTTTTAAATTCGATATACTTAGGATTCAAAAAAAAACTATTTTATATGAAGAATGTAAGGTTTAAAAATATAAAAATAACAAGTTTGATACAATTGGTTTAAAATTTAAATTAAACATTTACAATTTTCATTTAAAGTGTTCGAAAATAAACAATTCCAATTTTAAAATGTATAAAATGTAAGTTAAAAAAAACTAAAAAAGACTTCAAAAATTAACATTCTCAAATTCAAACATCCAAAAATGTACAATTTATAATTTTATGTGCTTAAAATATCCAAATTTTTAAGTTCTAAGTATTTCATTGTAAACAATTTCCAATCGAATTTAATAATCAACCATTTTAAATACGAATCCTTCTAACAAGGGGAAGGCTTGCTCTGCGGCATTGACTTTGAGATGAGACTTGTATAAATCGATAGAACGTCGAAAAATATTAGACACGTATAGCGGCTTTCTTGTAATTGGGCCCTAGTTTTTTTAAAATCTATCAAATTTCTTTTTTATAACAAAAACCAATTAATAAAATTATCCAAAAAGCTAATCTTAATTATTTCACTATCAAATAAAATCCCTTAATACTTTATACCGGTATTCCAATCATATCCATCAAACCCCAATTGTTATTAATTTCGCTAAGCACAATAATTGAAGAAAAATGGTCAATAGCGGCATGTATCCAGACAATAGATTACACTTTTTTTTAATTCACAGCACTAATTGAACAATATATTTCAAAAAGATGTTTTTGTTTTTAAAAAATGCGATAAATATTGTTTAAAATCACAATAAAAGTATTAAGTTACGAAAGTTTTACTTAAAAATTCATATTAAAAACTTAGAAATTGAACATTAAAAACATTAGAGATGTAGTCCACTTTTTTCAATTTTTAATAGTTGTCAAAGTTAACTTCATGTACACTGTTTTGAACTTTTTATTAAAAAAATAAAGAAAGAATAAACTCTCGAAAGATACAAAGTTCAGCTTTCAATGTCACGTGACTTTATTTTATAAGTCAAGCATCTTAATACAGACTTCATATTCTTTCCCCTATTCCCTTCTTTACAACCTTTATAGAGAATTCTTTTTTTTCCCCTGTTTTCAAGAAATTTACCCTTTTCTCGTTTTTTCGCTCAAATTCGAACTGAGTTAACAGAAACCAATAAGAAAATCGAAATATTTTTTGTTGAATGTTCATTATTTTTAATTGAAAATTCGAGTATTATATTTTTGGTTCAGAATTCACCTCTTTCGGTTAGAAACTCTACTATTTCGTTATTGAACGTTATTGAAAATTTGACTATTGAATTTGCATTGAGAATTCATCTTTTTGGTTGAAAATTCAACTACTTAGTTGAAAATTGAACTAATTTGTTATACGTTTATTTCATTGATTAAAGATTTAACTATATTGTTAAAAATAATTTTTTTAACTGAAAATTTCTCTTTTTTAGTTACAAATGCAACCATTTGGTTGGAAATTCATGAACATAAAAATAATTTTCTTAAGATGTATGGGAAAATCAAAAATGATTTTTTTTATTGAGAAATTCATTTTAAGAGAATATTTGTCAAGATTCAAAAACATTTCTAAATTCTAAAAAAAAAATTCTGAAGATTGTAAGATAACTATTTTAATTATGTATGTTTTAAAAAAATATAGGAAAAATTTGAATCATTTAAACTCGTGTTGTAATTGCCAAATGTTTGCCCACTTTCAAGTTTGGCCCCATCTTGGAAAATTATTTTATGACTACAGCAGGGTTAATATCTTAAATCCAGTTGAAACCAAGTCTGTTTCACAGCTCTTGATTGCAGCGCCATCAACTTGGCTGTGCATCTGTTTTCAGTCGGGCTCCATCTTGAACCTAAAAATGATCGCAACAACTGGGTACAACAGAAAGTACATTGCACATGCGCAGTAAACTTTCCGATAGGTAAAATGGTTTATTAACTTTGAAAACCTTCAAATGTTCATATCATCCATTTTTCGTTCTGGCATACCGTTATCAAAAATGACTTTTTTTTATCGCATTACATACTTTGTCGACTATCGATAATAATTTCAACAAAATATTGTAGATTACTTCACTAAGGCCTGATGTACTTGAAATGTGTTCCACAATAGAAAACAGGTCGTATTAAAAAAAAACAACCTTGCCAAGTGATGGAGTAAACAGAGCTCTAAAGTTATTAATTTTTTATTTTTTCGCTTTGTTATTAAAATTGTGGTTCATGAACTATAACTGCATAAATGAAAATTACCGATTGTTAGTATTAATAATTATTCTATTTCTTTCGCGTAACCGGCACGTAATAGAATAAGTCAAACAAATTGCTTCTTTACATATGTTGAAAATAATTTTCGTTCTTAAAATGAAAAGAATAATATTATTTAGATCTTTGAGGTACACGGAAAACTTTTTATTTTTTCGAAATATGTATTTTTGTAGACCTTCTGAACGTTTAAACTTACCATTTGTTTTGTGTCTCATAAATATTATAAATATCATCTTCTTTGGAAAATGCAACTGCTTGGTTCAAAACTAATATTTTTTTTAAAGGATTTTCAACTATTTTGTTGAAAATTCGTCTTCTGTGGTTAAATTTAACTGTTTATGGTTTCAACTTAAATTCTTTTTTCTGTTGAAATACCAACTATTACTTTGTTAAAAATTAATTTCCTTGGTAGGACATTTATTTTATTTCACACTTGACCGAAATGGCCTCCTTTCGCCCCTGAAAATAGGGGCGAAAGTAGCATATATTTCCCGTAGCCCATATTTGCGGGGCGAAAGTAAAATTTGCGTGGCGAAAGTAAAATTAGCGGAGCGAAAGTAAAATTAGCGGGACGAAATTAAAATTTGCAGGGTGAAAGTAAAATTAGCAGGGTGAAAGTAAAATAAGTGGGGCGAAAGTAAAATTTGCGGGGCGACAGTAAAATTTGCGGGGCGACATTAAAATTTGCGGGGCCAAAGTAAAATTTGCAGGGCGACAATAAAATTGACTTTTTTTCTTCTTTTGGTCGACGTTCGCAATATTGAAAATCTGAGTTGCTCCGAGTCGATCATAATTTGAACCGCGAACAAAGCTATAGAAAATGTGCCAGACCCGCTTTTCAGGGCTAAAATGTGGCCACGGTCCTTTCGCCCCTTGTTACATAATGTTCTATTTCTAACTGAGCGGCTGATAATAAAAAGTAGAAATATCTCGAGGGTGAGTAAGAAGCAGCTATAGAAAAGTGCCTAAAAAAATTGCTCACTTTTTGAATTTTCATCCAAAATGGCTGGCTAACGAACTTGACCTTTCGTTTGCGAGACTAAAAGAGTATACAAAAGGCCAATCTAATAGGTCAATTCTTTCGAATGTCATCGTGCTCACAGACAGACATACATGCATACATACAGACAGACAGACACATTCGTAAAAACCTGTTTTTTGGGTTCATGAGGTCTCAAAACGTGGACATTTGACAAAAATCGGGGGGGGGGGGGGGGGGTCAAATTTTACACAAATCTAACACCTTCTCTGGATGAGAATGTAAAAACAGGTGGAAAAACTGGCACTTTTTCGCAAATTATAGAAAACATCTTCTAAAATTCCTTGAAAAATTGAGGCTCTTGAAAATTCCTTGGAATTACAAATATAAATCGTGAATAAGTAACGAAGTGTCTCGTCCTTCCGAAATTCGGGATGAATAGTTTAAAATTTTTCATAGGCTTGTCTAGCAGTCCAGAATTTTTGGGACTAGTCCATCTTCTTTTCCAACTCCTTCAATTTTTTGGAAGGACTAGACACAGCCAATTAGTAAACACTAATCTCAAAACCTGCTACGAGCCTCAAACTTGCCTATATTAGCTAACCAGTCTAAAGAAACAACTCTTAAAATTTTAGTCAATTTTTTTTTTTTTTTCAAGTCACTTCTTCACGTTCTCAAGTGGATTAGGCTGAGTTACCCCTGTGTGTTCTTTGTTTAATTTTAATAGCAATCATTTTTGAAAGCTTTGTCGTTCATTCTGCCTTCTCGAGTACAATATGATTCCTGCCATACAAAAAATATTTCGAAAACTATCCTACAAAGAAAGTAGCGATTTTTATAGTTACTGTTACTGAAAAATTGGAACTAGTTACTAATTACAGTAACTAGTTGAAGGAACTAGTTACTTCCCATCTCTGAAAGACGTTATTTAGAATATGAGATTTTTAATCACATAAAAATAAATTCAGATAAGAAATCTGATTAGGGGAACTAATAGCCGTCGCCCACCAACTTAATTTTCTCGTTTAGCGTGAGAATATACATTCAAGCACTGGTTACTGCGCGACGCATTTTACTCCCAGAGGATAAAAATCTCCAAGGGCCCTGCAGCAAAGCAATATCGCACCTCCGTATAAAATACATGTCGAGATGCGCGTATAGCTCGCAGCGAACATAAAATTGTCATTATAGTTTCCCACATTTATTATTCATATATTAATCCTCCGATTTCAAATTCTTTTGCTTAAAAGTGATCAGAGATAGTTGCACAAGCGCGTCTATGCATTCGAATTTCCAATTTTTGTTCTTTTCTATTTTTTATATAAATAAACAAGGAGCGAAAATGAGACATTTTTTAATTATTATTTTTTATCTTCAAATCAATCTTTTTCATGCTTATTTTGCATAAAATTATTCATGATAAAATAGATTTCTTTTCGATCTTAATTTAAAAAATTATAGGTTCTTATTTATATATCAAATAAAGAAATCTAGATATCTTTTCCAATTACTTGGCAAACTCTCATTTCATCGTATGGGAGAGTGGGGCTAAGCTGTCACTTTTTTCAAGTCGTCTTATAATTTTAACCAATTTTGTTTGAAAACGTATTAGGTATTGTTGAATCAAAAATTTAGTTGGCTATGAAATGTTACTTTTGAATTTGAAGTACGATGCTTAGTTTAATAAATATAGATTTTCAGTTTGTTAGCACGATAACTTTCTAAAGAATTAACAGATTAGATTGGCCTTTTGTATACTGTTTCAGTGTCCTAAAATTAAGGTCAAGTTTGTTAGCTAGCCATCTTGGATATAAATTCAAAAAGTTGAAGCATTTTCAAAATTTTTGAAACCACTTTTTTCTAGATTTCAAAATTTTCCGTATCGTTATTCGTTGTACTCAAAAAGATAATCAATTTGCCCCAATTACTTTTTTTGATAAAAAAAAGATTAACAGAGGTACAGCACTTTCAAAATTGAAAAAAAAAACGAAAATGAAAATTTTAACCAAAACGACGCACGATGTAAAAAAAAAGTCAGGAGGAGAAAAACGCTGCTTTTTGAACACCCTACAAGATTTTCATAACAACTTATTGAATGTTCTTGAAAAATCGAAACATCACATTTTCACCGCCCAAAAAAATAATGGAAAATCAAAAATTCCATTTTTTGGTCGAACAATATAAGATACGAAAAAAGATAAATATACAAAAATTGTACATTTGAAAAAGATCTACAAATTTTTATTTACCACTGTTTGCTGGGAATGGGCAGATGGGAGCATATGAGATCCCATCTAATACTACACTGCTGAAGGCTGGTGATCTCAGTATAAAAAACCAAACACTATGACTCTCTCGGTTTCAGTTCTGTCCTCACACGCCCCCTTAAACAATCGAAGATTGGTGGGACTGACGTTATAATTAGACTCTCTACCTTATGACGACTAACTACTTAAATTGGACATGATTTCCACTCGCAAAATAAATTTCTCGCGTTAAGGTAGTAGTTGGGCGTACACTTTAAACAATGAATAATACAAACAATAAACAAGCCTCGAAATGGACTGAAACTTTGACTGACGAATGGCATGCGTATGGTAAAGGTAAAGGTCAAGTTTCAGGCTATTATAAATGTAATATACATTTGGTATAATAATGTTGTATATTGTAGAAAAGATCGCATTTTAGACACAATCGAGTGCGAAGCACGAGATACGTGATGAGAATGTGTTCGTTAAAGCCGAAGGAGCTTTAACAAAAGAGAATTCAGATATTATATAATATATTATGTATTATATAGAAAATAAAATTCCTGACATTGTAAATTTCCCGAATTGGAAAATTCTCAAATAATAAAATTCCCGAAAACTAAAATTTTTTTCCAATTTAATTATTGCTTTTTTAAATTCAAACAATAATTTTAGAAACTTTAAACATTAAAAAAATATATTTTTTAAATATTTTATGACTGTATTTTTAATAAATGAATAATATTTATAAATAAAAAAAACGTTAATTGTTTAAATTCGGGACTTATCTGTTGGGAATTTTTAAATTCGGGATTTTTATTATTCGGGAATTGAATTCGGGATTTTTCTGTCCCGAAAAATCAGGACATAGTACAAAAAATCAGAAAATCGATAAAAAATCAGGACGTCTGGTCACCTTCTCTCTGAATTAAATTTAAAAAACTGTCATAAAAAAAGAAAAAATTTACCTCAACTCGGGAATTTTAATATTCGGGAATTTTCAAATTTGGCAATATTATAAACTCTCGGGAATTTTCCAATAGAGTAATGTTTGAGAAGTGTTCGGGAAAGACTGAAAAATTAAAAAAAAAAAATTCCCGACACTGTAAAATTCACGAATTGAAAAATTCCCGGCACTGTAAAATTCCCGAAATTATAAAATTGCCGAAATATAAAAATCGCGAATTGAAAAATTCCCGAATAATAAAAATCTCGAATTGGAACATTCCCGAAAGTTTATAATATTACCGAAATTGAAAATTCCCGACAAAAAATTGCCGAATTATAAAACATCTGATATAGGAAATTCTCAAATTTAAACAATTGAAAAATGTTTATTTAAAAATATTATTTATTAATTAAAATACAGTAATCAAATATTTAAAAATATAAATATTTTTAATGTTTAATGTTTCTAAAATTATTGTTTGAATTTAAAATAACGATAATTTTAAAAAAATTCGTCCAGAAATATATTTTTTCAATTATTGTTACTTTAAATTCAAACAATAATTTTAGAAATTTTAAACATATTTTTTCAATAAAAATATTTGATTATCGTGTTGTTGATAAATAAATAATATTCATAAAAAATGTTCAAATTTTGATATTCGGAAATTTTATTATTCCGAAATTTTATTATTTGTTAATTTTTCAATTCGGGAAATTTGCAATGTCGGTAATTTTATTTTTCGGGATTTTTTTGTCGTCCCCTTTAAACATTAGAAAAATTGTTTTATACAAATATTTGATTATTGTATTTTTAATAAATAAATCATTTTTATAAACAAAATTTTGTTATTGTTTAAATTCGGGAATTTTCTGGCTCAGATATTATATAATATATTATGTATTATATAGAAAATAAAATTCCTGACATTGTAAATTTCCCGAATTGGAAAATTCTCTGAAAAATCTATCATTTCAATAATTTTATATTATCACAATTCATAATATGCATTGGTATTGAAACATACGTATTTTTGTGCGATCAAAATTTGAATTTTCGATTTTTCGGAAGAATTCAAAACGCTGTTATGATGATCTGGTAGGGCTCTCGAAAAGAAACGTTTTTCTCTTTTTGATATTTTTTCATATAATGCGTGGTTTGGCCTAAAATATTAATTTTCTTTTGTTTTTTGGGATCTTGAAAATGCTATAACTCTTATAATTTTCATTTGATCGAAAATTTGCACGAGGATAAATTGTTTGTCTCTTGGAGTACTACTAACAATTGTACGTAGAATTTTCAAATTTTGAAAAAAGCAGTCTAAAAGATTTTCAAAATGTGCTCACTTTTTGAATTTTGATCTAAAATATTTGGTTAACGAACTCTTTCTTTTTTTTCAGGCCTTCAAATGTGTGCCAAAGCACAATCTAGTCTGATGAATATTTCGAAAGTTATCGTGCCTACACGATACTACAGACAGACAGACACCTTCGTAAAAACCGTTGTTTCTGACTCAAGGGATCTCGAAACGTCGGCATTTGATTGAATCTGCGAAAGTCATTTTTCACATGAAACCAATACCTTCTCATTAAGATGAGAATGTAAAAAATTAAATGCAGGCACCAGGTGCTGAACCCGCGATCTCAGCTACACGAGCACAGCACGTAACCAGTGAGCTGCGACTCCTATTATGGACTTGGCGAAATACATCCGACGCATCCGACCCATGGAAAACACATTACAAAATCAAGCTCAATCGACACAAAATAAAAATAATAACAATATAGCAATACGTTAGTATGTAAATATAATGACAACATCATAAACGAAGATATTAAAACAAGGGAACAGCTTAAAACATCAAGTTTCGAGAGATGAAATTAATTAATAGTTTCTTGAATTGAAAAAAAAAATAAATAAAACCAATAAATAAATTAGACAAAAGTGATAAGACACAACAAAAGTATAAAAAATAAATAAATAAAAAAATAAAATTGTACTCTTCGAGACGCGAACCCGTGATCTTGAGCGCACAAGTCCAGCGGTTAGCCACTGAGCCATGTGACTCTATGACCACTAAGACAAAATGGACCTACATGGCGAGCGTGCATGATACGCTCTTCGCCTATCGCTGGTAACTTCTTGACATAAACTGCGGTCACGGTATACTCGTGATTCGTGGTCATTTTTAGTAGAGGATCTTTTCCATTTGCAACGATGTAAGCTAGACTAAGAACAATGCGGTTATGAAGACATTGGGTATGCGAGCTTTTATGCATATGCATGATCTTACGTGTGGTGACATCAAGGGCCTTAAGTTCGTTCTCCGTCCATTGAACCACCCAATATACACATTTCATATATATGTATATATATATATATATATATTTATATATAAAATAAAATAAAAAAATAATAATAAGGCATCATGGTACTATTTATAATGCATTTATGGCTTGTATGCAAATGACCCTGTTCACATGAATGAGATAAAATTCCCTTTCCTCGTTTTTTTTCGAGCCCCTTTACAATATTCATTTAATTGATTAATTAAATTATAACAAAAGAAAATACAAGTGTAAATTAATTCCCGAAGGAATTTAATATTTTTATTTAATTATATTAATTTAATCTCATTATACTCTATTCCTTATATTATTTATGAATTTATTTGAAATAGTTTATTGCATTTGAATGTTATTCACTGTAATACAATGATGGTAATAAATTTATTAGATTATAGACACGTGGTTTCTTCCATGTATATTGCAGTCGCAATTTTCCCCTCTTTTTTATTTAATTATTTTCCTTACATGTGATGGCCTGGAACCCTGCTCCTTTTTTTCCGATAGCCTTTATAGCTAACATAGGTTTAATTTTATCGTTCTTTTCCATTACTTTTTTCTTTTTATTACCTATTTCGCTTTAAGCAACTTTGCGTAATAATGCGTATTGCATGAGTAAGTACAATGATTGAATACAAAAAGTTCTAAGATTGGGACCCATATAATTAAAAAGAACTTGCAAGTAGGTTGCATTTTTAGGGTTAATTACCCCCACCCCCCTCAATTTTCAATCTCAATCAATCCGATCAATTAATTTCCAAAACATTCATTCCTTTTTATTGTTACCTATTGTTTATATTTTAGTTGTTATTGTTACGTTTCCATACTAAATTTTTTAATTTTACTATTCAGAATTTAAAAATTCATGTTGGTACTATTTCACTATTTCTCGCGAGATTTAAAAAGGCATTATTTATTTCTAAAAATTAGCCGTTATTCTTTAAACGAAAGAGTAGTTAAGTATTCTAATGGATGTTCAAATTTAAAGCTTTTTCGAGTTTCAATCGTGTGCAAAACTACGAATCTTGCCCACGTTTCGTGAACACTGCAGTTCACTTCTTCAGGGCTGCCCTGAAACTGAAGTTCCAGGTTATGTTGTTCTTATATATATTCTCTTCGATGCCTATGATTGGCCAGAGCACCCCATGGTAGGGACTGCTCGAAATTGATTGGCCAATCAAGTCTTTTTTTAAAAACCCGGGAGGACGGAAAGCCAAATCGGATTGATATTATATCCACTGTCCTTATTAATGTTATTAGGGTGTTTTAAGATTTCGATTGCTTCTCTATGTTTTCTTGGAAAAATATTGTGCGTTTTTGCGATGACGGTTGTTTTGTCAAATAAAATGCTATGTCCTGTTTCAATATGATGCTCAGCTAGTGCGTCCCTAGAAGTACAGAAAATTTGCTGTAATTATAATTTCGACACCTGGATCTTGTCGATTTTTTCCTACAGTATTTATTTTTTTTTTTATTATATGAAAATTTTTAAAATCACGAGTTATAAAGATAATCTCATTAAATACCAAAATGAAAAATTAAATAATTCGCTGTATATACAATTTGTATTCCTGGGTCTTGGCGATTTTTTTCCTAGTGCATTTCGATCACTGGTAAACGTGGGTGAATTTAATAGGAATTATCTCTCAGAAAATAAGTTATTGAAATCCGAAAAAATTGGATAGACTTTTCTGACCTCTAGCTATGTAACGAAAATGTAAACCTCGGAAATTTTAAAAACTCTGCAAAAAATAAATTTTGTAAACATTTTGTTGAGCGCGGATAACCTAGCTGTATGCAAAGATATTATATATATATATTTGCTATATGTCTTTTGATTCCGAACTAATTATACTCTTTTAGGATTCCAAAACAATTCACAAAACACTAATTGTAATTTTTTTTTAATTTTCAAGGTCTCAATTTGACAACTTGATTTTTAGCATTAAAATTTTCAGAATTTTCAGAATACAGGCTTATTGTTTGAATTTTCACAATTTTCGTTATAAGTTATAGGTTAGGTCAAAAATATCAAATTCTGGTATTGGAAATTGCTACAACGTGAAAAAATCAAAAGTTTAAATTTAAAAGTTAAAAATGTCAAACTACACAAAGACTCTTTTCGAAATATATCTTGAATTCAACGCATTTTAAATTCAATGTTTTCAGCTACATTTAGATTGAAGTATCCAAATGTTTTTGGTTTAAAATATAAATTAATTAAAATATTTGATTTTTTTCACAATTTTACTTCATAACCTTTGAAATTGAATAGTTGTGGGTAAAACATGAAAAAGTAGACTAATTTCAAGTTTATAGCGTTCCTATTATATATTGAACTATTTAAACCTCTGACATTTTTTTTAACTTTTTTGAAAACTTGTTAAAATACTTTTTTGTCTATAAGAAACAAAATTCTTTCATCTAATAATTGTTTTAGAGTAGAAAGAAGTAAAAATAAAAAAAATTATAAAATCTAATTTTTTTATTTTGATTGTGATTTCTTAATAAAGAAAGTGCTATTTAGTCTATAAAACAGCTAGAAAATTCAGACTTTTACGGAAGAAATGGTTCAATATCTTTTTTGTATAAGTTCAAAAAATAAAAAATGTATTCACCCGGAATTTTACAAAGAAAGGTGTTTTTTATGTGACTATGTTTTTCGAAAGGCTAATAGCAATTTCAAAAATATATAAAGCCTTAATAGTTGAGACATTTTAAATTTGTAGTATTCAGCATATTGAATAATTTGAAATATAAAGCTATTTAAATAAAGCAATCAATTTCTCAATAAATATAATTGATGACATTAAACTTAATCAAATATTGTATTAACACTTTTTAAAAATATTTTCTTCACAGGTTTATATGTCTTTTCATACCTTTAGTTATTCCCTATAAAGAATCCCTGATGAGGAGGTCTAAATGACTTCGAAACATGTTGGTATCTGGTAGTATAAAAAGGACGGAGAAAGGAAAAAGTGAGAGTTTGGTTTTTGGTTGACTTTTTTTCTTTTTCTCCCTCTTTTTTTCTTTTGATTATTTTTGTCTCTAATGAGCCGAAAAGTGAGATAGTTTGGAATTCTGTTTTTCTAATTGTGAACCTTATTCATGCTTATTTTGCATAAAATTATTCATGATAAAATAGATTTCTTTTCGATCTTAATTTAAAATAAATCTATTTTTCTTATTCTGAAAAAAATGATATTTAGAGGTGACACAAGCCCCATGGAGTTTCACACGTATTTCCCATAAGAAAGAAAGACGTTTTTGTAAATTTTATTCAGAATCGTCAATATTAGCTAAATCTAGTTGAAACTCAAAATTTCTCTTCAGAATTAACCATAGAATACAAATGAAATACTTTTTTTCAAATATCACCCCCATAAGTCTGTTGGATAGTGTCCAAAAAAAAACCCATAAGTGAAAAAATTGGATTTGCGAGTTTTTGGCGCTAATTATCACTTTTTGCAGTTTTTAAATGCACATTGTTTCTAGTACATAAAATACTACTTTATACTGATAATTAGATATTTTCAAAAATTATTTAAGGAATTTATTATTATTTTTAGCATTTTTCTCTTAGATTAGAGTTGGAAAGTAGCGGTTTTTCCCGAAATTTTTCACTTTTTGTCCAATTTTTAATTAGAGTGAGGTGATACCTAATTAACGTTAACAAACATAATTATTTCAACAATTTCTTATTATTGTTAATAATATTCTTTTAGAATAATGCAAGAAAATTGTAGTTTTGTCAAAATTTTTTCAATTTTTGACCAATTTTCATTTAAAATGAGTTAAATAATTGAACTAGAGTTGACAAAATTAATTGTTCAAACAATTTATTATTATTAATAATAATATTCAATTTGAATAATGCTAGAAAGTTGCGATTGTTTCTGAAATTTACAACTTTTTCTACTTTTCACTTGAGGTGAGTTAATGAATAAATAATTTCAGCAAAAGTAATTATTTAAACAAATAATTATTGTTTATAACTATCTTCTTCTTTAATAATGCCAGATAGTTGCGGTTTCTTCTGAAATGTTTAACTTTTTACCCACTTTTTAGTTAGTAAAGTAATAAATAATATAAGTTAACAAAAATCTAGTTGTTTAAAGAATTTATCATTGTTTATAACTATATTCTATTAGATGACACTTCCTATATGTATGTTTTAAAGTGATATTGTAGGCCTGATCATTGGTGATTTATTCCTTACGAAAAGTTAATTTCTCTTCTTCTCCAAGTAAGGGATGATTGAACAACCCTCTAGAAAAATTCAGACATCCTTGTCGTTCTACACCTTCCCTATTTACTTTAATATGATTCCTATCCTCATAGATTGATCAGAAAACTTGTTGTGATTTTAGTCATTAAGAAAAGTCGATATTCCAGATTAAATATTCAAGGGATGATAAAACAACCCTTGAAGTAAATGCACATATATAATATCCGTGCTATGTACGCTTCTTTTACTTATTTGAAAGTTATTCCACACCCTAGCATTTAAATAAAAAATCTGCAGTGACTTCAGTTACTAAGAAATGATGATTTTCATACTTGGATGTTTAAAGTATGAAAACACCCCCATAACATGCTGTATACCAAAAAACCGTTAATATTTCTAGATCTTAGATATGAACCTTTTGTTTCGGTAAAACTGATAGTCAAAATGTGAATTTTTTAGAAAAATCTAACAAAGAGTTTAAGAGGGAAAGAACTTTTCACTAAAATAAGCATTTTTCTTTTAAAATACATGTAAGAATTGAAACTTTGACCATTTTTTGTTGAAAAACTGTCCATTCTTCTTACTTTTTTCTTTCAGATTATTGCTTCGCAGGTTCGAAAATGCAAAAAAAATTAGATTTAGAATTTTTCACAAAAAGCCATTTACTGTACATTTGGTGCGGGGTCCTTTCCTGCATTTTCCCAGAACCTTTTTTTTCAAAATTTCCCGAATTTTTTCAGTATTTCCCGAATATCACCAAAACTTTTTTTCAAAATTTCCCGATTTTTTCTTGAAAGGACCAAGCACCAAATACATGGGAAAAAAGGTCCCGGTGGAATTTTTTAAGTTTGTGTTATTTTTTAGTTTATGCTCTCCTGATCAAAAAATCCTTATGTCAAAAACTCAAATTATGGACAGTTTTTGCGCTACGACGATGTAAAAATCAGATTTGGGTACATATTTTTACCTATGGAGTGGAATATATCACAGACATTTTTCCACCCTTTGCATTGCAAAGCTTTCATATAATTGCATATTATCGAGCTTCAAACGCGAAATTCAACTTTTATTATCAAGAGGCGTTTGATTGCTGAATCGGTGATAAAAATAGCTAATCCACAAACGCATGGCAAACGCTACTTGTGATTGAAAGATTGCATCCGAAGTTCATCGCAAAGCGCTGAAGTTGAATGGCCAGACAAAATAATCGATACCCAGCGTTGCAACTGGGCTCTGATCAACCAGTTTATGTCAAGCACTCTGAAGTACCTTTTACAGAATTCTCCTTTCGTGCCAACGCTTCCATCCTACAATACTCATGAATTTTTACAAATTTCTGGTAACAATTTTTGAACGTTCGGAGGACTTCAAAGTCGACGCAGTGAAAGTTGAGGGTCATTTCTCCTGTTTTTCACACATTTTGTGTCACAGGAAAGTGAAAAAATTGACAAAAACCAAGCTGACATCGTTTTACACGTATAATGTTGAAGAATACTTCTGTCTTTGACTCAACATTCTGCGATTTTTTCTCGTAGAGTAATAAAGCTTCAAAGCCAGGTGTCAGGACTTTTGAATCCGACTTAGGTTATGGACACCATTTGCCATAACTCGACGTATAGTTAAATCTACTAGACAACTTTCCAGACATCGGGTAAGCGTAACGAAACTTTCGTCTTAAATTTACTAGACGCGCGTAACTAGATTCATCTAGTTAGCCCAACTAGACATTTTTCTCCGTGCGTAACACAAAAACAATGAAAAATTCCATTTTGCAGTCAAACTGTGCAAGATACGAAAAAAGATTATACACAAAGAGTATACACCTAGAATAGATCGCCAAATATGCTTTTTAAACAATTTTTGATAGGACACGTAGTTTTTATTTGTTTGTAAAAAAATAATAAAAATAAAAAAATAAAATTTTTTGACAAACGGCACAAGCTTCGAAAAAAATGAATGAACACAAGTTTTTCACCCAAAAAGGAGCAGCAAATTTCATATGAATCCTTTTTAATACGATGCGTAGTTTTTGTTTTAATCGGAAAAACCAACATTAAAAATGAAAAAATTAAATTTTTGGAAAAACGACACAAGTTGCGATAAAAATTAATGAAAAAACTACACAACCTGCAATAACATTTCAGTTGACAAAATTTTCTACCTAAATTATATCTACAAATTTGCCTAAAATCACTCCACGCTAGGATGCGTATTTTTTATCTATATGTGACCGTCCGCGATGAAAGGGACCTAATGCGGAAACAATCGATTTTCATTTTCTTACGCCAATTGATAGTTTCTGAGTTACTCTTTCATTTCCAATAATCAGAAATTGTTTAAGTTAATTACGGCCTTTGTTACCATAACAAAATTGTTCCATAAAAAAATTGTTTGTTTTTTCATAAGATGCACACTTTTTTTAATTACAAAAACAAGACAATGAAAATGCGTCTGTTTCAATATCAATTTATATTATGGACTGTAATAATATAAATTAGTCGAAATGATGCATTTTTCAGAGTAGCTGAGAATAAAACTTAATGCAAAATAAGGAACAAATATTAAAGTAATCCTGAAAAATTAAATGTGTACTAAAAGTCGTTCATCTTTTACTTCTCTTTTTTAAAATCGTTTATTCCCGCTCACGGTTTTGGTGCGAATACCGAAAATAAAATGTCCTCGAGATTAATATCAGGAAAAATTAATTGTTCAAACAATTTATTATAATTATGGATAATATTATATTTGAATAATGCTAGAAAGATGCGTCTTTTTTATTTCTGGCTTTTTGTCCAATTTTCATTTAGAGATAAGTAATAATGAATTCAAGTTAACAAAATAATTGTTTAAACAATTCATTATCATTGTTAATAATATTCTCTTTGTCTATTTGGTAGAAAGATGCGTTTTTTTATTTCCGGCTTTTTGTCCAATTTTCATTTAGAGTTAAGTAATAATGAATTCAAGTTGACAAAATATTTATTTAAGCAATTTGTTATCATTGTTAATAATATTCTCTTCGCCCAATTGGTAGAATGTTGTCGTTTTTTCTGAAATCTTCAACCGTTTGTTTATTTTTCATTAGGCGTGACTTAATAATTAATTAGATTTAGCAAAAACAATTGTTTAAGCAAATTATTATTGTTTATGACTATCTTCATCTATATCAATGCCCGATATTTGCGGTTTTTAGGCAAAAAAAGTTGTTCAAACAATTGAATATTGTTTTCAACTATCTTTTCTTAGATAAGTGCTAGAAAGTGGCTGTTTTTTCAAAAATCGTTCACTTTGCTTCGCTTACCTAATTATTAAAAATTAATAAATAAACATTAGAGAAAAATATATTTCAAATAATCTATTTGCTTTTTGTGAATATATTTTTCTAAAATTAAATAATAATAATTTGTTCAGACAATTATTTTTGCTGAATCTAATTAATTATTATGTCACGCCTAATGAAAAATAGACAAATAGTTGAAAATTTTAGAAAAAACCGGAACATTCTACAAATTAGACAGAAATAATATTATTCAAAATGATAATAAATAGTTTAAACAATTATTTTGTTAACTTGAATTCATTATTACTTCACTCCAACTGAAAATTGGACAAAAAGCCAGAAATTTCAGAAAAAAACCGCATCTTTCTAGCATTATTCAAA
Source organism: Andricus grossulariae (assembly GCA_011634705.1). Classification (NCBI taxonomy): domain Eukaryota; kingdom Metazoa; phylum Arthropoda; class Insecta; order Hymenoptera; family Cynipidae; genus Andricus; species Andricus grossulariae. Next base: position 183,739,771 of record JAABKJ010075445.1, read on the forward strand.
TATAATATTAATAATAGTAATAACAAATTGTTTAAACAAATAATGTTCTTTACTATAGTTAATTATTCAACTTATCTTGATTGAAAATTTGACTAGAAGTGATTTTTTTTAAACGGCAATTTTGTAGCATTTTTCTAGGAGAATATTATAAAAATTAATAATAAATTGTTTCGACAATCACTCCTGTTGACATTGATGAACTATCACTTTCCTTTAATTGAAAATTGGACAACAGATGGGAAATTTTTGAAAAAACCGCATCTTTCTAAGTCCATTCTATGAGGAAATTGCGAAAAACAGTAATAAATTGTTTAAACAATTTATGTGAACACATAATCATCAGTTTGAAATGGTCTTTGATGTGCCGCCAATAATTATTACTGAAAAAACTGTAAAAAAAGTCATAATTAGCGCGAAAAACTAGATGACAATAGGACCTTCTTGTCAGAAAAGAAAATATCCTATCACAGACTTGCAAATTGCGAAAAAAAGGCTCAAAATAATTGTAAGTAACCTACGCGAAAAAAATAGCCAGGCTCTTCTTTTTCTTCTCCTCTTTTATGAGACAGAGCGTAAAGTGTTTGATTCCCAAAAAATTAGATGCTGGTAGTATTAGTGATTACCGACTATTCACTTGCCTCTCCACTCTCTATATGTATTTCGGGTCCATAATTTCTGAATTCATTTAAAATATTGTGAGAAGAACAACACCCTCTCCAAAAAAACAAAAGGGTTCTTTTTGAGGTTCTCGTGGCTACAAGGACCCAGACACAATTTATCAGTGTGGTTGTGTTGCATATGTGTCATCTAAATTCTGAATAACGCTATGCAAACATGGTGCACAAAAATGAAATGTTTTATTCGTGAGGTGATAAGGGATACCCAGTCACTGCCCATCAAACGAGGAATCCTTCATGATGATTTATTCAGCGCACTATAGTTTTTTTTCGGCATTGAACGCGCTAAGTTGGACACTCAACAACACGTCCTATAGGCTTAAAATTGAGACGGAAGTCGTGAGTCTTAACTCACTCACGTACTGTAGATGGACGACCTAAAGTTCCTACGTTTTGTCAAAAAATCAGTGAAAGAATGAATAGTAGATTATTATAGTAAATTGTGTGGGGTTTTTTTTAATTAATAATTACATTACATTCACAAATTTTCTGCATCACTAGTGTACCTTTCTGACGCGATCTTCCTGCGAAAAGACTCTTCTTATTCTACACCCTGGCTGGTGCGCCCGACTTCCTAAATATTTGTACTAGTATTCACCTACAATATTTTTGCAGTAGAGAAGGAAATTCGCAGTGAAACCTGCGTATCGTACAGCGAATCTGAGTCTACTTAGGTATAGGGATCCACCAAGTCTTGAACTCTCGCCTTGCCAACGATGAATGCTGCAGTCACATTTGCATTTATATTTACATTTTTATGTTTTATTCGCGACGCTTTGAGCTCTTGCACGTGGACTGTGATCTTGTATTGCAGTACGTAACGGTAACAAGTACGCATGCCTCCGCGTCTTTCAAAATGCTTTTAACAAAATATGTTGGTTATATCAACGAAATCTTTTGCTAGATTCTACAAAAATCTCTGCTAACTTATTTTATAGATCCAACAAAAATTTTTGTTCAGTCAATGCAGTATTTTGTAACATCAACAAAGCGGTTCAACCAAAAACTTTGATTCATTGAAGCAATAAAATGTGGTTAACTAACCTAAAATTCCGTTCATGCAACCAAAACTTTTTTTAAAACGAACCAAATGCAGTGAACGAGACGGTTTTGCTAAATAGAGAAAATGACGCATGCTCAGGAATATTATCAAATTGTTCCAAAGTCTGCAATTGTTACAGAACATTTTTTTGTTTTTCTTGAAACATACAAAAATCCCGCATGTCAACAACGTTCGCTTGCTCCATGGACTGATTGATAATAGGCAAATAACTCACAAGGTCGAACTCGAAGCGTAGATAATTTACGGAATAAAGACTAGATTACGTATTCTTTACTCTGATGAAGAATCAAAGTAAACATTTGCAACAGTGTTAACCGAATTCTTCATTAATACGGTTATCAATTTTTCCTTTGTTAGAAAAAATGTGGATCCAGTCTACTCTGCTTCTTTCATTGACAGTTATCCTTGATTCTATAGGTAAATATAATGATATAACAATATTTATATTTTTTACAGACAATTCTAGGGTTTTATGAAATGACAATATGTGTGCTGTGAATCAAAATCTTCGAATTCTTGAGAAATCGCATTTAATTTTTTAGGTCCCTAAAAGAGGCAGAGATGGTAAACTACTGGTACAAATGACCTTAAACTCAAATTCGATTTTGAGGGTTATTTTGAGGTCGAAGTAATTTTTTAAAATGGAAACCACTAATTTTAACCCCAGTTTTGAAGAGAGCGGGAAATTTTACGTTCAAAATAATATTTTTTTGAAGTTCATGGCGAGGCGAATGAAGGTCAAATTTGCGATAATGTTTTAATAAAGGGTGTTAGCTCGGAATTGAGGTTGAGAAGATCGAACTCAAGGTCAAGGTCACTGGTACCAGTAGGTGACCCCTTTGCCCCTGATAACTTTTGCCCGAAACATTTCACTATTTTCAACCTAAATTCCGAGCCAACACCCACTATTTAAACATCATCGAAAATTTTACCTTTATTCGACTTTGCTATGACCTTCATAAAAATATCATTTTGAAAGTAAAATTTTTCGTTTTTTCATAAATCTGGGTTCAAAAGTAGGGATTCTCATTTAGGAAAATCACTTCGACATTCAAATAACCTTGAAAATTGAATTCATGGTTGACCCGCTGTGGCTCCTTCAACTTTTGTCTGTAACATTTTTCTATATGCAAACGAAATTCTGAGTTATTTCCCATGATAGATTGAAATAGTAAACCTTGTGTATTGAAATCACACAAAGTGTTTAAAACTTTAAAATTTTTGTAAATCCTGTTAAATCTGTTGAAATCCCTTAAAACACTGAAAAACTTTTTCAACTGCTGCTAAAATTTCATACGATTCTTTGAAATTACTTGAAATCTACTGAAAACTTTGAAATCTTTGAATTCTTGAGAATAAAATTGAAAGCTCAAAACTAAAGCTTCGTCAAAAGCGACGTTACGTCCTTTTTTGCTGCGAAACAATTCCCAAACTAAGCCTTGTTGAGGTAAACTACAGTATATAAAACATAATTTTAAGTAAGGTTTTCCAATATTTCATTTTTTGTGAAATCTTGTATTTTTTTGTAAAGGTTTGTAACTTTTTACAATAATTTACGTGAAATTAAAAGTCTTTTAATAATGTCAAACACCCAGCTAAAAAAATGTAAAATTCTGTAGTTTTCTGTAATACCTTCTAGATTTTTACAACGAAGTAAAAAGAAAAGATTAATAACAAATTTGTGGGTGATTCTGAAACCAATATATTTATATTATTAAATTTTCCAATTAGGACAAGAAAACAATCCAAAATATTTAAATGCATTTCTAAAAATTTCTAAAATTCATAATAATCTTCTTACAAAAATTTAAATAAAAAGAAAGACTTCTTTCAAGAAAATAGAGGTAAATTATGTTAACTCAATTGAAGAAAATCTTAAATTATTCATAAGCAAACCCTGCAGATTGGAAATAATCATATGAGTTTAGAGCCTTTATTTAACAAATTTTAAATTAAGATTTAAAAGAAATCCATTCTATCATGAATAATTTTTTCAAAATAATCAAGAAACATAGGGTAAGTGTCCCAATTACTGCGGGCGTAACTATTACTGCGTTTTTCGCCTAATCAGAATAAGTTGAGTAGAAATAATTTTTTGAACACCAAAAAATTACTGTAGATCAATAAGAATTTACTCTACTGTTTAACAAAAGCAAAAATATCGCAAAATTAGATATATATTCTTGATAAATATAAAAAAAAAACATTGATAGAACTTGAAAAATCCATAATTTTGCTTCTATTTCAGTTACCGAAGTACTGTTCCTTAATCAACTTTAGATTTATTGCGTAACCTTGTACGCAGTGGAGAAATGATTTTTCTAAATCAGAACACTTGTTTGAATAGAATCAACATTAAACAAATGTAAATTGGTTTATTAATTTAAAAATATAGCCCGCAGAAATAGGTACACATTTATTACGGGGCGCCGATTACTGCGGTCTGAAATTCAAGCCATATGTACTTAATACTGGGATGCTGTCAACATGTGAACCTAACCTTCGCTTTAAGTTTTTGATTGAACACACTCCAGATGCTTTGAAACTATAGGTTAATTCTTTTGACCTAACTTGTTCTTAACGATGGAAACAGCGAAAAAAAGTGAAGAAGAAGGAAACAAAGAGAATGCCAAAAACTAAAAGTAAATCTTTAAAAAGATGTTCTTACGGAGAAGAAAATTTGCTGCTTGCCGTGAAAGGGGTTATGCAAGGAGAAACTTTTGCAGCTTCATCACGAAAATATTCGACACACTGTTAAAAATATTTGCAATTTTAGTATACATGGGCATATTAAATTTCCTATATGTTTACTAAATTCATTACACTTTGTAATTTTAGTAAAAATAAATCTTCAACGAAAAATATGCATTTTTAACCAAATAGTTGAATTTTCAATCCAAAAGATTAATTTTCCACCAAAAAAAGGCTCATTTTGAAGAAAGTACACGAATTTTCATCTAAAAAAGATCAATTTTCAACTTTTTGATTGTCATCCAAATAATCTCGTAAAATTTCATGTCACTACGAAATTGATTAATAATTTGTTTTTTTTTTGCAGATACACACCGTACTGATTATTTGAAAGCCAAACTCCCTAAAGCTGTATAAATAGAAATCACATGACTGTCGTTAGTAATAACTGTATACAACTAGGGTATCCTATCTAATGTTTCTAGTGCGAAATTTTGAGGTGTGCCGGATACCTAGCACCGTTTGATAGAAAGAGGCTTTTATGTGATTGAATCGTTGAGTAGATCCTTCTTATAAAGAAACTCTAAATTATAAAGAAAAATATCGCGAATGGTTCGATTGTGTGAAAGTCCTTGAAGTTTTTCTGTGAGAGACCTTATTTAATATCACGAATGTTTGACGTGAGCCTCCGCCTTTCAGAACTTTATTTTTCTCGAGATAATATTCTTCCTCTAGAGCGATTAGTCTTTCTAAATTCGAATGTGATTCCACAGATGGATGGACTAAATTGTTGGTAATTTCAAATAGGGGAAACCTGCCTACAGTGGTTTATGATTCATTCAAAATACTAAAGTGTGTAAAAAATTTATGATTATCCACTGTAGGGAGGTTTCCCCTATTGGGAATGGTGATTGAACATTTTGCCATATGGTGCCAAAAAATCGGAATTTGAAAGAGTTGGTGGTATTTTAAAGATGCATTTTAATTTTGGCATAAAAGTGTTTTTACGATTGTTTTGTTGAGTTCAAAACAATTACTGAATACAGGGTGGCGACTTGACCGGGAAACCGGGAAATTAATTAAAACCCTGGGAATTTACTTCTGATCGTAGCAAAATTCAAGAAATATAATTTCTTTTGGAACAGGGAATTTTTTACGTGGAACGGGAATTTTTTTAAAGAATTTTAATTCGGATTTAGAAGAAAGGAATTTAAAAAAATCCCTCTTCTAAGTCAGAATTCGTCACAATTTGAAAGTTCCCTCTTCTAAATTTTAGATAATGGAAGTACTTCAAGCAGTTTTCAGCTTAATTTTTTTGGTTGATTCATTTTAATTTAAAATTCATCTCTGGTTGAAAATTAATTTCTTTAACTGAAAATTTAATTGTTCCATTTTTAGTTGAAAGTTGATCTTTTCTAGTTCAAAATTACACACTTTGGATAAAAATTTGTCTTTTTTAATAAAAAATTCAATAATTTTGTTGAAAATTCTCGTATTTTGTTAAAAAATCGATTTATTATTTTTTTTTTTTAGAAGTCCCAGTATTTCTGGCTCTTGCTTGCATGCTCGGCAGTTGGTATCGCCTACAGGTACATTCATCATGCGTTTGCGGTAAACTAAGGTATCTATAACGCCGTGTTGACATGCATTATACGTATGATGCCGTAGAATGTACCATGAAGGGGCTTGTTAGCATATTATCTTAGTGGAAGCTATGTTCTGCTTCCTGTGTAGCGTCACTGGAATCAAATGGGAGGCCAAGCTCCTTTGCTTAGCAAGCCTCTACCCGCGTTATCTCGAGGGTGGTATATTTGAGGTACGGAAGATCTAGAGTGATGACTTCGATAGATTGTCATCCTCTTGCGTGTGCTTCGGTCAAGTTGCTTTAACTCATCGACGTTCCATCTTACTACACCGCACATGTAGAGCAGTATAGGAACTGCAATCATATTGGTCGCCTGGATCTTATTCTTTCCAGATTATGCGGGAGCCTAAATTTTTCTGATAATTTGGCGATACCTTTATTGAAGGGCCGTTTTTAACACACGCACATTTTGGGTTTTCGCTGTCGACATTCCAAGCTATGTATAACTTTCTCCATTAACAAGATGTTGAATGGTATTTCCACCTATGATTAGAACATCCTGATCGTCCCGCGATGATGTAGTTCCTAGTCTTCCTTGGTGTAGGTAGACACAGGCACACGTGTCCAGTCAGAAGCTCATGTCATTCGCTTTAGAGTACCTATTTACTGCCTCCACAAGGATGTTGAGGGCCGCCTTCGAAATAGCAAAGAGTTTGAGGTCGTCTATGTATAAAAGGTGGTTGCCCCTATATTCTCGTCTTTTCTGAGGGCCTTATAGGTATCCAGAGCTTTTGCCTCGGAGCACAATCGATATAGGCCAGAGGAAGATGCAGCAGATTGGAAAGTTTTTCTAGCCTATCCGATATCTTTTGGCTTTGATGCCGCTGTGTCCAGGGATCCAAAGTAGAGTCACTCGATATTCCGTCGTTAGGTTTTTCAGTACTTTAAAGTACTCCCATACTAGTAGCGATGTAGTCGCTGTTCCATATAGGACCATTATAGCAGCCCTGCTGTCTAAGCAGATACGGATGTTCCTTTTGTTGCTATACTCCTGTGCTTTGTAGGCGCGCTGGAGCACGGCCATAACTACATCGGTATTGTGAAGCCCACCATACTCTTTCTACGATATAAACAGGCTCCTGATTTCTCCTTGTTCCTGGAGCCATATGTCCCAATTCCTCCAATTCCTCCAATTCCTCCCAATTTCAGTGTACTCGTGGTTCCCCAGTTAAAGGCATGTGCTTTTGGATGCTGCTGTTTTAGAATGGTTTAATTAGGCGAGCGACAGAATATCTGGACCTATTATTAAGCTGTCATTTTGAACGAGATGCTCAACCGATGTGGCTATTCGTGTGAAAATAAGTTTACAAATCAAAAAAAGTGTCGGTAAGGTAGGAAGCCGGTCACGTGACCAACTCGTCACATGGCCTTAACTAGACTCACGCGAATTTTCAACCAAAAGGATTCTTTTTTTAAAAAATTGTCGAATTTTCAACAAAATAGATTAACTTTTAATCTACTAGTTGAACTTTTAACTAAAAAGAATTTCAGCTTAATAATTTAACTTTAAACTAAGAAATATAAATTTTTAACCAGCAATGAAATAGTTGAGTTTTCAGTTCAAAAAATTAATTTTAAACAAAACAAAAACGAATTTTCAGCCAAAAAGTGAAATTCGCAACCAAACTATTTTCAACTAAAATCAAGAATCTTCAACCAGAAAAAAAACAACGATTTTTCAACAAAATAGTTCAATTTTTAACTAATAAAATTAATTTTTAATGAAGTAGCTCAAATTTGTACCAAGCACAATAGCGCACAAAAGTTTCAAAAATTTAGAATCTTTTTGAAACTAAATATGTTTTAAACTCACCACGAATTTTTGTATAAAACTTTGTAATTTAATAAACTGAACATTTTTACATTAAAATCGTTCATATTCTTTTTCGAAATTTTAAGAAATAATTTTAAATGTTTTGAAATTACTGTCAATTTTCTCTTGAAATTGATTTTTTAAAATAAATAACCAGTTGCGTCATGCACTTTTTAATAATTGGACAAGTAGCAAAAGCGCGCCACGCGCGCGCATGCATGTTTTTTGAAATCTCGAAAGATGTCGTTAATTTTGTGGATCAACAATAAAAAAAATTTGAAATTGAAAATTGGAAACAAATAAAAAAAACTTCTGAACTGTTGAAAATTGTAATGTGTTTAAAATATTTGTAACTAAAAAATTAGGAAAACTTTAACAATTGAAAAAAAAATTAAAAAGAAATTTTCTTAACAAAATAGCTGAATCCTTAACAACAACATTAATTTTTAACAAAATAGATCAATTTTTTATAAAAAAGTCGAATTTCCAACGAATTTTCCAAGAGATCAATTTTTAACTGAAATGCTAAATCTTTAATAAAAAAAAAATGAATTTTTAACAAATTAATGGAATTCTCAACCGAAACAGTTTGATTTTCATACCAAAAAGACAAATTTTCAAGCAAATAGTTCAATTTTTAACCAAGAAAGGTTTTTTAGTCAAGAAAGAAAAAGAATTTCACCTATATTGTAATTTAAGGCGATAAATGGTTTTGAATACAAAATAGAAATTTGGAATAAATTTTTTTTGTTCGGTTTATTTGTTTTTAAGGTTACAAAAATATAATATTCGTAAGATTCTTGAAAAAATTCAAACCGATTGTTGAAGATTTCGGTTATGTCAAAAAAGTGTGTTAAAATTACACGTGCAATTTTCTTTCTGAACTACTAAGAGCCAGAGAAAATTTGTTATTGATTTTAGAGTTGTTCAAAGTGATACTGAGGGTGTTATTTAAAGCACAAGGCCAAGGTTGGTAAATTTAGGAAAGTAGAAGGCATGAAGTTCAAGGCCTAGAACAAAACTAGATGAGCTTCTAGTTTTTGAAATGGACATTATAATATTTATATGTGGAAAAATTGACAGATAAATTTTAAGGAGACATGAGTTACGCGAAATAAGATGATTCATGACCATGTGAATTTCAGAAGTTTCTCAGAGTCACCTATTCTGTTTTTAGTAGAATTCTGATTTCTCAAGTTTTATTTTACTCACTCCTCTTATCTAAACGTCAAACCTTATTTTATATAAAACGAAACAATTACATACAATCTTCAAAATTTGAGACTTGAAAAAATCAACGAAATTGGTAAAAAGGTTTAGAAAATTACGTGGAGGAAGATAATTCTACATATAAAACGTTGCTGATTATTTATAAGGCTTTTGCTTCTGAAACAACGGTCTTATTCATAAAAATTGTCTTTGTCCAGAACAATTTAAACATTGAAAAAGAAATAATTACACTGATCAGCCTCTTGCTAAAAGGTCGCCGTCGAACAAAGACTCTTGTACAATAATTCTCCGATTCACAAAATCCGCTGGATGTCATTAGGAAGATTTTGCTTTGAACTGCTTAGAACATTTAATTTCTGGACGTGAGTATACTTGGCGTCGTTCGCAAGACATCCAAAATGTAGCACCTTAATCCATTTACGGACATTCAAACATAAAAATTAATAATCTGATGTAAGAAATTTAAAACATTTTCAGTTTTTCTAGATTACTATTATAGCGTATTATTATTATTTGTTTTCTGCACTCTAAAATTAAATTTCCGATAAGTGCCATTCTTGATTTTTGCTCAAATTGAGAAGAATAACTGATTGTTTCGATTGTATTTAAATTTGATTCGAAATTGTATTTTCGATAGGTTCAATTCCTATTTATAGCTGAAATTGAGAATAATATTCAATTGACTTGATTTAAATTCGATTTGAAGTTCAATTTACAATGGGTGAAATCTTCATTTTCATCTTAAAATAAGGAAAATAATCAATTGGTTTGATTTGACTTAAATTTGATTTGAAATTCAGTTTCCGACAAGAACAATTTTTAATTTTAACTGAAATGGAGACAATTTTTAGAACCTGGATCACTGGTGGAAACCCAGATTAATTTGTCTTACATTAAAAAGATGTTAAGATTCCCGACTGGTTCCCGCAAATTTGTAAATTTATAAATGAAATTTCAATCACCTTATTCGTTATAATTTATAGGCTACTCCATTCTGAATGGTTTGATTAATTTTCTACCAAAAATGATGATTTTTTAAGAAAATACATGAATTTACAAAAATAATAGTTGAATTTTTAAGAAAAAAGAGTTTCAATAATAAAAATTGAATTTTCAAACAAAAAGATAAATTTTTATTCACGAAGATCAATTTTCAACAAAAAAACGGAATAATTATATTTTCAGTTAAAAAAAATTAATTTTCAACAAACAAACAAAAATTCAACAAAAAAGTTGAATTATCAACCCAAAAAGACCAATTTTCAACCAAAGAGGACGATTTTTTAACAAACTTGTTGAATTCTTTAAAAAATAATTAAATTTCAACAAAATTGTTAAATTTTCAACCGAATAGTACAATTTTTAACTAAAATAAATGAATTCTGAACCAAAAATAGTTTGATTTTCTTATTGGGTTCTATTAACTCAGTTCTCATTTAAATGGAAAAACGAGAAAAAGGGGAAAAAAGAAAAATAGGAAAAAAAATTGGAATTTTGATAATTCATAGACTAACGAATAACAATTTGAGTAAACGTTAAAGTTCATTTTTAATACTTTAAAAATATTATCTCAAGAAACTGGAAATTTTGTTTAGAAAATTAATTTTGAGTTAATTTTTTAATTAAAAAGTCAATTTTCCACTGGAATTAAAAAAAGGGGAAACGCAGCAAAATAGGGGAAATACTGTGATCCCTGAATTAATGAATAGTAAATTTAGTAAAAATAATTTACTAATTTGAACAAAAATTTATCAGGCAATACCCAACGAACTTAATTATGAGGAACTGGCTTTTCAAAATTCGAAATCTCTCAGTTTTCACCTTTTCAACTTTAGTAGAACACCCATTCATTTTATAATATCTTCTCAACACCGAAACTGGCCAATCGGATGTCTCCAAAGAGATGTAAAAATTATTCCAACAATAGGAACGATTTTGCCACAAAAAAATGAAAAAATAGAAGTTACAATAACTCCCCAAGAAGCTGGATTTTACGAATTTTTTATCCAGTATTTCGTAAAATCGGATTCTGGACCACAAAGTCCAATTTTGAAAGACGAACCAAAAAAAGTCTGCAGCGTCAATTGTATGTGTGTTTATCCCACTTTTATCGTAAGTACAGTTTTTTTTGAAGAATAAAAATAGGATTTCTTCTGATTTTTAAAATTATATTTAATTATTATTAAATTAGGTTTGTTAACTATTACTTTAACTATTCCCTTTTTTATTGAAAATCTATCTTTCAACTCTTTTGTTGAAAATTTTCTTCTTTTTTTTGTATTCAATTAAGGCCATGTGACGAGTGGGTCGCGTGCCGGCTTCCTACCTTACCGACACTTTTTTTATTTGTAAACTTATTTTCACACGAATAGCCACATCGAGTTGAAAATTCTATATTACCTGATTGTTTCCTTCCACTGCCTTATCGGAAACAATTACCTAGACTTACTGTTCCTGACACTAAAGATGAAACTGCAAAGTTTGCTCCTCTTCAAACAATATTGTCAGTAAAAATTCATCCAAACTCTGAGGATTTCACCAAAATTTCATACGACAACTACTGCCCTACGATTGAGTCATGTTTGAAAGACAGAGTGTGCAAAGATTGTTTTCTGTACTTTGCATCGAACAAAGATTTGTGACTGCATGGACAGAAATCACATCCAAAAGAAGCTTTATTTAAAACTGTGTTAGTACTTCCTAAACACATAGCTGCTCAAAGAGCTGATGATATCATTAGCTTGTTGAGCAGCCATGGTTATGCATATTACATGAAGAGGGTGATTTCGGAAGACGCTGAATGTCTCGAGAAAGATGATATTTTTTATTAAAAAAAAAAAAATAGATCCCACTATTTCGATGGACGTCTGTAAGGTACAAATTATTGAATCCCTCTCAGATTGTATAGCGAATCCATGAGTTGCAGACTCTTCCCTTTGAGAGTCCTATGAAGAATTTTTGGGTTCTAAATTCATGGACTACATATTTCTTTGTATAATAATTCGTTCATAAATATTTGTGAAGTGTTTGTTTTTGCAAAAGTTTTTTCCTGATATATTATAAGAGTTGTCTGTGATGTATTGTATTCACAGATTGTGAAAATGTTATCTAAGTTTGTTGTTGCAAAAGTTTTGTTCCAAATCTATTGCCTGCTTGATTTTGTCGCATGGCGCTTCTTATCTATTCCATGCCACGTATTTGAACATTACCGTAAAATATGTATCTACAAAATTAATTATTATTGTATTGAAACAGATTTTTCATTTAAAATGCTATAATGCTACAAATAGATGTTCTAAACAGAATTTTTTCTCTAGAAATGAGATTACTACCTTGTTTCGATTGAAAATTTGATTTATTATATGTCAGGTCGGCCAAGAGTATGTCACTAAAACAAATCTGCTAATTTTCCTATTAAAATTGCGTCAAGGACTTTCTGACAAATTCTTAAATGTTATATTCTGGTACTCGAGTGGACAAGCTACAACTCTATCAGCTGCCACTGTCAGACAATATTTAATGCAAAGATTTGTACCTGAGGATGTAGGATTTTGCTTGATTATGAGAGAGGATTATATTGCAGGACATGTAACCGAGTTCGCTAACGAATTGTGCAATCTATAGCCTCGTATATCCAGAATAGTCGCTTATGTCGACGGCACCTACAGTTACGTTGATAAGAGTAGCAGCTTCCGGATTTAACGAAAATCTTTCTATTGTCACTAGGGCCGTCATTAAGTCAAGCCTTCTCTACTTGTAGCACCAGAATTTTACATATTGAGGTTATGTTAGTATTGAGATATCGAATTTCATTAATTATCAAAAATATTGTGTTCACTTTTCTTTTCTAATTTTCATATAATAGATACTATGAAATATATAGATTTTTTATTAATGTTTATTTTATATTTTAATTTTAAAATAGAGTAAGACAAAAAGAATAAGTAGAACTCAAAAACTTGACCATTTATTATTTTTGTTGGGAAAAAATATTTTTTTTTCTGTTTGTATTTTTTCGCATAATTTATTAATATTAATCTCACATAAAAGTCCCGAAAATGTAATGATTCTATCCCACTGTGCGCCGCATATGCGTCGCTACGGCATGTGCATCGCTACGGTATATGCGTCGTTACAGCATGTGCGTCGCTAGGGCATGTGCGTCGCTAGGGAATATGCGTCGCTACGAAATGTGCGTTGTCATGAAGAAGACTCGGGCTTAGAATACGAGAGGCACCTCATATCTGTAACTGTCACCATTTGTTCACGCAGATTTACTCTAGTAAGACCATGTTCAGGGTGCCAAAATCCGAAGACGTAACCATCCTCTTTCACTTGTACTCGAAATTGTTGGTTTGATGCTATGCGGGTAAATATACACTTGATTTAAACCAAATTCGGTATCTATAAAGGTAGCCACACGATACTGAAGCTTATGTTTGACAGGAAAAAAGAATTGCCCCTTTTCAAATGGCTTTCGCAGACTCTCAGGAATACAGCATACAATTAGAGCAGTATCGTCAGGAATATGTGAGCGATCAGTTTGGCTTAACTCTGCCCTTCGTTCCGTAAAATAAACAAAAAACGGTCATTGGGTCTGTCCTGAAAGTATCCGACCTTGTGCTCTAACTTTTTATCCAGTTGGAGATGGAAATCGCCGTTTAAGAGTCAGATAGATAGAGAACTCCAGAAACTGTTGTTTTAGAAACTGCCCACGTATCGCAGCTTATCCAAAAATTTCTGGTGAATCACCCGAAATTGCAAAAATATCTGACACGACTTCGGCAAGGCACACATAGTACTGAAAGGGCTAATTTTTATTACAATTCACTAGCAGAAATGTACAAACAACAAATTTTGCATAATTTGTTTTAAGATTTCGATTGCTTCTCTATGTTTTCTTGGAAAAATATTGTCCGTTTTTGCGATGACGGTTGTTTTGTTAAATGAAATGCTGTCGCCTGTTTCAATATAATGCTCAGCTGGTGCTGATTGCGTGAAATGTTTTAGCCTGAATTTATTCTCATGTTCTTTTACACGTTGGCTCACCGCCCTCCCGGTTTCTCCAATATAGACTTTGCCACATGAACAAGGAATTTTATATACTCCCGCATCACTGAGAGGTGCCTTTTTATCTTTAGGGTTGTTTAGAAGTTGTCCTATTGATTGTGAATTCTCTTTTGTTAAAGCTCCTTCGGCTTTAACGAACACATTTTCATCACGTATCTCGTGCTTCGCACCTGATTTTGTCGATAATGCGAACTTCTCTACATTATGTTCAGCTCTATTATATCAAATGTATATTATAATTATTTTTGTACCTCGGTCTGCGACTTCTAATTCAGATATTGCAAAATGCAGTATACATTTTATTTCTTATGATTACTTTAATATTTGTTTCTAATTTTGCATTAAATTTTATTCGCAGGTACCCTGAAAATGTATTTTCATTGTCTTGATTTTATGATTGGAAAAAAATGCGCATCCTATTAAAAAATAGAATTTGCGAACAAATTTATTAAATAAAATGTTATTGTAGCTTGTATCCTTTTATCAAAAAGTTATTTTTTATTATATTTTTATAACAACAGCTTATTACAAGTTTGTAGATCCCTTTTTGGTTGAACAATTTTTGTCTTCTTGTTTTCTTTCGTCTCTTGTGTCGTTTTTCCAAAAAAAATTTTTTTTTATTTTCATTCTTATTCTTTATTATTGAAAGAAAATCTATTCTTTCTTTCTAAAAATTATAAATAACGAATTTTCAGACCTCTTTGAGTGAACAACTTTTGTCCATTGAATTTTTTTCGTACCTTGTGTCGTTTATAAAAAAATTCAATTTTTTTATTTTCAATGTTATTTTTTACGAATAAAGTAAAAACTACGCGTCCTATCAAAAAATTGCTGATGACAAATTTGTAGCTCTTTTTGGATAAGCAACTTCTGTCAAATAATTTTTTTCCATAGCTTGTGTCTTTTGTGCAAAAATTTAATTTTTTTCATTTCAATGTTAGGACTAAAACAAAAACTACGCTTACTATCAAAAAATTATGAGAAACAAATTTTTATTTTTTTTATTTCTCATTTAACAACTTTTGTTGAATTGTTTTTTTCGCAGCTTTTGTCGTTTGTCCAGAAATTTAATTTTTTTAATTTTTAATGTTTTTCACGAATAAAACAAAAAATACGCCTCCTATCAAAAAGTGATCAATAACAAATTTGTAGATTTTTTTTGAGTCAATATTTTTTGTCTTCTCATCTTTTTTTTTTATCTTGCATAGTTTGACAAAATTGGAATTTTTTATTTGTTTGTTCGATTAAAATTTCTTGTAGGGCTTTCAAAAAGCAACATTTTCCTCTTTATGATTTTTTTTCCATATCGTGCGTTGTTTAACTTAAAATGAGTCAGAAGAAATGATTTTTACGAAGGTGTCTGTCTGTCTGTCCGTCTATCTATCTGTCTGTCTGTCTGTCTATAGTCTGTAGTATCGTGTAGGCACGATAACTTTCGAAAATTGATCAGATTCGATTGTGCTTTGGCACACTTTTTGAATATCCATTTATCACTAAAAATGCAATAGTTACATTTTTAGTTCAACAAATTAATTCTAAAAAAAAACCTATCTTCGCAAAAATATATTAATTTTCAAAAAGACGAATTATCTACAAAACGGTCGAATTTTCAAACCAAAAAATAAATTTTTACCCAAAAGTAAAATTTTAATAAAAATAGTTGAACCCTTACTGAAAAAGATGATTTGCAACCGAATAGTTTGGTTTATATACAAAATTTCAGAACAGAAAAAGGACGAATTTCCAACCAAATAAATCAATTTTCTACTAGAAAAAATCTATTCTCCATAAAAAATATTAATTTTTTACTGAAAATGGAATAATTACATTGCTGATTGAACAAATTGATTCTCAAACAAAAAAAACAAAAAAAAACGAATTTTTCAGAAAATACCTTAATTTTCAACAAAATTGTTAAATTTGGAAGCTAAAAAAACTAATTATCTACAAAAATGTTAAATTTTCAATCTATAAATATGACTTGAAGAAAAATGGATTGTCAACCAACCATGAATTTTCATAAATAATGAAATAGTTAAATTATTGTTTGAAGAAATTAATTTTTAATTAGAAGAAATACGAATTTTCATTAAAGCAGTTTAAGTTTTCACCAAAATTTTGAATTTAAATTCAAAATACGTGGATTTTAAAAAGTTGAATCTTCAACAAAATAGTTCAGTTCTCAACGAAAAAGAATGAATTTTCAAGCAAGAATTTTAATTTGCTACTAAAAAAATGATATCCTAAAAAAATAAATTAAATAGAATAAAACATTTTGGTTGAATTTTCAACGAAAGAAGTAAATTTTCTACCAAAATAGGTCAATTTTCAACTCAAAAAGACGAATATAAAGAAAAACCGTTGCACTTTCAACCAAACAATGACTTTTTAACAAAATTGATAAATTTTCTACAAAGTAAGTAATTTTTATTAATTTCAATTCTGTATATTTATTTAAATGTTTCTTGGTTAAAATATCAACTATTACATTATTCTTTAAGAATTAATTTTTCTTGGTTGAAGGTAGAACTACTTTGTTGAAAATCAATTTTTTTTAAGATTCATCACTTTGGTCAAAAATTCATTTTGAAAACTCAAATATTTGGTTGAAAATGCTCTTTTTTATGTTGAGAATAAACTTTTTTAACTGAACATGTAACTATATCATTTTTTGTTTCAAAACTGATATTTTTATTTATAAAATTATCTTTTTCAGTTGAAAACTCAACTGTTTGATGAAAAATTTACATATTTTGTTGACATTTTTTGTGGTTGGTAAATTATTCTTCTTACTTGAAAATTCACCTTTCTTGTTGAAAATTCAACTACTACTTTGTAAGGTGAACTACTTTGAAAATCTACTTCACATTTGTGTAGAAGATTAATATTTCAGTAGAAAGTTCATTCTTTTTGGTTGAAAATTCAACTGTTTTGGAAGAAAAAGTCACTTTTACTGTAGAAAATTAACATTTTAGTAGGATATTAACATTTGAGTAGAAAATTAACATTTTAGTAGCAAATTAACATTTTAGTCGAAAATTAACATTTTAGTAGAAGATTAGTACTTCAGTAGAAAATTAACATTTTAGTAGAAGATTAATATTTCAGTATAAAATATATTCTTTTTGGTTGAAAATTCAACTGTTTTGGAGGATAAAGTAACTTTTACTGTGGAAAATTACCATTTCTGGTAGAAAATTTATTCTTTTTGGTTGAAAAATCAACTATTTTGGAAGAAAAGGTCACTTTTACTGTAGAAAATCAACATTTCAGTAGAAAATTAACATTTTAGTCTAAAATTAACATTTGTGTAGAAGATTAATATTTCAGTAGAAAGTTCATTCTTTTTGGTTGAAAATTCAACTGTTTTGGAAGAAAATGTCACTTTTACTGTAAAAAATTAACATTTCAGTAGAAAATTAAAATTTTGGTAGAAAATGAACATTTTAGTAGAAAATTAACATTTCAGTAGAAAATTTATTCCGTTTGATTGCAAATTCAACTATTTTGCTAAAAAAAGTAAATTTGTTGGTTAAACATGTATTCTTTGTGGTTGAAAATTCAATTATATTGGTATTAAAAGTGACATTTTTTGCAAAAACCCACTTTTGTAGTTGAAAACTCAACTATTTTAAAAGAGAAAGTAACTTTTTCTGTAGAAAATAAACTTTTCTTGTAAAAAAGTTATACTGTTTGGTTCAAAATTGAACTATTTTGAAAGAAAAAGTAACTTTCTTAGTAGAGATTCTTTTTGGTAGAACATTTTACAATTTTGGTCTAGAAAGTAACTATTTTCGTGAAAGAGTAACTTTTTTGTTTGAAAATTGATCTTTTCGGTTGGAAACTCTTCTTCTTGGTTGAAAATTCGTTTTTTATGTCAAAAATTAATTCTCTCTACTACAACTTCAACTATTCCATTTTTCATTAAACATTGATCTTCTTTGTTTAAAATTCACATATTTTTTTCGAAAATTCGGTTTTTTTGTTGTTAAAAATTAATTTTGTCTACTGAAACTTTAACGATTCCATTTTTGGTTATAAATTAGTCTTCTTGTTTGAAAATTTATCTGATTTACTTGAAAATTCACGAAAATGATTGAAAATAAGTTAATTTATCTGATTAGGAAAGCAAGTGGTTAGAAGACTGTGATGAGAAGCTAATGACTACAGGTGCCAATTTCTTTTTAGTATATATATATATATGGATATATATATATATATATGGATATATATATATATATATATATATATATAAATATATTATCGAGCGCGAAGCGCGAGGACCGACAGTCGCGCGCCCTAGACACGCTCAAACTTGCGCGCAAAGCGCGCGATGAGAATGTCCCCGCGCAGCGGGCAGATTTTTTTTAATTGGTCACCCACTGACGCGGAGGAGAATATACCGGGACCGTGGTGGGGGTTGCGGGAACTGCGCAAATGGAAATAACCGTCTACAGACAGCCAACAGAAAATAAAGGTGACAGGAAATGAGAGATACAGAAATATGTGAGTTTCTACTGTATTTCCATAATAAGAAGTTAACCTGATATTGCATTTAATCAAACTTTAAGTTGCTCCAGATGTCAACTTCCATAATCTCAGTAAACAAGGAAACATCACTTTAATGAAATCGTAGCTAATTTTTAGTCCGTGTATTTACAGTCACCGCTCAAATCTCAGAAAATAATTCACTATCATTCCCTGGTCATTCAAATTTCTAAATCCCAGCATTCAAAACTGAATAAATGCGTGTATTGATTATTTTTAAACAATCTCAAAGTGACGAGGAACTGAAAATGGTTCGATTTGAAATTAGACAATTATTATTAATATTTGAATTTGAATGATTAATTTCTGATGCGTAAACTCTATATTAATTTTATATTGATCAACTAATACTAAAGTTTAAATACAGAGTTATTCAAGTACATTCTCTCTAAATCTGAAATAGTGAAAATTTCACTATTTGAATTAGTGAAAGCTATTTCACTATTAAAATAGTGAAATCACTTTTTTCTACTATTTCAATTAGTGAAATTCACTATTGTCATGGTGAAATTTTTACTAGCACTCAATTAGTGAAAAATGACTAGTGGAATCCGCTTTTCGGATTAATGAAATCTTCTAATTGAATCAGTGAAACCGTAAAACCACTTTTTAAACTGAAATAGTGAAAATTCACTATGAAATAGTGATATTTACTATTTCAGATTTAGAGTTATTTTTATATTTAAATATTTGTAGTTTAAATATTCTTCATTTAGAATTCCTGAACTAACACAGCTTTCGATTATAAATAATTGTAATTTTGAATCATAAAAATTTGATCCCAACAATTAAACATTTTTCAATGTCTCATTGACTGTAAGCAAAATATTTGTTTCGGACAACAAAGCGACTTTGTTGCAAAAGAAGCAAAATTTTTGTTTTCCTAACAAAGATTTGTGTTCATTCAACAAACATTTTGTTGAACCAGCACAAATCTTGCTAATTAAACCAAAATAAAGCTTTTGCTGGTTCAGAAATGCTGTTTACCTACATTGAGACTTCAAAAAATTAACGTTTTTTACATTTAGACCTTTAAAGCTGAATAATAATAAATCTCTTAATTTCTATCTTCTATAATCATTCCAGTTGTGTCAAAGGATTTCACAAAGATTTCATAGATTTCTAAAGATTTCGAAGATTTCAAACGATTTCAGATTTTAAAAGATTTTTAGAAATTACACAAAGATTTCAACAGTTTCACAAATTTTTTAAAAGTTTACAAAATATTTCAGAAGATTGTAAAGAGTTCAGATTCAGAAAGATTTTACAGAAATTTACACAGATTTCGCAAAGATTTCAACTATTTCACAAAGATTTCAAAATGTTGTGAAAAAAATTTTTTAAATTTAAAAAATGTTATAAGATTAAAAATATTTCAGAAGATTTCAAAGATTTCAGAAGGATTTATGAGGAATTCACAACGATTTCAACGATTTCTTAAATATTTAAAAATATTGGAAAAGATTAACGAAGATTTCATTGAGATTTTAAAGATTCCAAAAATTTTCAAAGATGTATAAAATTTCAAAATATTTCACAGAATTCAAAAGAATTCAGGAGATTTCAAAGATTTCACAAAGATTTAAACCACTTCACAAATGTTTCAAAAGTATGTAAGAGATTAAAGAAGATTTTAGATATTCCAAAAAATTTCAGATTCAAAAAATGTCAAAAGATTTAAAAAATTTCAGAAGATTCCAATGATTTTACTAAGATTTTAAATTGTTTCAAAAGATTTCATAAAGATTTTAAAGATTCCAAAAATTTTCAATAATAATAATAATAATAATACAAAGACTTCAAAAGATTTCAGAATGATTTCAAAGATTTTGCAAAGATTTCAGAAAGATTTAAACAATTTCACAAATGTTTCAAAAGATCGTAAAAGATTAAAGAAGATTTGAAAGATTCCCAAAAATTTCAGATTTAAAAAATGTCAAAAGATTTCAAAAGATTTCACAAATATTTTAAAAGTTTTCCAAATATTTCAGAAGATTTCGAAGAGTTAAGAAAGATTTAAAAGAAATTTACCAAGATTTCGCAAAGATTTCAACTATTTCACAAAGATTTCAAAATATTGTAAAAGATTAAAGAAGATTTCACTAAAATCTCAAATATTTCACAAAAATTTCAAAGATTTAAAAAATGTTATAAGATTAAAAATATTTCAGAAGATTTAAACGATTTCAGAAAGATTTATAAGAAATTCACAACGATTTCAACGATTTCTTAAATATTTCAAAAGATTGCAAAAGACTAAAGAAGATTTCAAAGATTACTAAAAATTTCAGATTTAAAAAATGTCCAAATATTTCAAAATATTTCAGAAGATTTCTAAGATTTTACTAAGATTTTAAAATATTTCAAAGGATTTCACAAAGATTTCATAGATTTTTAAAAATTACACAAAGATTTCAACAGTTTCACAAATTTTTTAAAAGTTTACCAAATATTTCAGAAGATTCCAAAGAGTTCCTTATTCGGCATTCTATTGACTCTGCCTAAGCCAATCCTCAATCATGGTTTATAGACTTTAGTAAATTTACATTGATCTTATATTTTGCCTGAAGGGCGCCAGATCATCTACAAAATTAAACCGGAAACGACCAAAAGGTTCAGAATTCATGTTCTCTTTAAATTCCTACTAATCCACGTTTTCATTTTATTCCACTCTACTTTAATAATAACATACTACACTCCATGGAAATAAATAACACCAGAATAACATGTAACAAACAGAAAGTCGATTTTATTCAAACGGCCCTTGATGCCTTACATTTATTAAACAAATCCCGTAAAGAAGAATGCGACTTTAATATCGTTCACTGCTTATCTCTAGTGACACATGAAAAATTTCGACCAGTTGCATGTCAGTGGTCGATCGCGCTTAAGAACCTTATTCATAAGATGTCAGCTACTCGCCCCAACGACTTAACCAACGTCTTATATCGATTGTTGGCTCATCTTTTACTCAATAACCAAACTATGTCACCTAGCTAACCTTTATTTTCAACTCTGCACACGACGTTGGTAACAGTCCCTGGTAACAGCAGACATCCAATGCAGTCAACCTTGAAAATAACAAAAGAAATACAAAAGTAATTAGAGTAAATGCGGAGAATCATATACTTGGAACCCCGTGGTCTGACAATTTGTGGTTCCGGTCCGATGACACAACCTACCTAGCTTTTGACAGGTGATGTTGTATTCGGAAGAAGCCGAGAATTCGATCACGAATATAGTTCATTTCTCAAAGTCTTGGAGAACAGTCTTGTCAGCCCTCGAGTATGCAACGGAGACTGCTGTTCGAAAATTGTAGTTCCAGATAATTTGGTACTTCTCGTTTTGGACAATTGACTCTATCTCCCTTGGAGCGTTCGATAAGGCAGGGTCGCGGCCAACATTATGAGAGCAACAAAGATGGTAATAAAGCACTCTCAGGGCTGCATTATGTCTGTAGATATACGTCGTTCCTGCGTGCGTCGAACACCCCGATAGTATGTGTTCTAGGTACTCAGCGTGTGCATGACACGCTCTGCACCTATCGCTTGGGACTTCTTGACATGAAATGCGGTCACGGTATGCTAAGGTGGAAATGACACCATCCTGGCATGCGAAGATGAAACCCTCTGTACCTGAATTAAGCCCTGATAATCTGAGAAGAGCAAAAGTTTGCTCCTTCGACAAGGTCTGTTTTTCTACATTTGTGTGAAAGTTTTCGTGCATTTTCTTGTCGAGTAGCTGTGAGTGAAATTTTTCAAACTCTGCTTTCTTCACTGCGGCTTTTGGAAGTAAAGCATCTAGATGGAGTAATGCACTTTCCTCACTTCTAATGTTGAAATTCAGGCCAAGGGTCTCGGCGACGTTATATATCGACATGTACAGGATCATGCTCCAAAACACATGTTTCCTACTCGAGGACCAACAGTCAGTATTGAGGAATTCGCACAATCATTAACAGTGAAACTTGCGAAAGCGAGCTGCTGATCCACGCAATACAAGAAACGTTTAAAATCTGCCGTATCAAAATTTCATAGCAGACCGACTCGTATTGGATTAAGGTGATGACTTTGGCGGAATAGATTTACTTTCTCGACAGAGAGCAGTCAGCAGAATTAATCTGCCGAATGCAACTATTATTAAAAATTCAGTTATCAAAATTGGAAATAGTCCAGCTAGGTCCAGGCCGTATATTGAGAGCAGAGTCCTAAATTTCAACCAGTCTTTTAGTCAACCCACATTCTACAGAATTTATTTATGTGAACTCTACATTTAGATCCAACAAAAATATCGCCTGCTGTTGGACACAATAACAAGAAGATTACCAACATGGAATTGATGCTTATGAGATCATTTAAAGGAGACGTTGCCTACTGACAAACGATGTGTAGAATTTTTATGGGAGATTGAGAAGAAATTAAAGGCATTCAGTGGTCACAAGGCATTTCGCAAAAATCATTGAACACTTACTCGTGCGTCTTATATTAGATTAGGTTTATCAACAATCATGGAATTAATTACCTTTTTTTTCTCTCTCGCTAAACTTAATAGTAATATAAGCATGTGTCGATTGTATTAGCAAAAAGCTATCTACAAGGTACAATATTAGTGGCGGCAAAAGAATTATTTAAAGTTTTAAAGAAGCTGACGTCGGACAACACCATGAATATGAGTTAGAATCTAAAAGTATCTTCTAGTGCCACTAATACGAATTTAAATCAGATGACTTGCAAGAAAATCATCCAGAGGGCTCCTGAAAAAGCAGCCAATATATAGAAAGGACCGTAGATATCCCTGCCCAAGATACAGCTTCTAGTGCAAATACTCAAACCTATGTGGAAGTGTAACATAAGAAAAATTTCATATAAGCGTCCCATATTCTCTATATTGAGTTCAAACTACTACACAGAAGCAGCTAGGATTGAATATAAATGATATAATTTTGATATAATGACTAACGCGATTGTGTGAATGTAGAATTTAAAATTCACTACTATGCCCGTATATGTCCATTCAAAAAGCATCCAAGCCAACTAGCATGGGTGAGGACTATTCATTTTGACCCCATTATCAAGAAGAATAACAACAATTTCCAGGGTGGATTTGTTACGTAACGTCTATCTATTTTTTTATCTCTCAGCGTCCTTCCTATGTGAGCAATCGATTTATTTGAACAGCTAATCTAACCTATAATATTCAACCTTATTTCATGATATCTGAATTACTTATAAGTATGACTATTAGTCACAAGCGCGCAACTGTGCACGTACGAGTCCTTACCGGCCCATATGTGTACGTCGAAATTTAGATGTGCACATATGGAACACTCCAAACTTCATACTTTTACGTATATTCAATAGAGTTCAAAGTGCACTTATAGTTCAATATCAATTATTAATATGAGCCGATTCGAAAAATAACAGATTTTTTTATTTTGTACGGTCAACGCTTTATTCATTATTATTATTTTTTTGATCCTGAAGGGTCAACCACATTTCTAACCTACGGTTTAACTAGTAAGAAAGAATATATAAATATATATAAAAAAATGTATATTACATTCATTTCTGTATGCTGGCCTGAGATTGCTTATTCAGATATTGCAAAATAAAGTAGAGATTTTATTCCTCATGATTACTCTAATATTTTTTTTTTCAATTAATTTCGTTCTCAACTACCTTGAAAAAAAGTATAATTTCAAAAAATGTATATCATAACAATTCATAAGATGCATTAAAACAGATGTATTTTCATTATATAATTTCCATAACTAAAAAAATGCGCATTCTTTAAAAAAATTGGTTAGTAAACATTGTAAAACATTAGTAAACATTTATTGCAACTTGTCTCGTTTTTGTATTAACTTAATTGGTTCATTTTCAATGTTATTTCTTACGATTCAAACCAAAAATACACATCCTAGCGTAAAGTCGTTCTGAAAATGTTTGGATACGATTGAGGCGAAAATTTTTGTTAAATGAAAGGTTATTGTAAGTTGCGTCGTTTTCCCAAAAAGTGGATTTTTTTATTTCTCATGCATTCTTATAACAAATTTTTAGATCATTTTTTTCAAACAACTTATCTCTATTCACTTTTTTTCGTCTTTCGTGCCTTTTAGCCGACAATGTGATTTCTTTATTTTCAATCTTATTTATTACTGCCTTGTGTCATTTTACAAAAAAAAATAATTTATTTTCAATTATATTTTTAACGATTAAAACAAAAACGGTCAAAATTGGGATTATCGATTTTGCAAGAAAATTTAAAATTGTTGTAGACTAAAAATCTACAGACACATAACCAAACAGCAGACACACAACTTTACAGCAGACACACTCGAGAAAACCTATTTCTCGGGTTTACGGGGTCTCAAAATGCTAACATTTTATGAAAGGGGGGGGGGAGGTCAAATTTTACAAAAATCTGATAGATTTTATTAAGAGAATGTGAAAATATATGAAGTATTGATATTTTTTTTCTATTTTACAATGTACTAAAATTTTCATAATTTTTGCAATTTTAGAATTTAAAACTGCAAATTCTACAAACTAACTTGATTTATAACATAAACGTTTCAACAAAATTGAATCTCAATGACAAATATTTGCTTACTTGTAGTGAATGTTCCTTAACAAAATTGATTGAATGATTCGTTTAGAGTTCATCTTTTTTGTTAGAAAATCAGCTACTTGGTTTGAAGTTGAGTACCTTTTTTGAAATTCGGTTTTTGGTGTTGCTGAATATTTATTTTTGGTTGAAAATTCATCTTTTTTCGTTAAAATTTAAACTTTTGGGTTGAAAATGCATCATTCTTGGTTAAAAATTTATTTTTGTTGGTTAAAAATGTACTTTTTCATTGAAAATTTAACTGTTTTCTTAAACATTTGACTTTTTAGGTTAAAAAACTTGACTCTTTCGTTAAGAATCTGTCAAAACTGAAATTACCTTTTTTTTTTAGTGAACTATATTCTTAGGAATTTTCTAGGACGTCATCTGTTATATGTTTGAATAACGTCAGATAGCCTTGTAAAAATAGGATGTACGAAATCTCATCAAAATCTGGATATAAATATTTTTTTGAAGAATTCATTTAGTTGAAATTGATTTCTTATAGAAATATTCTCGAATATTTTTGTATAAGAAATGTTTTTGTTGATTGTAATAATTATATCTAATAATGTAAGCTCTTTAAGGCGAAAGGATTTTGAATTGGTACTATATCCTTCTTCGGGCCCAAATCGTTGTAATAATAATTGAAGTCCGCGGATTGAAACACATTAATTTTTCTATTCGTTCAAAACATTAGAAAATGGTGGAAACGTGAAAATTTGAAGCACAGATAAAATTATGAGAAGAGTATTATTAAAAACATGTATTTCTCAACTGTCCTTGATTGGTGGGTTAATCCAGACTAAAAATATTCCTCAAAATGATAAAACTTTTAATGCATAACCTTGTCATTCGTTAACCCAAAAGTTATTTGCAACAAATGAAGCTAGTTGTAAAATTGAAACAATATGTCCATATTCTTGAAATTAAAAATGATGTAAAATTAATTCAAAGCAATATTTTACTTTTATTATAATGCTTTTCAACATGGAAATTATTTCGAAGTATGTGATAAAGATATGATAGAGATTGATGTTTTATTATAATTAATATATGTAGGAAAGTATGTCCTTAGCGTTAGATTGTAGGATGGGTATTATTTAGTTAGCAAGAAAAATAAAATTGGCGTGAAATAGCTGAGAAATGTAGGGGGGACCATAAATAAATTTGATGGTGAGAATCCAGCCTTCACCGTCAATCAATGGATTGTCCACCTAACTGAGTGCAAAGAAATGCACGGATAGTGAGATCTACAGATACTAGTCTGTGCAAAGAAGTACCTGGCAAGTCTCGCGAAACTTTGGCTAGAAGGCCGAAATACCATTACGAAATCGAAGGACTTGGAAGCCGGACTAAGAGACGAGTTCGGATCTGAGATGGACGGATGTGATCTCCACGACGCAATGTATAACACCCAAATGTTTAATTTTCTACCAAAATATTTCATTTCCAACAAAAATATTTCATTTTCAACCAAAATATTTCAGTTTCCACCTAAATATTTAATTTTCGAAGAAAATATTTAATTTTTTACCCAAATATTTGATTTTTTACCCAAATATTTGATTTTCCACCCAAATATTTAAATTTCAACAAAAAGATTTAATTTTCAACGAAAATATTCAATTTTCCACCCAAACATTTAATTTTCAACGAAAATATTCAATTTTTAACAAAAACATTCAATTTTCATAAAAAATATCTAATTTTCAACGAAAATATTTAATTTTTTTCAAAAATATTTAATTTTCAACTGAAATATTTAATTTTCAACCAAAATACTTAATTTTCAACCAAAATACTTAATTTTTAACCAAAATATTTAATTTTTCACACAAAAATTTAATTTTCAATGAAAAAATTTAATTTTCATCGGAAATATTTAATTTCCTACCCAAATATTTAATTTTTGACGAAAATATTTAAATTTCAACGAAAATAGGTAATTTTCAACCAAAATATTCAATTTTTAACCAAAATATTTAATTTTCAACAAAAAAATTTAATTTTTAACAAAAATATGTAATTTTCATCAAAAATATTTAATTTTCTACCCAAATATTTAATTGCCTACCCAAATACTTAATTTTCGACGAAAATATTTCATTTTTAACGAAAATATTTAATTTTCAAAACAAATATTCAATTTTCAACCAAAATATTTAAATTTCCACCAAAATATTTAATTTTCTACCCAAATATTTAATTTTCAACAAAAATATTCAATTTCCAACCCAAATATTTAATTTTCAACCAAAATATTTAATTTTTAAACAAAATATTTAATTTTTCACCCAAATATTTAATTTTCAACGAAAATATTTAATTTTCATCAAAAATATTTAATTTTCTATCCAAATATTTAATTTTCAACGGAAATACTTGAATTTTCAATATAAATATTTAATTTTCAACCAAAATATTTAATTTTCAAACAAAATATTTAATTTTTCACCCAAATATTTAATTTTCAACGGAAATATTTAATTTTCAACGGAAATATTTAATTTTCTATCCAAATATTTAATTTTCAACGGAAATACTTAAATTTTCAATATAAATATTTAATTTTCAACTAAAATATTTAATTTTTCGAACAAAATATTTACTTTTCTACCTAAATATTTCATTTTTAATCGAAATATTTAATTTCCTACTCAAATATTTAATTTTCAACCGAAATATTTAATTTTTAACCAAAATGTTTAATTTTTCACCCAAATATTTAATTTTCAACGGAAATATTTAATTTTCTATCCAAATATTTAATTTTCAACGGAAATACTTAAATTTTCATTTCGACTACTACTATGTCACTATTTTGACATTTTTAGTAAAAAAAATCTAGCCAATCACTTCAAATATTGCTCAATACTATATAATATGATACTTGTTATTAATATATATTTACCATCTGTAAAATTTATATAATTTAAATTCCAAATCATTGTTTGCAATCCGTAATTCTGAAACATTCGAATCCTTGAGGCCTTGAAAATAAATTCGAAAATTATTAATTTTTGGAGATTTGCAATTTCAAATTTCACAGTTTTGTATTTGCCAATTCAAATATTAAAAATTTGATGACAATTTCGCTACTGAATATTTTCAAATTTCGTATCAGAGCCCTCATAGGCAGTTCTAAATTCAATAAATTCATATGTAAATATAAGCAATTCCGAATCAAGAAGATTAAAACTAAGCAATTTCAAACATTGGTATCATACTATAGCACTCTTGTTTTACATTATTTTTTTTATTTTTTATTTTCAATTTAATATTTGAAAATTGTCCGATTGTCTATTAAGATTTAGACCAATGAATGATTACAATTTGCAAAATATTTCCTCAAAAAACTTGAGAAATAAATAATAGTTCCAAGAGAAATGTTCAGAATCAAACGATTTGAAATAAAAAAGATCGGCCCGCTGCGTGGGCACATTCTCGCCACGGCCGGCTCTCTTCGCTCGCAAGTTTGAGCGCGCCTAGGGCGTGCGACTGTTGGTTCTCGCGCTTCGCGCTCGATAACGTATTTCACATCGTATTTCACCGATTACATGACACATTTTTTTGACACCTAATTTTCTCAAAAACCCCAGCGTTTTTTTCTCTCGATTTTTTTTTCGTACTAATATGGTGAATATATTTCAGTAGAGTTTATCTTGTGGCCGCGTCTTGAAGATGAGAAAGAATTTTTTTTGTTCTGAAAAATGAAAATTCAAGATTTTTGCAAAAAGAAGACGAGATATGAAAAAAGCTGGGTGGTCAAATTTATTCCTTAAAAAAAGTTCTACAAAAAGTCCTTAGGCACTTTTTTCTGTTTTGCGTTATTATAGCACTTTTCGCTCAAATATGAATAATAACAATTTTCCACTGTCATAAATATTCAAATAGGATGTAAATCAACAGAGAGAAGAAATTTTTCTACACATTTTTTCCCTGAAAGTCTGAATATTCGAAACGAATATTCAATTTTTTCATCTAACCGGTGCAATACGTGTCGTCTAAAATCTTTTCAGAAGCAACATATTTTGTGCTGAAATTATTCTGTCATTTGAGCTCGCACAGCCTTTCCGATCAGAAATGAATTCGGCTATGATTACTCTAATATTTATTTCTTATTTTGCATTACATTTTATTCTCAGCTACCCTGAAAAATGTATCATTTCAACAAATTTATCTCAATTGTACAAAAAGATCACACTCTTCTTTTTAGTATGTTATAAAGGTACGTATAGGCTTAATGCTGTAAATTTTTTGTACTATAACCTCACTTTTTTATTCGTTGCTCGACGTGCCAAAAAACTCTGTTTATAATATTTATTCTTGGGTTTTTCGGTCGTTGATAGTGAAATAATGTTTGTATTTATTAAAAAGAATATTTGATCGTAAAGCAGAATTTAATTAAATTTTGGCTTTTTTTCAGATCCAACACAATGAATCTAAACCTTGTTCGACCATTCCAGTTAGTGGAATTTGTTAAAAGAGGCCCAAACAAAGAAAGAACTGATGACTGTGTTACAATTGACTGGACACGATATGGTTCAATTAAAAACAATTACGTCACAAAATTTATGCCAACACCGTACAATGATAAGGCCAACGCAATTTTGTATAAATTGGTCGAATATCAAATGGAGGTACCTGATCACTGGAAAGTGACTTTTAAAAAACAAAAACATAATTTTGAACCAAAAAGATCATTTTCAATAAAAAAAAGATGAATTTTTAACAAGATAGTTGAATTATCAACCAAAAAGTTGAACTTTCAACAAACAAGAATAATTTTCAACCCAGAAAGTCGACTTTTTAACGAGAAATATGAATTTTCTACCAAATCGTTAAATTTTTATCTCATACAATATACATGATAAAGTTTCAACTGAGAATGGAATAGTTAATTTTCAGATAAATCTCTGTTAAAAAATTAACTTTCATCAGATCATACTTTTATTATATGCAAAACTTCACATTTTTCAAAAGTGGACAGAACCACAACGCACAAATTTCAAAAATGATCAAACTCACGACTTCCGTACAGATGATACATTTTTTAAATAAAAATGCATTCTTTTTCGATATTTTTGAAAACTCGTATGTCGCATAATGTAAAGACACTAAAAATATTACTGAAACTTTTAATCAACGCCGAATGATATTAAAAACATTTTTTTTACGAAAACATTTTTTAGAGGTGTGTAATTTTATTGTACTCTAAACTTATCAAACTTAGGACTTTGTCAGTGATAGGGAATTTCTTAAAAACAAGTTCAGAAATATTTTTATATTTTTGATACCTGATATATCGAATAATGTTACGACAACAAAGATATTTCTAGAACTTAAAACAACACCAAAAGATATTAAGATGAGGAATTTCTTAAAAACAATTTCGTAAATTTTGTATATTTTTAAAACCTGGTATATTGAATAATGTGAACATAATAAAATTATTACTGCAACATTTCAATATCGTTAGAAGAAAGTACGAAATATTTTTTAGAAAAAATACATTTTGAGGTATATACTTTTATTGTATACTTATTACATTTTCAAAATATGGACAAAGAAGCGCAATTCCTAATTATGTGTTTAACAGTTTGATTGAAAAATTTAAACTACTTTGTTAAACATTTATTTTATAATTTAAAGATTCATTACTTCAGTTATAAATTTAACAATTTCGTAAAAAATGTATTTCTCTTTGTTAAAGATTACTTTTTTGAATTGAATCTTTCACAATTTAACATGTGGTTGGAAATTAGCCTTTTTTATTAAAAACTCAAGAACTTGGTTCAAAATTTATGTATTTTGTTGTAAATTCGTCTTTTTTGTTGAAAATTCAACAGTTTTGAAAAAATTTGGCTTTTTTGTTTGAAACTTCAAGCCTTTTCTTAAACTTCAACAAAATTTTCTCTTTTGATTGAGAAATCTTTCCCGGTTGAAAATTTGAAACTTTTGTTGGAATTTCGTCTTCTTGGCTTCAAAATTTATCTATTCTGATTAAAAGAGCCATTTTTTGGTGGAAATCAATCTGTTTTGTTTGAGTTCTAAACTTTTTTGTTAAAAATTTTTTTGTTTGTGTTGAAGATTCGTTATTTTATTTAAACATTCATCTCTTTGGTTAAAAATTAACGTATTTTGTTAAGAATTTTTATTTCATGTGGAAAATTAATCTTCTTCATTCAAAATTCATCTTTCTAATTTAAAAATTAACCTACGTGGTTGATCGTTGAACCCTTTTTTCTCCAAATTCATTTAATTCTCCTGAAAGATTCATCATTTTAGTTAAAAATGATATTGTTTGGTTGCAAATTTAACTAGTTCGTTGAAGGTGGACTACTTCGTTTGGAACCATTGCTGCTGTTAAAAATTCATCATTTTAGTCAAAAATTGTTTTCTATGTTCAAAATTTTAATTCCTCTGACTAGTCATAGAAGTGCACTTCCGCAATTATCCTATTTCTCTCGAAAAAGAATATGTTTAGGTGAAAAGTTTGGAAATCATGAAGGAATTAATTTTTTTAATGCTACAACTTTTATCTCAGATTTTTTCCTTTCAAACCAATAATCATCGAGATATAGTGAAAAAATACTGTTTTTGGTGTTCCGACTTTGAAGCTTGAATTTTAGGTATTTACAATATCATTTTCGTAATCAGCGATTCAAAATTCGTGGGCATGCCTAGTTTCGGAATTATCGAAGGTAAGCACTTTTTGAAACTGCATCGCCAGAATTTTTATCAGAATGAACTATATAATTGTCTCAATAAAATCACTGATCTTCACCATTTTAATGGATCTGACAATTTTATTCCAGAATTATTTTTATAAAATTTATCACAATTTCCTGATAGTAACTTTCTTCTTTTTTGAATCTCTTACAGCATTGAATACAATAATTATTTTATCTTGCTTGTTTCTACTTCTTGAATAACTGTTTAACACTTCATTTGGCGTTTATATCCAGTTTTCGAGAGGTAAGCAGCTTGATTTTGCAAAGACTTACGCGAAATGTGTTTCTGGCACCACAGTGTTTGTATACGCTTCATAAAGCCTTCGTGAACCAAGATAATGCTGGCATAGTAGCAGTCTAGTGAGTCATCCTTGAGTCGACTTGTCTACTCATTATGAGCGTACCGCCGTCTTACGCCGCTGTTTCCATATGAATTATTTTCAGCACCTCAAACACTGGGGCGAACAGCACTGTTTGCCGACCCATTGTTGGGTACTCTATGAGTTCTCACGAAACGATGGGTAAAGGGTTTAATCATCCTTGTAGAGCCTACGTCTGGCGGTTTTTCCTTCTGGACCATCAAAATTCTAGATCACAATTTTTTTCGACTGAATTAATTATTGTAACCATATATACCATAAAACAATCTGTACAGGGACACTGTATTCACTTAGGGACGCTTTTTAGGATATTAACTAGTGAAATCTTGGCATTTACAAGAGCACTGATGATCAGGACGACTAGATGAATAGAATGTTCTGTGTATAATCATCGCAATTTCTTTAAAACGTCCCAATACTTATCTTTATTTTCCTTTTATTTGGCAGTGACGTTTCGGTCGACCGGTGCCGAAATTTCAATAACAAGTAGTTCGTTTCTTAAAGTCAAGAAGATTTATGTCAGACTTCGAGTGCGCAATAAAAACAATGGTCGAGAATATAAATTTCTACTATATTTCGATCTGCTCATTTTTGGCATATAACTCCATTTCCCTGTGACAATTTGGCAAGGCATGACACACTCTGCAGCTATCATCGGGTAATTGCCTTGGCTCGAAATGTGGCGATTGTATGCTAAAGTGGTAATGACACGGTCTTCACACATATGAATGATACCCTCTGTGACCGACTTTAATCCGTTGATCCTCTTGTTATGGAGCTGTTCGCAAAAATTTTCCTCGTGTGCTTTCTTAATCTGGGCTTTCAGAAGGGAGCAGAAGGGCAGATAAGATGAAAATATTATGGCGGACTACTGTTGGATGTTGAAAAGAGATTTGCTTCAGAACAAAAGAAAAATGCCGCTACAAAGATCTTTCGAATTCAGAAGAGTGCGTTATAATAAGAACAAATAGCTGTTCTTCCATCGAAAGGCGGAGATATGCACAACTATGTATAGAAGCCACGACCTCTAGGGACTATTTCATGATTAGTATCACTAAAGTGACACTATACATGAATGCAGCAGCTTGAAATCTATAATAGAACCATGCTCCACAATCATATACTCGAAAATAAATTTTTTTGAGGTTATGTCGAAAACCAATCAGCAAAGGTGCTATTTTGTCCTAAGATTCAGATTCAGCGTCTCAAAATACATAGGAATACATTCTCCAATTCGAGAATTTCATTTTTCGGGATTTTTCATTTGTCCCGGGAATTTAATTATTCGGAAATTTTTTGATTCAGTAATGTTATGAACTGTTCAGGAATTTTATTACTGGGGAATTTTCCAATTCGGCAATTTTATTATTGGGAAATTCTCCAATTCGAGAATTTTATTTTACGGGATTTTTCAGTTTTCCCGGGAATTTTATTACTTGGAACTTTTATTATTCGGGACTTTTATTACCAATTCGGGAAATGTATTACCAATTCCGGAATTGTATTACCAATTCGGGAATGTTACAGTATCGGGAATTTTATTTTTCGGGATTTTTCAGTTTCCCCGGGAATTTAATTATTCGGGAATTTTATTATTTTGAAATTTTATTATTCGGTAACATTATAAACTATCCAGGAATTTTGTTACTCGGGAATTATCCAATTCGGGAATTCCATTAATTATGAAATTTATTATTCGGGAATTTTATTTTTCGGAAATTCTCCAAATCGAGAATTTTATTTTACGGGATTTTTCAGTTGTCCCGGGAATTTTATTATTCGGGAATTTTTTAATTCGGGAATTGTATTACCAATTCAGGAACTTTCCAATTCGGGAATTCGGGAATATTCCAATGCTGGAATTTTACTATCAATTCAAGAACTTTTCAATTCGGGAATTTTTTTCAGGATTTTTCAGTCGTCCCGAGAATCTCATTATTCGGGAATTTTCCAATTCGGCAATTTTATTATTCGGAAATTTTATTTTTCGGGAATTTTACAGTATCGGTATTTTTATTTTTCGGGATTTTTCAGGCCTCCCGGGAATTTCATTATTCGGGGATTTTCAAATTCCGTAATATTATAAACTGTTCGAAAATTTTATTATTCTGGAATTTTCCAATTCGGGAATTTTATTTTTAGAAAATTTTATTATTCGGAAATTTTCCAATTCGGGAATTTTATTATCAGGAAATTTTATTATTAGGGAATTTTCCAATCCGGGAATGTTATTTTTCAGAATTTTCCTGTCGATCCGGGAAATTCATTATTTGGGAATTTTTAAGTATCGGGAATTTTATTTTTCGGGAATTTTCCAATTCGGTAATATTATAGAATGTTCGGGAATTTGATTATTCGGGAGTTTTCCTATTCGGGAATGCCATTATTTGGGAAATTTATTATTCAGGAATTTTCCAATTCGGGAAGTTTGCAGTGTCGGCAATTTAATATTTCGGAAATTTCCAGGCATCCTGGGAATTTCACTATTCGGGAATTTTCCAAATGCATCGTAGAAACTTACCTTTAAGCTTCACCGATGCCAACAAAATAGACTCTATTTGTCAATTTTATTAACTTCGAAACTTTGCATTTCAAAGTATTTTTTTATTTATTAGAATATTAGTGAAATGTTTTTTATTCGTTTGAAATCCTTGAAATATTTTAAAAGCTTTATGAAATCTACTAATATCTTCTAAAAAATTTTGAAATCGTTTACAATCTTTGAAATGTTTTGAAATCTCTTGTTGAAATCTTTGAAATTCTTTAAATCTTTGAAAATCCTTATGAATTCTTTGAAATATTTGTAAAATCTTTCTGAAATCTTCTCAAAAAAAGGATGAAATCGTTTAAAAGCTTTGAAACGTTTTGAAATCCTTATCAATTCTTTGAAATATTTTTTAAATCTTTGTGAAAATTTTGTATATCTTTTGAAATCATTATGAAATAATTGAACTATTTATGAAATCTTTTGTGTTCGTTTGAAAGAATTGAAATCTTTTGAAATCATCTCAAATTTGTTTAAACCTTTTGAACTCGTTTAAAATCTTTAAAATGTTTTGAAATCTTTTAAATCTGGTGTACCGTATCCTTCTTGAAATTTATGAAATCCTTTGAAATCCTTATGAATCCGTAAATGTTTATGAAATCTTTTTTATTCGTTTGAAATCATTGAAATATTTTAAAATCTTAGTGAAATCTTTTTAAATCTTCTAAAAAATTGGGAAATCGTTTAAAATCTTTGAAATGTTTTGAAATTTCTTTTTGAAATCTTTGAAATACTTTTAATATTTTGTATTCCTCGTGAATTCTTTAAAATATTTGTGAAATCTTTTTTATTCGTTTGAAATCATTGACATATTTTAAAATCTTTTAAAATCTTCTAAAAAATTTGGAAGTCGTTTAAAACCTTCGAAATGTTTTGAAATCTCTTGTCTTTTAAAAAATGTTGAAATCGTTTGAAACGTTTGAAATGTTTTGAAACTTTTGAAATCTTGTGTCCTTTGTTGAAATCTTTGAAATTCCTGAAATCTTTTGAAAACCTTATGAATTCTTTGAAATATTTGTAAAATCTTTCTGAAATCGCCTAAAAAAATGTTGAAATCGTTTATAAGCTTTGAAAAGTTTTGAAATTCTTATTAATTCTTTCAAATATTTGTGAAATCTTTTGAAATCTTCTAAACAAATTTGAAATGGTTTCTAATCTTTGAAATTTTTTGAAAACTTTGAAATCTGGTGCACTGTATCCTTTTTGAAATCTTTGAAATTCTAGTATTTTTTTAAAACTTCAATACATTTTTTTACGAAATCTTTCTGGAATCTTTTGTATTCGCTTGAAATCATTGAACTATTTAAAAACCTTGGTAAATCTTTTTAAATCTTCTGAAAAATGTTGAAATCGTTTAAAATCTCTGAAATATTTTGAAATATTTGAAATCTGGTATACTGTACCGTTTTTAAAATCTTTGAAGTACTTGTAATCTGTTGAAATCCTTATGAATAAAAGTTATTGTATTTGGTTCAGAAAAAAATCTCAATAATGTCGATTTTGGTATAGAGATTGAAAATAGTCTCATTACCAACATGTGAATTATCTAAAGTTGCCATACTTATGTATATAACTGGAAAAATATCAATTCTGTTGAGTTCGTCAGTGTATTTCATAGTAGACTCGGTTAGCTCGGCATCCTAAAAGTTGTTCTTTTGGTTCAAAAAAGATCTCAGTGTTGTCGATATTCGTATAGATATTGCAAATAGTCTCATTAGCAACATTTAAATTATCTCAAGTTGTCAGACTCATATATTACTGGAAAAGTAACAATTCTGTTGAGTTCGTCAGCGTGTTTTATAGTAGACTCGGTCAGCTCGGAATTCCAAAAGTTATTGCTCTGGGTTAATAAAAAAATCTCAATAATTTCGATTTTCTTATAGATATTGCAAATAGTCTCATTAACAACATGTAAAAAACCTAAAGTTGTCCGACTTATACATAACTGGAACCATAACAATTTTGTTGAGTTCGTCAGCATATTTCATAGTAGACTCCGTCAGCTCCGAATCCCAAAAGTTATTGTTCAGGGTTAAGAAAAAAATCCCAATAATGTCGATTTTGGCATAGAGATTGAAAATAGTCTCATTAACACGATGTAAATAATTTAAAGTTGTCAGACTTGTATATTACTGGAAAAGTAACAATTCTGTTAAGTTCGTCAGCGTATTTTATAGTAGACTCGGTCAGCTCGGAATTCCAAAAGTTAATGTTCTGGGTTCAGAAAAAAATTTCAATAGTGTCGATTTTGGTATAGAGATTGAAAATAGTCTCATTAACACGATGTAAAAAATCTAAAGTTGTCAGACTTATATATTACTGGAAAAGTAACAATTC
The DNA here is from genome assembly GCA_011634705.1 of Andricus grossulariae. Lineage (NCBI taxonomy): Eukaryota > Metazoa > Arthropoda > Insecta > Hymenoptera > Cynipidae > Andricus > Andricus grossulariae. The sequence goes on from JAABKJ010075445.1 coordinate 183,777,113, forward strand.
TCTTGAGTTCGTCAGCGTATTTTATAAAAGACTCGGTCAGCTCCGAAGCCCAAAAGTTATTGTATTTGGTGCAGAAAAAAATCTCAATAATGCCGATTTTTTAATAGATATTGAAAATAGTATCATTAACAACATGTAAAACATCTAAAGTTGTCAGACTTATATATTACTGGAAAAATAACAATTCTGTTGAGTTGGTCAGCGTATTTCATAGTAGACTCGGTCAGCTCTGAATCCCGAAAGTTATTGTTCTTGGTTAAGAAAAAAAACTCAATAATGTCGATTTTCGTATAGATATTACAAATAGTCTCATTAGCAACCTGTAAATTATCTAAAGATGTCGGACTTATATATAACTGTAAAAATAACAATTTTGTTGAGTTCGTCAGTGTATTTTCTGGTAGACTTGGTCAGCTCTGAATACCAAAAGTTATTGTATTTGGTTCAGAAAAAAATCTCAATAATGTCGATTTTGGTATAGAGATTGAAAATAGTCTCATTATTTTTAATAAAAAACATATATATATATATATATATATATATATATTGGACCAAATAGTTGAGTTTTCGAAAAAAAAATTAATTTTCTACTAAAAAATACGAATTTTCGACAAGTAGCATACATTTTGTAACAAATAATTGAATTTTAAAACTAAAAATTATCTATTTTTAACCGAAGAGTCAAAGTTTCAGTTAAAAAATTAATTTATCTTATAACAAAGGAGCTGAATTTTTATTCAATTTTGAATTAGCAAAAGTTAAATTTAATCAGCAAGACGAATTTTCAACATGATAAGAATTAATTTTCTACCAAAAACAGACGATTTTCATTAAAATACAGCCACTTTCCACCAAACACTCAAATTTTAAACCAAGAGGTTCAAAAAATTAATTTTCAACCAAAAAAGAAAGTACTTTCAACAAAATAGTAAAAATTTTAACTAAGCTAATGAACTTTTAACTAAAGTTATGAATCTTACTCTAAAAAAAAAAATTTACACATAGTAGTTCAAATTTTGAGAAAATAGTTGCATTTTCTACCAAATTCTTTAATTTTCATTATTTTCGGATGGATGATTCAAATAGTTGAATTATCTATCCGAAAATGTGTATTTTTAACAAAAAAGTTATTTTCCAACTAAAACAGACAAAATTGTTAAATTTTCAACAAAATAATTGGATTTGGAAAAAAATAAAGTATTTGTCAGAAACAAGCTTAATTCTTAAACAAAAATTTAATAGTACATTTTTCAACCAGAAAGCATGAACTTTCAAGTAAAAATAGTCCAATTTAATATTATTTCTTGAATTTATTATTATTAAAATTAATAATAATACCAATATATATAGGTACGACGAATATTATAAACTAAATTACAAATAATACTGGTGCAATGATAAATAAAGTGACACACATTTTTTTGAAATCTGAAGACCTGCCTGTGTTCGAATCCGAGTGCAGCTGGAGAGAAATTTTTTTTGCAAATTATGAAATTAATGTTTAAAAACAATTATTTACATGTTGATATGAAAAAATCATCAAATACATATCATAAAATTTTTATTACTATTATTATACAGAAAATACACATAAATTCAACTGCACCTAATTTTGCAATAAAAAAAATTAAATTTATGATTTTTTGTACACTAATATAACTCAACCTTTAAAAACTTACAGAAACAATTTATTTTAAAAGAGTCTCTTTCGAATTAATTTTTTATTACTATCGCTCCTTAGCAATTTCAAATATCATTAGCTTGAATCAAAGAAACTTTTTGTTATGTTGCTTTTTCAGAAAAAAGAATTATTTGCGTAATTTAGGAATTATTTCTTTTTGTTGCAATTTTCAAAAATTTTAAACAGCACCAAAAAATTTTGTTTACAATTTTTAAATATTTCAATTCCTTGGAAATCGTTTGAAACTTTTTAAGGCTCTTGAAACTTCCCTGGAATTTTTAAAAATGCCCTCAAATCTTTAAAATCCTTTGTAATCTCTTTAAATTATTGATATTTATTAAAAAATCCTTGGAATCTCTTAAAATGCCCTAAAATGTTTCAAATCCTTTGAAACTTTTTAAAGCTCTTGAAAATTCCTTGGATTTTTTAAAAATACCCTTAAATCTTTAAACTCCTTTGAACTCTTAAAATTATTGAAATTTTTTAAAAATTTCTTGGAATTTTCTTAAATACCCTAAAATATTCAAAATCCTTTAAAACTTTTTAAAACTCTCGAAAATTCCTTGGAATTCGAAGAAAAAAAACCTTAAATCTTTAAAGTTCTTTGGAATCCCCTAAAATTATCGAAATCTATTAAAAATGCCTTGAAATTTATTTTAAAATTTCTTCAAATCTATTCAATCTTCTTGGAATATTTTTAATGATTTCAATTCCTTTTAAATCGTCTGAAACTTTTTAAAGCTCTTGAAACATCCCTGGAATTTTTAAAAATACCCTTAAATCTTCACAGTCTTTTGAAATTTCTTAAAATTATTGAAATTTATTAAAAATACCTTGGAATCTTCTTAAATACCCTAAAATATTCCAAATCCTTTGACAATTTTTAAAGCTCTGGAAAATTCCTTGGAATTAAACAAAAAAAAACTTTAAATCTTTAAAATTCTTTGGAGCCCCCTAAAATTATCGAAATCTAATCAAAATTCCTTGAAATTTATTTAAACAATTCTTCAAATCTATTAAATCTTCTTGAAATATTTTAGAATATTTCAATTCCTTGGAATTTTTAAAAATACCCTTATATCTTTATAATCCTTTGGAATTTCTTAAAGTTATCTAAATATATTAAAAATTCCTTGAAATTTATTTTAAAATTTCTCCAAATATATTAAATCTTCTTGGAATATTTTTAAATATTTGCATTCCTTGGAAATCGCTTGAAACTTTTTAAAGCTCTTGAAACTTCCCTGAAATTTTTAAAAATACCCTTAAATCTTTAAAATCTTTTGGAATCTCTTTAAATTATTGAAATTTATTAAAAATTCCTTGGTAACTTTTAAAATATCCTAAAATATTTCAAATCCTTTAAACATTTTAAAGCTCTTGAAAATTCCTTGAACTTTTTAAAAATTCCCTTAAATCTTTAAACTCCTTTGGAGTCTTAAAATTATTGGAATTTATTAAAAATTCCTTGGATTCTTTTTAGATACCCTAAAATATTTCAAATCCTTTGAAACTGTTTAAAGCTCTCGAAAATTCCTTGGAATTAAAAAAAAAAACCTTAAATCTTTAAAATTCTTTGGAACCCCCTAAAATTTGGTAACAAATTAATTTTTTTTAACTGATAATTTAAGCAGCCCAGTTGAATATTCCACAATTTTAGTTAAAAATTTGTTCATCTCCTCTGCAGTTGAGAATGCAACTATTCCAGTTGAAGATTTACTATTTTAGTTTAAAATTCATCACTTGTGGATGAAAATTTAACTACTTTGATGAAATTTTGTTTTTTTTTGTTTGTGAAATGAATTTTTTAAACTGGAGATTTAACTATTCCGTTTTTGGTTAAACTTTTTTTATTTATTTAAAAATTTACCTGTTCGGTTGAAAATTTATCTTTTTTATTTAAAAATTCAAGTATTTCGTTGAAAAATCGTATTTTTTAGTCGCAAATACATTATTTTGATTTAAAATTCAGTTACTTGTTTGAAACTTAAACTCCTTTGTTGAAAATCAATTTTTTTTTTGAAGATTCGATTTTTTTTAATTAAACTTTTAACTAAAAATTTAAGTACTTTGTTGAAAATTCCGTTTTTTGGTAACAAATTAATTTTTTGAAACTGATCATTTAAGCAGTCAAATTGAATATTCCACAATTTTAGTTAAAAATGTATTCATCTCTTCTGCAGTTGAAAGTGCAACTATTCCAGTTGAAGATTCACCATTTTAGTTAATTCATCACTTTGGTTGAAGATGTAACTAATTTGATGAAAATTTGCTTTTTCGTTGTTGTAAAATGAATTTTTAAGACTGGAGATTTAACTATCCATTTTTTGTTGAAAATTAATTTTTTTATTCAAAAATTTACCTAGTTGGTTGAAAATTTATCTTTCTTATTTAAAAATTCAAGTCTTTGGTCGAAAATTCGTCTTTTTTAGTAGAAAATAAATGATTTTAGTTGAAAATCAATTTACTTAATTGAAACTTAACTCCTTTGTTGAAACCCCCTCCCATTTTTTTTGTTTGAAGATTCGATTTTTTTAAATTAAATTTTTCAACTAAAAATGTATGGTACTTATTTGAAAATTCCGTTTTTTGGCACCAAATTAATTTTTTTAAACTGATAATTTAAGCAGTCCAGTTGAGTATTTCATAATTTTAATTAAACATGTATGCATCTCTTCCCCAGTTGAAAATCCAACTATTCCAGTTGAAGATTGACCATTTAAGTTCAAAATTCATCACTTTGGTTCAAAATTTATCTATTTTGATGAAAATGCGTATTTGTTGTTGTTGTAAAATGAATTTTTTAAACTGGATATTTAACTATTCTATTTTTGGTTAAACATTTACTTTTTTATTAAAAAATTTACCTAGTTGGTTGAAAATTTATCTTTTTTATTTAAAAATTCAAGTATTTCGTTGAAAATCCGTCTTTTTTGGTATAAAATTAATGATTTTGGTTGAAAATTGATTTCTTACGTTGAACTGCAATGTTCACGAAACGTCGGCAAGTTTCGTAGTTTTACACACGATTGAAACCCGAAAAAGCTTTAAATTTATCATAATGAATCATCGTGAAAGTATTAAATCTATTATCAAGATACAATTTATCTCTTGTTCAATACAGAATAAACTATGACGTTTGAAGTCACTTTTTGTAAAATATACCAATTATAATACCACTAATACAGAATATTGAAGTATATATTTTGTTATGGTATTTAACTTACAAATTATAAAAATTATTAGTTGAAAATTTTGATGTCAATCCAGTCTTAGAATTAGAATGAGTTATGACCATACAATGGATTTTTCGACGGGCTAACCACTCGGTTTTGAGTGTACACCAGATTTCAAAAGATTACATGACGTCTCTGAAGATTTCAAAATATTTCAAACATTTCAGAATATTTTGAATATTTCACAAAGATTTAACGGATGTCAACGATTTCAAAAACGCGTGCACACCAGAATTCAAAAATGTCAACAAATTTCAAAGATTTGAAACGATTTTGAGAGGTTTCAAAACATTTTAGAAGATTTCAAAAGATTTCAGAAAGATTTCAAAGATTTCAAATAATTTAAGGATTTTAAAGAATACAAAATATTATACAAACAAAGATTTAAGAAAGATTTCACAAATTTTTTAAAATATTTCACAAAGAATTCAAAGGCTTCAAGGATTTCAAAGATTCGAAAAAGGCGTATACACCAGATTTGAAAATTTTTCAAAAAATTTCCCAAAAATTTCGAACATTTCATGAAGATTTAAAGGGTTTCAAATATTTTCAGAAGACAAGAAAATATTTCACAGAAGTTTCAAAGATTCCATACAAAAATCATAAAGATTTCAAAAGAATACAAAAATTTAAAAAATTTCAACTAGGTTCAGTACACCAGATTTCGAAGATTTCAAAACATTTCAAAGATTTTAAGCGATTTCAATTTTTTTGAAGATTTCATAAGATATCACAAAGATGTTAAACATTCCAGTAATTTCAAACGAATGAGAAATATTTCAGAGAGATTTCAAAGAATCTTACAGTTTTCATAGATTACGAAGCTTTCAAGGGCTTAAAAGATTTCATAAGGGTACAGCAAAACAGATTTCAAAACATTTCAAATATTTTAAGTGATATGAAATTTTCTTGGAAGATTTCGAAAGATTTAACAAAGATTTCAAATATTCCAGTGATTTTAAACGAATACAAAAGACTTCAGAAAGATTTCACAAATATTTAAAAGAATTCATAAGGATTTAAAAAGATTTCGAGAATTTATATGATTTAAGAAAGAGTACTGTACACCAGATTTTAAATATTTCGAAACATTTCAAAGATTTTGAGCGATTTCAAAAGGTTTCAACACATCAATGTGTATCATATTCAAACACAATTTAGAAATATTTATATAAAGTAATAATATTTTTCATGTTCAAAATTAATGTACACAGAACACAGTTTTTATCTGAAAATTCACGACAGTTTTTCGTACCCTGTTTGACCCTAGGGCAGAATGAAGAAATAATATCCTAAAAATATGTTCATTAGTTAATAAAATACTACGGAAAATTAACTTCAAAATTGTTTTGACCTGTCAAAATCATGGGATATTTCTTTATGAAATAAATTTCGTTAAATTTATTTTACAAATATTTACAATTAATTTTCAATTAAAATTATTTTACACTTGAAATAATATTGTAAACATAAATACAAATATAAGTTTTCTGAGATTCTAGAGATTTTTTATTCAAATCAAAACTTAAAGAAAAAAAAACATTTTGAACCTAATAGTTTAATCTTCAGGCAAAAAAGGTTCATTCTCAACGAATATTGTGATAATTGATAATTCAATGAAAAAAAAATTATTTCAAATAAAAAATGGTTATATTTAACTATGAGAAAATAAATTTTCAACAAAATAAATAAATTTTCAAATAAAAATGATTTTTAGTTAGGAAAAAAGGAAAATTTCAAACAAATTATAATTTAAGGCGAAAAAACACTTTTAATACAAAATAAAATTTTTGAATATTCATTTATTTTTTAGGTTTATTCATTTTTAAGTTCATATAAATACCTATAATTTTCCTAAGATTATCAAGAAAATTTTTAAAGATTTTAACTATTTCTATATGTCAATCAAAATTACCACAACAAAAAAAGTTTCAATCAAACCGTGGAATTTTCAACCAAAATAATGAATTTTAAAATCAAGAAAATTTATTAGTCAAGAAAAAAGGAAAATATCAACAAAATTATAATTTAAGGCAGAAAATATTTTTGTATACGAAATATAAATTTCGAATAACTATTTAATTTTTAAATTTATTTATTTTTAAGTTTATATAAATATAATTTTTATAGCATTCTTGAGAAAATTTTTGAAGATTTTCTAATATTTCTGCATATCAATCAAAATTTCAACAACAAAAAATGTTTTAACCAAACAGTCGAATTTGCAACCTAAAAAACATGAATTTTGAACCAAAAAAGCTGAATTTTCAAACGAAAAAGGTGATAATTGCTATTTCAATGACAAAATTCAAATTTTTAATCAAAAACAGTTGAAATGAAATTTCAAAGAATGAATTTTCAACAAAATAAATCAATTTCAATTCAAACAAAATTTTTAGTGAAGAAGAAAAGAAAATTTCAACAAAATTATAATTTAAGGCAAAAAACATTTTTGTATACAAAATAAAAATTTTGAATAACTATTTATGTTTTAAGTTTTTTTTCTATTATTAAGTTAAAAATTCACTTTTTTAGACGAAAATTCATCATTTCAGTTGAAAATTATTTTCTTTGGTTGAAATGTTAACTATTTTCTTGATTTTAAATTTTTTCGTAGGTAAACATTGATTGTTTTACTGGTAATTTAACTTATCCATTTTTGACCAAAAAAAATTAATTTCTATTTGAAAATTTAACTATGTAAAAATCCATATGTTTTGTTGAAAATTTGACTGCTTGGGTAGAAAATTAATCCTCTTGGTTGAATATTTAATTTTTTTGTTAAACATTAACTTTTCTGTTTAAAATTCTAATGTTTCGCAGAAAATTCGTCTTTTTGGGTTAAAAATTCAACAGTTTGATGAAAAATTCTACTGTTTGGTTGAAAATTTGACTGGTTTGTAAAATTTTCGTTTAAATGATTTGAAAACTCATTTTTCAAATGAAAATTTAACTTTTCCATCTTTGGTTTAAAATTGGTCTTTTTTGATTTCAAAATTCTACTATTTGGTAGACAATTCGTGAAGCTTGTTGAAAATTCAACTATTTAGTTAAAAATTATTTATTTTGTTGAAAATCCATCTTTGTTGGTAGAAAATCTATCGTATTTCTAAAAAAATTATTTATTTGGTTAAAAAATTATGAATGTTGTTAAGAATACGGGTCTTTTTGCAGAAAAAAAACCTTGTGGTTAAAAATTCATCCTATTTGTTGACAATTCAATTATTTAGTTCAAAATTCAACTATATTTTCTCAAAAAACTCCTACTTTTGGCTTCAAAATGTAACATTTGGCATGAAATTTTTCCTCTTTATTGAATAAATGATCTTTTATAATGGAAAATTCAATTATTGTTGGAACCGAGCCTTTTTAATTAAAAAATTCGTCTCTTTTGGTAGAAATTTTAGCTTTTTTAAAAAATGCAAATGCGTGGTTAAACCTGCAACTATCTAGTTAACAATTAATCTCTTTTGTGTTGGAATGAAATTTTTGTGAAAAATTTACATTTTCGAGTTCAAAATTCAATTGATTTGTAGAAAAATTGTATTTTCGACTCGAAAATTCAACAGTTTCGTAAAAACCCAACTTTTTTTCATAGGTTGAACAACTTCAAAATTTACTTTTTTAGTTGAAGATTCATAATTTTAGTTGAAAAATCGTTTTTTGGTTAAAAATGTAACTATATTGTGGAAAATTCATTTTATTCTCAGTTAAAAATCAGTTTTTGTAATTGAAAACTTAGCTATTCTATGTTTTATTAAAAAAAATTCTTTTCTAGTTGACAACTTAACTATTTGCCTGAAAATTCGTATATTTTGTTTAAAATTGGACTTCTTGGTAGCAAAATAATCCTTTTGGCAAAAAATTCAACCGTTTCATTGAAAATGAACTGTTTTGCTAAGATTTTTTGTTGCATAAATTCATTTTTTTGGTTTAAAATTTTACTATTTCGTTGAAAATTCATTTTTATGTTGAAAACTGATATTTATTAGTTGAAAATTCGACTAAATGGTTGAAAATTCGTCTTTTTTTCGTAGAAATTAAATATTCTTGGTTGAAAATTAACTTTTTTAACTGAAAATTCAACTATTTAATGTACGGTTAAAAATCTTTTTTTTTTAGTTGAAACTTCATCCTTTTGGTAGACATTTTTTTGTTGTAAAAATTTATTTTTTTTGGTTTAGAATTCAACTATTTCGTTGAAAATTCATTTTTTAATTGAAAACTTAACTATTTGGTTAAAAATGTATCTTTCCTTAGTTAAAACTTCATCCTTTTTGTTGAAAATTGATTTTTTTTTTAAATTCATTTTTTCTTGTAAAAATTCATTTTTTTTTGTTTAAAAATTAACTATTTCATTGAAAATTCATTTCTATATTGAAAAATGATCTTTATTAGTTGAAAATTCGTCTTTTTTTAGTTGAAACTTCATCTTTTTGATTGAAATTTGTTGTTGTTGTAAAAATTCATTTTTTTGGTTTAATATTTAATTATTTCATTGAAAAACTAATTTTTATGTTGAAAAGTGATCTTTATTAGTTGAAAATTCCACTATATGATTGAAAATTCGTCTTTTTTTGGTAGAAATTAAATATTCTTGGTTGAAAATCAACCTTTTTAACTGAAAATTCAACTATTTATTGTTCGATTAAAAATGTATCTTTCCTTAGTTGAAACTTCATCCTTTTGGTTGAAAAATGATTTTTTTTTCTAATTAATTTTTTTTTGGTAAAAATTAATTTTTTTTTGGTTTAGAAATTAACTATTTCATTGAAAATTCATTTTTATGTTGAAAAATGATATTTATTAGTTGAAAAATCCACTATTTGGTTGAAAACTCTCTTTTTTTTGTATAAATTAATATTCTTAATTGGAAATTAACTTTTTAAACTGAAAATGTAACTATTTAATATTTGGTTGATAATTCATCTTTTTTTAGTTGAAAATTTAACTATTTCGTGGAAAATTCCTTTCTATGTTGAAAAATTATCTTTATTAGTTAAAAATTCCATTAATTGGTTGAAAATTCCTTTTTTTTAAATTTAATATTCTTCGTCGAAAATTAATTTTTTAAACTGAAAATTCAACTATTTAATGTTTGGTTAATTTTTTTTTTAGTTGAAACTTCAACCTTTTCTTTGAAATTTTTTTTTGCAATTCATTTTTTTGATTTAAAATTTTACTATTTCGTTGAAAATTCCTTTTTATGTTGAAAAATGATCTTTATTAGTTGAAAATTTCACTATTTGGTTCAAAATTAGTGTTTTTTTTCGTAGAAATTTAATATTAAAAATGCAACTGTTTGTTTGAAATTAATCTGACTTGGTTGGTTGAGGATTCAACTATTTTGTTGAGAATTATTTTTTTTTTTAATTCAATTTTTTTTATTTTAAGTTAAAATCTTTTTTAGCTGAAACATCTGAAAATGAACTATGACATTTTTTATTGAGGGTTCATTTTTTTGTTTGTTTTAAGAATTTAACTAATTGATTAAAAAATCACCTTTTTGTTGAAAATTCATTTTTTCGAGTTAAAAATTAAATTGTTTAATAGGAAATTTGTATCTTTTCGTAAAATTAGCATCTTTCTTGGTTAGAAATGCAACTGGTTGGAAATTAATCGCACGAATATTCCCGAAATTTAATTTTTTTAAATATTGATTTGACTGAAATATTTTACGGAATTACTATTTTACATCTTTGTTATTATCTTTTGAATTGACTGGAATTTTTCCTAAAATTTTATAAACTCCTTCAAAATAGAACAACTTTCTAAATACTTTTTCGACATCTGAAATTTTTAAAAATCTTCTTAAATTTTCTTAAGAATATTTGGAAAATTATATTTATATGATCCAAAAAAACAAATCAAAATACTTTAAAAATAAATAGTTATCAAAAATTTTTATTTTTTGATCAAAATTTATATTTCTCCTCAATTTATAATTTGATTGAATTTTTTTTTCTTCCTTTATTGAAAGGCCCTTTTTGGTTGAAAATTCGTCTTTTCCTTTTAAAATTTATCTTTTTTGGGAGAAATTTATTATTTTTTTGTATTAAAAATGCAACTGTTTGTTTGAAATTATTCTGTATTGGTTGGCTGAGGATTCATTTTTTTTAAATTCAACTAATTGGTTAAAAAAATCACCTTTTTGTGGAAAATTAATTTTTTCGGGTTAAAAATTAAACTGTTTAATAGAAAATTTGTATCTTTTGTGTAAAATTAGCATCTTTTTTGGTTAGAAATGCAACTGGTTGAAAATTAATCGCATGAATATTCCCTAAATTTAATTGGTTCAAATGTTTATTTGACTGAAATATTTTACCGAATTACGATTTTACATATTTTTTATTGTATTTTGAATTGACTCGAATTTTTACTAAAATTTTGCAAACTACTTTAAAATAGAACAATTTTCTTAATACTTTTTCGACATCTGAAATTTTTAAAAATCTTTAAATTTTTCTCAAGATTATTTGGAAAATAATATTTATATAATCCGAAAAAAATCAAAATACTTTAAAAATAAATAGCTATTCAAAATTTCTTTTTGTTTTTTAATACAAAATTTATATTTCTCCTCAAATTATAATTTGATTGAATTTTTTTTTCTTCCTTTATTGAAAGGTCCTTTTTGGTTGAAAATTCGTCTTTTTGGTTTTAAACTTGATCTGGCCTGGATACCGTCGCCGGTGAGGTGGCATTCGAACACACCCATGCCGTTGTCGTCTTCCAGGGAGCGCAGGCCGTGGATATTCAGCTCGGCACCGGCCGGGAAGTGCTCCACGTTGCACTCGAACTTACGTGTACCCAACAGGAAACCGAGTTCCACGGCCTTGCCTTGCTGGCGTGCATGGCAACCGGCATACGCGGCGACGCTTTGCGCCATCAGCTCGATGCCGACCCAGGCTGGCAGGCTGCCGTCAGCACGGTTGAACAGGCCGCCGGGCTTGACGGTGACGCGGGTGTGGATCTGCTCTTCATCGAACGACAGCACCTGGTCGATCAGGATCATGTCGCCCGCATGGGGCAGCAGTTCGGCGAGTGGCCAATCGATCATGGGGCCTCTGCGATTATCAGGCTGACATTGTTTCCGCCGAATGCAAACGAGTTGCTCATCAGGCAGGGTTTTTTCAAGCTGTCGCCGCTGCGCACCCATTGCAAGGCGGGCAGCGCCGGGTCGGGATGGCCGTCCCATACGTGGGGTGGCAGCAGGCGATGGGTCAGGCTCAGCCAGCAGAACGCGGCTTCCAGTGCCCCGGCAGCGCCGAGGGTGTGGCCGGTCATGGGCTTGGTCGATGAGCAGGCGACGCCGCCTGGAAAGAGGCTGGCGACCGCCAGGCTTTCCATGGCGTCGTTGTGTTGGGTCGCGGTGCCGTGCAGGTTCAGGTAGCCGATCTGCTCGGGCGAAAGCTTCGCGCAGGCTAAGGCCTTGCGCATGGCCAGCAACGCGCCCTTGCCGCTGGGCTCGGGCGCGGAGATATGGTGCGCGTCGCAACTGGCGCCGCTGCCCAGCAAGGCGATGGGGGCCGGCTCGCGGCTCATCAGGAACAGCACCGCCGCTTCACCGATATTGATGCCGTTGCGGTTCACCGAGAACGGATTACAGCGCTCGGCAGACACTGCTTCCAGCGCGGTAAACCCGTTCAGCGTCAGCTTGCACAGGCTGTCCACGCCGCCGCAGATCACCGCATCGCACACCCCCAGGTCCAACAGGCGCTGGGCGCTCATCAATGCTCGGGCGCTGGAGGTGCAGGCGGTGGAAATCACATAGGCCGGGCCGCTTACTTTCAACCAGTCGGCGAGGAAGTTGGCCGGGGCGCTGAGTTCCTGTTGCTGGTAATCGTAGTCAGCGGGGAACTGCGTGTTCTGCAGGTAATGGGCAATGCCACGGCTGGCTTCGTCAATGCCCGAGGTGCTGGTGCCCAGCACAACCCCGACCCGGTCAGCGCCGTAGGTTTGGATGGCCTGACGAATCTGATCTTCGATCTGCAGCGCCGCTTCCAACAGCAACTGGTTATTGCGACTGCTTTGCTGGGCCAGTTCCGGGGGCAGGCTCGGAATTCAATGATTCATGAAATACAAGGAATTTATGGAATTCACGGAATACATGGAGTTTATGAAATTCAAGGTATTTATGGAATTCAAGAAATTCATGGAATTCATGGAATTCATGGAATTCAAGAAATTCATGGAATTCAAGATTTACTGTGATACGAGGAATTATTGTAATACAAGGAATTCACGGAATTCATGGAATACAAGGAATTCATGGGATTCCAGGAATTCATGGAATTCAAGGAATTCATGGAATTCAAGAAATTCATGCAATTCGTGGAATTCATGGAATTCGTGGAATTCATGGAATTCAAGGAATTCATGGAATACAAGGAATTCATGGAATTCATCGAATTCATCGAATTCAAGGTATTCATGGAATTCAAGGAATTCATGGAATCCAAGGTATTCATGAAATTCATGGTATTCAAGGATTTCATGGAATTCAAGGAATTAAAGGAATTCATGTAATTCAAGGAATTCATGTAATTCAAGGAATTCATGGAATTCAAGGAATTCATGTTATTCAAAGAATTCATGGAATTCAAGGAATTCATGGAATCCAAGGTATTCATGGAATTCCTGGAATTCAGGGAAATCATGGAATTCAAGGAATTCATGGAATTCATGGAAATCATGGAATTCAAGGAATTAATGGAATTCAAGGAATTCATGGAATTCAAGGAATTCATGGAATCCAAGGTATTCATGGAATTCATTGAATTCTAGGAATTCCTGGAATTCAGGGAATTCATGGAATTCAAGGAAGTCATTGAATGCAGGGAATTCATGGTAGTCAAGGAATTCAAGGAACTCAAAAAATACAAGAAATTCACAAAAATTAAACAATTCAAGGAATTCATGGAAATCGTGGAATGCAATGATTCATGAAATTCAAGGAATTTATGGAACTCACGGAAAACGTGGAGTTTATGAAATTCAAGGTATTCATGGAATTCAAGGAATTCAAGGAATTCAAGGAAATTATGAAATTCGAGGCATTCATGGAATGCAAGAAATTTATGGAATTCAAAGAATTCACGAAATTCGAGGAATTCATGGAATTAAAGGAATTCATGGAATTCAAGATTTTCTGTGATACGAGGAATTAATGGAATACAAGGAATTCATGGAATGCAAGGAATTCATGGCATTCAAGGAATTCATGGAATTCAAGGAATTCGTGGAATTCAAGGAACTCATGGAATTCAAGAAATTCATGGAATTCAAGATTTTCTGTGATACGAGGAATTATTGTAATACAAGGAATTCACGGAATTCATGGAATAGAAGGAATTCATGGGATTCCAGGAATTCATGGAATTCAAGGAATTCATGGAATTCAAGGAATTCATGGAATTCAAGGAATTCATGGAATTCAAGGAAGGAGGTCTTGATTTGTTCTGAGTAAATTAACTAGGAAAAATATTGGAACAATATTATAAAATTCAGTGGAAACCATTGAATTAATCCCTTCCTTTCTTAATTAATTATTTAATTCCATTCAAAGTCCTAAAATCAATTCATAAATATAAACTGGTATAATCTACTTATGTAGCAAAGTAGACTCCAACATTTTCTATTTTCGTGCTTTATATTAAATAGGATGTTCCTTATGAGATTGAATTTAATTTTAAATATATTATTTATATTATTTTGTATATTCGTTGATCTTCAATACTTTTTTGGAAATCTTTGTAACTACTTTTTATATTGTTTAAATAACAAAAGGCAGAGATTCTGAGATAATGCTCTTTTTATCAAAATTTAATGAAACAAATAAAAGCTTGATAATGACGACTTATCACATTCTCATCCCATAATGGAAGGTATTAGATTTGTGTAAAATTTAACCCTCCGCCTCTCCGTTTCTGTCAAATGTCCACGTTTTGAGACCCCCTGAACCCAAAAAACAAGTTTTTATAAAATGTCTGTCTCTATGTCTGTTAGTATGTCTGTCTGTTAGTCTGTCTGTTAGTCTGTAGATTTTTAGTTTGTTAGCACGATAAATTTCAAAATACGAGTAATTAACGTATTGGATTGGGCTTTGGTATACTCTTTAAGTGTACTAAAATGAAGGTCAAGTTCTTTAGCTAGCCATTTGGGATAACAATTCAAAAAGTGAGCACATTTTGAAAATTTATGAGAACACATTTTTTTAATATTAAAAAATTCTATGCACGGATTTTGTCGCACAACAAAATAATTTAAAATCAAAAATTCCATTATGCGGCCAAACTATACAAGATACGAAAAAAGATGAATAAAAAAGAAAATTATGGACTCAAAAAGATCTAAAAATTTGTCATTGATCACTTTTTAATGGGACGCGTAGTTTTTGTTTCATTTGTAAAAAACTGGTTTAAGAATCAAATAAATTAAATTTTTGGACAAACGACACAAACCACGAAAAAAAATAATAGATAAAAGTTGTTCACTCAGAAAAGAGCCACAAATTTTTTATTAATCATTTTTGGATAGGATGCGTAATTTTTTGTTTCAATCGTGAAAAATAACATTAACAATAATAAAAAATCTGCCCGCCACGTAGGCACATTTTCATGGCGCGCTTTGCGCGCGGCTCGCTTTGCGCGCGGCTCGCTTCGCTCGGCCTTTGTATTTCCCCAAAATTTTCGCCCAGACCTTTTAAAATTGAAGGTCAAATCATCGGCAACTGTAATTTGGTGATTGTGCCTTCTCTTTTGTTAAAGCTCCTTTGGCTTTAACGAACACATTCTCATCACGTATCTCGTGCTTCGCACTCGATTTTGAAATGAGCATCATACCCACTCAAATTATGGAAGACAACGGGTATGGTTCGAGAATCTTTGTAATTTAGATTACAATCTTCATGCGCAGGCCCTCGGTATTTGCCAGTTAAATGTGAATGGTCACGCACTTTCTTTTGGTCGAGTGCTATACTCTGCTCACAAATGTGGCAGGTAGTAGCTTTCCTAAAGGCAGCCTTCTGCTCAGTAGTCAAGTTCTCCATAGATCACAAATATATTTTTCATGATCATGTTTGGACAGTTGTTTGTCAACTAGTGCAGATAGATCTTTAATCCATACATAGTGGAAATTTGATGTATCGATGCCTTAATCATATATTTCAAACACATTATCATCAATGCTCTCATGAATGTAATCTTCTTGTACGTGTAGAAGATTGATATGTCGTTCCCTCTTTTGCGATCTAATATATAATATATATAATATAATATTGCGATCTAATATACAGGAACTTTAATACCAGTAAAATCTAAGGTATCTTCATACATGTTATAATCAGAAACACGATGAGCATTCTGTAAAGCTGGATGTAATGCTGATGGAACAGCCCATTTAAAACAATGATTATAATTCTTATTGACTACATTTATACATGCGTGCTTTATCTAAATTGGATAATGTAGGGTATAAATGAACTAGCCCGCAAAGTATTATATTTATTTACATTGATTTCCAGGTGTAAGATTGAATGCAATGTCCAATCTGAATCAGTTTTCTGGAATTCTTCAACTTTCTTCATGATTGGTTGTTTCATATATTCATTAAACCAATCGTCTAACAATATCGTCGGGAATATGTCATTTGTTTCGGCCAGAAATGTTTTTATGTGTACAGACTGATCATATTTTGTTACATGTCTAAATTTAGCCACTAGCACACCGTAAACTTTGACAGGCCCATACTTATTTAATCCACATCGCATTGGTTCTTGAAATAATACAGATGCATCATTTGAAAAATCACTTATATCTATATGTACAAGATTTGTTATTAAATTAGTTTGTATTCGACAGTGGAATGCTTTCTCGGAATCGGCCCAGTGAAGTCGCTTGGTGATATCATCTTCTTCGTCAGTTGCTGCATTTATGAAACCACCGCTTTTCAAATGTTGTTGGAAAATGGCGCTCAGCCTGATGATTCGATTAATTATGTGAAGACATCTCTGTTTCTCAGATGTCCAGGAAAGGTCCTTCAGTATAGAGTTGAACGTATCTATATTGGCATTGCATGGTCTTACCATGCGGTGAATGTATTCATTCTTGGAGTCGCCATCTGGTAAATCTCGGAGTATACCCAGGAAACAAAAATCCATTCACTTGTGTTTGAATGGGTTTTGATGACTTCTGAATTGCGTATCTGTCACTGGGCTGGGATTCGAACACCAGGTCAACTGATTTCCGGTCAGGTGCTCTAACCACTAAGCTACTGGAGAGATCAGAGGAACAATTCCTTTTTTTGAAGTACGCTTTATTCAGCAAGACGGTATATATGAATTTCTATCACAAATCTGTATTATCATCGGAGAAGGTAACGGATCGAAAAGAGAAATCCACACATAAAACGAAAATCTACATTATCGACCAAATTTATATTCTCCTATACAGAAAATATTTTAGCGTCATTTCAGCCACGATGGAAGATAAACATTTTTGATTGAATTTTATTCTGAAAAAAGATCTTCTTTTTTCACTCCGCTGGGATTCGAACACCAGGTCAACTTATTTACCGTGAGTTGCTCTAGCCAATAAACTACTGGAGAGATCAGAGGAAGAATTCTTTTTCCTGATGTACGCTTTATTTATCAAGATGTTATATATCAATTTTTGTTAAAATCTGTATTAGCATCGGAAAAGGTAACGGATCGAGAAGAGAAATCCACACATAACATGGAAATCTACAATATCGACCAAAGGTATATTCTCTTAGACAGAAAATATTTTAACGTCCTTTCAGACAAGATGTAAAATAAGTATTTTTGAATAAATTTTATTCAGAAAAAAGATCATCTCCTTTTCAATCCGCTGGGATTCGTACACCAGGTCAACTGATTTCCGGTCAGGTGCTTCAACCACTAAGATACTGGAGAGATCAGAGGAATAATTCTTTTTCCTGAAGTACGCTTTATTTAGCAAGATATTATATATCAATTTTTGTTACAAATCTGTATTATCATCGGAGAAGGTAACGGATCGAGAAGAGAAATCCACACATAACATGGAAATCTACGATATCGACCAAAGTCATATTCTCCTATACAGACAATATTTTAACTTCATTTCAGACTAGATGGAAAATAGACATTTTTGAATAAATTTTATTCAGAAGAAAGATCATCTCCTTTTCACTAAGCTGGTATTCGAGCACCAGGTGAACTGATTTTCGGTCAACTACTCTAACCAATAAGCTACTGGAGAGATCAGAGAAAGAATTCCTTTTTCTGAAGTACGCTTTATTTAGCAAGATGTTATATATCAATTTTTATTACAAATCTGTATAATCATCGAAGAAGGTAACGGATCGGGAAGAGATGTCCACACATAACATGGAAATCTACAATATCCACCAAAGTTATATTCTCCTATACAGAAAACATTTCAACGTCATTCCAGACAAGATGGAAAATAAATACTTTTTATTATATTTTAGTGAGAAAAAAGATCTTCTCCTTTTCACACCGCTGGGATTCGAACACCAGGTCAACTGATTTCCGGTCAGGTGCTCTAACCACTAAGCTACTGGAGAGATCAGAGGGTCTTTTGGTCTTTTGATCCATCGTCGGTTTGAGCCTTCGATTTGAATCAGCCAAAGCTCTCGCAGCACCATAAACTCAGCAATTGATGGTCCACAGCTCGGACTCTTGCGAGATTTCTCCACGAAGAGAGGCCTCCATTTCAGCGAGCATCTAATACCGCGTGACACGTACCGCCATTTTGACACCGGCACACTTTCTTTGGAAAGAGTCTTCCGAGTGACCACTTGACAGTTTAGGTTATTAATTCTATTATACTGAGATCTCAGAATTTTACCGCACGAGTGAGGGTCCATGATGGCCCAGAAACTATATCAAAATTTCAACATCAAAACCCCGAGCGCGAGTCACCAATAATGACCTTGCCCGATGTCAGCAACTAACAAATTTCAACGGCGTGTGCTTGCCAGTTCGGCACACGACGTGTGCCCTAATCTACCGAGATTAGGGGAACCTACCTGACAGTATCTGGCCTCCTCTAGATCGTCCTCTCATTATTCCTCTTTTTTGGTAATTTTATTCTGTTCCAATTAGAATTTTTTTAGATCTTCACCATAAGGTGTTCACTCGGAGCTTGGAATTACAAATGCCTTTCAGATTGGCGTCTCCGTTTTCCCTCTCATAAGAGTCAGAGCGCCACGCGCGTAAGAGTGTAGAATTATTGAGTGAGAGGATTATCTAGTCGATGGTCCAGGGGTGGGGCTGACTCAGGTTAGCACGCACATTCTCCACGGCCGCTTGCTCCTCTTTTTCCCAGCGCTCTCGAACATTCGGGAATTCCATCCACTACGCATGCGCTAGGAAAATCTCTTCGTAGTCCCTGGTGACAGCAGTCACCCAATGCAGCCAACCTCGTAGCATCTGACAGTTGTTGTTATTGTTGTGTGGGACGGTGGTTGGCTGATCCACCCTTCATCTCGAGTCGCATGTGCAATAAACAAAAGGAATACGAAGAAATTAGAAGAAATACGGAGAACTATATACTTGGAAACCCGTGCTCTGACAATATGTGGTTTCAGTCGGATGACCTAAACTCCTTAGTTTTTGACAATTGATGAGTTATTCAAATTTTAACTTTTTTAATTCAACGTAAAACGTAAGGTGAGTTTATGAAAATTACTAGTAAGAATAGGGAATTAATCATGAAATTATGAGGGGATATTAGCCGTCGAACTCTCATATTCTAGGCTAACGTCTCATCTAGAGTTTAACTTGTTCTTGAAGTTAGCTATCTTTAAAATTAAATATAATAAACAAAAATACATGGATAACATGACAAATGACATGACACATGACATGACACATGAAGTGACACATGACATGAAGCATGACATGACACATGACATGACACGTGACATGACACATGACATGACACATGACATGACACAAATAGACCTCGGATTCGTATTCAGTGCGTCAAAATACATAAGGATAAAGTGGTATTGTCAAATAGTCCTCACCTTTCTTTTTTTGTAAACCAGTGTAATCTTATTATATTGATATAAAATATTTCAGCAAAATATTTTTTCAGGCACAATTACTTATTAAAAGGTTTTGAATATTTGAGTGCCTTCTTCTTCTTTCAATTACGCCGGATATAATAAATATTTTTTTCTAGTAAGATGAACACTGAAATTTTTATAACGTTTTTAATATCTTCTTGCAAAACTTGCAAAAATGACTTTTCAAGTCTAATTGAGCGCTCCGCACTTGACTGGTTAAGTGTTTAAACACTTCTAATAATTTCGACATTGAACTATTTGGACATTTAACCAATACAAAAGTTTATTTAGTCACACTCTTTATCGTTTTCAAATTCTTTTTTTGTTTAAACTAACTTCAGTTAGTTTCGAATTATGTGTTTCGTTTTGAATATTAGCCTCAAAAATGTAACTGTGTATAGTTGTTTGAAGTAAAAAAAAATAAGTTTAAAAAAATAAAGAATTTCATCAAATGAACTTTTCTACATGTCAAATGTCTAAGCAGTTAAACGTAGGAATTATTGAAAGTATTTAAACCTTTAGACGTTTAAACGTGGAGCACTAGTATCTGCTCTAATTCGAAGACTTAAAAAAATCTTATTATATTAATATAAAATATTTCAACATAATATTTTCATGTACAATTATTTATTAAAAAGGTTTTGAATATTTCAGTGCTTTCTTCCTCTTTTAATTACGTCGAATATAATAAATATTTTCTTTAACAACATCAAAACTGAAATTAAATGTTTTAGAAGTTTATTTCCGAAACGTAAGGTAACGCTACAATACATAATTTTGTAGTTTCCAAATGCTGGAAATGGTATGGCACCTCACATTTATTGGAATTTTACAATACCAGTTCAGTAGCCAGTAACACTTTTGTATCATATTTGCGGCTGGATATCTTGACACCTGTTAAACCAAAAAACTGAAGAAAAAAAAATGTACATTATTCCTCAGGACACTTTTTCCCCGCCAAAAAAAAAAGAAGAAATTTTCGGAGGGAGCCAAAACTTTTGCTAATATATAGTATATATGTAAAGCGTGCGTATTCATGGAATTCAAGGAATTTGAGGAATTCATGGAAATCACAGAATTAATTGAATTCTCGAAATTCATGGAATTCAAGGAATTCATGGAATACAAGGATTTCACAGTATCAAGGATCTCATGGAATTCATGGAATTAGCCGAATTCATGGAATTCAAGCAATTCATGGAACTCAATGAATTGATAGAACTCAATGAATTGAGGGAATTCAAGGAATTCATGGAATTCGCGCAATTTAGATTTCTGAGATTAACACAACGCTTCAGGAGAGTAGGACATACATTTCTGAGAATGCTCGCTGAATCAATTTGCTTGAAAGTTCAACTGTTAGTAATGCGGATGACGTCTCTACGATCAAGATGAAGGCAAGCTCGCTGAAATTGAAGGTCGCCTCACTTCAAGCTTCCCTCAACTATCAAGAGCAAGCTGCACTTCAAAGTAACTTAGAGATCCACTGAATGCTCCCTTTGCAAAAGATGACCTTCTGAATGCTTATCGCATTCGGAAATCCCCAACATCCAATCTACTACTCACACCTATTATCGTTGCCAAGTTCAGCAGACAGTTGTTGAGAGATAACATAATCGAGCAGAGGTAGCTCTCTCAGAGGAAGCAGGAAGAAAAGTACGAGACCTCTCTACGACCAATCTTGGCTGCCCAGATACTATCGAAAGTCTCATTTTCATTCGTGAGGCTTTGACGCCCTTGAATCCAAGGATCTACGCTTCTGCACTGGATTTAAGAAAACAAAAAAGAAATAAATATCTTTGGATTGTAGCAGGAAACATCTTTTGTCGAAGGGATGATAGTACGCCTAGGATTCATCTGTTACTGCTACAACACATAGAACGATTTTGATATGAATTAGGCTATCTAAGGAATGATTACACATACAATGGTGTTATATTATTACTGTTTGGATATTTGATGACCTTCTTGAATATACCTTCAATATTTTTAAGGTTTTTATACCTTATACATATGAATCTTCAGATAGCATACTTGATCTCATATTTACACTTGTAGCTTTGAATCTTGATTTTGGTCTTTCTGAGAATAATTGTATAATATTAGGCCTGATTGTGTATCTCGGATATAATAATTGTTCGAATACCTTCCCAATATCCACAGCTCTCCGGATATCCGAACATCGATTTACAAAATCATGTCCAACTTTGTTAAGAATTTGTCTAGAGATCAACGCCACTGTTTTTGACATTTTTCATTCTCCCTTTAGTGTCTTCTTTGCTATTATACATCATCGATTTTCTAATTTCAACTGTAATTATATAGTTTCGGGTGTGTTGATTATGGTTCATTTTCTGAGTCATTTTTACGCGTGCTTCGTGAGCTTATTTTTGAATAGTTTTTCTATAAAATGTTTCTCTTCATATATGAATGAGTGCGTTAAGGATATGCTATGTTAACACGCAGTCTCTCTTAGCAAATTTTCTATGATTCAAACATTTTTTCAATACATGTTCCTACAATATAATATATGCTTCTGAGTCCTTGTTAACTTCATATATACCCTCGAGCCTAATTGCAGTTGAGAACTATTTGATCTTTCGAAGAGACAGATATGAGAGAAGGGGTGGTGGAGTTTGTCTTTCTCTGCATAACTGATTATAGGTCATTCATTGCTGCTAAATGCTAATTTTTATTTATGCTTTTAATCTGAAGTTTGTCGTTTTTCTTCAATATGAAATTATGAATTCTAAATATAAGCCGATATTTAAGCCGATATAGAAAAAAACTACTCAGGTAGAGACCCCTTGAAGGACAGTCGCACATGTGCGCTTTCATTGTTGAGTCGGGAGTCCATCCGGCCGGAATTTTACCGAAACTTGCCGGATTAACCCGGCCGGTGATAGATCCGGTCTACTGTCACTCCGGGCAGGCATAATTGTACCGTTCGGGTGCGTTCGGGTACACGGCCTAAGCAGTAGGTTTCGGCAGAGCAGTATGATACTGTTCACTCGTGGAACAGGAGGTTCAACTGACAGTAGGTATCATACTGCTCGTCCCATCTCTAGTAAGTGGAGGGGGTGCTTTTCGTAGACGCATCCCCACTACTCAAATGCTGGATTGCAGACTCTGCTACGATCACCCGTCCTGTAAAATTCAGCTTTGACGCATTAGATCCCTTTCTTCGCGGACGGTCACAAATGTAGTTCTAATGGTGGAATTATTTCGAATATTTCTGTTTTAGCGTTTTCTGAGAAAATTATAGGAGTATTTGTACAATTTGGGTAAATCTTCGCAGATAATGTTTGACTTCCACTGTCTTGCCAAGCAAAGATTTTCTTCACAATTTCCAACGGTTCTGTATTCCCCACACGTGTTTGATTCATCTTCTGATGCAGTGCACCATGTGCAAGGAAAACTGCTTGCGTGTGACATTTATTTATTTTTTATTATACCATTAAGCCATTTCCCTTTTGGGGAACATGATGCCCGTTAATACGTTAGCAAGTTTTTAATCCGTTACTATTGTTCCTTTTAAATCCTTCAGTTTTAAGAGTGACCACATCAATAAAACGTTTTCATATTTTTCTTGTGTATGTGCCACTGTCCCAAGCAGTAGTAATTTATTGACGCCAGAATCCTTTAAGGGGATTTATCAGCATTATAAAACGGATTTGCAGTTTCCGGCCGGACGATTGAATATTTTTGTCTGATTTTTCGCATACCTCATCTACATATGGGTCTCTTTTGTTGCTAAGTGTCGGTTTTTAGAAAAAATGTTTCTATTTTACGTTATAAACAAAAAGAAAAGAACAATAGAAAAAAAATGCAGTGAATCTGTGTACTAGCTGAGTGTGTACTTTCGAGATCTAGCCAATCGACCCTCGTCAAATTTAGGACGCAGACTCCCCGGAGCGCGAGTGGAGACTCAGGAGCCTATCGAATTACCCGAAGCAAATCACACTTTCATTGTTATGAGATGCAGGCCGGTTAAAAAAACTGAAATTATGAAAGCATCGCGTGATTCAATTTTAATTAGCGGAATGAACGTGTTATTTAAATGAGTAACACGAGAATTCTAGATCAATCTAAAATATCTATACCTTAAACCTATATAACTATCTACCCTATAATTATATACCCATCCACACATCACTACTTTCCGACCGAACAATTCACGCCTAACCCGAAAGGGAAACGGCTTAATAATATAAGAATAATAATAATAAACTAATCACATAATCAATAGTATGAGGATCTGGATAACTTTAAAGTTTTGAGCAATGAAACGAAGTTTATTGGGTACCGAGAAAAGTATGTCTAGTGTAGTTCATTGGGTCCTCATGATTTAAACTTCGTTTAGTGCTTTAAACAATAAACATTCACAGTAAAGTGAATGCGATATAGTATGCTTTCATTCTTTTGAATCATTTAAAAGCATTTCCAAACTAGACTTAGGTTTTCTGAGAAATAAATAGGCAGACTATTAAGGACCCAATAAGAATCGCTTTATATCTAATTCCATCGTACCCGATAAAGATCATTTGAACACTTTTCGATATTTATCGGGTCCATGAAATAATCGTACTTTCTGCATTTAAATCGATAAAGAATATCTTCCTGTGTAATATGAAAAAATATTCAACCAAAATATGTAATACACTGTGCGTGGATGGAAAAATGGATAAAGTGATGTTTATTGGGTGGACTCATTTAGCCTTAACAAATTATATCAAAAACATCATGCAATACTCTGAAACTTTTTGACTAGAAAGAACTAAAGCTCACGGATCTTTTTGTCGTCTTAAATAATCGCATAATTAATAATATGAGAATGTAGATAAATTTAAAGTTATGAGAAATGAAACAATGTTTACTGGGTACAGAGAAAAATATGTCTTGTGTAGTTTATTTGGTCCTCATAATTTAAACCTGTCTTAGTGCGTTGCACAATAAGTATTCACAGCATAGTGAATAATATACAGTTTAATTTCATTCTTTTGAATCATTTAAAAGAATTTCCTAACTAGACTTAGGTTTTCTGACAAATAAATAGAAAAAATAGAGAACTGATTCTCCCTTATCCTTTCTCTCCCTCTTCTGCATTCTCCTCCTTGCGTCAGAAAACAGCCGTACTTTGTCAACAATATGTTGCTTGAGTGTCAGCAGCTTTGACTTGTTCTGTGTGTGGTTCAAGATCCTCAGTTCTTGGGAGAACTTTAGAACCCTTTCCGTGAACAATCTACTAGATGTTATGTAATCAATCACACATTAAACACGGGACGCATTCTTTCTTGCTCATCCAATCTTCTTGTTCAGTTGATGCGAGCATCTTTTGGTCTTTTGACCCATCGTCGGTTTGAGCCTTCGATTTGAATCAGCCAAAGCTCTCGCAGCACCATAAACTGAGCAATTGATGGTCCAGACACAGCCGCGGCTCGATCGTTATCTTAAAAATTAAACTTAACATTTTCATACAGTTAAATTCTAAAAGACCAGATTAATAAAATATTTGTTGTTAACTTACTTTCAAAATTAGCAGTCTTTTATTTCAAAAGAACCTTTGAATTCAACCAATTATTTTAATTCGAGAACATTTTTGGACGGAGACTTCAGCGCTGGAGTTGGGTTTCTAAACCCTTAATTATGGAAACGGACTCGCCATCGATGAAGGTTTAATATAAATTTCAAACTTTTAAAGAATTATCTTAAACCAGATTTTAAATATTTAAACTTTTTCGCGCGTAAATTGAGTTCCGCTCATTACATGGTGTCAGAAGTGGGATTCCGCAAACTCGTCGCGGTGGAATCCCCTGAAAAAAAGAGACAGGTGTTTGAATAAGTTTTTTTGTTGTCAAACAGTGAGTGATAACTGAATTGAGTTAGTGATAGTGCGCCGAGGAAAGAATAGGATTCCTAAGTTCCCCGCCCGCCAGAAAATGATAAAATTGAGTAATAAAATTTTGAAATTCACCGGAGAAATTAAAAAATTTATAAAAAAAAAAAAATGAAATAAAATAAAATAAAACTCACCCAGGACGACCAGAGGATTTTTTAAAAATTTTGGACCAGAGGAAAAGAAGGAGACCGTTACTTCCTATCTATCGACCCACCTTCGACTGTTGTCAAGAAGAAGGTCAAAAAGCAGAAGAAGATAGGAAAGGTCGTGAAGAAGACGTGTGAAGACTTGGATTTCCGGAAGAAGACGAAGAGTGACGATTAGGATCATCGGAAGAAGAGGAGTGAAAGCCGCGACACCCCCTCCAGGTTTTTGTAAGGGTTTTTAGACCTGGAGGCATAGGGTGCAGTCAAGTGGTACCGGGGTCGCAGTCAGTAATTGAAGGGTCCCGTAGTCATCCCCCTGAATTATTGCAAGCTGACAAAATTAAAACAGAAGTGCAACGCAAAAAGAGAAGCAAGATAATTAATGACAAGGCTTGGAACTTTTCTAGCGGAGGACATCTTCTACAGAAGTCTGGGAACATTGGTATCCGAAGAGGCTGATCCGCGAGTGTTGGTGATTTATTTATTTTTTAATTGAAAAATTGTTGAAAATGGTTGAAAATGTGATTTAAGTTCAAGTGAAGTTTCGATAAAAAAATTAATATCAGCCATCGTCGAGACCATCGAAAGTAGTGAGTCGATTTGCCCTTTATATTGTTCTGTTGCGAAGCCAATCTCGGGTAGTACATTTTTATTAAAATTTGTGTCCATAATTGTTTTGCGAAGTTGAATATATATATAATTAAAAAATAAAGGTTAACAACCACCGCAGGGTCCCACTGGGAGTAACTGTCATCTAAAAAATGATCCCTTCGTGGAGAAATCTCGCAAGAGTCCGACCTCTGGACCATCAATTGCTCAGTTTATGGTGCTGCGAGAGCTTTCGCTGATTCAAATCGAAGGCTCAAACCGACGATGGATCAAAAGACCAGAAGACGCGTCCATCAAATGCACAAGAAGATTGGATGGGCTAGACAGAATGCGTCCCGTGTTCAATGTGTGATTGACTACATAACATCTGGTAGACCGTTCACGGAGAGGGTTCAAAAGTTCGCCCGAAAACTGAGCATATTTTTGGCATGCTGTTATGGCTTTAAGGTTACGAAACAGTAACAGTTTGGTACCTCCGAGAGCACCTGTCACAAGGACAATTAGTTGTACCGAATATTTTGGGTACAGTCGTTGCAGCTCCCTTTTAAGGTCTTGATACCTTTCCTCCTCATCTTTCTCCTTGACTGTGATGTTATATTCGGACGAAGCCGAGAATTCGATCACGAATATACTTGGTTTCTCGAAGTCTTGGAGAACCATGTCAGCCCTCGAGTGTGCAACGGAGACTGGTGTCTGGAAATCGTAGTTACAGAAAATTTGGCACTTCTTCTTTTGGACAATTGACTCTATCTCCCATGGAGCGTTCGGCATGACGGGGTCGCGGCCAACACCGTAAGAGCGACAAAGATGGCAATAAATCACTCTTAGGGCCGTATTGTGTCTGCAGATATACGTCCTTCCTGCATGGGTGGGACAACCCTACAGTATGTGTTCTAGGTACTCAGCGTGTGCATGACACGCTCTTCACCTATCGCTTGGAACTTCTTGGCATAAAAAGCGGTCACGGTATGCTAATCAGGAAATGACACCGCCCTGACATGCGAAAATAAAACCCTCTGTACCTGAATTAAACCCTGTTGATCTGAGAAAAGCGAAAGTTTACTCCTTTGACAAGTACCGTTTTTCTAAATTTATTTGAAAGTTTCCGTGCATTTTCTTGCCGAGTAGCTGTTAATTATATTTTGAAACTCTGCTTCCTTCAATTCGGTTTTGAGAAGTGAATCATCTAGATGGAGTAATGCACTTTCCTCACTTCTGATGTTAAATTTCAGGACAAGAGTATCGGCCGCTTGTTTCGTGGATTTGTGAAGGAACGCTCCTTCACCAATCATCTCGCGGTTCCTGACCATTTTTAGGAGAGGATCTCTGCGGTTGGCAACGATATAAGCTGTACAGAAAACAATTCGGTTATGAAGACACTGGAGATTCAGAAGTCCCCGTCCGCCATGACGGCGTGAAACGTATAATTGCGGAACTGACGAATTAATATGCAAGATTTTATTTATATGTATGATCTTACGTGTGGTGACATCAAGGGCCTTAAGTTCGTTCTTCGTCCATTGAACCACCCCAAACGAGTATATCGATGCCTGTATCTTCGGTGGACAAATCTTCCATTTTTCCTGCAGAATCTACACACCAGAGAGCGGAAGTCAGAAGGCTATTTTTTGCACTTTGTCCATAATTGAGTAATGTTTCTAGGTAGGCTCTGTACGCGTATGCGTTGTTTGGAGGAGAAACGAGTTTTTAATTGAGAGAGAGAAAAAAGATCTAATTCAGTTTTCAAACACTCGCTAGAATGTGAGTGTAAAAATTACATCATATAATAATCTACTTATTAACCGCCAAAAATGTCCGAAATTGAACGATTTGTTCCTGTGCTAGACTTACGCTTTTGTTTCTTCTGTGTTTTCTTATTTTACCTTTTATTACTACTCTTGATTCTCTTTTTAGATTTCGCATTTTGCACCCCTTTCTTTTTCTTTGACTTACGTGTTGTACTCAGTCTCTTAACTTTTTTTCCGTTTAATCCCTTTTCCAAGCTTTGTGACACTCTCAAGATCACAAACTCCGGACAACTGAGGTCCAAAATTTTTTACACTAAATTTATAACCTGATACATTCATAAGATTATCAATCTTATCCAAAGCTTTTATTCTTAATTTTTGGCCAGAATCATTAATACGAGAGTTAAATGCCTGCTTAAGTGGTACTTTCCTATCGACATAATTTAAAATGTTAGCACCTGTTCGAAGTGCCTCCTTTCCAACTGTACGTGCACCTTGCGCTAATATCGGCAATACGCGTCGGAAAAGTCCACCTAGAAAGCTTCCGATCTAATGACCTCTCTGATAGGACGATCCAACATAAACTTTTGATATTCCCTCACCGCCGACTTGTGTTGTGTAGTAATCTACGTAAAAACTCATTATTACTAGATCATATAATTTTTACTTTATCTTCTTCTACCCCTTCTCTAATCAATTTTTTAAAATAGAAATGTCACTGTCAGAGTGCGAAACTCGAATGGTATAGGAGGTCCAGCATGATTTCTTATATCTATTTCTATTGTGAGAAATTGAGTATGAAGAAGAAAAATGAAATTCGGAGAGGAAACAAACAAACATTTTCTCAGGTAAACCACGAGCCAGACTTGACGGGTGATTGGCATAATAGGAATTATCTGATATTATTTGTTGTGGTGCAAAACCAAGTATACGAGATACTCTTTCACTCATTGCAAGAAAATGACGACCTTTCATATCACAATCCTCTTGACAAATTATTTCAACTCTGACATAACAATCTTTGTCTTTTTGGAAAACCAAGCCTACGTGTTCTCGAGCAATCGGTGTCTGGTTTATCGCTCGGACGAGATCGGTTACCTTTGGGTACACACCAGGTCGAAACTCGGAGACAATAGGACTTAACCATTTACCAGTCAACATACCTGCTGTGTACTTATCAAAACACAATATTTAATGAATGAACCTGAATATTCTTTGTTACAAAAACGGATGTATTTCATTAAAATCTACTTCTAGGTATGTAACATTTTTGTTCTTATATATGATCGAAATTGAAAAAAAATCACATCTTAAATGTCTTTCGAGTAAACTGTATTATTGGAAAAAATTATGCTGATATAATCCGGCTCTAACCCTAATTGATAATAAATAATAACGGGGTATTCGATAAACTGAGAAAATCGGTAAATCGGGAAATGAACGAGAAATTACAATGAATTTATATGTTTACCTGGAATTTTACAGATTTTTAAAACAAAATATCTATCTAATCACTTGAAATGGCAACAATTTCCTATCACATGATATAATGCAATTTGGAACGAGTTCCATTTTAACTATTTTTTACATGTTCAGTTGATTTCATAACTTTTTAAATTACGAAACCATTTCAGGGTGTCCAGCGATTCTTAGGATTCTTAGGAATTCTTAGGTTTTTGTAAAATCTTTGGAATCCTTGAAGTCTTTGAAATCTTTGTGTAATTTTTTGAAATGTTTCAAAATCTTAATGGAATCTTTGAAATATTTGTGAAATTTCTCAAAAAGCTTTCATCATTATTTTCGAAATTTTTTTTGTTCGTTTTAAATCTTCTCAAATGTGTTGAAAACTATTTAAATCGGTTGAATTCTTTTAAATATTTTGAAATCTGGTGTACTCTACTGTTTTTGAAATCCATGACATTCTTGTATTCTTTTGAAATTTTTATAAAGTCCTTGAAATATTTGTGAAATCTTCTTTATTCGTTCAAAATCATTGGAACATTTGAAATATTAAAAATCTATGTGATATCTTATGAAAACCTCTAAAAAATTTTTAATCGTTTAAAATGTTTGAAATGGATTAAAATCTTATGAAATCCTTAACAAATCTTTGAAATCTTAGTGAAATATTTTGTATTCTTTTCGAATAATTGAAATATTTAAAGTCTTTGTGAAATCTTCAGCAGTATTCAAACAAGATTTTGAAATCGTTTTAAATCTTTGAAATGTTTTGAAATCTTTGAAATCTGGTGTGTTGTGTACCCTTGTCAAAATCTTAGAAATTCTTGTATTCTTTTGAAATCCTTATAAAGTCTTTGAAATATTTGTGAAATCTTTCTGAAATCCTTTTTATTCGTTTAAAATCATTGGAACATTTGAAATATCTAAAATCTTTGTGATATCTTATGAAAGCCTATAAAAAAATTTAATATCGTTTCAAATTTTTGAAATGGATTGAAATCTCTGAAATCGAGTATATATGTTTTTATATATGTCCCTTGATGAAATATTTTAAAATCCTTAACAAATCTTTGAAATCTTTGTGAAATCTTTTGTATTCTTTAGACTTAGCAGCAAAAGAGACCCATATGTAGATGAGGTATGCAAAAAATCAGACAAAAATATTCAACCGTGCGGCCGAAAACTGCCCATCCATTCTATAATGCTGATAAGGTGATGGTTTAGTATATGCTACTAAAAGTTTCGGTCACAAATACGATTCTTTTTTAATTGGTTGTACTAAACAGTAAACAGTTTAGTACAACCTACTATAACAATCCTTGAAGGTATAGTGAGCATTAAATAAAAATTACCATATTAGCAATGTTAGAAATACATTAAGGTTTTGATTGTTTCTTTTCCTAATTGGAAAATGTAATAATCTAAATATTGGTTTATAATCAACCATGAATATTATCATTTATTACATTAATTAAAATATATTTGTTACATCAAATTACATAAAATCCAATTACATTGAATTACATTTAATTTTTCATCGCATATAAATAACAGAAACCCAAATACGAAATTCTCCTATAATAACAATAACATATTTATATCGATAATTGTAGAGAAAAAATGATTCATCAGGGTGTCTACTCAAAATGCTGAAAAAAATCTTCGTGATTTTTAACGCGATTTCCTAATTAATCGATTGTATGATAAATGATATAATATCAAGTATATATTATATATCATGTCTGAGCGATACCATGTTTCGACTCAAATGCTTCAGAACATCGAAGAACGCAGGAATGTGCAGGGACGCGGCGTCAGGGCGCGATGCTGCGTGCATGTCGATGCCGCATAATATATTATATTTATTCGAGTCGAAACATGTCATATGAAACTGAACAAATAACTTACCTTCAAAGACTCAAGTGTGTGATGGAAATCCCAAGCTTGAATGGAGTTTTATCGCGTCCATCACAATTCACCAACGTACATAACGAACTTCGATGTTAACACAAACAGCACTGTAGCGCCTATGACAGTCTGTAAGTGTACAGAGGACCATTTCTCTGGCCCAACCACCCACTCAAATTCAACTTGTTTTGGGTAAAATATCTGGTGCAGAATTTATTCAAATTTTTTCAACCAAAATTACAATTTGTGCAACACCGGAAGTCCCTGATAACACAAAAAAACACTGGCCGGGCCAGCTAATCGTTTCGCTGGCCCCGGCATTATCCAAAATCATCTTTATGTCAACGTAATATTTTCTTCTTAATTTGTTCAAATTTGTGCAACCAACATCAACCCCGAAAAACTACTCCGTATGCGGCAAACACTTCCCTGCCTAGAAGTAGGCCAGAAATTGGCAGATGGGAACATTTGACCTCCTATCTATTACAACGCTGCTGAAGAATGGTGACCTTCTCAGCATAAAACATCAACCAATTGCGACTCTCGGTTTCCTTTCCTTGCCCCCCTCCCCCCTGCCCTCAGCTCGAAAAGAAGTGCTTGATATTTCGCCCGTTTTTCTTCCTCCTTTGCCGTGATATTACCATCGGCTGGTGCCGGGAATTCAATCACGTAAATGATCTTGGTCTTCAGATCTTGGCGGACAATATCAGGCTTCGTAGCACTGATACGTTGAGTGGTGGAGAATACGGAATTCCTGTAGATCTTAGACTGATCATTCTCGACAACGGATTCGAGTTCAACATGGACGTATGGAGAGACGGGCAATATATCAACACCATAGAAGTGCATACTTTGAGCATACTTTGAGCATCCACTGAGAACATGTGCAAGTGTTTCTGGCTCTTGCTTGCACGCTCGGCAGTTCGTATCAGCTACAGGTACATTCATTATGCTATCGCTGTGAACTAAGATGTCTATGAGGCCGTCTTGACAGGCAAAAAGAAATCCCCCAGTCTCCAATCTCAATCCAGCAGACTTCAGAAACATGTTGAACAGACCCATCGAGGGTTCTTCTGTACGTATGATGCCGTAGAACTTACCATGAAGGGGCTTGTCAGCATGCTCTCTTAGTAGAAGCGTATGTTCTACTACCTGTACACCACTTTTGAGCACCGAAGGTGTTAGTTATGCTAAGCCATGTGTAGTGTCGCTGAAATCAAATGAGAGGCCACGTTCCTTTGCAGCTCTATCTGCGGCACGGTATAGAAACGCCGCAGCATTGACGACATCATGTGGATCTACAAGTCGCATAAGAGAATTTTCACTATTTAGAACTGACGAGGCTGTAGACAGAAACGTTCTTCAATGAAGACACTCCAAGCTTAGCAAGCCTCTGCCCCCTTTATCTCGAGGGAGGTATATTCGAGGTATGGAAGATCTAGGATGTTGACTTCGACGGATTGTCATCATCATGCGTGTGCTTCGGTTGCCTGGATCTTATTCTTTCCAGATAATTCAAAAGCCCAAATTTTTCTATGAATGCAGCGATACCTTTCTTCAAGGGCCGTTTTTAACACACGTACAGTTTGGGTTATCCGCTTTCGGTATTCCAAGATATGTATATGTTTTTCCATTACCAAGATGTTGAATAACATTTCCGCCTATGAGTTGAACATCCTAATCGTCAAGCGATAATGTAGTTTCTAGCCTTCCTTGGTGCAGGTGGACGCATGCACACTTGCTCAGTCCGAAGCTCAAGCCAATCGCTTTAGAGTACCTATTCACCGCCTCCGCAAGGATGTTAAGTCCTCTTTCGAGAAAGCAAAGAGTTTAAGGTCGTCCACGTATGAAAGGTGGTTGACCTTAAATTCTCTTCTGTTTGGCGGTCCACATAGGTACCCAGAGCTTTTGCTTCGGAGCACAATAGATAGAGGCAAGAGGGAGATGCAGAAAAGTATCGGACTCCCGCACCCCGAATTCAGAACTGAGCTAACGCCATCTGTGTCGGGCAGTGAACTATTTCTGTACCCCTTAATGCCTCCCGCACCGCGTGCCCTAGTTCGTGATTTTGCCGTTTTTGCCCATGGGAGTTGACCTAGCCTGATGTGAGTACTTATTGTCGTTCGAATCAAGCCGCCACTTTCGCAGATGTAACCAGAATAATATACGGAAATGGAAGTATTGGAGGAAAGGGAGATGGAAGGAAAATTACGAAATATAAGTTTAAAAAAAATTATTTTGTTGGTTCATAAATAGTGATACAAATTTCTGATAATTTTAATGATTTTTGCATTTTTACTTCAGTTTTGGCCCCTATCCGTGGCTGGAATAGTATTATTAAAAATTTCTGGTTAAAAAATGAATTAAATTTCAACCCCTTTTGAGACTTGTGGCCTCTGACTTTATTTAGCCTCACGAGAGTTGGACCTGCGTAATCTAATCCCGTATGAAGAAAGGGTTTAGAGTGAGTCACACGGGAGACAGGAAGATCTCCCATTTTTTGCGAGGAAAGCGCAGCTCGCTCTCGAACACAAGGCACGCATTGGTGGATGACCTTTCGCACAAGGTTTCTAGCACCTACAATCCAAAAATTCTGACGCAGTACGTGTAATATCAACTGTGATCCACCATGCAAAGTTCGTTGATGAGCTTAAAGCGTTATAAGATTCGTGATGCGATTATTCGGTAGAATAATGGGGTGCTTCGTTTCAAAAGAAATCTGGGCGTTCTCTAAACGTTCTCCTACTCGCAAAATACCGTCTTTGTCAAGAAAAGGACTTGAAGATTTTAAAGGACTTGATTTTTTTAGACAACCCCCTTTTGTTAATATTTCAATCTCAGAGCAAAAATACTCGCGCTGCAGATATTTAAACCAAAAAAGTTTCGCTCTCTGGATTTCGTTATAATCGATAACTTTATCAACTGCGGAGGAAGAGCGCTTTTGAGCCTGGTTAAGAAATGTATAATAATAAGCAGTTACACGTAGCAGTTTAGGCCACGACGAGGCTGTTTCCGATAATCGAGATGTTAATGTCACGACAGGGTGCGATAATCCGGCGTGAGTATGTGTACGCTCTTCTAAGTTTACATCGTGGAGTTTTAAGCATCGAAGACGGCCATTCAACTGTTGTTTTATTGAGCCACGAAGGACCATGCCACCAAAGATAGTGATTGATTAATTCCGTCGACGAAAGTCCCCGAAAGGCGCAGTCAGCTGGGTTCTCCAAGGTAGATACGTGTCGCTATTTAGCGTTCGGAAGACGAGACTGTATTTCAGCCACTCGATTCGCGATAAAAGTGCGCCAAGTTGATGGAGGGCGGCTGAGCCAGGCAAGGACAACTGTAGAGTCGTGCCAAAAATATGCCACGGCACTTGCGAGATGGATGCAGAAAGCTGGCATCCTTGGGTCGCTTCGTGTCCTCAAATCACAGGAGGGTTTCGCCGTCCTGTCGTTTTGAATTCGTCGTGTCCTGTGACCCATCCATATCACGGTTTTGAGACGCGGCCATGTGTGGGATTTACCGCGGTCGTACTGGGAGCAGATGTCATTTTTTACATGACAGTTGCTCTCAGGGGAACCCTGCGGTCGTTGTTAACCTTTAGTTTTCATATATATATATATATAGTTGAAAATTTTCCATAGAAACAACCACAGGATTTCTCCGGGAGCGGGTGCTAATCTGAAAAATTGCACCCGCTCCCAGCAAAATCGCGGTAAAATTTCAGCTGTAACTACGTCTCACGACCGTGAGATAGGTGGTTACAGTCTGCGACAAATTCAATATGATGATCCAGCAAAGGTCACGTGTACCCTGAGGACACGTAGTGACACAAGGACGACTTCCTTCTGCATTTTCCCCTCAAGTGTCGCAACTCCTTTTTTGTCTTTATACCTCTCTTTCTTGTCCTTCTCCTTAACTATGCCGTTTTTGTTAGCTGGTGCCGAAAATTTGATAACGAACATGCTTCGTTTCTCGAAGTCCAGGAGAAGTATGTCAGGCCTCGAGTGCGCAACAGAAACAATTGTCGAGAATATGAAGTTCCAGTATATGCGACATTTCTCATTTTCGACAATTGACTCTATTTCCATTGGAGCGTTGAGCGGTGCGGTATTTGGGCTAATGCCGTAAGAGTGGCAGAGATCATAATTAAGCACTCTTAGTCCCGCATTGTGCCTTTCGATGTAGGTTGTTCCCACATGAGTTGGACAACTAGATAGTATGTGTCCTACATGCTCGGGGTGTGTATGACACGCTCTGCAGCTATCATTGGGAATGTCTGCTCAAAATGTGGCGACGGCATGATAGAGTGGAAGTGACACTGTCTTGACGTGCCAAAATGGAACCCTCTGTGCCCGACTTCAATTCGGGTGATTTAAAAAAAGCAAACGTTAGCTCATACGATATCGACAGATCCTCCACATTTCTGTGGCAGACGCCGTGCGTCCTCTTGTCGAGGAGCTGTTCGCTGAAGTTTTTCTCTTGTGCTATCTTAATCCGGGCCTTCAGGAGCGAGTACTCGAGATGGATAAGATTTAATGCATTTTCCTCACCCCTGATATTTTGCCCACTTCTTCGTGTTTCCTGACCATTTTAAGAAAGGTTCTTGTCCATTTGCAACTATATGTGCTATACCTAGAATAATCCTGTTGTGAAGACATTCAAGATTCAGTATTCCGCGACCACCTTGACGGCATGAGATGTAAAGTCGCGGAACAGAAGACTTAAGGTGCATGAAATAACCGTATACGGGGGGCTTGAAATGTTGGGGTCTTGAAATAATGGCGTCTTGAAATGATGGAGACTTTACTCTATATTATTATATACTTTATCTCCTTTTTATTGTTTAGTTGAAAATCAGAGAGAGGAAAATGACCATCACAAAAGTTTTCGATTATTGCTTCGAGTTCTTTTTATGTTAATTATATGAGAGATGAATTTTTTGCTTCGTAATAGGTTGAAAGTTATTACAATTCACTATAAAAGGAAACCAGAATGAAGGCATTTTGTCAATTATTTAAGAGGATATTGCAAAAATAGTTCAAATTTCAATGTTCTCTTCAAATTCGAATAAAACCTAATATAATCAACATTTTACGAAGTTGATACAAAAAAGTTGAAAAAATTCGAAGACATCTTTAGGAAAATAATAATAAAAATGAAAGGAATATACTTTTATTTTTTGAATATTATTTTCGAATCTGAACACGCACACTAGCCTAAGTGGCACCTTTTTACTTAACTAATTTTTACAACAAAAAATTTAAAATCGAATACGAGTTAGAGGTCTCCTATTTGAGTTTTGCCTTTATTATTTACTTTTCATTGTTTTTATTTTCCCAATGTCTTGAAAATGCATGTAGTAACTTTTTATACATACAAAATTATAATACATGCAATAACCCTAAGCGGTACCTTTTTATTCAATAAATTTTTCCAAGTAATTTGGAAAAAAATTCAAAATCGGATATGATTTAGAGGTCCCCTATTTGAGTTTTCCCTTTTTATTGATTGTTTGTTGTTTTTATTTTTAAAATGTCTTGAAATTTCTATACATATAGAATTATCCACTTTTATATTAACATCATTGTACACCATTAAAAAAGGTACTTATCATATAAAAATGTGAAACATGTAAGAAAAAATTATTATTTTCCTCAGAAATGAGTTAAAACTTTTTCATAAAATTATTTTACGATTGATGTAATATAAAAGGGGGTATTTTTTATGTAGAAAAATTGAATTCATACTTTTTCAAGACATTCAGTAAACAAAAACAACAAAAAATTAATAAAAAAGGACAAAACTCAAATAAGGGACTTCTAAATCGAATTCAATTTTGATTTTGTTTAATTTGTTGACTAAGAAAGTACAACTTAGGCTAGTGCGTGTGTTCAGTTTCGAAAATAATTTTTTTTTAATCACCCGAATGTATAATGATTGCACTTTAAAAGGAGATATGTAATTCCATATTATGTATACAAATTTAATAGATGCACTTTCAAGACATTGAGAAAATAAAATCAATAAAAAATACAAAACTTAACCCAAGAACAACAACGTGAACTTTCAGAACACTACTAACAACGTGGGGTGGGATCCAACCCAACTTAATATTTGATTTTTATGGTTTCTTCATGGTTTCACCATGAAAATCGCTTTGTCGACAATTTTCATTATCATATTCGTAATCAGCAGGTGAAATTACATAAATATAAGAAGTTTTTACAAATGAGAAAAAAACGTGACCAAACGCATTTCTGTAACTTTCTTCATCCTTTTCTTTTGCTTACAACGCAATCCTCTTTTTCTCAAAAAATAATGGTTTTAGGCAAAAAGTGTATTCCCAAAAAAGATGTATTTTTGTATCAGCTGAAACTTTTGTTTACAACATTTTTCGAAATTCTGCGTGTTTACTGGGATGAACGCAAAAAAACATGATTTTTAGGGTGTTTTTTATTGGTTTCACCATGAAAATCGCTTAGTCACCAATTTTCACTATCATTTTCGTAATCAGCGCATCGAAATACATAAGCATACAAAGTTTCAATAATATCGGAAAATTCAGCTATTCGGAACTGCACCCTTTTCGCTCTTTGTATATTTATATAAAAAATAGAAAGTGAGCGCGCGCGGTGGACGACGCGATTCCCGACTTTTATCAATAAATACCGCTTGGGGGCGCGTGTGGGCAAAAAACGTCGACTGCTGCTTGATGTACACACAAAAAACGACTCATACTATATAGGATTCACCCATGAAACCTCGTAACATATTTTTATAATTCAATGCAAAGTTGAAGTTTGTTGACTTCCATAAGAATTTCATAGTGTATATTTAGGCGCCTTGGAGCAGCAGTCAGTGGGCTACATTCAACTTTTGGGTTATCACTTTTTTAAAGCATAATGTGTCCTTAAATTTGGTATATAACATGTTAGCTCTTTGTGGGTTCTTAACTAGGTAAACGCGATAGGCTTAACAGCCGAAAGTCTCATTGGCTTCAGAGTGCGCAACGCTGCTGTGGATACGTCATATTCAGGAGAATTTTACGGGAATTTAGAGTTACGAAGGATAAAAATATGGTTGGTGTGTGATGCGTTGTATATTTACGTGTAAATATATAGACAATTATACACTAATAACGACTTTCATATATTCGTCTTATTTCCGCCTTTTGATCTGTTTCGGACCACTGTGCACTGTTGGCTGTGTAGAGAATAGTCCTGCCACGCAATCTCTCAGTTTAAACAGCTGTGCGAATACTTCAAAAACAGTACGAACATCGCGCCCTATGTCTGTAGAGTAGACCTGTATGCACCATTAAGCTTGCAGCTGCTAATTTAGTCCAGGGAATGAAGGATTTTGTCACCACAAAATTTTAGAATAAAAACAAGGTATGCCATCATGTAGTGTTGATGCTTGGAATAAAGGCTTGTATGTTTGCAGGCAAAAATATGTGTTCAGGAGGAATTGCGCAATGTTCAAAGTTGGCGAAATCATGTTTACCTGAAACTTCAGTTTCAGGTCAGCCCTGAAGAAGTGAACTGCAATGTTCACGAAACGTCGGCAAGTTTTGTAGTTCTACACACGACTGAAACCCGAAAAAGCTTTAAATTTAAATTTTAAATTTATCACAATGAATCATTGTGAAAGTATTAAATCTATTATCACATATCTCGATTGCCATCAGTAACGAAAATGGCATCCTCCCGTCACAAGCGACAGCTGATGCGCATGAAATTCGCCTTTTTTGTCGACATAACACGAAAATCTCTCAATTCGTCGCTTCTAAGGATTCTGCAATGTGAGTGTAATCTTTATCCATATTATAGAATTTGCCATTGATCATAATTTATAAGGGTAGAATTTTTAAATGGTAGGATTTTGGAGAAAGGAAGTCAGTTGGTCCGTAATACTATTCAGAGTCGTCTTGAGGTGAATTATTGAGGTTGACATGGATTTCAATTGCCATGTTCTTAATTTTAAATTTCATGTGAGGAGCAGCCACGATGAGATGGTGCCATCATCATACGAATTTAGATCTGTAGTGTTTCTTTGTTTGGTTTTGGAGATTCTTCTTCCGGTGGAAACAGCCTTAGTGAGTGCAATTACTAGGATGACGCAGTATGATGCTATGTCAATATCATGTTCCGGTGCCATATATTTGTTTCTTCTTGTGTAGCAAAGATTTTGACTGAAAAAGTTTTGGATTTTTATTTTCCGTCCTCCCTCCTTAGAATGCTGCATCGTCCTCGATGAAAATGTCCTCGTTTTGATAGACATCGAAACAAAGGTG
The DNA here is from genome assembly GCA_011634705.1 of Andricus grossulariae. Classification (NCBI taxonomy): domain Eukaryota; kingdom Metazoa; phylum Arthropoda; class Insecta; order Hymenoptera; family Cynipidae; genus Andricus; species Andricus grossulariae. The sequence goes on from JAABKJ010075445.1 coordinate 183,817,196, forward strand.
CGACCTGTGTGGTGTAGACCCCTCGTCACTTGAATAGCTGAACGAATGATTACTTTTCTGTTTTTCTTAAGAACTTTGCAACTGATTGTAGGGATTAGGAAAATAGGAAATTTCATCAATCTTGCTTGATTGCATATAATTTTGGCACATCCCAGAATCTAATTAACAGCATTTGTTATTGCGGTCTAATTTTGATATTTCGTGTAATTGGGAATTTTTTTACTACTCTTACTTTTATACACGTGTGTATGAGTGTATACACAGTTACTAAAATTTGCTAATATAAAGGCTAAAGTGATTATTTCGCTTTTTAAAGGTTGTGATCTCTTTCCTTTAATTAAAATGTGGTTTGCTTTGAGAAAATTCGAAAATATGAGATAGGGTACTGGTCAGTACCAATTTGGGTTGAATTTTACTGTGCGTTTTTGTGCTAAACTTCAAAATTCCTACAATTAATTTTTATTTCACACGAAAAACAATATGGACCAAGTCAATGCTTTCACTTTAAAAAATCTGCATACGAGGGCGGTCCGATAAGTACTTAGCCTAAAAAAGAAAAACGAAAATTTGGGAAAAGTGGCGATTTATTTCTCGGGGCTGGAACCCGATCGGAATCAGTGGGGAGATTGCTACTCCCTTGGGGTATATTGTTTTTAACATACCTACTCATGACTGGTTTTAATTCGGGGTTCCTTCACCTAGCTGGCGTTTGTCCGCCCCGGCTATTTTATTTCCCCGGTACCACCCATATCTGGGAGGCGTTCCCCTATCCGCAACCTGGGGAGGCGCCCGATGGAGGACCAGCCAACCCCGCACGGGAAATTGCGAGGCATATGCCTCGCACATACGTGCCCCTCACAAAATGGGACGCATGGCCTTGCACCCTGCACGCACCGCGTGCCTCGCATGCCGTGCGAGTAACGTGCCCCGCACGTTTGCTGTCTGGGCTGAAAGACGATTGTGGCTAAAAGAACCAAGGAGAACATCCAGCGCTGCCAGGTCTGGGGATTTTTCTTCAGATCTGAGGAAATGTTTGCGTGTCTGGGATTTCTGAAGATTTTGAGGAAATTTTCTTCAATCTGAGAATTTTTTTCAATCGATCCTTTTTTTCAATTTGCTTCTATAAAAAGCAATTTTCTGCGATGCCTAATGATAAAACGCTGAACGTAGAATTAGTAAGGAAAACTCAATAATGGGACTGCATGGCACCATGAGTTACGAGTGGAAAAAATTTCAACCACCAACCATAACCGTTCCCATTGCCCAGCCTCCCAATCATATTGCACGATTTTTCACTACCGAACGGGCTAATATCCGCAGAGTTCATGATCTAAAGGTCTTTTCATACTTCGCTTGCTGGCAGTGACAGGCAGCCTGTCTGCAGTAAATACAAAAGAGTGAAAGGTGTAGAGCAGGTCCGTCTCTTTCACTCTTATGGTCTTCCTGCCGGCTCATTGCGTGCTTATTACAGTCGCATAATATAAGAGTGTAAAATTTAAGTAATGTATTTTAGTACTTCGTGTAAAAAAGTAATTTGAAATATAATTTTTATGGTTAAATATCTTTTACTTTTCGATTTAAAAAATCAAATTGGTATGTTTTGCTAGTTGAGAATATGTACACTAGTATTTTAAAATTTCCGTAACTATTCTTGTGCATTTGACATTTCTAGATATTTTGACCAATTGTGTGTTTGCATAGCCGAACTGTAGTAGCGTAGAGGGAAGATAGTCATAGAGGCGACAATGCCCACCAAGCTTAGAAAATGGGCGCGGAGAATGAGACGTCAGGAATAGGGTTTAGTTTGGGAACCAGCGATGCGCGGCGCTAGTGTCGCGAGCCAGTCACGGAACCAGTGCTTCACCGATAGAAAGTATGCTTATGTGCGTGAGTAGCATGGGTAGTATTGGGCACTGCTCGGCCTGACTGTGGTAATACCTGACCTGACCGGTAATGTCCGGTCATGACGGTAAATGTTTTCAAGCGTCAGGTAAATGTGTCCGAGCGCGTAGCGCGAGGGGAATACATTATCGAGCGCGAAGCGCGAGATGAATAACAAATCGAGCGCGAAGCGCGAGATCCAACAGGTGCGCGCCCTAGGCGAGCTCAAACTTGCGAGCGAAACGAGCCGCGCGCGAAGCGCGCGATGAGAATGTGCCCGCGAAGAGGGCAGATTTTTTCAATTATTTTTTGGTAGGATGCGTATTTTCTGTTCAAATCGTAAAAAATAACTTTAAAAAAAGTCGAATTAATTTTTTGGAGAAACGACATTGATTCAAATAATACATTTTTTAGGTTAGCTGCGAATAATATTTGCGAATTGTATTTTTTCATTTCAATAGTGAACTGTAGTCTTGGATGGTAGGAATTAAATTGATTGAGTAGGACGTCAATTTTGTCTGAGAGGAATTCTCTTTTTTTTATGGATTTTAGGTAATCGGTAAAATTTCGAAGCAATAACATTGTAACTTGGAAGACATTTTGCTTTATCTTTATTCATAAAATCTAGTTGTTAAATGTTATTGAATCGTTTATTAAGCTCATTTTTTATTTTATGTTTTCGATCTTTATTCAATTGGATGGATGTGTTATGATCTAGTAAATGAGCTACCTTTGTCTGAATTGGTGACGTCTATGTCAGTGTTTTATTTAAAAAATTCTTTTGTCATTGTTCCGAATATTTCAAATTCAGGTTCAATATTGTTATTATAATTTTTGTGAAAATACTTTTGTAAGTTACATGTGAATATGGCTGTGTCGACATTGGTCGGACGGAACGACATTTTGAAGATAGACTCAGAGAACATAACAATTATTGTAAAAGAGATTCTAGCGGTACTGCTATAGTGTCACACTCACATACTCTGGACCACAACTTTGATTTTTCTAATGCTAAAATATTATGTACAGAAAATAAATATAAAAGCGTACTTTTGAAGAAAGGTTTCAAATTAATTTCAAAGACTAATAACTTTTAAGTTTTCTTGCTATGTAAGTATATAAAGCCATTTATGTACTTCAAGCTTTATCGAACATAAGCAATACAGATTGTCAATGATAAATTAAATGACAAAAGTCTCCCAATCGGCTGTTTCCTCTTAGAAAATAGTATATTGAGCAACGAGTGCTTGAAGCCTGAATGGGAAAAAGTTGAAGTTGAACTTGATCAAAAACTGGATAAACTAATAGAACAATTTGAATCCAAGATTTCAACTTTCTCCAAGAATTAACCAAGAATTAACAACTAGACAAATTGTTATATACTGCCCCATATCCAATTTTGGAATGCCTAGAGGTAGGCCAGGAATTGGCAGATGGGAACATATGATCTCCTATCTAATACAACGCTGCTGAAGACTGGTGCCAACAAAAATTGAACGGGTTAACCCATTTTTTCTATCTTTTTTTAATCGTCTCGTCATTATGTAATGAACCTAATGCAGCATATTAAAATTCAATTGCCTAATATTTCAATAATGATTAATTTCGTTCAATCGGTTCGAATCGTATAACGCTATAACAATAGGAAGGTCAGGTGAATTACGACTGACAGACAGTATACCCCTTGCGTTCCAGTACCGTGGAAAATTTTGCTCGAATAATTTAAAAAAAAAAATAAGACCATTTTTCGAAAAAGGGCAGTAGCAGGTTGTGTATTATGCCACTGAGATTATGTGGCTGAAATATTACATACATTCGGTAGAAAATTCGTTTTTTTTCTTGCTTAAAATTAATTTTTTGTAATACAAATTTAACAATTTCATCTTTGGTTAAAAATCAATCTTTTATATTTCAAAAGTTCAACTATGTAGTTAAAAAATTATGTAATTTACTCAAAATTCGTCCTTTCTAGTTGAAAATTAATCTTTTTGGTAGAAGATTGAACTATTACCACATCAATGGTTTTCTTTTTCTGGAAATCGTATTGTCTTTTTTTTTTGAAGCGACATGATACAATTGAAGAGCACACTTCTCGGACTTCTCTAAATAACGATTTTTTAAATTATTTATTGGCGACCTAATTTCCCATGAAATAAAGAGGAAATAATAGCTAAATTGACAAAATGCTACTAAATAACGTTTTTCAACGTTCAGATAATTTTTTCCAGCTTTTGAATAATTTAACATCTCGACAACGGAGACATCCTTAAACAGCTCAAAAAAAATTATCTTGAAGTTGAAAACCCCAAATCAATCTAGAATTTTACCTTTTTTTGTTGAATAACTAAAGCTCAAAATTACTCAATTTTTAACTTTCATTGTAAAATCGTCGAAAAATATCGTTGAAGTAATTGTAACGAATTTTGGAGAAAGTATAGAAAATTCGTTACTTAATGGGAGTTTTTTGTAAATTTTGTAAATCAGTTGATTAATTGACATTTTCTGAATTTTAACTTTTATTCATAATTAAATTTTAATTTTGAGCTTGACCATACAGCGCGATATCCGTAATATACTTCACCTGTAATTGCAAAAGATTACTTGAATGCACTGAATATCTTCCCAGCCGTATTCTTCAGTACTAAGTCAGGTTATATTTTCGTTTACGCTTTGCAAAATAATTCAATGTAAGTATCCTTATCGCAGTATAGACAAAGTATTTCTTATCAGAAAAACAAACACATTTGGAAATGGTATCCAGACTAATTTAATATTAGCAGCACCTGCCAAATGCGAGAGGAAGCGAGCACAATTTATGATCGTATTAATTCTCACATATTTGATACAAAGTTCGTAATTATCACATGTCGTCGTGTCCTGTGACCACTCATCTCGCGGTTGTGAGACGTGGCCATGAATGGGATTTACCGCGGTCCTGCTGGGAACCGATGTCATTTTTTAGATGACAGTTACTCCCAGTGGGACCCTGCGGTGGTTGTTAACCTTTAGTTATTAATATATATAATTAGAAATCCGTCTAATATTATTGAAAAATATTGGCCATCGATGTTCACTACATCGGCATATAGTACTGGACCGCTAGCTACGGCCATAGGAAGTGGAATAGGGAATAGAAGGAGAGGGGAAATCGAGAAGGTTAACCTGTCCTTTTCTAAGGATGGCGATTGGTGAATTGATCCTTTTCTATGAAAGTAGATGGAAGTTGAGTAGAACCAATCATCATTCTTAGAAAAAGACCGGTCAACTTTCTCGATTTTCTCGCTCTTTCTATTCCCTATTCCACTTATGACGGCCGTAGCTAGCGGGCCAGTACTACATGTCGATTGTTAGATGGCATTGAGTGATAAAATGTTATATACAAAAAGGGCCAAAAGTTGATAAAAAATAAAAATGTATCCTTTGAAAAATCCGGACAAAACCCGGACAATGTAAAAAACCGTGTAGGACAACTCACACAAGCCCTAAAATGAGGACATGTCCGGGGAAATCCGGACGGATGGTCACCCTACCCAGTGGGCGCAAAATTTGGCGACATCTTTACGACATCCTATGTCCATGTCGTTAAGGTGCCTTTATGATATCATAAAGACATCGGCAGATCGTACGACGTCTTTACGATATCGTAAAGACACCTTAACGATATGGACACAAGATGTCGTAAGGTTGTCGTAAAGATGTCATAAAGATCTTGTAACGATGTCGTAAAGATGTCGTAACGATGTCGTAAAGACGTCGCCAAATTTTGTGCTAACTGGACAGTTATGCACTAAACAATCCTAAAGGCGCACTCTCAACAAGTCATTGACCAATCTCAGCTCAAAGATATGAGCCTGCTTTTAGTGATTGGTTGCTTATATTCTGCAATGGACTAAAATATATTCTGGAAGTGCTCCCTCTGTAAATGTGCTGTGAAAATTGTGGATGCAATATATTTTGATATTCTACAACGTAAAAAATGAAAATAAAAAAACGCGCCTCAAAATTTGCCGCCCTAGGCCCAGTTCTTGTTGGCCTCTAGTGCAAATACAGCACTAGGTTCAGAGACAGTGTGGCAACCTGTGTCTGCTCGCTGATTGGCTTAGTTTTCTTATACGTATACTATATATATATATATATTATTTGGAGATGCTATAAAATAGAGCAACAGACGTCCTGGAACTCTTTTTTTGAGGGATAATAGCAAAAAAAATTTATTCTGCTAAATACAAATTTTCTCTATATGCACTATTTGTTTCCTATTATCAAACTATTAAGGATTTCTTGACGTATGTAGGATTTTGATAACTTAGTTTTATATTACCATACGCTATTCATTAATATAATTCAATTTTAAAACCGCCCGACAATAAATGTATAATTTAAATCACAATGCAATATTACATTTTCAAGATCATGGACGGAACAAGAAAAAATCTAACAAAAGTGCAAAAAATTATTCGCCAGTCCAGTAGTGGCCGGCAAATAAAAACTCCTAAAGCTCTTCTATCTACTTCCTCAGATGAGGCTCCTCGCAAAAATAAATTATCCGTCGGTCTATCGGCCACAGTAAAGGATCACATTAGAAAATTAAAGGGATCACTAAGTGAATCACTGAATGTGGTTCAGCCAAATCAGCTTCGAGTAAAAAGCACGACCGGGTCCAAAACCTCTAATTCTACGCCAAAAACAAACGATGCTCCGTCGAAACACATGCAATCTTTAACTACAAAACCTTCATCTTCTACTAAAAAATTGCATAAAAACAATACTGGCGAAACAGTTCTTGAAATTCCAGTGTCTAAAGACCTCTGTCGAAAACCAAACCATCATCATCAATTTCAAAACCCTCAGGAAAGAATTTATATGAACAAAATACCGATGTAACGATTTCTGACAGTTTAGTAACGGTAGACCAGCTATCACAATTCGAAGTATCTGCCCCCAGCAGTTCACGTATAAGATAGTCCGGCTTCGGCTCAAAAAAATTGTGGGCTGATGACTAGAAATCAGTTACACTTGTCAAACTTGGTAGATGATATGGATGTACAAGGACAAAAAGAAAACTTCCACAAAGATTTCGCAGATTTTCGCAAACGAGTAGAAAATTCCCTACTGTAAGTGAAATATTAAAAACAGTTTTGCTTATACAAATCTTATTGTATTCACTTATAACATAAATTTACTTTACATCAATTTAAAAAGTCAAGGCGTGGATTTAAATGAAAAAGTGGAGAAGTTGAGAGAATCAACCGAGAAGATACTTAGGTTACTGGCACAAAGAAGTGGGGCGCGAGAAAAGCTGACTAAAAATTTAGATTGAAAACCGGAAGGATTTTCGCTAAGCTCTGTTGAGGAGTTTTATCAGTTAAAGCAGAACGTAATTAATATATTCATTCAGGATACACAGTTTCTCTCCCTTTTTACCTATTCCCCTCTTTAACCCATTTCATCTAAAAAATTTCAAATCTCCTAAAATAGGTAAAATAAAGAATTCTGACATTTTTTTCTTCTTTTTGTCATCAAATATAGTTTTATAAGTATAAAGCTAAACCGCTGTGATGCATATTATGTTTCATGCATTCCTCCATTCATTAAAACATATTTTTTTAGAAGCAGCAAAAGACTGCCCCCTCTTTGTTGGGTATAACCAGGTATACGGACTGTAGGATGGATATTGGATATAGGAGGTTCGTACTCGATTCTAGAACAATGGCATGCAGGTTTTCCCCGAGTTTAAATAAGGGATTTAAACTTTAAATGCCCCTAAATATTTGGGTCATGATATTTGGGTCAAATGATTTAGAAAAAGCTTTTGAAAATGTGCAAAAGCTGTATGTATATTGTCAAAAATGTTTGAAAATTTTTTTGAGATTTTTTTCGGATTTGAAAAAAGTTCGCAATAAAATTTTGTACGAGTGTTTCAAACTGATTTTGGCAGGATTGGCTAGGGAACATAATATAGGGGAAGTTTTTGAAATTATAAAAAACTCATCTGAATATTCTAAAAAATCTTTAAAAAATTTAAACAGACGCCATCGCCAAAACATGATTTTTGGCGTCAGGGGGTCTCAAAACGTGGAGATCCGTTAAAAAACGGAGGTGTGAAATTTCGAACGATTTTAATACTTTCTCACTCATAAATGATGAGAATGTAAAAAAAATAAGGAAATAAATTCTTTTAAATAACATTAATGTTGTTACCATATGCCTAAGACTTTGAGTCGATTTTTTTAAACCGTAAACAAGAACTTTCAAAAAAAAAGTTGCACCTTTTACTTTTTTCATCAAAATAATTAAATTTTCCACCAAACAGTAAAATTTCGAACCAAAGGAGATGAATTTTGAGCCCAAACTATAATGGTAGACTTTTCAAATAAAAATAATTACCTTTGTTGAAAATATTTTTGTTGTGAAAAAACAGACAATACGTGTCTCATATTTTGCCTAGGAAAACAATAGATTTAAGCCCCAAACAATTTCGTAACATCACCAGCACCAGACTTGAATAAAAGAAATATATTCATTGGTTCTCAGTCACAGAAAAGTTTATTTGATGGACGTGTCTACAATTACCGAAAAAATCTAGTCAATTGTACCGAAAAATCCGCCTATTTGCACCGAAATTTCGGTACCCGTAGCCACGGCCTTATTTGATTCAAAGAAATTATTTTTTGTTCGAATAAAGATTTTTCTTTAATTTGAGATGATTTTCCTTATTTGAAGTTTTTTTGGTTGCATGAAGAAATTATGTTGAAGAAACAGTTTCTTTATTTCAAGACAGATATTTTTCTGATGTTTTCATAAACATTTAAATTTAAAATTAAATTAATTTTGTTTAACTTTGATTAATATTTATATGTACATATTTATAACTTAAGAATACATCGAAATATTTTTATTTTTTTCGCAATATCGTCTTAAAGAACTTCAAAAAATAGTTCATTCTGGGGATTTAATTATTTAATGCCAATGCACATTCTTAATCACTCGGTTATTTAATAAGCTCTAGAGAAAAATAAATAAAAACAGACAATCATCAAATTATTTGCATTCTGGGAGTACTCTTGCATCGATTTAAGATGATTTTCAGTAGATGCAAGCCGCTATTGAAGAGTAAATAATGATTTTGTGAAAAATCTCGATTTTCTCATACTTCAAGTAAACATATAATAAATGAGCAAATGAAAATGCAAGAATCGCTGACTAAGGTGGTCTTGGAAATTTAGCGCCCTTCAATTAAAAAAAAATTAATTGCGGATTGGGGCGAAATTGCAGGCTGTAGACCTATTGAACAAAAAAATGCATTTCCTCCCATACAGCGGTGCATCTTACCATACTAGCGTGTGCATTTATATTATTACTGCAAATATTATCCGATTTTCATGAATCTTTTTTTCAATTTCTTGATATTATATGAATAAACTATTTCTGCTAATTAAAATTAAATCACGCGATGCTTACAGGATTTCAGTTTTTTTAACCGGCCTGCATCTCATAACAATGAAAGGGTTATTCGTTTTGGGTAATTCGACACGTTCTTCTCTTTTTGTTCATAACTTCAAATATAAACATTTAAAAAAAAAAGCGAGACTTAGCAGCAAAAGAGACCCATATGTAGATGAGGTATGCCAAAAATCAGAAAAAAATATTCAACCATGCAGCCGGAAACTGCCCATCCATTTTATTATGCTGATAAGGCCCCTTAATATTCGCCACGCCGACGGTACGTCTTTCCCTCACGCTACTGTCCCCTCAGCCACAACGGCTACCACCACCCAGCCTGATCTCGCTACTATGCTCAGAAATGCTATCTTGGAAGGATAAAAGGAAGCGCTTGCGCAGTCTCAGAAAATTCTCTCAAGGATCACTCACTCACAGCGTCGGTGAGTCGGCCAGCCTGGTGTAAGGCCGAAAACGCACGAGGGACGAGCGCGAAGCCGAGATCGCCCGAGGCACGAGCACGAAGCCGAGCTCGCCGGAGGCCCGACCCCGACTTCACGATTCGCTTTCGGCGGCTATTACAAGGTTTGAGTTGATTTCGGCTTGTAAAAATCGACACCATGAAGAAAGACTTTAAAATATGTAATGAAGTCTTAACATATTTAATGACAATGCTTTTCAGGAATTATTGTGGAATGTTTTAAACTATCCGATTCTGCAGTTTCTGTTTTCATTACTTATGTTTTATTTTTCAATAGATTTTAAATATTGTTAAGTCAAAATAATAATAAATGATCATTATTTTTAAATAACTAAATTAATCAACATTTTTACTGCATACTTACCTATGATATTATCTTTTATTTTCAAGCTATTTTAGGCTCTAATGGCAATTTTGGGGATTTTAAGAGAAAAGCAAAAAAGTTATTAACTTGACCTCATATGCTTTCTTAATATATAAAAACTTACGAAACGTCGGCAAGTTTCGTAGTTTTGCACACGATTGAAACCCGAAAAAGCTTTAAATTTTAATTTATCAATTCATTTATTTGGTTGCAAATTTAAATATTTGGTTAGAAATTAATTTCATTTAGTTGAAAATTAATTTTTTTATTTGAAAATTTATCTTGTTTAGTTGCAAATTCATGTATTTTGTTGAAAATTTGTCCTTGAGGGAAGGAAGTTCACCTTTCTGGTTTAAAATTCAAGTATTTCGTTCATTTCATCGGTTTGAAAACTTTGCTTTTTTGTAAAAATTAGTATTTTTGGCTAGAAAGTTCAACATTTTGGACACAATTTTTTTCTTTATTAACTGAAAAAATTGTCAGTCAATAGAAAAAAAGCAGAAAAAACTTCTTTGGAAAAGGGTTAAACTATTTTGTTGAAAGTTTGTATTTTCTGTTGAATCCAACTGTTTTCTATTGAAAATTAAAATATTTTCTGGTCAAAAATAATTTTTTTCAACTTGAAATTTATCTTTTTTAGGTAAAGCTTCATGTATTCTATTGAAAATTCGTCTTTCTTGATAGAAAATTAATCGTCTTGGTTCAGAAATCAACTACTTGTTTAAAAATGTATCCATTTGGTAAAACATGTAATATCTTTAGGTAGTAATATATGTGGATTTACTATTTTTTTACAGTAAACATTTTTCTTACGTAAGATTTTCCAACTCGTTTTAACATTCTGTATGACTGTTATCGCTAAAAGTCTTCAAAATAAATTTAGAAACCATTTTTTTTAATTAGCATTATTGATCGCCTAGGTGTGCGGTTAAATATACTGATTTTCTTTAAATTTCACCCAACTTTCAGTAAAAACTGTATGTATGTACAGAATTAGTCATATTATCATTTTAGTACTGATTGTGTTGTAAATTTTACGGATCCTTTTTCTGCGTGTAACTTGACAATTAATATCTATCCGGTCGTGAACTAGCGGTTCAACGACTGTCAGCAGAAATTTGAATGGTAGGAGAGCTTTATCTTCTGTAAATAGTACAAAAGCGAGCGGAACCGTATTATCCAAATCCCAGACGAGACCGTTGTTATCGGTTTACAGGAGATTCCGCGTAATTAATGCATTACGCGCGTCTACCCCTTCACAAAATCGATCAGGCGCACACAGACTGATATGTTTCGGTAGGTCCGATAATGTCTGATAGTAATTGGTTTGCCGAGCGTTAACTCTGTAAACACTTAAAGCAAATTTGTTGAATATGTCCGTAAATTTGGTTTACTTATTAGCTACCTCTTGATACGTTTTATGTTCTTCTTATATGGGTAATTGTCAAATTGTAGGCAAATTTTAGTACCTACAGTAGCAATCACATTATTATTAGGAATTAAATATAAAAACAATTTTCCAATGCATTTTTGGACCACCCAAACGTGGACGCGCGTTCTCCTGAATCTGCGGATTTCTTTTCATAAACACATGAAAAACTAAAAAAATGTTCACTACTTTTTGTTTGGACTTCTTACTTTGTATCATAAAGCTTATGTTTTTAAGAAAACTCGAATTTTTACAAGACCACGTATAACTGGGAGTTTGTTCAAATTTCTACATTTGTTAATAATATTTTTTTTCAAATTTTTAATTTATAATACGAAACAGCTGTCTTAGATTTTCGACCAACATTCTTTTTTTACATATAAACAAACACCAATAGACGAATAAAGTAACATGAAAGATGTCATCGCACTGGTGCACTCCAGAGCACTCCGACCTGCTCCTTCTTACATTTTCTCACTTCTTCCTTCTCCCTCCCACCGTATTTAATTGAAACCAATCCGCCAGTATCAACAAATATTGTTCGACATTGTTTACTTCATTCAAACCATAGAGCCCAAAGAGGGTGAACCTATGAGTGCATGTGATTGGTCGAGTAGCGCCGGGAAATAAGACACCGATCGATTTCCACGACGTTGTCATGTTGAGAAAAATAAGGCGAGCAGATGTGCGCAGATTCTTTAGAATAGAGAGAGAAATATGGTCATTCTACAAACCTTCCCATTCAACTCCTCTTTTTAGAATTTTCATTTTGCATAAATGTCGAAAAACTGAAGAGAAAGTATAAAATTTTTTACAGGTAAACCTTCCTCAAGCCACAAGGAATGTGAAAGGAGAACACTCGTTTGCTAGAATTTATTCATTAACCTTATAAACCTCAGTTTTTAGCCCCATTGGCGTGGGGCACCGAGAGTTTAATTAATTCTTTAAAACACAAATAAAATGTCAAGGAAAAGCCTTCTTTTTAAAAAAGGACGGCAAGGGAGTCGTATATATACCGAAATATTTCTACTTTACCAGCGTATGAACGTTCCTTATTTAAAGCGATAAGTGTATTATTGGTAACGCTTCCACAGCCGAACGCTCCGAGGGAGATAGTCAATTGTTCAAAACGAGAAGTGCCAAATTTTCTGGAACTACGATTTTCGGACAGCAGACTCCATTACACACTCGAGGCCTGAAATTGTTCTCCAGGACTTCGAGAAACGAACTATATGCGTAATCGAATTCTCGGCTCCGGCCGACTATGAATGCGGCAGTCTCAATCGAATTCGTACACTGAAAAAAATGGATAGTTGTGACAAGAAGCTCTTTATTAGTAGAGATGGTATTAACTGCGACAACCACTTCGATGGTAAAAGTAACTACCCAGTTTAGTGCGGCAACAAGTCGCCGTTAGTAATCCTACGTAGGTTATATTAGTAACGATAGTAATTCTAGTCACATTTTGTATCTAAAACATCATCGCAAATGATTTCATACATCGTATTAATTTAACTATCTATATTCTAATCGCATTAGTGACTTGACATAGTCAGTGGCTATGATAGAAAACCGGGGTTTTCTCAACCCGAGAATAATTTTGAAAAAATATATATAATACCGGGACAGCCCCGTGCATACTATTCAAAAATAATAAAAAAATCCAACTCTAACCAAAAAATGCCTTCGACACATTGGGCTGTAACCATCTTGAGCTTGACACATTAATTTTTTCAAGTAATAGCATAGGTCTCCACTAATTCCAAAGATTGGGATGGCAACCGAAAGATGTTCCAGTAATCGTGACCTTTGTCTCAGTAATCGTGGTGCCAATTTTATTGCTTTTTATGTTAATTGAGTTCCTTGAAATTCATATCAGCACTATAGCATGCTAAAAATAAATGGATTCCATTCTTAAATGTTACTTTTAACATATTTTTTAACAATATATTCAAACTATTGCTGAGTTTCACGACTATTGAGACTGTCACGGTTACTGGGACATTTACCTTATATTGTAATTTTTTAATATTTTCCCGTGTGGACATTTTGCCATGGCGCTAGCTGGGCTCAAAGTAGGAAAAACTTGGCCCCAAATTGGGGATTTAGACAGGACCAAACCACAAAAGAAACGACTAACCCGGCCAGAGCCTAACTTACTGACCGACCTGGCCCCAACTTGGCTTTATTTATTTTTATTTTCTCAGCCACATTATAATTACAAATTTTTCATTTAAGGGTGTTGGTTCAATCCGACTTGGAATTTATTTTTGTATAGGTACGTCACTGGCTCAATATGTAATTTTTCTCAAGCATTTGATAACGAAAGAAAGAAAAATTGTCAAATATTTGGGGTTTTTGCGAGATCCTCAGATCAATAAAATGTATACAAATCAAGCCTTTTGCTGAGGCAATTATTATTTTTACTGAAATTATAATTTTTTCGAAAGGGAGCAATCTACAGATAGCAGAAGACAGCATTTGAATGGCGAGAACCGTTCGCAAATTTATTTTTTTACTCACGATTCTGACATCACAGAAGCATTCTCAGGAGCTATCAACTAATCGAAGACCCACGACTTGATGATGGAGAACCTAAATTTTGCGAAATACGTCGCGACATGGAGAAAAGTGGGTACAAATTTGAAATGTGCTGTGCATGTGGAGACCATAATCTGTCATATCGTGCTCCGAATCTCCGATGCTCTGAAGTACGAAATCAGTGATGCTAATGTGGGCGCGCAATTCAAAATGGGATCTTTTGAGGATAAATAAAAAATATTGAAAACATTATAAAAAATTATTTTGAATCACTTTTTCAACAAATTTCTTCTGAAATTAAATGTTTTTAATTGCGGATTGGGGCAAAATTGAAGGCTGTAGACCTTTTGAACGAAAAAAATGCATTTCCTCCCATACCGTGGTACATCTTATCATACTAGCGTGTGCACTTCAACACTTCTATTATTACTGCAAATATTATCCGATTTTCATTAATCTTTTTTTCACTTTCTCGAAATTATATGAAGAAATTATTTCTGCTAATTAAAATTGAATCACGCGATGCTTTCATAATTTCAATTTTTTGAACTGGCCTGCATCTCATAACAATGGAAGGGTGATTCGTTTCGGGTAATTAGACATGCTGCGGAGTCTCCACCCGCGCTCCGTGGAGTCTGCCTCCTAAATGTGACGAGGATCGATTGGCTAGATCTCGAATATACACACTCAGCTATTACTGAGAAGCACTGCATTTTTTTTCTATTGTTCTTTTCTTTTTATTAATAACGTACAATAGAAACATTTTTTCGAAAACCCGAGACTTAGCAACAAAAGAGACCCGTATGTAGATGAGGTATGCGAAAAATCAGACAAAAATATTCAACCGTGATTTTTCCCCATGTATTTTACATGGGAAACTTCAAATCAAAACCGGTGCCTGTTAAAATCAAAATTTAAAAAAAATAGGTAATTTCTTTTTTCGGATTTGGAATGAAATGGGGGGTCATTGCCGGCCAGCATGAAAAACAAAATTTTCCATGCATTTTTGGACCCCCCTAATGTTTACACATAAATCAGTCTTGGGTGCATAAAGTTATCTTTTTTATCGCCTCCTTCATAAGTTTCTACCTTTCAACTTTCAATTTCATTTACTAAAATATCAATAATTTGAAAAATAATTGTTTATACCATTCACTATGTATTTCTATAAGTACTAAAATTCTTGTTGTATGCAAATGTTTAGAGTTGCACAATTATTTAATCTGCATCGTGAGACGGCACTCATGCGATGCCGTTTACAAATAAAAGTTATTGAATTAAACATTGATTGCATGGTATTTTATTGAACCTCATATTTAAATAAAATAATTGCATGTAAAACATTTATACGCGCGCTGGGCGCACGTATAAGTTTCTCGTCTCAGTAAATTAATGTGCAGCTGTGCGCACGGTAGAATGCTACTGCGCAGGTCAGTTCAACTATCAAGGCTCATTATCAAACCAGTGGACAAAAACGGAAAAGGAAAATTGGATACATACTTACAGAAAGAACCCCGCAGAATTTGTAAAGAAATTGGCTCTCGGCTAATTTGTTTGTAATTGAGGGAAAATGTAGTTCATGTCATGGTTTATGGAACCATGTAGCCTGTTCTTCTTTTGTTTGAATGAAGACGAAAAGACAATTGCCGTTAAGTGATAAAGGATACAACGTTATAAACAAAAGAAAAACAGTGTTGATCTATTGCCCATCTTGCCATACGCCCAGGGGGAACTCGAGTCCGTTGTGGAGAATGATCAGTGTAAGATCTTCTGGAATTTCTCATTCTCCACCACTCAACGTATCAGTGCTATGAAGCCTGATATTGTCCTTCAGGATCTGAAAACCAAGATCATTTACGCGATTGAATTCTCGGCACCAGTCGATGGCAATATCACGGCAAAAGAGAAAGAAAAACGGACGAAATATCAAGCACTTCTTTGCGAGCTGAGCAGGCTAAACCAAAGCTACAAAGTCCGTCTTGTAGTTCTCATAATAAGCTGTCCTGGAGGTATGAAAGCTTCATTTCTTAGTCAACTCAACAAGATTCCGGCTTGCCAGCGTCATCTCCAACTGTCCCGTCTGCCGCGTAAGGTCATCTGCGGCTAGAAACCTGACTCCAAGGAACATTGTTGAACGATATTTTTTCGCGTAAATTTCCCGCTCTTGCTTACCTTCTAGGACAGAAGGAGCAGAAGGCTTTATGGAACCATGATCGTAGCTTCCGGAGCCTAAAACTTCTCCTAGAATAATAATCTCACAAATAGTGCATAAAATGTGAATTTAAAAGAAAAATGTATAACCGTAAATAATGGAAAAATATGCTTTAGGTAGCTTGATGTCTTGGCTATAGTAAGTGAAAGAATATTTTTTTAAGACGAATTAATAAAGGAGGTTGATTTTAGTTTTCGTGGGGTACCGCATCTGCGTCAAACTACCCGCCACTTCGGGTGATTTGGCACACCGCTTGAACTTAGAGGTAACACATAACGGTAATAAAGAACTTCATTCAGCACATAACCTGACATGCGATTTACACTGTTTGTTCACTATTTTGTACAAAATCGCATGCAATTAAACGTTTGCGCCAAATTACCAGCCCACGAACTGTTCATTAATTAAATACTTTTCGCATAAAAGGCTTATTTATTTAACGAAAATCTTTTTCCTGATCATGAGCATAAAGATCAAATATTATAAAAGTATTGGATTAGAGAGGTTAATATAAATGTGAGTTATTTATCGATTGAATTTAATTGTTCTATAAATAATCAAAAGTTACCGAAAAAATATCCTATAAATAAACTTTCAATAAAAATGTTTTGAAAAATAAACCAATTGTGAATTTTTGTCAATTAAATATTATGCAAGAATTCAGACGATAGAAATACAGTGAAAACTCGCCTTTTTCTTGACCTTGAAACGAAACGATTGTTTTATTTCTAAGCTGGAGGGGGCCGCACCCTTACCGCGATTCGGCAATTTATTTTTATCAACGACGCTCATTGGCTGCCCCGTTCTTGTATCGATGCGCCGCCTGTCGCTACTTTTTCAGCTGAAAAGCGCGGGTGATTTGAAAGATTTATAAATTGTACAATTTCTTTATCTTTTACTTGAAATCTTTGCTTATGGCATTTACGTCATTTCAAATATACTTCATTCTCGCGCGCTCACATATCGAATATGGCTGGGTGTGGTAGAATTGATTCCTATTGATTAAATTTTTTTTAGTTGCGCGTGGCTAGACCATGTATTATTTGATCATGTCTTTAATCATCCTTCAGCTTTAATAATAGGCGGATTATATATTAGTGACAATGGCAGACACAACAGTGGATGCTACACGGCGCCTGAATGTCAAAAAACAAACGTTGGATGATGCTTACGCGGCACCTGCGAATTTCCTTGAAATTGATGTGATTAATCCTATTACTCACGGCGTCGGCAAGAAACGGTATACAGACTACGAGGTTCGAATGAGGGTAAGGTTGCTACTTCTGTAATGTACATACTTTAGACCTTTTCTTTAGTTGACTACGGTTTAACTTGTTCACCAAGACGCTTGTTAGTATAAATGCTTTTGATGAAAAAAATAACTGCAAGAGTTTTACTTCGATGAAAAAGAAAGGTAATGTGAATTGAGGGTGCAGTCAGTCCCATGGAGGTAAATTAGTAGAATAGTTTTGACCAAGGAGGTGATTGATAGAGTCTATGCAACCCTCTACTTTGGTCAACACTATTCCACTAATTTAGCTCCATAGAACTGCGCCCTCAGACCGAAGACTTGATGACAGAAGTTTCATCTAAATCTTCGATTTCTTGATCAGCGAATGTGGTAATAATGTTTGGTGTTGGATGTTGCGAGTTTGCGCAGTGAGTTTCAGCTACGCCAGCCAATGGGGTTCGTGACGGAAAAGCAATAATAGGTGGCAGCATCGAGCTGAGTATGGTCGGCCTTACACCGACGAGCGGAAGGTTTGTTTCACGCGCGTACAACTGTTGGTGGGAAAGAAACTTTTGCCTCGGAGAGCGCGTGACAGAAGGGTTGCCAACTTATAAAATTCATGTATTCCAGCTGATAGAAACTGTCGGTAAAGTAGGTCTTCAAAGGTAATGATGCACAGTTACCGGCAGTTTCAATCAGCTGAAATATCTTAATTTTATAAGTTGGCAACCCTTCTTTCAAACGCTTTCCGAGGCGAAAGTTTCGTTCCCCTCAACCGTTCTACGCGCGTGAAACTAACCTTCCGCTCGTCGATGTAAAGCCGACCTATATTACAGAGGGTCCAGAGACAGTGTGGCAACCTAGTGTCTGCTCGCTGATTGACTCAGTTTTCTTATCTATATATATACACACACATATATATACATATATATATACACATATCCCCGTATCCACCCTCGCTAGCATCGCTGAATCCGTGTAACTGTACGCTAATAAAATCGTCTTTCAAAATTTTTCTTATTTACTATATCGGTAAACGTTATCGCTTCCTTATCGATTTGCGATATGTTACGTTCCTTAAAGATGGAACTCCTCACATCTATGTTTTCCGATCCCCAAATAACGCACTGAATCCGTCTGCCGTCATCATTATTAATATACAAATTTATTAGTTCTGAAGTCCCTGCTTGTCTTCTAGTTTGTACCGTGTCTACAAATCCAATAATTTCTCTAAAAAATAAATTATCTGAATTTAATTTTCATTTCTTTAAATTCAATGTCTTTATTCAATATTTTTTCACATATATCACATTATTCTGCGAATATTACTATTATTTGAAAAAAAGTTACATTTTCTCGAATAAATTATCAATTTCATTTTGATAAATACAGGAAAATGTTATTATTATTTATATATTAGTATTTAATTTCTATATTATTTTTCCATGCTAAATGTATAATAAACCTTTTTTAATCTTTAATTGTTCTTGATTTTTTGCGACCCTTCTTCAACAATTATAGACCCCAAAGCCACAAACCCATAAATATTATTGTAATTTTTATTTATTTTCTAAATGTTACTATTCAATAAAATGTTTAAATGTGAATTATAATTTTATACGAATATTTTTCAAAGATTATAAAAATTGATGGTTATGTAAAAAAATATATATTTATTCAAAACTAAAATACAATATTGGCTGTCCATAGTTGAATTTCTCATTTGATTTTGTAAATTATCACCAATTATTATTAAATTATGTGATATTCTATATACTATTTCAGAATTTGAATATTTTTTAAAATGAAATTAATTATGTTAAAAATGTTGTTTTATATTAAAATAACTTGAATCACTTTTTTTATTAATAAATTAATATTGTTATTAAATTCTAATTTTATTAAATTCAACAATTATTTTTAAGTAAATTGGTTATATTAAATAAAAAAGGTTGATTTGACTTAAATAATATGAAAGATTTGTTTTCTTATGTTAATTATGCAATTTTAAAGAAATACATTATTTCTTCTAAATTAATATATTATATGCTAATGAATCAATACGTTTTATTTTCTCTACATAAATATAATTTCTAAATTTGAATAATAAATTTTTATAACAATTTTTCCAAAATTAGAACATTTTAAACGTACTGTTAAAAGAATAATATTTAAAATTATAAGGAAGTTATGAAAATAGTTTAATTTTTTTTATATTATATGTAACTCTTTACAAATATTCAGAAGAGGAAGGTCGGGTCTCCCAGAATTTGGGAAAGAAAAAAAATTTTAAATGCTAAAGTTTGCTTATTTGTAACAGTGTAACATGAAAATCGGAAAGAAAATAGAAAATGTTGGAGTCTACTTTGCCAGATGAGTAGTTTATACCAATTTATATTTGTGAACGTAAAGATCCGTTAAAAACCAGAGATCGCAAATTTGGACGAATACATTACACTCTCATGAATGAGAATGTAATTATTAGGGCCACTATTATTAGGACATCTATTAGAGTTATAAAAAAATAGAAACAAATTAAAAAATATATATTCTCAGAATATTACCGTCAGATCGAAAGAAAGAAAATAAGCAAAAATAATCATTATTTTTTGACATTTTCACTAAAAAAAAGTGATATTTATCGCCCCTTACAGGTGGTGAAAAAATCTAAAAAATTTCTTATCTATATTTTTAAGTTCAAATGCATATTCAACTAGGTTTCTGCACATTTCATATCAATCAATAAAACCGTTCTCGAATTATCACCATTATAAATTTTAGAAGAGCCAAAAGCAATTTTTCTTTAAACAAGGTTATTTTATCTGAAAATTGTAGAATCAATACTATTTTTCAGATATCCTGAATGATAGTTCCAATAATTTTGTATTAATTGTTCTGTTACAAATAAAAAAATATTTAAAATATCCAATAGAACATAATTTTTCGACTTTTCTTTCATAAGTTTAAAAAAAAAACAATAAAGTCGATAAGAATAATCAGTAAATATTTACATAAATGAATTGAAGTTCACATTTTATCGCACAGATGGCGTCGCAATATGACCGGTAACGAAAGTAACCTTACGGTAATAACGGTGATTTTTTTGCGGTAATTACCGAGAATATTACCGCGACCCAACACTACCCCACTTAACTGTTATGCATACTTGCTATCGGTGAAGCACTGGTTTGCGACACTAGCGCCACGCGTAGCTTGCTCTCAAACTAAACCTAACCAAGACTTCCCCTGTCATCTCGGCTCCTTAAGGCGCTCTTACACCTCTGCATGCATACATGCGCGTACGCATGTACAGTGGGTCCAGACAAAGGTTGCCACAACCCATCCGTTTCTGAGTGTTCGAAAAGGAGGCAACGTCTACTCTGGATCTTTAGGGTTGTAAAGTTTCACGAAACTTTGACCAAATGAAAAGTTTCATGAAACTTTGGAAACCTTTCAAAGTTCCAAACATTAGGGCGGTAAAATTCAAAATATGAAAAATACTATTAGGAATTAAATATAAACATTTTATAGTATCCTTTGTGTTTCAAAGCTAATTGATTCAACAAATTTAAATAAATAAATCACGTGTTAACCGTTAATAAAATAAAATTTTATAAATATTTAATTTAAAAAATTTGAAAAGTGATTTCAATAAAATGAAAATAAATGTTGTATTCAATACATACTTAGTTTTTATAATGTTTCATTTTTGAAACGATTTCATCAAAAATGTAGAAACTTGGAATGGAAATGAATAAAATAACATCCTGCTATTTCATTAAACTATCATTTACTTACGGTACTTAGTAAGCTGATACCTCTGTAATTATTGCAGTTGTTTTTATCTCCCTTTCTTTTGTATATGGCTACGATAATCGCGTTTCTCCAATCGTCTGGGACTTGTCCCGTCTAGATACATAAATTTATCAATTTGCACAACCTGCGAGGTATGTACTCGCCACTATATTTAAGCATTTCAGTGCAAATACTGTTTACACCCGCACCCTTACCATTTTTTAAGTTCTTAATTATATCTGTAACTTCAGTGACACAGACTTTCTAAATTGGGTTTTCTAATTCATTATGTTCTATGTCGCAGTTCTGTTGTCCTATATCTTCACCTCCTAATAATTCGTTGAAAGAGTCTTTTAAAGCGTCTACTATCCCGTCTGTATCATATAGCATTTCGCCTATGCTCACAAACTCTGCACTTTTACTTCTGTTCATCTCTTTAAATACTAGTTTCATGGTTCCTTGAAAGTCGTTTTCAAATTTCTTTTCTTTTTCTGTTCTGATTTTATCTTTACTTTCCTTGACTTGTCGTTTAACTTTCCTCTTTTTGTGTCTGTAATGATTTTCAAGCTTATTTCTCTTCTCATCGCTAAGACCTGTGATGTTTAACGTTCTCTCGTACGCTTTTTTCTTTTCTTTTTAGGCTGCTTTAATTTCATCATTCCACCATGCACAACCAGATTTTATTTCCTACAAACGCCGTACCACATACTTCAATCGCAGTTTTAACAATGATATCCGGTAACATATGAGGGCGGTCCGATAAGTACTTAGCCTACAAAAGAAAAACGAAAATTTTGGAAAAATGGCGATTTATTTTTCAACGAAGTCTCCTCTTAGCTCGATACACTTGACCCAGCGATGCTCCAAATTCTTTAACCCGTCTGAACAATACTTTTTCTGCAGGTCTGCAAAGTAGGCCTCCGTGGCGGCGATAACATCCTCATTTGACTAAAATTTCTGCCCGGCGAGTGACCTTTTTAACTTGGGAAACAAAAAGAAGTCGCACGGGGCCAAATTTGGAGAATACGGTGGATGGGACAGGAGTTCGCAGCCTAATGGGACCAATTTGGCCGTGGCGACGGCGGAGGTGTGAGCCAGTGCGTTGTCATGGCTGAAGAGCACTTTTTTCTTCGCCAAAGGGGGCCGCTTTCTCTGCAATTCGGCGTCAAATCGGCCTAATAATTCGGCATAGTAGAGCCCTGTGATCGTTCTTCCCTTCTCCAGGTAGTCGTTGTAAATCACACCATGTGAATCCCAGAAAATGGTGGACATAACCTTTCCAGCCGATGGGACCGTCTTGGTCTTCTTCGGAGCAGATTCCCTTGGAGAAACCCACTGTTTCGACTGCTGCTTGGTCTCTGGTGTGTACCAGTGTAGCCGTGATCTGGTTTTGATTATTGACGAGCGGTACCCACCAGCTAAGTGGCCCTTAGGCAGAGTGATAGAGGTCCATCCTCGATCAGATGGCATTGATCGAGTGGCCTCTATCAAGACAAGCTCTTCAATTGTATCAAGACCAATTGTCAAGTTATGCCCTCTTCCAGTCACATTCAGGCCTTAAGTTCATTCATCACCGAAGGCGATAAAGGCGGGCGGGAATGTTAAAAATTGATGTTGGTTATAATTTTGGAAATGTTATTAAAACCTGACAAAATGTTAAGAGTTCGACTTGTCTCGTCTTTGGCCACTGCACCGGTAGCTGTTCTTGGAAATTGAACGATCGACTCATTGTTCTGCTTGGGCATATGCCTGAAGGGTTGCCAGGTAATTGGCATGAGCGAACTACCTAGTTCGATTGTGGGGAAAATGAGACACGATTTTCTAAAAGTTCAGTTCAGTTTGGGAGTCCGGAGCGAGTGGTCGTGCATCGGTTTTCAAGTTCGGTGATCGTTTAGTGCGCAGCTTTTCGTGAGTCTTCGAGCAAGTTATAGGTGCAAATGTTCTTCAGTGTTTGGCTCTGCTAGTGTCTTTGGAGGCGGATTACTTTCTCTCGTTCCGGGTTTGGAGGTTGTGCGTCTGCTTTATTGGCCCTGGCCTCATGACTGGTGTTCTCGGTCACCCGCAGAGGCTCTAGCCTCATGCTGTGCGCCTACTTTATTCGTATGTTATTTTTGGAGGCACATTGCATAATCATTCTCGCACACCCGCAAAGGCCTTAGTCTAATGACTGTTGTTCTCGTACACCCGCAAAGGCCCTAGCCTCATAATTGTTTTTCTCGTTGACCCTCAAAGGCCCTAGTCTCATGACTGTCTAAGGATTCCTTAGCTTTCTTCTTTGAATGCTTCCTTGGCATACTCTCTTGTCGGCTGGCGTGACCTGTTTCTGGTGAAAGCCAAAGTTGCCTCCTTTTTGTGGGCGTTTGACATGTTTGCTTCTTCGGAGCATGGATGTAGCGAGTAACGTACGGCGTCAGAATCTCACGGACCGATAAGGAGCTGGCCTGTTTCATCATTACTTGAGTCCATGAAATTACTGTAATTCTTATTCTGACTTTCATACTGTATTACTTCATTATTGATCACGAGGAAAATATAACCATTTCTTTCGTTTCAATATCCACGGGTGTTCATTGGGTTGCCCTTCCCTACCTCTCTTGGCTTTTAACAGTTTCGATGAGACGAAAATTCAAGTAGAGTATTTTCAACATTTTAAACTTTATTTCGACTTCTTGCAGCTATGTATTATGTATAACCATTGTTAACAATTACAACGTATGTGGTATGCCTGGATTTGTAAATAAATAAGGTAGAACGAATATTTCTCACATCACTACTTTACCACCGAGCAATTCACGCCTACCCCGAAAGGGAAACGGCTTAATGATATAATAATAATAAAAGTATAATGCAAAATTAAGTTGACTCTAAAACTGAGATGTTTTTTTATCTTTTTCTGAAGCTAACTGCTAACAAAGGGGAAACGACTTTAAGACTAGTTACTAATTAGAGAACTTTGTTAGCAGCTTGTTCCCGTGTGGCGATAGAAAATGTTCTTTTGCAACCAGACAGAACTGAGGTAAAGTGTTTTCCCTCGACATTATGCACGGCTTGGCAAATACACGGTGACAAGAACCGAAGGACGTACACTTACATGCACAAATACAGGCATAAACAAGCTTATCCTGATTTGATCTCGACGCCGGCTACGCCACGTTGCGTGAATTTGTGTCCACACGTTCCTTCAGTTTTAACATGAGAGGAAGTGAGACAAAAGCCAAAACCCGCGTGCAAATAACCCGAACGAAAAAGAGCCAACGCCCATGTCCCTGTCGTCAGCGTGGCGCGAAACCATATACTTATGAATATGACGCAAAATAGACGCGTTCGACCGCATATTTTTTTACGGAAAAAATTGATATGTAATGCGGTAAATACTTTGATAAATGCCAGGACTCGATTCTTCCGTCTTGAATTTCTTACCATCTCTCCCCTCAACTCCATCCCTATCATCTTGAAAGAGGAGACAAACAACTAAATATGCCGTCAGTACTCGAGGCTAGGTCAAGAAAGCGTATTATCATTTTAATTTATACCTCAGTATTATTGTATTCAACGAAATAATCTTCTCAAATGACAGATTCGGAGTGGTAAAATGTACCGAAAAAATGCCGCTATTGCTACCGAAAATACGGTATAATTAGCCCGTTTTGCAGGTTCTGCTATTCGTGCTGGAAAAATCCGGCTATTCGTACCGAAATTTCGTTACGCGTAGCGACAGCCTTATTTTTCATTGATTTATTTGAATGAATGCGGGTTTTAATTCTATGCATATAACTTCCTATAAAAATTGAAATGTTAATCAAATGTATCTTCCCTTTGCAAGAATTTGTTGCAAAGACTGTTGCAGTAATCAGAAGAACTATTTTAAATCTCCTAATTTGGTTAAAGAAATACTTATTTCAAAGGTGAAAATATCCTAATAACTTTAAAAAAATTCTCTAGTGTAAAACATATTTTATCCACAGATGTTGGCTGAGGATATCCTATCGATAGGTGTCTACATCCGGTGTGCCGTCCTGATGAAGAAACTGTACAACTGCATTTTTATCAAAAATGAGTTTTTATATGGTTCGATTCATAATGAAAAGACGAATTTAACTATGCTAATCATTATTAAAAATTGTAATTAAATCTCGAGATAATTAGGTCCGATCTGTCATTTTCAACAAATGTCACGTTTTCATTTGCAGTCAAAGAGCACAACTGTCAAAGCAGACACCATGAAAGAATGCGAAGTTGCCACGTCTACGTTCAGATCTTGAGCAGTCAGTGTGTACTCGCCTGTATACACAACTTCTCTATATGTAGTGTACCATCATAGCCAAAAATTTTCTCTCAGGCCTGACAGGAAATTAATTAATAAAACATTATACCGGAATAATTATCTAATTTTTTACTTTCTTTGACGTAAATAAGCTACATATTATACATTTAAGGGTTAATAGAACTTATTTCACTCAACCAGTATTATTTTCCGACATAGGCTTAGGACTAACTTTTTGCAGATAGATTAGTCAGATTATGCGCGACCGTACATCCTTAAGTAAAATATACTCAAAAATACTTATCCGCAGGGTAATGAAAATAACAGACGAATATAAATGGGAAGTCCAAAGTCGATTTATGCCAGAAAGATCATTTACGGATCAAATATTTAGCTTAAGACAGATCACAGAAAAAAGTTTGAAAGTAAGAGAGAAAGTTTTTTGTGCGTTTGTCGACCTGAAAAAAGCATTTGACAAGATGGATAGAAGTAAGCTTTGGGAAGTCTTTAAAAAGTACGGAGTCAATGGATGGCTCCTACAAGCAATAAAAACAATATATGCAGGTAACAAAGCGAGTGCAAGGGTTGATGGAAAACTGAGTGACTGATTCGATATTATGCAAGGCGTGAAACAAGGATGCGTTATGTCCTCATGGCTATTCATCATATTTATGGACAAGTGTCTAAGAATGGCCCTCTTCGATGAAGAAGGTGTAGATCTCCAGACAGTGAGGGTACGTGGGTTAGCTCTCACAGATGGCAAGGTGTTTATAGCAGATTCAATCGAAGACTTGCAAATAATGTTGAGCAAACTAAATACAAGCATGAAGAACATGGGCCCCAAAACTAACGTAAATAAAACAAAAATCATAGTGTTTGAAGAAAAAGGTGAGAAAACAATATGCAACATTGTCCTGAATGATGACAGATTAGAACAAGTTAATGAGTACATATAACTAGGTAGCCTATTCACTAGTGACGGGAAGATAGATGGGGAGTTAGATAGGGGCATGAAAGAGGGTCGGAAGGTTATCAGTAGAGCAGGGTCCATTTTCGGAAGTGAAAATATATCAAGAAAAGCTAAAATGGCAATACATATTTCTATATTTGTACCGACTGGGCTCTACGGTAGCGAGGCATGGACCTGTCAAGAAAAGGATAAAAGTAAAATTAACGCGATTGGCATGAAACCACTGCGCACAATCTGCGGGAAAACACTGATGGACAAAGTGAGAAACGAAATAATCCTCAAAGAATGTGGTGCAACAGATATATATATATATATTATAATATATATTAATTATAATATTAGTATTTAACTTTTATACTTTATACATATAATTTACCCTCTAGAAATAGTTATACTAACAAAAATAATAATTTTTGGAATTGAATCATCTTTAAATTTCCTAAATGTTTACATTTAAAAAAAAATATATTTTTCCCGTTGGATTTTACGTTGAAGTAGGAATAAGAAAGGGCTGGTTTTAGAACTTACCAACAACATCACGTTGCGGAGGACCTTTAGCTCCTCGCCTCGAAAGCCTTCGTTGTTCCGCCTTTTCTCGCAACTCTGCTGGATTTTGTACAAAATTATCACGATTTCCCTGTTCAGGACTATCATCGAACTCTTCCTCTTCTTCAAAAGCTTCCTCGACTTTTTCCTTTCTGTGTAGAACCTGAAATTTTGGAATAAAAATTAATTCGCAAGTTAATAGGATGTCCAGCGATTCTTAAAAACGAAATTCAAGGTATTTTCCAGGTCAAGAAGTCGAGTTTTTCCAGGTCTACTTTTTTTTACATCAAATACTGAAATAACCATTTGCTATAGATGTAAAAAACGTGCCATTTCATTTTTTATTGGCCAAAATTTTTTAAAGAAACAGAACCATAAATAAACCAATTCTTAATTTTTTGCGGACATAATTCGTCTTTGAAATCCTTGAAATATTTTAAATTTTTGTAAAATCTTTGAAACCTTGGTGAATTCGTTGAAATCTCTTGAAGTAAATCAAATCTTTGTGAAATCTTGAAATTGCTGTGAAATCTTTTAAAATGTTTGTAAAATATTTGAAATCTTTGTGAAATTTTTTGAAATCTTTTGAAATTGTTATGAAATTTTTTAAATATTTGTGAAAGCTTTCTTTAATTTCTGTTTAAACAAATCTTTTGTGTTCGTATGAAATCATTAAAATCTTCTCAAATTTGTTCAAACCTTTTGAAATAGTTTAACATATTTTTGAAATATTTATGAAATCTTTGAAATCTTTTGAAATCATTATGAATTCGTTGAAATCTTTGTGAATTCGTTGAAATCTCTTCAAGTACTTAAAATCTTTGTAAAATCTTGAAATTCCTGTAAAATCATTGAAATATTTTTAAATTTTTGTAAATTATTTGAAATCTTTGTGAAATTTTTTGAAATCTTTTGAAATTTTTGAAATATTTGTGAAAGCTTTCTTCAATTTCTGTTTAAACAAATCTTTTGTGTTCGTATGAAATCATTGAAATCTTTTGAAATCTTCTCAAATGTGTTCAAACCTTTTGAAATAGTTTAACATCTTTTTGAAATACTTGCGAAATCTTTGAAATCTTTTGAAATCATTATGAATTCGTTGAAATCTTTGTGAATTCGTTGAAATCTCTTCAAGTACTGTGAACATATCGCTGCATTCGGAAGACTTTAAGCTTTCAGATGCTTTTTATTAGATATTTCAGAGATTTTTTTTGTGTGAGTTGCAAGCAAAAAAAGTGAGGGGCCTATACCTTTGGACCCGACTTTAGTATGTCAGGACAGAAAAGTGTGGCGACAAATAGTTTGTAAACAGAGTGACAATAGATTGAATGGCATCTGAAACAAAGACCTTGGATCTAATGGACCCAAGTAGGTGCCACACATAACAATTTTGTGAGGCTCTTCACTTGGGGTGATTGCTAGAGAGATTGATCAGCAACCTGGGTCGGAGAAGTGTTGGGGAACAAATGTGTCATTTAAATAAATAACACGGGAATTCTAGATCAAACTAAAAATCTATGCCCCTTCTCCCGCATTACTCCCTTCCTCACCGAGCGAGTCACGCTTACCCCGAAAGGGAAATGGCTCAACGGTTTAATAATGATTTTAGTTTCCTAGTATAAAGATAATGTTGAATATTTAAAAATAAATCTTGAAGTCCCTCTTGTATTTTTTATCCCTTTTTACCTATGATGTATATTATTATGTCATCAGCGAGAGCTATTGCTTTCTTGTGAGCTTCTATATTTAGACTATACATTGTTAATAATTCGTAAACAAAGATGTTAAAAAGGATAGGAGAAAGTACTGCTCCTTCATGAAGACCGTAAAGTACTTTGAAAAATTTATTAATAGTTATATTGCCGTCCGTGATTATAAAACTTGTTCCTGTTATCATTTCTTTAATCATTTCGATAAGGTGTTTAGGAATTTTAGTTTCAATAGTTTATAAATAAGGCCTTCTATCCATACTGTGTCAAAAGCTTTTTCTAGGTCTATTAAACAAGCTCCTACATATTTCTTATCGTTAATTGCCTTGCAGACGCCCGATGTTAATTTATTGCATGGATTGTTGAATGCTTATGTCGGAATCCGAATGGAAATTCCGGTATAACTTCTTTCTCTTCGCATATAGATGCAATAGATATTTTTTTTACTATAATTTCAAAAACTTTACTTATATTTGGTAATAAGCTTATAGGTCGAAAGTCTGCTGGGTTTTTACTATTAATTCCTTTTTTAAATATAGGAGTTATTTTAGATTTTTTCCATTCTTCCTGAAAGAAACTATTTTTTAACATATTATTAACGCACTTATTTTAAATTGCGCATTTTCTTCACCTCCCACCACGGTCCCCGTACACTCTCCTCCGCCTCATTGGATGACCAATATAAAAAAAGAGGCCCGAAGAGCTCCCTCGTTGGTATAAATTGAGTATTTTTCACGGCGTCATTGGTACTCTCACCTCAAATTTCGTATAGTTGATTGTATTTCGCGAAACACTTAAAACACTTGAAAAATATTTCTACTTATCTAGCAAAGTAGACTCCAACATTTTCTATTTTCTTTCCGATTTTCAGGTCACACCGTTACAAAAAATTAAACTTTAGTATTTTAAATGTTGTTTGTTTCCCAAATTCTGGGAGACACGCCTTTCCTCTACTCAAGCACGGCCGACTCATATAATTTGTTCAATAGGCTTGTTTCACATCTTTAGATAAAATAATGTTTTAATACACAATTTTGATCTAAACTCAAGGTGCGTCCTGAATTTTTTTTCTTTTGCGTCGTTCAGCGGAAAAAAATTAATAAAAATTGAAGGCGTGAAAGCACTTATTCAATTTGGTGTCACGTGGATGTCACGTGACTCAGAGGTTCTCATAATTATTAATGCTACGGTGTGTAATTTTGATGTCAAACAACCTCCTGTCTCCGAGAGTTGAAAATGGATCATGTGTTGAAAACGGCCATGCGGCGGCGCTAGTAGTAACTTTGTTCTTGTCGTTTTGACGCTTATATGGCTTTCGTGATATAGAGTCGTTACAAACTCTTAAAAATGTAACAATAAAACGGTTTCTTTATGCAATTATTGTAAAAATGGCGCAGTGAAGTTTTCTACTAGAGTTTTATGTGTGTTTATCGCATTAGTTATGCAGATGTCGTATCGCTCCGGGGTGCAAATCAGGTTACAAAAGTGAACTCAAAGAACCCGAATATCCCGAATAAAAAAAAAAAAATTTTCGTCGTTCCGAAAGACCCAGTCATCAAAGCTTTACGGCAAAAAGCTTTGATTCGGAACAATTTTACTGTGAAAGCTGGCCAGTTCGTTTGGTGTAAACATTTTTTAAAGGAAGACATTCTCCACGAGAAAATCTTAAAAGGACCCGATGGCACTATTTTTTTGGAAATATGAGTAATTATATATATTGACTGTAAAATCGAAATCCAAATTTAAAGATGAAACAAAAGTAAAGTCTTTTTCATTCAATAAACTGTATTATTAGGTATTTTCACTTACAACTGGTAAAAAAACGGGTTGTTTTCTTCTCATCAAGTGCAACAACAAACACAATTTATTCATATTTATCGTAATTTTTAGAATAAACATTTTCACCAAGTCAATCTAATGAATAGTCTAATAGTGCAGAATACAAAAAAGTGACATTCATTCGAGATTTTGGTCGCATGAATTGTTAAAGAAAAAATTTGAGATTAGAATTAGACATTTTGTATCCTTCTAATTTAATCCTTAAATTAACTTCACCGATTTTTTTTTAACGAGTAGAAAGTGAAAATACCTAATAATACAGTTTATTGAATGAAAAAGAATTCACTTTTGCTTTATCTTTAAATTGTGATTTCGATTTTACAGTAAATATATAATTACTTACCTTTCCCAAAATAGTGCCAAAGTTATTGTTCTTTGTTCAGAAAAAAATCTCAATGATGTCGATTTTTGTATAGATATTGAAAATAGTCCCATTAACAACATGTAAAAAATCTAAAGTTTTCAGACTTATATATTATTGGAAAAATAACAATTCTGTTTAGTTCGTCAGCGTATTTCATAGTAGACACAGTCAGCTTCGAATCCCAAAAGTTATTGTTCTTGGTTCAGAAAAAAATCACAATAATGTCGATTTTTGTATGGATACTGAAAATAGTCTTATTAACAGCATGTAAAAAATCTAAAGTTCTCGGACTTATATATAACTGGAAAAATAACAATTCTGTTCAGTTCGTCAGCGTATGTCATAGTAGACTCGGGCAGCTCCGAATTCCAAAAGTTATTGTTCTTGGATCAGAAAAAAATCTCCATAATGTCGATTTCTGTATAGACACTGAAAATAGTCTCATTGACAACATGTAAAAAATCTAAAGTTCTCAAACTTACATATAACTGGAAAAAGAACAATGACGTTGAGTTCATCACTGTAACTCATAGTAGACTCGGTCAGCTCCGAATTCCAAAAGTTATTGTTCTTGGTTCAGAAAAAATCTTAATAATGTCGATTTTTGTATAAAAATTGAAAGTAGTCCCATTAATCACATATAAAGAATCTAAAGTTCTCATACTTATATATAACTGGAAAAATAACAATTCTGTTGAGTTCGTCAGCGTACTTCATAGCAGACACGGTCAGCCCCGAATTCCAAAAGTTATTGTTCTTGGTTCAGAAAAAAATCTCTAAAATGCGGATTTTTGTATAGACATTGAAAATAGTCCCATTCACAACATGTGAACAATCTAAAGTTCAGAGACTTATATATAACTGGAAAAATAACAATTCTGTTCAGTTCGCCAGCGTATTTCATAGTAGACACGGTCAGAGCCGAATTCCAAAAGTTATTGTTCTTTGTTCAGAAAACAATCTCAATAATGTCGATTCTTGTATAGACATTGAAAATATTCCCACTAACAATATGTAAAAAATCTAAAGTTCTCAGACTTATATATAGCTGGAAAAATAACAATTCTTTTGAGTTCATCAGCGTATTTCATAGTAGACCCGGTCAGCCCCGAACTCCAAAAGTTATAGTTCTTGCTTCAGACAAAAATCTCAATAATGTTGATTTTTGTATAGATATTGAAAATAGTCATAATAACAACATGCGAAAAATCTAAAGTTCTCAGACTTTTGTGTAACTGGAAAAATAGCAATTCTGTTGAGTTCGTCAGTGTACTTCATAGTAGACTCGGTCAGATCCGAATTCCAAAAGTTATTGTTCTTTGTTCAGAAAAAAATCTCAATGATGTCGATTTTTGTATAGATATTGAAAATAGTCCCATTAAATAGTGTTGAACATAATGTAGAAAAGTTTACATTTTGGACAAAATCGAGTGCGAAGCATGAGATACGTGATAAGAATATGTTCGTTAAAGCTAAAGGAGCTTTAACAAAAGAGAATTCACAATCATCAAATTACAGTTGTTAACGCCTGGACCTTTAATTTTAAAGAGTCTGTCCACAAATGTGTGGAAAATCCAAAGACCGGGCGCGTAGCGCGAGATAAATGCATTATCGAGCGCGAACCGTGGGATAAATATATTATCGAGCGCGAAGCGCGAGAACCAACAGTTGGGAAGCGAGCCGCGCACGTAGTGCGCAATGAGAATGTGCCCGCGCAGCGGGAATATTTTTTTACTATGGAAGAGTGTGAAAACCCTGTAAATTTTAATAAATACTGTCCGCTTGGACACATATATTAGTAATGCCGTTTTGTTTCAAACGATAACTGCTAAAATTGCTCCAATTGCTTGATTGGACAGAAAATTGATCCAACTCAAGTTGCTATATGTATTTTCATCATGCATAAGATTTAGATTTAAAATTAAAATATCGATAAAAAGATAATCTCCCAAAAAGCTCGATTTCTTTCGTCTGGGCAAATAAACGTAAAGATTCCATTTTAGGAGAAATTTACTTAATTACTGAGTTTTATGAAAGAATAAAGATAAATTAAAGACTCGGCACAGATAAGTTTGAATCACCAAAAATCTGTTCAACTGGAATCTTTCTTCAAAGTGTGGGCGTATATTGATATCTCTTTTTCATGATACTTTGATTAATGTTTAACGACGTATACAAGATAGCACATCATAAGAAATTATCTCACATTCGATCAATTTTTCAGAAATGACAAAAAATTTATTCAAAATCTAATCTTTATTCATAGAGAAATGTCAAAAACTCACGCCCGAAATATTTTGGTGCTGAATAAAAGCGAAGAAAGTTGATTAAAAAAGTAGACTAGTTCCAAATAATTGAACAAAGTAGTATGTGTTCTGAGATCTAAATGCGCATTTTCACTAATGTGGATGATGAAAAAAGATAAATTCATAAAAGCACGGCCAAAGAAATCTATGTTGTTAATATTTGTTAAGTCATATTTTTAGCCTTTTATTTTTATTGCTTATATTTTGGGACTAGTTACTTGGGCCTCATGGTATGAAAATCATATTTTTTGGAATATTGGTATTGTATATGTTATATTTATAGATGCGCATGTCAATTGATTATCTCATTAGATGACATTTTAAGGGCATGTGACACGCATAAAATACCTACCTTACCGGCCTCACTTTTTCATAATTTTTCGCACCTAAGAACTTTTTTTATACGTGAAATATCGGCTTCAAAATTTGAGAAATGCAAGAGCCGACAGTAAAGTACGTTTAGAAATAACTTACGTCACATACGACCCCCTTTCCGACGTCTGATGGGAGCGGGCAGGCACCCCTATGGCTGACCACAGAAATAAATTATGTCACACTTGACCCTCCCTACGTCTTTTGGGGAGGGAGGCACCCCCAAGACAGGCCACATAAATAATTTAGGTCACACACGACCCTCTTTTCTAGGTCTGACGGGGAGGGGGCACACCTAAGACAGGCCACAGAAATAACTTAGGTCACACACGACCCTCTTTTCTAGGTCTGACGGGGGGGAGGGCACACCTACGGCAGGCCACAGAAATAACGCAAGTCACACATGACCCCCTTTCCAACGGTACATGGGGTTGCGAAGGCACCCCCATGTCTGGACACAGAAAGAACTTAGGTCACACACGACCTCCTTTCCTACGTCTTTTGGGGGGGCGTACCGCTGAGCCAGGCCACAAAAATAACTTGGGTCACATACAACTGCCTTGCCAAAGTCTCGTGGGGGGCGGAAAGGCACCCTATGACTGGCCACAGAAATAACTCAGGTCGCAAACGACCCCCTTGCCAACCTTTGATGGGTTGGGGAGAGTCACCCATAACGTTGGCCACAGAAATAACTTAGGTCACATACGACTGTCTTTCCAACGTCTCGTGGGAGGAGGGAAGGAACCCCTATGGCCGTCCACATAAATAAAGTGGGTCACACACGACACCCTTTATAACTTTGAGGGGGGGGGTCACTCATGAGATTGGCCACAGAAATAACTTAGGTCACATACGGCTGCCTGCCCAACGTCTCATGGGGGGCTGGAAGAAACCCCTATGACTGAAAACAGAAATAACTTACGTCACACACGACCCCCTTTCCGACGTCTGATGGTGGCGGGCAGGCACCCCTATGGCTGGCCACAGAAATAAATTAGGTCACACACGACACTCTTTTCTACGTCTTTTGGAGGGGGGGGGGAGGCATCCATAAGACATGCCACAAAAATTACTTTGGTCACATACGAGCTCCCCTCCAACGTCTGATGTGGGGGGGGGGTCACCTATAAGATTGGCCACAGAAATAACTTAGGTTACACACGACCCTCTTTCCTACGTCTGAGGCCGGGTGCACACCTAAGACAGGCCATGGAAATAACTTGAATCACACACGACCTCCTTTTCAACATCTCATGGGGGGCAGGAAGGAACCGCTATGACTGTCAACATAATAACTTATGTTACACAAGACTCCCTCTTCAATTTTGATGGGAGGGGGGGTGACCGCTGAGGTTGGCCACAGAAATAACTTAGTTGACATACGATCCCCTTTCCGACGTCTGATGGGGGTGTGGAGGCACCTCTATTACTGGCCACAGAATTAACTTAGGTCACACACGAGCCACTTCCCAACTGTAGTCTGTAGTATCTTGTAGGCACGATAACTTTCGAAAGATTGATCAGATTCGATTGTGCTTTGGCACACTTTTTGATGGCCTAAAAAGGAAGAACAAGTTCATTGACCAGCTATTTTGGATAAAAATTCAAAAAGTGAAACATTTTGAACATTTTTGAGACCACTTTTTTCAAGATTTGAAAATTTTATGTATGGCTATTAGTAGTACTCAGAAAGACAAACAATTTATTCCGATGACATTTTTCGATAAAAAGAAAATTATCAGAGCTATAGCATTTTAAAAATCCAAAAAAGCAAAAAGAAAATTAACATTTTAAGCCGAACAACGCACGCTATGAAAAAAGTCAAGAGTAGAAAAACGTTTCTTTTTGAGCTTCTTTTTGATTATCATAACTACTTTTAGAATTTTTTCGAAAAATCGAGAATTCAAATTTTTATGGCATAATAAATAATGAAAAATTAAAAATTTCATTTTGCGGTCGAATTATGCAGGATACAAACAAGATAAAGGGACAAAAATTGTGCACCGAAAAAAGATCTACAAATTTGTTATCAATTACTTTTTGATAGGACCCGTAATTTTTGTTTTATTCGTGAAAAACAACATTAAAAATAAAAAAATTAAATTTTTGGACGAACGACAGAAGCTATGAGAAAAAATGAATAGACAGAAGTTGCTCATCCAAAAAAAGCGACAAATTTTTCACCAACAATTTTTCGATAGGACGCTTAGTTTTTATTTTAATCGTAAAAACTAACATTAAAAATAAAAAAATTTAATGTTTTGGAAA
Source organism: Andricus grossulariae (assembly GCA_011634705.1). Lineage (NCBI taxonomy): Eukaryota > Metazoa > Arthropoda > Insecta > Hymenoptera > Cynipidae > Andricus > Andricus grossulariae. Next base: position 183,853,208 of record JAABKJ010075445.1, read on the forward strand.
ACGTGTGTCGTAATAGGCAAACTTGTTCACTCAAAGAGGATGTACAAATTTGTTATTTATAATGAAAAGACAATAGTTGTACAACCAAAAAATGTCTACAAATTTGTTATAAACTCTTGCTATAAAAATGCATCGAAAATTGAAAATTTAATTTTTGGGAAAACGACACAAGCTACAATAACTTTTTATTTAACAAAATTTTCCCCTAAATTATATCTAAAAATTTGCTACTATTTTGCGTATTTTCAGTTTTTATCATAAAAAATAACGTTGAAAATAAACAAATTAAATTTATGGAGAAACGACACAAGTTGCAATAAAGTGTATTATAACAACATTTTTCGTATAGGATGGATACTTTTTTGTAATTATAAAAACAAGACAATGAAAATACGTATGTTTCAATACCAATGCATATTATGAATTTTAATAATCTAAATTGATTGAAATGATAGTCTTTTCAGGGTAGCTGAGAATAAAAATTAGTGCAAAATAAGGAGCAAATATTGAAGTGATCATGAAAAATAAAATTTGTACATTATTTTGCAAAATCTGAATAAGCAGTACCAGCTTGAGATACAGAAATAAATAAGCAATTCACGCCTACCCCGAAAGGGAAACGGCTTAATGATATAATAATAATAATAATAATAATAATAATTAAAAAGTGCATCCACATTATTCAAATTATTGAATACATCTGGATTAAATTGACTTCTTGAAATTAATATTTCAAGTTAATCTGCTACTTTCTGTACTCTAATATTACGCCACTACCGGAAGTGGCAACCTTGAGAAATAATCGGAAGCTTCAATAAGGGGACTTCCCCCACCACGAGAGCCCGTGGACCTGTGTATACAAACGTGCTGCAAAGATTACATTTCGTTTTTTCTATGAGACATTCGCTGCATTTTTCGGTATTTGAATGAATTTTTACATTCTCATCCAGAGAAGGTATTAGATTTGTGTAAAATTTGACACCCCTGGTTTTTGCCAAATGACCACGTTTTGAGACCTTCTGAATCCAAAAAACAGGTTTTGGCGAATGTGTCTGTCTGTATGTATGTATGTACTTGTATTTACCTGGGTGGGTGGGTGTGTATATATATTTTTAGTTTGTTAGTACGATAACTTTCGAGAGAATTGACACATTGGATTGGGCTTTAAAATACTTATTAAGTGTCTTAAAATGAAGGTCAAGTTCGTTAAACAGTCATATTGGATAAAAATTCAAAATACGAGCACACTGTGAGGACCAACAGTCACACGCCCTAGGCACGCTTAAACTTGCGAGCGAAGCGAGCCGCGCGCACAGCGCGCTATGAGAATGATTTTTTTGGAAATTTTTTTGTTTATATTTTAAGTTAATTTTCGGCCTGAAATTGTTAGTTTCCCTTTTCTTGTTGAAACTTGATCTATTTTAGTTAAAATTTGGTCTTTATTGGTAGAAAACTAATTTTTTTGATCGAAATTTCTTCTTTTTTGGTGAAAAACTTCGGATTGAAAATGCAACTGTTTTACAAAAAAAATCCGACTTTTGATTTAAAAGTTCATAAATTTGGAAGAAATTTTTTTTCTTTCTTCACTAAAAAATCTTTATTTGTTGAAAATTCGTCTTTTTTGTTATAAAATTTAACTTCTGGGCTAAAATTTGTACTACAGTAAACTTCCGAATATTTTAAATACCGCCTATTTTAAAGTTTACTTAATTTAAACCCCCTACACGCACTTATTTTAAATTGCGCAGTTTCGTCATCTCCCACCAGGGTCCCTGTACATTCTACTTCGCGTCAACGGATGACCTATGAAAAAAAAAGAGGCCAGAAGAGCGCCCTCGTTAGTTTAAATTGAGTATTTTTTCACGTCGTCATTGATACTCTCACCTCAAATTTCGTATCGTTGATTGTATTTCGCGAAACACTTAAAACACTTGAAAAATATTACTATCGAGACCTTTATAACGTACCTTTACGTTTCATATTCACCAATGGAGTTGAGGATCACCGTCAAGGTAAATACCAGCATGTAAACGATCGCCATTCTTTCCAATTATAAGGAAAACTGATTTAAACGTTAATGAAGAATTTGGTTAACAGTGTATCTAATTTATATTCTCATGTTATGGGCTATAGGCGTCAAACTTGTTCTTCTAAGGTATTCATATTCATATTCCATAAATCAGTCCATGAAAAAAATTGATTAAATCAATAAAGGCTAGTTTTTGAGATGATAAATCGACAAAAAATTAATTGAGCATTTGATTCCTATCGCTTTACACTTATCGCCTTTATTTTTTATTATTATCGCTTAAGTGACTAAGATTGAAATACATATCTTGAAGCTGATTTTTTCGAGCAAAGACTTATCAAAAATCCTCATTCAATTTTTGATTTTTATCATCTTGAAAATTTTTATGATTTCGATGGAAAATCATAAAGGATGAAACACAATTGCGCAAATAAATTCCACGCTTGAAAAATATTACTATTCAGACCTTTATATCCCATGTCAGTATGAGTCAACTATGCTGACCTTCGTCACTTTTCCACCTGTCCTAGCATGACCGTGACGTCGTGCTACAAAACTCAATATTCTACGAAATATTCAAGTAGCTTTTTGATAATATTATATTGATTCTCAATTGATAAATTGTACTATTTGAAAGAAATGTTATATTTGTCACGTCGTACGTAAATAAACACTTGAAAAACAATGAATTTCGTGATGCGCAAATGCGTTTCGCGGCCCTTGAAATAGGCCAGAGTTCACTGTAATTGTAATTCTGACTTGAAATGTCCGTGAAGAATTATAATCATGACTTTTGAACAGGCAATTTTAGCGAAGAATTGTGTCCATGAGTTTGAGACAGAGAATTTCAGTAATGTAATATACCTTTGACAATTAGTACGAGTACTTTCCCTGGTGCATTATAAATTAGACTTTTGAAGAGGAAATTTTTGAAATGAATTATAAATTTCATTTTCACCTCAGGAAAGGAAATTCCGTTAGTAATTGTAACTTTCACTTTAGAACAGGGTGTTTCTGAAATGAAGAATTATAATTTGACTTGAAACAGGGCATTTTTTGCATGAAATGGGAAATGTAATACCTTAAATTTTCATATCTACTTTTTTCATATTTCATTTTACATTACTATGGTATTTAAACAAACTAGACTACACTAAACTAGCTTGTGAAACACTCTGCGCAATCGTTCGCGATTCATCCTGCATTATTTATCAGTAGTTTCATGTGTGAGTAATCATTCATATACGCATATTTGAATGAGGTGGCCAATTATTGGGCGGAGGGAGTCAGCGATTGTGCTGATCACCTTTATCCGGTTTGTATGAGAAAACCAGCGCCTTGAACGGCGAGTAAAATGGATTCAGGAAAATTCCACCTTTTCAACTCATCCTTCCCGCCTGTTCAATGAAGCGTCACGTGCCGTTAAAAATCCGCCTAGCCGAGCAGAAATTCAAGTCTTCTGGGAGAAAGTGTATGGAAATACTTATCAGCTAAATAGGGACGCTTCAGATAAATCAATCTTTCGTAACTTTTGCCAAGGGCAAGGGTTGCAGGCTCCAGAGGAAAAGTGTTCAGTAATTACTGCTGAAGAAGTGAAGAAACTCATCGCTGGAACTAAGAACTTTTCAGCGCCAGGCCCAGATAAAATCAACAAATTTTGGTGAAAGAAGTTCAGTTCTATACACGAACATCTAGGTCGTATATATTTACTACTTTCTTAAATAAAGAACAACCTACCCCGCAGTGGCTAGTGGAAAGACGCACGGTATTGATCCCTAAGATCAAAGATTTGTCAAGTCCACAGAACTAGAGGCCCATAGCTTGCTTAAACACCAGCTACAAGCTATTCACTGGCATCCTCAAAGAGAGGATATTAGCATCTACGAGCCGGTATGGAGTGCAATAGTTGCACAACGTGGATGCAAGAGAGGGTTGGCAGGTTGCAGGGAGAACCTGTTAATAGACAGGTGTATTAACCAAGACTCGATCAGGTATCGACGCGATCTGTCCATGGCTTGCATTGATTACCGTAATGCATCCGATAACGCGAACCATGAGCTACTTATTAAGCTACTTCAGTGCCTGGAGGTGCATCCAAAAATAGTGAGATGAATAAAAGAGCTTATGCGCTTGTCGCGAACAAGATTTATCATAACATCTGACAAAAGACAAGTGACTACCAGCTATATCACATATGAGAGGAATGGTCTTCCAAGGAGACTCTATAAGTCCGATACTTTTCTGCATCTCCCTCTTGCCTCTATCTATTGTGCTCCAAGGAAAAAGCTCTGGATACCTACGTGGCCCGCCGAACAGAAGAGAATATCAGGTCAACCACCCTTTATACATGGACGAACTTAAACTCTTTGCTTCCTTGAAAGAGGATCTTAACATCCTTGTGTAGGCGGTAAATAAATACTCTAAAGCGATTGGCATGAGTTCGGGCTCGACAAGTGTGCCTGCGTCCACCTGCACCAAGCAAGACTACACACCGAGAGCAAGAGCCAGAAACACTTAGACATGTTCTCAGTGAACGCTCAAAGTATGCACGTTACGGGTACATAGAGAGACACAATGCGGCTCTAAAAGTGTTATATTACCATCTTAAGCACTTCTATGGTGTTGATCTATTACCCATCGTGCCATACGCCCAGGGGGAACTCGAGTCCGTTGTGGAGAATGATCAGTGTAAGATCTACTGGAATTTCTCATTCTCCCATAGTTTGACCGCAAAATGGAATTTTTAATTTTTCATTATTTTTTGTGCGATCAAAATTTGAATTTTCGATTTTTCAAAAATATTCAAAAAGTTGTTATATCAGTCTTGTAGGACTCTCAAAAAGAAACGTTTTTATTTTCATGACTTTCTTTCATATCATGCGTCGTTCGGCTTAAAATATCAATTTTCGTTTGTTTTTTGGGCTTTTGAAAATGCTATAATTCTAATAATTTTCATTTTATAAAAAAATTTCACATGGATAAATTCTTTGTCTCTTGGAGTACTATGAATAGCCTTACATAGAATTTTTAAATTTTGCAAAAAAGTAGTCTCAAAAATTTTCAAAATGTGCTCAGTTTTTTAATTTTGATCCAAAATAGCTGGTTGACAAACTCGTTCTTTCTTTTTAGGCCTTCGAAAGTGTGCCAAAGCACAGTCGAATGTAATCAATCCTTCGAAAGTTATTGTGCCTACACGATACTACAGACTACAGACAGACAGACGGACAGACAGACAGACGCCTTCGTGAAAACATTTGATCAAATCCGCGAAAGTCATTTTTCACATAAAACCAATACCTTCTCATTGAGATGAGAGTGTAAAAAGAAAGAATATTTCAGTATCTTTGAATTAGAATGGATCAATGGACTCGAAATTAATCATACATACTCAAGGTCTTCATGAGCTACTTTTTCACAGAGTTTTGTTTTTGATAGTTTTTACATCTTTTTTATTTTCCAAAGAAAATTTCAATTATTTAGCAATCTTTGTGAAAATGATTTGTCTTGAAAAATCATCGACTCTAATGAGTATGAAATTAAGTGAATTTTATGCTCTGTAAAGAAGTATTATTCCAGGTCTGATGTTAGGCAATAAAATAAGACTCAGAAAAAAACAGTCACGAGTGGTAACACTGGTGGTAACTCATATTCATATGTTTTACATTGTAAATAATAGCATGAAGTTATTCTATTGAAAAATGGGAAACGAGAAAAATGATACCGCAAGGAAAAAAACCTGCAGTTTTTAAAGTGTAAAGCAACGCTATTCGTACGATTCTTAACTCTATTAAAACAACAAAAAGGTCAGCGGACTAAAAGCTAATTATATATATCCAGGGTCTTCATGCTCTACTTTTCCACAGAGTTCTGTTTTTGATTTTCAAAATCATTGTTAACGAAACTTTGTATAAATTATTTTCCTTGAATAAGTATCAGTACGAATAAATATGTACTTGAGTGCCTAGAGAAGCGGTCAACGAAACGAAGGCCATCGTCATACCGCACAATCGCATCCGCTAGTGCTTGAGTTTGATCAAACTAAGAACTTGCTTTGCATGATTTATTTTACACAGACATAATTGTAGCAAATTATTTTTAATATAATCGAAGATAATGAACTTTTTGTCTTGCGAAACCTTTTAAGATTATTAATATTCCAGTTTTAATAATTATTGTAACATGTTTTCAATTCGGATTGAACTAACTGGTTTCCTAATCGGACCTGATCTGACTTTGATAATTTATTAATATATTTCAATGAAATTCTCTTCGTTCAAAATACAGTTTTTAAATTTACTTGAAACAACCCTTTAAATAGTAACCAGCAATACATTTACCAATTCATTTACTAGCAGCATTACCAATTCCTTCAGTAGATATAGTTACTAATTAATTTAGTCAGTTATTCTTACTTCTTGAATTAGTAGCTTCTTACTAAGTACCAGTAAACGAATCAGCACTATTTGAACTAGTAGAAAACTACTACTAATTAGTAGTTTTCTACTGATTCAGATTTAGAGCGTAGTTTTCCGAAATTCCCTGACTTGTAGAAACCCTGGTTTTATGAAAAATTAAAGCAGAATATACAAATTTCCCATGTGCTTGCTCTTCCTATCTAGTCGGGAACCTCTGACACGGAACATGTTGAAAGCGAGCGATAACTTTGTTCTTTGAAATGGACTTAGCGGACTGGAATAACGAACATTCGTTGACCCTAGTACCATGTGCTTCATGGGCCTCGTTATACCGAATCGTTATGGCCTCGTTATCTCAAAAGTCCAACGCATTTGTGACGCATACATTTTTCGTCTCGTGCTCAAAATACGAAGATCGTTTCTCGCTCGGCACAAAGGAGATTTATTAAATTATTCCCCCATTCCTAACGTCGATTGTTTCTCGTTATAACAATGCTATCGTGCCCTGATAGGGATGCGAGGGTTCAACGTCCGGTGAAATATGAAACCCTGAAAGGAAACTATAACAAGAAAAGATTCTTTCTTGCTAAAAGATTGCTCCCAGGATGAGAGTTTGAGAAAGTTAGGAATGATAAAAGGAAGTCTGGGAAACGCAGTATAGTAACTCGCTCGTTGCAGAGATTCAAAAAGCGAACGTAATTTTTCAAATAAAAATCACTCTATACGTCACTTTGAAATCTAAATATACATTATTACAAATATGAAAAAAATTAGCAATGAGAGAAACTAAAGATAGGAGAAGAGAAACTAAGGGAAACTAAGGATGCGAAATGATGGGCATTTAGCGATGATTTGGTACGAAGATGTGGAAGAAAGAGGAAGGAGAACCGTAGAGTTAGCCAGGGTGTCTAGCGTCCTAAATATCCTGGATAACCTGGAAGAGTCCTTGGATTATTTTCCCCTGGAAAAACCTGGAAAATTCCTCAATGATAGGAAAATAGAAACTAAGAGAAACTAAGGATAGAAAAAGATGGGCATTTAGCGATAAAGTGTCACGAAGATGCGGAAGAAACAGGGCTTAATTCAGGTACAGAGGGTTTTATTTTCGCATGCCAGGAAAGTGTCATTTTCACCTTAGCATACCGTAACGGCATTTTATGTCAAGAAGTTCCAAGCGATAGATGCAGACCGTGTCATACACACGTTGAGTACCTAGAACACATACTATCGGGGTGTCCGACGCATGCAGGAACGACGTATATGTACAGAGACAATGTGGCCCCAAGAATGCTTCATAACTATCTTTGTCGCTCTTACGTTATTGGCCGCGACCCTGCCCTGCCGAACGCTCCATGGGAGATAGAGTCAATTGTCCAAAACTCTCGGAGGTGCGAAACTATTGCTGGTTCGTAACCCTAAAGACATACCCGCGTGCCAAAAATATGCCGCGGCATTTGCGAGATGGTCCTACTTGAAGCCGATGTCATTTTTAGATGACAGTTGCTCGCAGTGGGATCCTGCGGTGGTTGGTGACCTTTGGTTTTTTAATGATATATATATGAAATCTGAGAAAGAAATCATATACTTTTGGTCACTACATTTTTGGCAACAAATCCAATTTCGAATACATACATTAAGTTATTGAAATTAAGTTATTCAACTTTTGATGTTTTCACTTCGAAAGAACATTGTGAACTATTGCAGAATTCAAACCCAAATTATTCAATTTTAAAACAAAAGCGGTACAAAATTAAAATAAAATAAAATTTAAATAAATTTAGAAGTTCTTTTACTTAGAATTCATGTACAATTTTCATTTATTCAAAAAGAATGCTTTTGAATGCATTGTATGAAGTTGATAACAAGCTAATATATGTGCTGCGCGAGTGCGACCTGTGCGAGCAATCATCGAGCAGTCAGCGTGAAATCAGATGGAGTCAGGCGGAGTAAAGAGCAGTCAGTGCTAGTCTACAAGTCTTGATGAGAGTCGAAAGCAGTCAGAGCGTGTTCATTGAAATTAGTGTCATGTCACTATTGAAATCATAGTTAGCTTACAAGAAATAAGCAACCGTATGAAATCGTATAAAATCTGATGAAATCGTCTGATTTCAGAGTGAATGGCCCCTCCATCAAAACATATTTTAAATATTTGTATTCCAGTTGCAGCAATGAGATAACACGTATAATAAATTTTTTTGTCCGACCCCCCTTGAAAACGCGCCATTGCATGCACGTGAAGCAGTCGTAATGTGGCCGCTTCCAGCCCACTGACGCTCGCACATGCGCACTCCGCCGCCGGGCCAACATAAAACTTTACTCCCGCTTCATTGAAAAAATTGTATTGCTATACCCGACAATCTCCCTTCTGCAAAGTACGCTCTTTCTTCATTTCACCTGTAATCTAAAATTGTCAAGTACATCAAACATCCTCTATCTGATTCACATGCTTGTTTTCAACAGAACAAAAGATTTAAGCTGCATGCTTTTGTTCATGTGCATAACTTTTCGGCACCCGCTGTCGAGGTCTTTGAGCTAGTCCATCGTCAATGTAACTACTCTGAATGAATAGAGTAGTACCGGGACGGCAAACATATTTGTCGCAGATACTTTGTTCCGCAGATACTTTGTCATTCGGAAGGGTACCTCTGCGGCAAACCTGTAAAATCGAAAGCATAGGTTCATTCACGTATGTTACATTGATGATCTTAAGATCTATGCTAAAAGTCAGGAGAAACTACGTCTAGCTCTGGACATTGTCAAAAAGTATACTCAAGAGATTGAAATGAAGTTCGAATTAAAAAATTCAGAAGGTTTATTTGCAGAACGGAAAACTGAATGGCATTTCTGAAGACCATGAGCTCTTCGACAGAAGCGCTATACGATCTCTTAGCGCTAGAGAGGTCTACACATAGGTAGGCGTGCCACAGAGCCACATCAGGACGTATATTTATAAACGATACTCTCGGATGCAGATACAAACGTCTCCTATGACGGATTTGGCGTTTCGAACTGTCGGCGAGAAAGAAAGTACCTGCGACGCACATGATTGCCGTCCCGGTAGTACTCTATTCATTTAAAGTGGTTCTATGGACGAAGGACGAGCACAGATCCCTCGATATCGGGTTTCGAGAGGTTATGCACATCAACAAAAGCATGCACCTTGAATCTTCTGTTCCGTGACTTTACATCTCACGTCGTTAAAGTGTCAAAGTGTGTATTCTAAGCGACTAAAATTCTACAATTTGAAATTGAATGCTTTAATGTCGAAGCTTCTGAGATTCTAAAATTTCAAATTCTTATTAGATACAAAAATTAATAAAGTAATTTGAAATAGAAAATATTTGAAATGAAGAAAAATATCTACTACAGAATGTTGAGAATAAACGAATTTGAAATTGATTTAAAACTGAAAAAATGTCAGGATGCAAATAATTGTACGACACGCACGATATTTGTTACAACAAGATGACGTATTGACTTTATTTTTCGTCTTCTGTTTGGAAAACTTTTTCTATTCCAGATCCTGTTTTTTTCCTGCAACGGTAGCGCCAGGTAACGCTAGCAGTTATAGTCACAAGTCCGCGAAAATTGAAAAAATTCATTTTGTATGTCTGAATTTTACAAAAATAACATACTTATGCTATACTTGTGAAATTGAGAACTATGCAATAAAAAATTACAACCGTGTAAAGTATTACATTTTTTCTTTTTGAACAGAATGATTTGCACTTTCACTTCGTTTTATTAAGAAACTGTTGCTTACACAGTTATAAAAATGAAGTATTCTACCTATAATTGTTGTCAATATATGTCTTGATATATTCAGCCATTTTTGCAATCCCCATCGTTCAACACTGTTCCTTGGAGTCAGGTCTCTAGCCGCGGATGACCTTACGCGGCAGACGGGACAGTTCGAGATAAAGGTTTCACCTCTGGATACTTTTTTAGAGCTACCAATCTATGTAGAATCTTATGAGGAACAGTGTTGACGGACCAAATGAAGTGATCCCAGAAGAACAGCCTTTTGAATCCGGTACGCGATGGCATTTGCCAGACGCTCGCAAGCCGGAATCTTATGGAGTTGGCAAAGATATGAAGCCTTCATACCTCCAAGACAGCCAATTATGGGAACTACAACATGGACTTTGTAGCCTTGGTATAGCCTGCTTAGCTCGAAAAGAAGTGCTTGATATTTCGATTGTTTTTCTTCCTCCTTTGCCCTGATATTACCGTTGGCTGGTCCCCAGAATTCAATCACGTGAATGATTTTGGTCTTCAAATCTTGGAGGACAATATCGGGCTTCGTAGCATTAATACTTTGAGTGGTGGAGGATGGGAAATTCCAGTAGATCTTACCCTGATCATTTTCCACAACGGATTTCAGTTCTCCCTAGGTGTATGGCAAGACGGGCGATGGATCGACACCATAGAAGTGCCTAAGATGGTAATATAACACTTTTAGAGCCGCATTGTGCCTTTCTATGTACCTGTAACGTGCATACGTTGAGCATCCACTGAGAACACGTGCAAGTGTTTCTGGCTCTTGCTTGCACGCTCCGCAGTTGCTATCGCCTACATGCACATTCATTACGCGATTGTGGTAAACCAAGGTGTCTATAACGCTATCTTGACTGGCCAAAAGAAATCCCTCAGTCTTTGATCTCAATCCAGCAGTCTTGAGCATAATGTTGGACAGACTCCTCGAGAGTTCCCCTTTACGTATGATGCCGTAGGATTTACCATGAAGGGGCTTGTCAGCATGTTCTCTGAGTAAAACCGTATTTTCTGCTTCCTGTACACGACTTTTGAACACCGAAGGTGTTAGTGATGCTAGGCCGTGTGTAGTGTCGCTAGAATCAAATGGTAGGCCAAGCTCCTCTGCGGACCTATCTGCGGCGCGGTGTAGAAACGCCGCAGCATTGATGACTTTATGTTGATGTATGAGTCGCATAACAGAATCCGGCACTATTTAGACCTGAGCAGGCTGTAGTCAAAACCGTTCTTCGATGAAAGCACTCCAAGCTTAGCAAGCCTCTACCCTCTTTATCTCGAGGTAGGTATATTCGAAGTACGGAAGGTCTAGGATGATGACTTCAATCGATTGTCATCATCTTGCGTGTGCTCCAGTCAAGTTGCTTCAACTCGTCGGCGTTTCATTTTACTGCACCAAACGTGTAGAGCAGTATAGGAACAGCCAGCATATTGGTCGCCAGGATCTTATTCTTTTATATATATATATATATATATATATATAGGTACATACCATTTTACACATTTGATATTATTGTATATATTCTGCAATCCTTCAAATATTAATTAACAATTTTAAATTATTTTTGTCATTATGAAATTGCATACTTTTTATAGCTTTTCTTAATTTCTATGTGAAAAAGAAAAAAGTGAAGGTAAGTTAGAAAATCTTGGGGGGGGGGGGCGATCGCCAGTTCGCCACCATTGTAGGCCCGCGCCTGGTTTCTTACGAAATATGAGAAACCCAGAACTGGAAAAATGTACAAGTTTGATAGTATTATTGAATTTTGTTTAATTTCAGACGCTAGATTCAATATAACTACCCTCATCTCCCGATATATAAACCTTCGGTTTACGATATTCCTGGAACTAATGGCCTCGGAATTGGGCGATGTTGGGAGCGCCGGAGGTGTTGCTCAGTCAAGCGTGACAAACAGCAAGAGGGTAACACTCTCCGTCCGTTAGTAGCATCAGGTTACTTCATCCGTCAAAATCCAACAGAAATGATTCACGCGGCCCTGCTTGTTTACGTTTGGATTCCTCCGCTTTAAGATCAAGGCGAATGCAAGCCATGCCCGAAGCCGTTCTTATATCGGGAGTTGAGTGTAATTAGGAAAGGTCTCCTGAGGAAATTTTTCCGAGAATTCCCGCATTTATGATTTGGAGGAGCAAAAGAGAAGGACATTTGGGACTCAATAGGGGAACCGCGTATTGCAATTAGAAAGGGAAAGGAGAGTGTGGAGGACACCCTATCTCTTTCTAATCGAATAGTCCAGTCAAATTAGACGAAAAAAGTTGAAGTGCTGGAAATCAACGATAACAGAATTTTGTTTGCTTAAAACGTTAAGATAGACGTACTATTGAAGTTCGGAAACCCTCGAGTAAATTAAAGTAGAGCCACTCTTGTTATTAACAAATATCTGGAAATTGCAAACATTTTTTTACTCGCTCGAGAGGATTGTTTGTTTCGGGTAAGAGATAGCGTAAAAATGTACGCAAGATGAATTTTAGTGTAAGAAATAAGACTTCAAATGAGCTCTTTCATGGAACCTTCTGCGGCCAATAGTTTATGAAATATGAATTTCTCAAGTAGGGGTGCGCCTTTGCTGAGTAAGCAACGTGTTATATTTTAAATTTTATTTCATTTGGCAGGGTGAAGGGTGAGTAGATTTTTACATTCTCATCTCAATGAGAAGGTATTGGTTTTATGTGAAAAATAAGTTTCGCGTATTCAATCAAATGTCGACGTTTTGAGTCCCCCTGAGTCAGAAAAAACGATTTTTACGAAGGTGTCTGTCTGTCTGTCTGTCTGTAGTCTGTAGTATCGTGTAGGCACGATAACTTTTGAAAGATTGATCAGATTGTGAGACTCGCCCCAAGTCTGGTATTAACTAGACATACCCTTTGAGGTCTCACTTTTAGGCTGACTCAATCTAACCCAGTTCTCTTCCATCAATTTTTGTATTATCCTCACGTATGTTGATATGAAAATAATATCCACATTAAATTATGTAATTGAGCAAAGTTATCTATAAGTGAAGTTTGATTATAATTGTATGAGTTCCTCCTCGATATAGATCACCTTGTGATGACTCCACTTGCCCCATATTATACAAGCATTTCAGAAGCATGTAACAACGGAAGATCTCTTTGTTACAGTATCGACTTTTCGACAGTATCGAACTTTTCGCTTTCAGTGGTTGACTCGAGACCTCTTGGTTAAGCCCAGTATGTAAACCACTGATCGCGTTATAATTTCCTTAGGTCCCATGAAGTGGGTCATAAGGTCCTATTTTCTAAACCTAGCAATTCTAGGCGCCGGAATAAGACATGCAGGCATGTTCCATCTGTGATATTTCAGGTGGTCGTGCTGTTCAAGCATCGAAAATACTCTTTTTATGTCTTTTTTGGGTAAACCCAGAATTTTCCTGGCTCTGTCCGTCCTGTACGTATAGTCCAGGACGGCTTTTGCCTGTCGGCAGCCTTCGGTTTGTATCCATTATTTCCGGTGCTTCGTCAGGGTCCAGCTCTTGATGGGCATCACTTTGTAGCAAAACTCTAGTCTCAGTACCGGTTCCGGTTCCATGTATTTACTTGCTGCGCCGTCTGTTGCCAAATAGTTAACCTTTTTGTTGCCCTTGATCCCTGTGTGTCCAGGGACCCATATGAAAGCCATGCTGTACTCTTCTGCAAGTTGGTTTCATGCATTTGGTATTTCTAAAATATCTCTGATATTATGTATGGTTTAGCACCTCTGTATAAAATCGCTTGGCTGTTCAAGCGGATTATAATCTGCCTACCAGCAGAGTTTTCTTTAGATAATGTCTCAGCACCGGACGGACGGCCAGGACCGCCCAGGAAGGAGGAGGTCACAATTTTCTTTTTACATATCCCTGCTTGGGATGCAGACGCGAAAAGCCTTGGTGAACTTTAACCGTTTTATTTATCTTTGCCTTATTTCTAAAATTGTCACTGTGCTGATGTGACTTGGGAGCCTAGTGTGACTGCTCTCCTGAGTCTATCTATTTACTCTTGCCAGGCGGCTCAACTCGTGACACACTGTGGTCTCACTTAGTCCTTAGTGCTCCTGTCACACAGAAAACGATTACAGAATTATGCATTACAAAATTACACAAGTTTAAGGCAGCTGATAATTTTGAGTGACTAGTCGAGATTCTTCTGATTTACTTTGAACATGACTTAACTCAATCCAATTCAACCACGATCTGAGTTCCAAACCCGGAAGTCGTACACGTTCCAGTTGCGTCGGGATTGGTTGCTTTAAGGAACCATGATCGCAGCTTCCGGAGCCTAAAACTTCTCATATATAAAACATGATTAACAATTATTAAGGAATTCTTAATTTTTAAACGATTCAAATAACCTCAAAATAATTGAAATTTTAAAGTGTTTGCATATAAAAAAGTGGTAATATCGCAATTTTTGGTAATTAAACATTTTTCAGTTTCAAATGAATTTCGTATTCATTTAATTTCCAGCCTTTTGTAGCAGAAATTTTGTTATTATTAATATTTTCTATTTTAAATTAATAAAATTTGAACGCTTTTTAAGAATATTCAATTGTAAAGGTTTATAATTGAAATTTTTCCATTTGAAACGGTGATAATTACAGAGACTTTGTTTTTTTGTCTCAGAACAATTTTTTTAATCCATTTTATTGCTGAATAATAATTTTTCACATTCTTATCTTAATGAGAATGTATTGGTTTTATATGAAACTTGACTTTCGCGGATTCCATCAAATCTCGACGTTTTCGGACACACTGGCTGGGAAAAAATGGATTTTACTTCGGTGTTTCTCGTTGTCTGTAAACACGATAACTTTCGAAGGAATTATCCGATTTAATTGCCCTTTGGCATACTTTTTTAACGCCTAAAAATGAATATGAAGTTCGTTAACCAGCCATTTTTAACCAACGGTTCCGGTTTCATCCCTCGAAAATACTTTTTGAAAAATAAAAAAATTCCATTTTCCAGAAAAACCATACGAGATACGAAAAAAATATTCAAAGCAAAATTGTTCATCTAAAAAATTTCTACAAATTTGCTTAATACTATTTTTTGATGAAACGCATAGTTTTTATTCCAATCGTGAAAAATGTCATTATTCAGTTGAGCCGTAACTCATAGATTTAAACATATTGTTTGAACAATTTTTGTTTGAACAATTGAAAAATCAGTTTCTTCTTTATGTAGTCATCCGTAATGTTTAATTTGATAATATTAATATCAAATATGAAATCAGTAAAAAAGTTTTAACTTTTATTAAAATCAAAATCAATTTTTTTCAAAAATTAATAAAAAATTATAGAAAAAAATTGAAAAGAAATTATTATTAAAGCATACGAAAATTTGAAATTCAAATCGAAATAGTGGAGAATCTACGTATATTTACGATTATAATCTCAAACTTGCCAAAATTTCTGGGATTTTGTCGATCTATTAGCATTTTTAATTGAGGAATAGGTGAGGAAATAGAGAGAAAATAGGTGAGTTGAAAGAAAAAGGACATAACATCGAGCATAGTATTTAATGCCTCTATAATGAAAATAAATAATTTTTCTTCACCACAATTATCACAATTATTTTGTCTCGGAGATCGGAGTATGCTTCGTCTTTTTTGGTAAATTTTGTTTGTTTTTTGGTTGAAAATTCAACTACTCTAATTAAAGATTGATAATTTTAGTTCAAGATTATTATTTTTTTGGTTTAAAATTCAACGATTCCAGTTGAAGATTCATCAGTTTGGTGAAAAATTAATTTTTTCAACTGAAAATTCAACTATTCCATTTTTGGTTGAAATCTGATCTTTTTTATATCACTCTGAATGAATTTCCAACGACCTAAGTATATTTAAGTATATTTAAGTATTATTCGACTTGTAAAAATAAATGTTTAATCTTTCCCCTATTTTTCCCTTTTCCGTGAGAAAATTACCCTATTTGCCCTTATTTGAGCTCCTTTTGCACTGTGATCCCTGTTTGTAGTTTGGAAGTTAAAATGCGTTCGATTCGAAGCTTGTGAAATGAAAGTGTGTTTGTCCAGGTACCATGCGTGCATTGGAAAGATTGCAAACTGCGTCGGGTAGTTCTGGCAACATCGAAGGGGCACGACAATCGACACACTGTGGTGGGGGTGATCAGAATGAGCGTCTGTCCCTCCGACGCCCCCCCCCCTCACCCTCCCAGACGGTCGGTGTGCGTGCGACACGACGCGTAGCGCCTCCTCACAATTTGCTGCAGCATACCTAGATGCGCATTCTACGCATGTGAGAGATAAGTGTATAGGAGTAACGGAGTAACTGACTCAGTGACTTTGACACCGTGTTACTTCAATTGACAGTGTTGTTACCCAAGTGCTACACAACTACGCGACTCCCGATCGATGTAAACAAGTTGAACGACGCGAGCAATATCGTTTTGGCTTGATTTTGGTCCATTGACTAATTATTACGTTACTGCTTTTACGGCGGTGTTTAATGTTACGCGAGAAAAAGTACTTGCCACGTACAGTTCTCAAACTTATTCTCAATATGGTGTTATTCTGGAAAAAACTTTTTACGCCTCTCCTCTCGCTGCCGGCTCGAAGTGACATGTGGCTAATAGGTAGGGAACTCAGCGGCTTTTGTGGGCTTTTGCGTGTCGAGTGAATTTTCAGGGTGGCTACTCACGTGGAAAACCTGGAATTGTCAGGGAATTGATTTTAGTCGGACAAGTTTTTCGAATGTGTTACTTTATTTTTGAAAGTCGAGTGTACAAAGTTTCAGGGAATTTTTCGACAATTTGTGGGAAATTGAGAAAAAAAAGTTGTACAGTTTACATAAGGAGGGGGTAAAATTACGCGAAAAAACAACGAAATATTTTGTAATATCAGGGTGCACAGTCTTCCCCTTTTTTTCTTAGTTTCCCCTTTTCCCCCATTTCTCATTAAATATACGATATTTGAAAATACAATATTTGAATCACGCGATATCTTTAAAATAAGAGTTTCAAATTTTAAAGTTGTGAAAAAAATCTCTCTAGCTCCGCTGGGATTTGAACACCAGATCTTTCAGATTTCCGGTCTGATGCTTTGACCAATTCAAATCCCAGCGGAGCTAGATAGATTTTTTTCACAACTTGAAAAAAAAAAAAATTATCGACAATGTAGACAAAAAACATTAACATCATATTATTTAAAATTATTCACTGATCAAAAAACTATAACATCAAATAATGAAAAAGATATATTTCAAAATATTCCAGGATGACCATTAGAATTCGAAAAACAATGCCTGGTCATTTTCCGCTTTTCTTCTGGTTCAAAAAAATATTTACCGGTAAATTCTCTACCCCTAGATCAGAAAAATTTAACTAATTACTCATTTTAAATTCTAATGAAAGAATTAAATAAGCCTTATTGTATACATGACACAGCCAGAAGGTGATATCGTAAAACTTGTAAACAAGCTACGTCACTTCAAAGGGGGGGGGGAAGCAAGATTATTTGCACTCTGAGTGTACTTAACTTTAATTTATTCACGTTAAAAATAACAACACAGAAAAATCATAAAATCAGATTAAACATGTCAGCAAACCCTGTTACAGAAGTCTTTTAATTTCAAATCATTTAAACTAAAAATCAAAACATTTGAAATTTCTCAATTTCAAATTCAAAATGGTCATTTATAATTTATAAAAAAAAAGCATTATCTAATTTGTATAGTTTTTATCATGCGATGTTCAAAATAAGACAGCATTTCAATATCACTAATATAACATTTTTTTAATTTCAAAGAAGTAGCCTTTAAAATTGATTAACTCAGTATTGGAATTCTGAAAAATCATAAAATATGAAATCAAAAATCACTTTTTCAAATTGTTTCTTAGCGTATGAATTGAAAGAATAAGGTTTGAATATTTTTTCTAGCATTTCTACGGATGGATCAACAACGGACCAATACTACAATAATATAAAATGTAACTTCGAAGAATGGAAAACTGAAATTCCTCCAATATAAAATGTTCCCACTACTAAAAATGGAATCATTTTCAATTTCAGTCTTAGAAACGTAAGCCATATAACACAAAAATTTAATAATTGTGAAAGCACTAAGAACATTGCACATTTTGAAATTGTGAATGGTGAGAATTAAACGATTGAAAAATGAAAGACTTTCAAACTTTTAAATTGAAATCCTGGAGAAAACATAAAAATTATGAGTAGGCACATTAGAGTGGCTTGGAAACAAGCATTATTAGAGCTTCTTATTTGCTGATGCGAATCATTACACAGTGATATATTATCAAATTCCACATCTAGTTATAATTGCACAATCCTCAGTTAGAATTTTTAGAAGTTCAAAGAACTTGCATTTACAGAAGCTTTAATTTGAGATAATTGAGCCTCATCCACCAGATGGATCAGGGTACCCAGACGGAACCTCTAACTCAAACGCTCTGCAGTTCGTGCTCTTCCCCTTACCTCCCGACACACCCTTCTCACAAGGCACCCAAGGCGCCTATACCTTTTTCTATACCTTCTTCGAAAAACCACTCTCCGCCCCCTCCTAAACTTTCTCCCTTATCCAGTGGATGTTCCACGAAAGTGCCTTTCTTTCTCAACCTGCAGGTTCCCCCTCCCGACCGCATCGACCCTAACACCCTCCAATTCCTCCGGGAGACGGGAGATTTCATTTATTGTAACTGTGGGAATACTTTCACCGTCATTCAAAATGTCATCACTAACCCAAGAAGTTTTGCTTTGGATAACAAAAGATTACTGTCCCAAATGTCCACCTTAGCTCTCCCGACACCACCCTCCTGTCTCTTTCTCCCGACCTCTGTAACTTCCTTTTATTATTCTTTTTTTTTTATTAATTTTTTTCTTCGTCTTCCTCTCTCTTCCCACCTCCCTTTTAATTTCAACTGTCGACCTCTCTTAGCGTATATTCTTTCCCTTTACAAATTTTTTTTGCATTTCTCATTTGACCCTAATAAAGTCATCTAGGTAACTTGTGTATATAATTTGTTTATTCGCTTTCACTCTTTTTATATTTTTTATTATTTTCCCCGTTTTGAGCTATCTTGAGTTTTTTTATATGTGTCGATCTATATTTTCTTTTCATCTCTCACCTTCATTGTTTATTAATCAGCCAAATAGTACTGAATTTTGTTTCTTTACGTGTTTTTTTTCAATTTTATTATTCTGTATCTGGCTGGCCACTCGGATTGCGCCCTGTCTTCGAGTTTTCACGCTCGCTTCGTATCGTTTTTTTGTCTCCCATCTGCTTTGAGACCTGATCGCCCCCCCCCCTTCCCCCTAAGGAAGGGTAGTTGTGATGCTGCAGTTTTGTGAATATCAAGAATTCGGCCATCTCGCTGAGTCATCGATTAGGGTCATACTCAAGAGAATTACCCTGAAGTTCGCTACATGAACAGGTAATTTTCATTTAAATTTATCGTAAGGGTTATGCTTTATCAAAAGTACGGATAGACCCAGGGCGAGATGACCACATCTAGATAATTTTTAAATAGAACTTTTGGAAAAAGGACACAAGCTACAAAAACTTTTTATTGACCAAATTGTGTTGCCTGCATTAATGTCTAAAAATTTGATTTGAACCGCCTTACGCTAGGATTCATATTTTTCGTATAAATCGTAAAAATCAACGAAATTTGGATTACGGCACTGTTCGTTTTGCTTAACAGTTGTTATATACAGACGAATGTTGTATTAATTTTGTGTTCCAAATAAACTAGAAGCAGTTATCTTTCGGATATACTAATTAGAATATTGCAAATCCCCTGAAATCAATTAAAGTACTAAAATCAAATGAAAAATCCTTGGAATCTTCAAGAAACCTCTAAAAGTTTTCAAATCCTCTAAATTTTTTTAAAATTTCTTCAAATTGTTGAAATCTCTCGAAAATACCTTGCATTTTTTTGAAATACCCTAAAATATTCCTAATATTTGAAAATTCCTTCAGAAATCCTTTTGAATCAATTAAATTACTAAAATCAGTTGGAAATTCCTTGAAATCTGTTAAAATATCCCAAAAAATCTCAAACCCTTTAAAATCTTTTGGCACTCATTGAAATTATTGACATCTCTTTCAAATGTCTTGGATTCTTCTCAAATGCCCTAAAATATTCGTAGTCCTTTCAACTTATCAAAATAAATAACAAATTCCTCAGAGTCTACTGAAATTCCTTCAAATATTTTCCTATAATATATATACCAATTTGAAATCTTTCAGAATCAATTAAAATTTTTTAAATCCTCTGAAATCCTATTAAATTCGTGAAATCACTGAAGTAAGTTTAATATATTTTAGAAGTTTTAAAAATATTCAAAAATAATTAAAAACTTGAAAATATTTGGAAACATTGTTAATAAAATATAGATTTTTCACGATTTCGAGCAAACGTTTAGAAGCTTTTTAAGAATTTTGAAAGATTTCAAGAGGACGAAAAATTTTTCTTGAGATTCCTGAGAAAATTTAAAATTATATTTCATTCATAAAAATATAATTTTTACTGAAAATTGGTAAAGATTTGAAAACATTTCACAAGATTTCCAAAAATCTCGAAAAAAATGTGAAAGATTTTAAGGCAATTTTGCAGAATTTTATGCAAATTTAAGGAAAGTTACGGATAATTTTAAAAGATATTTAGAAGTTTGGAAAAGAATCAAAGATAATTTAAAATTTGAACAAATTGTAACAAATTTAAAACAAATTGTAGATTTTTGAATATTTCGAACAACAAATTTCAACGCTTTTTAAGAATTTTGAAAGGTTTAAGGTGAGTACATTTTTTTTAAGTTTCCTAGAAAAATTTAAATTGATAATTTTATTTGAAAAAATAATTTTTGAAGAAAATGAGAAAATATTGCAAAATATTTAATAAGATTTTTAAAAATTCAAAAAAAAATGGGAGGTTTTAAGGCGATTTTGTAAAATTTAGCGGAATTAAAATAAAATACGAAAAATTCGAATAATTGTAAAATATGTTTAGAAGTTTTAAAAAGATCCGAAGAAAATATAAAATTTAAAAAGATTTTTCAAAATTAAAAATAAAATCTAACTTTTGAAGATTTTAAATCTTTTCAAGAATTTTAAAAGGTTTGAAGATAACAAACTTTTCTTAAGATTTCTGGAAACATTTTCAACTCAACGACCTCGAAAACATAGGATATGACCACTTTTCATAGGTGCGAATGATGTTTCACCTTAAATCAGCGATTTTCATGACCCCGAATTTGGATTCAGCGACCCCGAAGACATATGATAGACATAGTCAGACTTCAGGGGTACTTTTCTCGATTTTTTTTATGGATCTGTGTAATATATGTGGATGGCAAAAAGTTCGAGTTCAAAGATGTGTCAGCGTTGGAGTCTGTAATCCAGAATGCCAAATTATTTAGGAATAGGGCGGAACCATTTGAAAAAGGGAAAATGGGGAAAGCAAGCGGCATACAGGGAAAGGTGAAGCGCAAGGCCTCGGAATCCGCCCCAGCCATTATCAAAGAGCAGGCGGGAAATTTTACGAAAGGGAATATTCACAATCGGCTATCATCAACCAGGAAAACGAAGAAGAAAAATATAAATGGTTAAATGAGCGAAATACATCAGGACGAGTCAACAATACTACAAATTTCTTCTTCTTCAAAAGGTAGAGCCAGTGGCGGCCCAGCCCTTTTTATAAATAAACTTTATTATAATAGTGAGCTCATAGATAAATCAGAGTATCGAATTTTGGTTCGAATTTCTACTCCTGTTTTCGAATAAGATAACTTCATGTCATTATTTACTATGTAAAACAAATGAATCTGAGTTCGCAACAATGGTCATATTTTAGTCAAACTTTTGAGAATGTCATTCTGATTCTTATTGCAATACCTGAAATTAGCCTTGAACTTATACTTTCTATTTACAGCCCGGGTAAAAATATTTGGCCTTGATTTGGTCTTGAATGTCTGCCAGACTATGATGCCTGGTTCCGTCGAGGGTTCCGTCTCACAAGCTAGACATTGGAGATATACAGACTTCAATTACATTTATGGTTGTAGCTGTGACAAAACAATCCCCGGTGTATTTGTCTTGAGACTGTGACTGACCATTTACAGATCGGTTGCGACTAAACAGTTGACATCTGATGAGAATAAAAATGGTACAACCGATAAAACTTGTCATTTTGTAATAACTGATTTTTATATTAAAAATTTGGAACCCTTTGGCCTTAACAATTACATATAAAATTGTATACAAAAAGATTAAAACTATCATTTTCTACAAGTATCTAGTGAATTTTGAAAGATATGAAGAAATGGGCAAACTTATCAATACATAAATAATGAATACCATAAATATAAATAATGTAAACATTCTGCAGAATTTAAAGCGGATTAGTGATAACCATCGGAGGTCTTGGGAGCCTTTTGGCTTGTCTTCGAATTGTACTCTTAAATATCTCAGGCTCTTTCCCAATCAAATAATCTTGTCTCAAGATATAAATCGAGCTAGACATACAGAATAACTTGACATTGTTTCGGATTCTTTTGAATACTTTTAAATATATCTTACAATTGCTCGATTTCTCATTAATTTTGTAACTGTGCAAAATTGCGAAATATTGTTTAATTCTTAAAATATTCTAAACTTTGAAATGTTGAAAATTCTTTTTTTTATTTCAAATAAAATTTATCAATAAAAAATTTTACTTTAGAGTTTCCCGAAATCGTGAAATCTTAAGAAAATGTTTTCATTTTTCCTAGAAAAAAATCATCGTTTGTTGAAATTAATTATAACTGAGTAAGTTTGTTACTATTTGTTTGATAAAAAACATGGAAAAACTGAAAGTTATGGAATTTTAAATCAAGTACTGGAAAAACTGGAAAAATCATGGAATTTCGAAAAAAAGTACTGCATTTTTTTTATTCACAAGTTAAATTCAAAGACTGTTAATCAAAGTCCTGATAATTATTTTAACACATCACGGCGAAAAATTGTGGAAAATTGAAAATTTGTATTTAGAATTAGTTTAACTATAGTTTGACTATATATATATATTTTTACAAATTTTTTATTTTTCGGTAGAAAATTAATTTTCAAGGTTAAAAATTCATCTTTTTGATTGAAAATTAATTTTCCAGGTTAAAAATTAATCTTTTTGATTGAAAATTCAACTATTTTTTTAACATTTATTATTTTTGGTTGAAAATATAACTATTCTGTTTGCTTTTTTATTGTTTGAATATTAATCTATATAATTAATTAATTTACTTTTTATCACGTACGAATAATTAAATTTTTTCGTTCAAATTCGTTGTTTTTGGTAGAAAATTAATTTTCATGGCTAGAAATTCATCTTTTCGATTTAAAATTGAACTATTTTGTGAAAATTCGTTGTCTTTGGTTCGAAATATATAAATATTCTATTTACTTTTTTATTGTTTAAGAAATCATCTTCTGAGTTGAATTTTTTTTTTTAATTTTTATTTTCACTATTTCTTCAAAATTCGTTCTTTTTAAAAAATATTTTATGAATATTTACAAATGCTTTCAAGTTTCAAAATATTTTTAATCACTTCAACACTTAAAAAAGTTCTAAATATCATTTAAACGGGCCCGAATTTTTTTAAAAATTTGAATTAATCTTTAAAAATTAAAAAAATTTCCTCAAGATATTATAGAGTTTTTCTCGGAATTTTTATAAATCTTTTCAACGTTTCATATGGAACTTAAGAATATTCTTTCAGTCTTTTGAAACAGAATTTTTATCAATCTTTTCAACTTTTCATATGAAACTTAAGAATATTCTTTCATTCTCTTTAAACCTTTCAAAATTCTTAAAAATTTTCTCAATTTGTTGTTCGAAATCATTAAAAATCTACATTTTTTGAAATCTTTTACTTTATATACTTTAAAACTAGAAACAAGTTTATTCTGGGCAGATAAAAAGATATAAGGGAGGCGATGAAACGTGAAAAATATGCAACGAGAAATTTTCTTACTTTTCATAAAGTCAAATACAAGAGTCTATTCGACGGTTGATTTTATATTCCCGGTCTTCTCCGGGTCAATTTTTCATTTTTATGGTCTTTCTTCGTCCTTTCATTAAAAAATTAATATTAACGTCAGTCCCACTCGACTTCGGTCAATGGGACTGACGTTACTATGACACTTCCCTTTCTTCTTTTCAAAATTTCCCGTTCCAAGTAAAAACAGTCATTATTTCGGAAATTTCACTCTTCCAATTCAGAATTATGCTTCATTATTCTTGTTTCTTAAATCCAGGTATGCCTCGGAATTATAGTTCTTTTGGAAAATTTCCTGAAGCAATTCAAAATTGTCCTTGTCCAAAAATCCCCTTTTCCGATCATCCGACGGATGTTTTTAAATTCTCAATTTTCTTCGAGGCAATTTTTTATTTTTTCGGTCTTTTTTCGTCCTTTTGAAAAAATTAATATTTGTGTGTTGAAAACTCAACTGTTTCGTAGAAAATTCGTATTTTTGGTCAAAAACTTGTCTTTTTAACATTTTAAAAGCTCCCAGGTCATTGTAAGGTGAAGAGTCCAGTTATAACGGCAGTCCCACTCGACTTCGGTCAATGGGACTGACGTTGCAATGACACTTCCCTTTCTTCAATTCAAAATTGTTCTTTTCCAAAAATTCCCTTTTGGAAATCTTACTAAATACCTTTTTAAATAACCTTCTCGAAAATTATTTGTTCCAAGTCAAATTTATAATTATTTCGGAAAATTTATTGTTCCAAGTAAAAATTATATTTGTTTTGTAAAATTGTAATTATTTTGAAAAATTTACTGTTCCAAGTCACTAATTCTACTATTTTATCAAATTTCTCGCTACTCTAACTCAATATTTATAGAATTTTTATTTTATTTAATTTACATTACTGGGCTTCGTTTTTTAATAGAATTTCTTTTATTTGTTTCAGGTATGTTTCTGCTTTAGATAAAATTACATCCAATCGGGCGGCCTTCTGGTAAGGAGAAATAATTTATTATTGTTATCGAGCAATTCATTGTGAGGGATTTTCAGAGATTTCAAGAAGTTTCATCTGATTTCAGAGGATTTCAAAATTTTGTTTAATTTAGGATTTAGGATCTTCAAGGACTAAAAAGATTTTTAAAAAAGTGCAATCGATTTCCAAGAATTCCAAGAAATTTCCGAATTTCAAGTGATTTTAATAGAGTATAAATGATTTCATGGGATTTTATGGCACCTCGGAAGATTTCAATAATTTGAAAGGATTTCAATGGGTTTAAAATATTGTAGGGTATTCAAAAAAATGCCATTGCATTGGACTCATTAGTATCCAAGGTCTTTCATTTCAGGCGTCTCTCATAGCGTTTCCTCTACACCACATTTTGTGAGAATCGTCTCAATACTGACTTTGTCCATTAGCGTTTTACCGCATACATTATACAGAAATTGCATGCCAAACGCTTTAACTTTATACTTATCATTTTCTCGGTAGGTCAAGGTCTCGCTACCGAACTGCACAGTGGGTGCAAGTACATAATTATATATTGCTTCCTCATTTTTCTCAATGCTCTCATTACTGACTTTGACCATTAGCATTTTACCGCATACATTGTACAGGAATTGCATGCCAAACGCGTTAACTTTGCACTTATCCTTTTCTCTGGAGGGCAAAGTCTTGCTACCTTGCTGCACCGTGGGTGCATGTACAGAATTATATTTTGCTTCCTCACTTTTGTGAATCCTCTCATTACTGACTTTGACCATTAGCGTTTTACCGCATACTACTTATCAGCTTTTCTATTAATAATATATAAATTATTACAAGAATTACATACATTTTTCGGAATTTAACGAGAATTTCAAAGTTTCTAATTGGTTCTTATGTTTTCTGTCTTTCTTTTAATCTCTATTCACACAATTGGATACTTGTTTTGTACGATGACACTATTTTGCCAATATTTCGGAAAAAATTACACTAAGGACACTATTTTCTCACAATTTTCCGCTAATGCCACTATTTTCTTACTTTACCTCGAAAAATGTTTTTGAACTTCAATCTTCAGCCAAACAGTTGTATTTTCAACCAAATAAAGATTACCTTTCTACCAAAAGAGATGAGTTTTCAAATGAAAAAACGAATTTTCAATCAAGAAAGATTTTTCAGCGAATAAAGGAAAAAATTTTCACTGAAAATTTTGAATTTTCGGGCCAAAAAGGTTGTATTTTGTATGAAATAGTTGAATTTTAAGACAAATTGTCAAATTTTCGAGCCAAACAGACGAATTTTCTATAAAACAGTTGAATTTTCAACCCGAGAATATGAATTTTTAACAAAAAAAAAAGGTTAATTACAACCAATCCATGGAATTTTCAACAAAATAGTTAAACTTTCAGTTAATAAAATTATTTAAAAAAAAAAAGAGTTTCAACTAAATACTTTAATCCAGTTATCTAACGCTTCTTTTGCAAATAAAAAATAGTTATAATGAATATAAAAATAAAAATCGTTATAAAAATAAAAATAGTTATAAACAATATTGTATTGTTTAAAAAAATTGGTTGTCAACTTTATTTAATTATTTCCTCACTAAGTGAGAAAGGACAGAAAGGTAAAAATTTCCGAAAAACCGCAACTATCAGGCGCAATCGATATAGATGAAGATAGTCATAAACAATAATAATTTGTTTAAACAATTATTTTTTAGTACCTATTTTTATCGTAATATTTAGAGTTGCGGTTAGCCACAGGGGAAATACCCATTAGAATTTTCTTATTTTCTGAATTGTCTCCTTAGAGAGGGAAAGAGAGTAGAGAGAAGAAAGGTATCTAGAAAGCAAGGCTTGCCCTGAGTGCAGCTTGCCCTGTAAAATTAAAAGAGTCTGTTTGTAGTATATGATTCTCATTCCTAATATAAAATCTTTGATTATTGCATTGCCTCAGGAATTTATTCTTAACAAAATAGCTTAGGATTTAGAAGCTATCTGTAAAAATGGTTTAGGCAGGATTTAAGAATAAAACTCGAGCAACCCGAAGATGACAGCTTTATGCATCCATCTCACAAGTGCCTTTGCATGTTTTCAGCGCGCGCGTATAATTTTGTGGCCACGAACTAGTGCGGCTGGAGCCGAAAATTCGATCACGAATATAGTTCGTTCCTTGAAGTCCTCGAGAACGATGTCAGGTTTTGAGTTTGCAATGGGCACTGCTGCCTGAAAATCGTAATTCCAGAAAATTTGGCACTTCTCGTTTTCGACAAATGACTCAATCTCCCTTGGAACGTTTCGCAGGCTAGAGTCGCGGCCAACACCGTAAGAGCGACAAAGGATAGTATGTGGTCTGAATACGCTGATAATTTCTTGACGTAAAATCCAGATACGCTCTACTAAGATGGGACACCTAGATGAAGTGAGACATCTAGATGAAGTAATGCACTTTACTCACTTCTGGTGTTAAAATTCAGGTCAAGAGTCTCGGCCGCCTCCTCTGTGGCTTTGTAAAGAAACGATTGTAATATAACTATTATCATAAACGGGGAATCGGCACGACCCTGGACTAAAAGCTCGCCCTGCCAAACCCGAAACCAGGCGGAACCCCCCGAAGGGCCCCGAGTTCCCGTTAAGTCTCGTCTCGTCGCTAGAAGCGAATCGCTGTCTTGCACCCTCTCTATACAACGTCACAGTGACCTGTATCTGGGACTGCCCAGAGTACCTCCCGTAACCGATCATCAGCCGACTCCTAGGAAACCACCTCACGACGCCGATCTTCTGCCGGCAATAAATGTAATTATCTTTTGAACATTCGAGGTTTTATTTTGTCTCTACCCTTTTCTCGGTTTTCCACTTCCCTTTTCCCCTCAGGCATTACCACGTAATACCTGGCGCCCAACCTAAAAATCCCACACTTTTCTTTCTTAGAAAATCCTACAAACCTGCCGAGAAAAAGAAGATACAAATTTAGAAAGCAAAACCAAATTCCGAATTCAAATTAGACTCTACATTTAGCTCTTAATCTGAACTTGAATCTATTCACATTTTGTATGCCATTGATTCCTCTTGCCTTGCCAGATTTACAATTTATCTCTTAATTAGTTGTCAGGTCTAAACTAATATTTTGAAATTTCAAAATCAGAGCGGCATAACCTCAAAATTCAATAAAATTTTTGCTTCGTAGGAGATAAATCCCAGAGCAAATTATTATATATAATTTTTAATGCTGTATGTTGAGGAACAAATTAATATACTTGTAAATTTAAAAAAAAAGTAGAATTTTAGGCAAGTTTAAATTTGAAACATGGACAAAGAAAAACGCTGTCTTTTCAATTTAAAACATTTCAATTGAATGGGTTAAGAGTGAAATATTTTATCGTGAAACAATAGTTTAATATGATTTAAAATTGAAGAAAAGTGTTTTATTATTGATCATATTCAGAATCTTCTTGTAAAATCGATTATTGTTACATTTTTAATACGCAAACTGTAGCTTAATTTCCAAAGTAATGGACCCATTTTTGTTTAGTTGATCAACCTGAACAGTTTTTTTATCAAAATTTAAAAATTTAAGCGCTTCTTATCTTCCATTTTTAAAGTCTTACAAATTGCGTTTAAAAATTTTTTAATTCCAAATTTAAACTTACGGTAGTTGTCATGGCAAAAGGTTGGACTCTAAAAAATAGGTATTGTGTGATTTTAAGAATGTAAATAATATAACTGATGATGTGATTCCATATAAACAATATTATATGTATTGAAATAACTGGAAACATAAAAAAGATTTATTTTACCCAAAAATTTTTTGCAATTGAATTTTATCTGTCTACCGCCTCTTACCAATTTGATTATATTTAATTTAAATAATACAAATGTGTATGAAATCGTTTGCATAAACGGTTGTTGACATTTAATATACATTAAAATATGGAAAGCTGTTCATTATATATGACGCTGCGGGTATAAGTAACAGAAACTGCGGGGGGTATTCAGTGTTCACTCAGGCGTGACAAAACAGGAGCGTTGTGGTAAGGTGTTGTACCTTAACGGTCTAACTGCGTCATGACGTTGCGACAGTTTACTCGAAGCGGGAAGCACACACGTTTACATAGCGAATAAGCACGACGACGAATCAGCCTGTCTCTGACACTGTCATTTTCCGGTTTTTCATTTTGCAGTGTGCCGCATGCTTCAATTTTCTTACATATTATCAATATGTATTTGAACCTCGTTTTTGTAAAAAGAATGAAATATCTGCTCACACATATAAGGAAATTCAATGCTAACAATATCCGGGGATAATATTTCCTCATTAAATTTGTTTCAATAGATCGCAACACCGATTAGACAATATATTCCACATTAATAAATATCTTAGCAGCATTTAATCTTTTTTCAATGTGTATAAAATACTGTGAATATTTCAGGAGTAAAATTAATTAGTGTAAAATCATATGTTATATATACCTACAAACTATACCGTAAATGCGCTGGGTGAAAGGAATTTTTTGAAAGAATTATGATTCTGAGTTGAAACATTGAATTTTCGAAAAACAATTATAATTCAGATCTGTAAGAAACAAATTTTCTGAGGACATACAATAATTTTGTCTTTCAAAGTATAATTTTCGAAAAGAAGTTTCATTCTGATTTGGAAGAGAAGATTGTTAGAAAAATATTATAATTCAGATCTGCAACAGGGAATTTATCAAAACAATTACAATTTTGACATGAAACAAGCAATTTTTAAAAAGGATTAATGTTCTCACTTAAAGCAGGTCATTTTTGTGAATAATTATAATTCTAACTAGGAAGAGGAAATTTCTTAGCAGAATTATAATTCTGACTGGGAAGAGGTAAGTTTTGAGAAGAATTATAATTGCGAGTTGCAACAATAAATTTTTCAATAGAGTAACAGTTTTAACTTGGAACACGAAAATTTCGAAAAGAAATCTGATTTTCGTTTAGAACAGGAAATTTTTTTAACAAATATTTAGGTAGATCTGAAATAACGAATTTTGCAGAAGAATAAAAATGTTGTCTAAGAACAGGGAATATTTTGATAGAATTATGCAGAAATTTTTGAAAAACAATTATAATTATGATTTGAAGCAAAGAATCTTTTCAAGGAATAACAATAATTTTTTCTCGGAGCGGAGAACTTTTTAATTGAATTATTGTTCTGATTTGAAACAGGAAATTTTCGAGAAAAATTATGATTCCAACTTGGAACAGGGAATCGGGAAAAAATTGAGTTGTAACAAAAAATGTTTCACAATGAAAATAATTCGAATTTCACATCTGGTGTTTTTGGAAAAAATTGATATTCTGCTTTAGAACAGAGATTTTTCAAAGGAAAAAGATATAATTGCTCTTTAAGAATTTTTCTCGTATTTTGCGTCGTTTGACTTAAAATTTATATTTTCTATTTTTTCTTTCTATTTTCCTTCTGAAAAAGAAAAATTGGTAAGTATAGGATCTAGTACTTTTTTCGCGAAGAAGTATTGGATTTCCAATACTTTTTCGTAAAAAAAGTATCAGATCCAATACTTACCAATACTAATTTTTTATAAGGGTTTTGATAAATAAAATCAAAGTGACAATTCCTATCGAAAAATATGTTTGAAAAATAATATAGGACATTTAAAAAGCTTTAATTACTTTCTGAAACTTCTTCCCATATTTTGCGTCGTTCGGTTCAAAATTTGAATTGTTGATTTTTCTCATAGTATTGCATTATCGAAAAATAAAACCAAAGTGTCAAGCCTACACAAAAAATGGTTTCAGGAAGAATTATAGGTCTTTTAATAGGCTACAATTCTTCTTCTCTTTAATTTTTTTACTTATCTGTCGTCGTTTGGCGTGAAAAAAAAAATTTTACTATAAAAAACCGATTTTCATAATATATAAATTACCATAATTTCCCTACTATTTAATAAAATGAATTGATATTATATGTTAATTGATTCACCTCGAGCCAATGAGTCTTTCATGTTCTTGCATCAACTTTGAATTATGTTAATGAAAAAATTTCACTATAAAAAACCGATTTTCAAAATCTATAAATTACCATAATTTCCCTACTATTTAATAAAATGAATTGATATTATAGGTCAATCGATTCACCTCGCACCAATGAATCTTTCATATTCTTGCATCAACTTTGAATTATGTTAATGAAAAAAGTTTGACTATAAAAAACCGATTTTCATAATATATAAATTACCATAATTTCCCTACTATTTGATAAAATGAATTGATATTATTGGTCAATCGATTCACCTCGAACCAATGAATCTTTCATGTTTTCACATCAACTTTGAATTATGTTAAGGAAAAAAGTTTTACTATAAAAAACCGATTTTCATAATATATAAATTACCATAATTTCCCTACAATTTGATAAAATGAATTGATATTATAGGTCAATCGATTCACCTCGAACAACTGAGTCTTTCATGTTCTTGCATCAACTTTGAATTATGTCAATGAAAAAATTTTACTATAAAAAACCGATTTTCATAATATATAAATTACCATAATTTCCATACTTTTTAATAAAATGAATTGATATTATAGGTCAATCGATTCACCTCGAACCAATAAGTCTTTCATGTTCTTGCATCAACTTTGAATTATGTTAATGACAAAATTTTACTATAAAGAACCGATTTTCAACATGTATAAATTACCATAATTTCCCTACTATTTGATATAATGAATTAATATTACAGGTCAATCAATTCGCCTCGCACCATTGAATCTTTTATATTCTTGCATCAACTTTGAATTATGTTAATGAAAAAAGTTTTACTATAAAAAACCGATTTTCATAATATATAAATTACCATAATATCCCTACTTTTTAATAAAATGAATCGATATTATAGGTCAATCGATTCGCGTCACAATAATGAATCTTTTATATTCTTGCATCAACTTTGAATTATGTTTATGAAAAAATTTTACTATAGAAAACCGATTTTCATCATATATAAATTACCATAATTACCCTACTATTTAATAAAATGAATATATATTATAGGTCAATTGATTCGTCCTGTACCAAGGAATCTTTTGTATTTTTGTGTCAACTTTGAATTATGTTAATGAAAAAAGTTTTACTATAAAAAACGGATTTTTAAAATATTATCAAGAGCTAAGAAAAAATGCAATAAATATTTTGAGAGATATTTTGGTCATTTTCAAGATATTAGTGGCGGAAATAAGCCCTCTAAATTTCATCAATTTATCTTTTGGTTTCATACCAAACAATTATTACAATTTTTGGAATTACCTTCACATTACTTTAGTCTTTTGAAAATTGCTAGAAATCTTTCAGCATACCCTAAAATATCTTAAATCCTTTCAAATCTTTGGAAATTCTTTCACATTTTTCAAATCCTTTCAAAATTTCTTGTAATCTTTAAAAAACACCCTAAAATCGTTGAAATCTTCCAGAAATCCTCAATTATATTGAAAATTCCTTGGAATCTATCAAATTCTTTTAGGTCTTCCGAAATTGTATATAATTGTATTAAATTTTGGTTTGATACCTAACAATCATAACATTTTTGGAATTACCTTGATATTACTTTAGCCTTTTTAAAATTCCTTTGAATCTTTCACCATACCCTAAAATATTTCAAATCCTTTCAAATCTTTGGAAATTCTTTCACATTTTTAAAATCCTTTTAAAATTTCTTGTAATCTTTAAAAAACACCCTAAAATCGTTGAAGTCCTCCAGAAATCCTGAAATATATTGAAAATTCCTTGGAATGTATCAAATCCTTTTGAGTCTTCCGAAATTGTTTATAATTGTATTAAATTTTGGTTTGATACCTAACAATCATAACATTTTTGGAATTACCTTGACATTACTTTAGTCTGTTGAAAATTCCTTAGAATCTTTTACCATACCCTAAAATATTTTAGATTCTTTCAAATCTTTGGAAATTCTTTCACATTTTTAAAATCCTTTTAAAATTTCTTGTAATCTCTCAAAACACCCTGAAATCGTTGAAGTCCTCCAGAAATCTTGAAATATATTGAAAATTCCTTGGAATCTATCAAATCCTTTTAGGTCTTTCGAAATTGTTTATAATTGTATTAAATTTTGGTTTGATACCTAACAATCATAACATTCTTGGAATTACCTTGATATTACTTTAGTCTTTTGAAAATTCCTTCGAATCTTTTGCCATACCCTAAAATATTTTAGATCCTTTCAAATCTTTGGAAATTCTTTTACATTTTTAAAATCCTTTTAAAATTTCTTGTAATCTTTAAAAAACACCCTAAAATCGTTGAAATCCTCCAGAAATCCTGAAATATATTGAAAATTCTTTGGAATGTACCAAATCCTTTTAAGTCTTCCGAAATTGTTTGTAATTGTATTAAATTTTGGTTCGATAACTAACAATCATAACATTTTTGGAATTACCTTGACATTACTTTAGTCTGCTGAAAATTCCTTAGAATCTTTTACCATGCCCTAAAATATTTTAGATCCTTTCAAATCTTTGGAAATTCTCTCACATTTTTAAAATCCTTCTAAAATTTCTTGTAATCTTTAAAAACACCCTAAAATCGTTGAAGTTCTCCAGAAATCCTGAAATATATTGAAAATTCTTTGGAAAGTGACCATTTTGGTGTTCCGAAAGTATTGCCATCTGATCTTCATGTAGCGGGCTGATTTTATTTTGAAAACATCCTGTAGTTTCGCCTCATTATGATGAGTTACGAGGTGGAGTGGATTTCGCCATGTCGCTTTTTCTGATTCCTGCTTCATGCTCACAAGATTGTCAGCTTTCAATCCGTGTTCTTCAAGACTATGTTTGAAGCTTACAGTGGTAAAGTTCCTTAGTCCATATACGACGAGTTCTTTAGTCTCCTCTCCGCGTGATAAGTGAGCGAGGAATGGTACTTCGTTTTTGAGCAGTGGTTCCTCAAAACTTTTGTGCTCTTTCATAGACACTGTGTGGATTATAGCTTTAATGAATTGGAAGTTCTTCTTAACTTGTATTTCTGCAGTGGTTACTTCCTGCATCGTCTTGATGAGTAGAGCAAAATCCTCTATTGTGTGTTTCAGAATGATAAGTGGTTTTTTTTCCTTTCGTCGCGTTGTGGTGGCTTTAATCGGTATTTTTCAGTGCGGAGTCACTTTCCACGTTGATATGTTTATCTTCTAAAGATCTCTTCCTTTTCCTCTGGTTTTCAGAGGTCAATTCTGGTGCTGCTTCAAGTTCTATCTGCGATCAGACAAAAGCATCTAATGTTTGGAGTCACTCAAATGTTATGGTGAGTCCAGTCCCTAACCCTGAGCTTCTGGCCTTCAGGCATTCTGCCTAAAAAATCAGGTTGCACTCGACCACCTTAGTTGTGGTTATTTTCAATCAGTACACGCGCTTTGAGAAAATAATACATCGAATGGACGCGCTTCAAATGTTTTTGTCTATATGAGCTATCCTAATGACTTATATAAAGCAAGATCACTTGGTTACTACGAGGACTCTCGTGAAATAATTTTTCTGTGTCTAGTGGCACGAAACCGCCTATAGCTGTGCCGTTTCGGTCGGTAGAAGCGCGCCAACCAGAAATCAGTAAAATCCCAACACTGATTTGTTGAACGCGTGTTGAAAGTAAATGAATCTTTGAATTCTTATCTTCGACGCGACTCACTGGTGCTCGAAATATTCGTTTTATTAGAAATATAAAAAATGTGGACGAATAAACCTAATATTAGGATATGGTTTTCATCACGTTTTCTTCAAATCGGAATAATTAATTTTCCTAGCAAAATGTTTGGAAAATATGAAGTAATATGTTACCCTGAATCGTCATTATATTGCAGCATTATTTGTCTTGTTTTTAAGTTATGCAAAGATGAGGCAGTAATGAAGAGACCAAGAACAAAATACAACTAAACTTAGTATCCGAACACAGTAATATTGTATCGGAAAAAACTATTACCAGAAAAATACATTCCGCTAGAATGTCAAATTATCAAGAAAAGCCAACTCGTTGAAAATCCAACTGTTTTGTTGAAAATGTATCTTTTTGGTTGAAGATTCAACTATTTTGTTGAAAATTTGTCTTCGTTGCAAAAAAATTATTCTTCCTTGAAAATTCATGTTTTTGGTTGAAAAGTCACGTTTTTTGTTGAAAATTCAACTATTTAGTTAAAGATTAATCTACTTTGTTGAAAA
This sequence comes from Andricus grossulariae, assembly GCA_011634705.1. Lineage (NCBI taxonomy): Eukaryota > Metazoa > Arthropoda > Insecta > Hymenoptera > Cynipidae > Andricus > Andricus grossulariae. Next base: position 183,888,609 of record JAABKJ010075445.1, read on the forward strand.
TTAAACAATTTTTTAAAAATTATTTTTTATGGTTGAAAATCCAACTGTTTTGTTGAAAATTTATCTTTTTGGTTGAAGATTCAACTATTTTTTTTTTAATTTTTCTTCGTTGTTAGAAAATTATTCTTCCTTGAAAATTCATGTTTTTGGTTGAAAAGTCACGTTTTTTGTTGAAAATTCAACTATTTGGTTAAAAATTAATCTACTTTGTTGAAAATTAAACCATTTTTTAAAATTATTTTTTATGGTTGAAAATCCAACTGTTTTGTTGAAAATGTATCTTTTTGGTTGAAGATTCAACTATTTTGTTGAAAATTTGTCTTCGCTGTTAGAAATTATTCTTCATTGAAAATTAATGTTTTTGGTTGAAAAGTCACGTTTTCTGTTAAAAATTCGCCTATTTCGTTAAAAATTAATCTGCTTTGTTGAAAATTAAACAATTCTTTAAAAAGAATTGTTTACGGTCAAAAATCCAACTGTTTTGTTGAAAATTTATCTTTTTGGCTAAAGATTCAACTATTTTGTTAAAAATTTGTCTTCGTTGTTAGAAATTATTCTTCCTTGAAAATTCATGTTTTTGGTTGAAAAGTCACATTTTTTGTTGAAAATTCAACTATTTAGTTAAAAATTAATCTACTTTGTTGAAAATTAAATAATTGTTTTAAAATTATCGTTTATGGTTGAAAATCTAACTGTTTTGTTGAAAATTTATCTTTTTGGTTGAAGATTCAACTTTTTTCTTAAAAATTTGTCTTCGTTGTTAGAAATTATTCTTCCTTGAAAATTCATGTTTTTGGTTAAAAAGTCACGTTTTTTGTTGAAAATTCAACTATTTGGTTAAAAATTAATCTACTTTGCTAAAAACTAAACAATTTTTTTAAGTATTGTTTAAGGTCGAGAATACAACTGTTTTGTTGAAAATGTATCTTTTTGGTTGAAGATTCAACTATTTTGTTAAAAATTTGTCTTCGCTGTTAGAAATTATTCTTCTTAGAAAATTCATCTTTTTAGTTGAAAAAGTCACGTTTTCTGTTGAAAATTCGCCTATTTGGTTAAAAAATAATCTGATTTGTTGAAAATTAAACAATTTGTTTAAAAATTATTGTTTATGGAAAAAATACAACTGTTTTGTTGAAAATTTATCATTTTGGTTGAACATTCAACTATTTTGTTAAAAATTTGTCATCGTTGTTAGAAAATGCGCTTTTGTATGATGCAAGTTAATTCGGGTAATGGTCAGGCCAGGAGCAGTCATTTCAAGCCCAGAAATTTGCATATCTAAGAGGTGCTTGGTACATCCGCCAGTGGCTTTTTTCCAGGACAGATCGTGCCTGACGATTCGCCAGGACGCTGTTCTAAGTGATGGGTTGAATCCCTCCAACCACCGAATGACGACAGGCGGGTCTCCAGCTTACCTGAGAAGCACGCCGCAGCCCTCAACGTCCTTTGGAGAAATTTAATCCCACAGTCTGCTTTAATTTTATGTGATGGCCCTCTTGATATTTGTCATCTATATTCAATAAATATATTTCAAATTCATCCCAAAAATATTAACAATCCACGACTATTTTTATTTATCGTAACAAAACTATTTCTGTAATAAAAGAATTTTGATTTTGAGAATTGAAATTACTTCTCAGATAATTCTTATTTAAAAAAAGAATCTTCCATTCAAAGTCAAAACGTAGCATTTTTTAGCTTGTAGATTTTTCCAAACTTATCTCTTCTGGTGGAATATTGCTCTTCTTTTTTGCAGCAAATGCAACTATTTGGTTGAAAATTATTTCTTTTTGGTTGGAGAGTCAACAATTTTGTTGAAATTTTACACACCAGCGGCTGCGCTCGACTTTCAAAATATCTGCACTAGTATTCACCTACAATATTTTTGTAGTGTACAAGGAAAATCGCAGTAAAACCTGAGCATAGTACAGCAGACTTAGGCCTACTTAAGTATACGGATCCAACAAGACTTGAACTCTCGTCCTGCTAACGCTGAATTCTACAGTTACAATTACATTTCAATTTACATTTATGTTTTATTTGCGACGCGTTGAAGAGTCGCGCGTGGACTGTCATCTTCAATTGGAGTACGCAATAGTAACAAGTGCGCATGCGTACGTGGCTTTTAAGATGCTTTCAACCAAATATTTTGGTAGAATCAACCAAATATTTTGGTTGAATAAACGAAATATTTTGCTTGATTCTAGTCAAATCTCTCTTAACTTATTTCATAGATCCAACAAACATTTTTTGCAACCATTACAATCTTTTCTAACATCAACAAAACAATTCAGAAAAAAATTATGATTCATTGAAGGAAACGAATATGGTCGACTGAACTGCAACTCTGCTCACGCAATCAAAACCCTCTCCCATCCAGCAAATGCAGTGAACAAGATTATTTTGCTTAATGGAGAAAATAACTGATATTGCATTATGAATCAAACGATTTCACCGTGATATGTATAACACTAACATTGCATCTTGAGATGGGGACATTTTTTTTGACGTTGCAAGAAAATCTAATGTCATGAGATTCTATCTTTGGAGAATCTTGTGCTATGTGGATCACATTTGTGTTTGCTTAGTTGAAAATTCATCAGTTTGGTGAAAAATTGATTTTTTCAACTGAAAATTTAACTATTCCATTTTTTGTTGAAAACTGATATTTTTTATGTCACTCTGAATGGATTCTCAACGACCTAAGTATATCAAATTTTCTAAAATAAATTGTTGAATGACAGAAATAATTGAAAATTATTTAAAAATATAACATTTCTTATAAAAGCGTTATTTGTTCTTTTTCACATGTAAAAATAAATGTTTAATCTTTCCCCTATTTTCCCCTTTTTCGTGAGAAAATTACACTATTTATACTTTTTTGAGCCCTTTTATGATGTGAGCCCTGTCTTTTCTTTATTAAAAAAAAAACTGAAAGATAATTTAAAATTCGCGCTCAACAATTCTCTGGAAAATTTTATAAGATAAAGTTCACAGTTGAAATTTTTTTTACAAAAAAGAAAATTTTTCGTTCACTGTTTTAAATTTGTTGTGTAGAATATATTTTGTGTAGGAAAAATATTGGACGTAATATTCTTATGTACATTGATTAGAAAATTCAACTATTTGTTCAAGAATGCAACTGTTTTTTGATGAAGTTTAATCTTGTTTGTTTTAAATTTGGACCATTCGGCTGGAAAATTCAAATATTTTGTTAAAAATGCAACTATTTTGTTCAACATTTAATTTTTTTTTAAATTGAACTGTTTTGTTGAAAATTCATCTTTCTTGGTCGAATATTTGACTTTTTTATTAAACATTTGTCATTTTTGATAGAAAAGTTATCTTTTTTGGTAGAAATGTTATCTTTCTTATTTGCTTTAAAATAAACTTTTTTGCTGAAAATTCAAGAGTGTTCTAATAAATTCGTCTCTTTGGCACGAAAATTCAAATGTTTGTTTGAAAATTAAACTATTTTATTGAAAATTTAACTATTTTGTTGAAAATTGAACTTTTTTGTTGAAAATACGTCCTTTTTGCTTGAAAATTTAATTTGACAAAAAATTGAACTATTTTGATGCAAATTTAATTATTTTGTTGAAAATCCAAATATGTTTTCTAAAGTTTTGGTCGACATCTGAAATGCTTCTTTGAATATTTCTCTTTTTGAGTAGAAAATTCGTACTTTTGGATTGAAAATTCATATTTTTCTGTATAAAAGTCATATTTTTTCGTTGAAAATTTAATTATTTTCTTGAGATTTCAACGATTCTGTTAAAAGGTAATCTTTTTTTGGTTAAAAATTGAAACATTTTTGTGTAAAAATCGTCTTTTTGGGTTGAAAATTCAACTATTTTGAAAAAAAAATCTTGTTTTTGAATTGAAAATTTAACATTTGGGTAGAAAATTCAATTTTTTTTTCATTGAAAATTCAGCTGTTTTGCAGAAAGGTTGTACTCTTGGCTTAAACAGATTTCAAACCATTTCGAAAGATTTCCAAAATTGTCATAAAAGTATGTGGAAGAGTTTAAGGCAAGTTTTTCATTTTTCAGAATAAAAATTTTTTTAGGAATAATGCTACTCATTTTAAAAGATATTGAGAAGTTTTAAAAAAATTTCAAAAATAATTTAAACCTTGAAACGATTTCGAGAAATTTAAAACAAAATGTAGATTTTTGTCGAAAAAGAATCTGGAAGATTTTATAGCAATTTTTTAAATTTTTCAGTTAAAAAAAATTATGAAAAACTCGAATCACTTTAAAAGATATTAGGAAGTTTTGAAAAAAAATTTTTTTAAATGATTTCAAAAAAGAACGTAGAAGATTTTATAGCAAAAATTTAGAATTTTGCAGGAAAACAACAATTTTTTAATTTTTCAAAAAAAGATTTTTTACTTTGGAAAATTAATTTTAAGATAAAATTGAAAATTATGTCAAAATATTTTCAAAATTGAATCCGGAAGATTTTGAGGCAATGTTTAGTAATTTGCACAATTTTGAAAAATATTTAGGAAATAATTTCAAGAAATTTAAAACATAATGTAGATTTTTGAAGACATCAAAAAAGGGAGCTTTTTAAGAGGTTTGAAAGCTTTCAAGACATTAAAAAAGATTTCTCTTGAAGATACCTAGAAAAACTGTATATGATTTTTTATTTTAAAATATTAATTTCGAAGGAAAATTGAAAAAGAGTTTTAACAATTTTAAATGATTTCCAACATTGTCGAAAAAATATCTGGAAGATATCAAAGCAATTTTTTTTGCTAAATTAAAAAAAAATTATTTTTGAAATATTTCGAAAATAATTTCAAATTCAAAACAATTTCAAGAAAATTAAGGAAAAGTTGAGAATTTTGAAAATTTACAAAAAAAGGTTTTTAAACTTTTGAAGGGTTCCAAGATAATAAAACAACCTTCTTCCAATTCCTGGAAAGATTTAAATAATGTTTCATTTGGTCAATTAATTTTAAGAAAACATCTAAAAAGATTTCATAAGATTTCGAAAATTGACGAACAATAATCTGGCAGATTTTTTGGTAAAATGTTTTTATTTTACAGAATATAAAATGATTTTCTAAAATTTCAAAAAATAATGTAAAAAATTTTAAAGCAAAATTTTCAATTTTGCAAGATTACAAAATTTTAGAAAAAATTCGTTTTAGTTATGGAAACTTTGAGAAGTTTTGCAAAGATTTCATAAAATTAAAAAAAAATCGATTTTCAAAGATTCCGAAGAAAAAAATTTCTAAAAGTTCATAGGAAATTTAAAATGTTTTTATTTTTTTATTTTCAAAAATTATTTTAATAGAATATTCCAAAAGATATACAAAATTATGTTAAAGAATCTGAAAGATTGATATATATAATATACATTTGGAATATTTTGAATATAAGAAAATATATATAACTCTGATAATTTTCTTTTTATCGAAAAATGTCATCAATATAAATTGTTCGAGTTGTTGAGTAATATAAATAGCCGTACATAGAATTTTTAAATCTTGGAAAAAAACTGTCTCAGAAAATTTTCAAAATGCTTCAACTTTTTGAATTTTCATCCAAAATAGCTGGTTAACAAACTTGTACTTTCTTTTTAGGCCTTAAAAAAGTGTGCCAAAGCACAGTTCAATCTGATCAATCTTTCGAAAGTTATCGTGCCTACACGATACTACAGACTACAGACAGACGGATAGACTAATTTTCAACAAAAGCGATGGATCACCAACTGATAAAATGAATTTTTAATAAAGTTGTTCAACCATCAACCAAGTAAATTTTCGACAAAATTGTTGAATTTTGAACTAAACATGATAAATTTTAAACTAACAATAAAATAGTTAAACTAATAATAGCACAGTTTTACTTTCAATCAAAAAAATTATTTTCCAACCAAAAAAAAAGGGGTTTCAAAAAAATAGTTACATCTTGAACCAAATAGTAGAAGTCTAAACCAAAAGAGATGAATTTTGAACCAAAAATATAATTTTTGTCAAGAAGAATTAACCTTTAAGGAAAAAAAGTTAAAAATAGTAGATTCACACGAATTTAAAACCAAAAAGCGATTACTGTTTAACAAAAGAGTTTCAATTTCAACCAAATAAATTAATTTTTAATCCAAAAAGACGAATTTTCAACCCAGATAGATTCTTCAGTCAATAAAAAAATATTTAAACCAAATTGTTGAACCTTCAAGCCAAAAAAACGAATCTTCAAACAGAACAGTTAATCTTTAACACAATAGTGGAATTTTCAACCAAAAAGATGAATTTTCGACATAACAGTTGGATTTTCAACCTGAAAGAATGATTTTCTAACAAATTTATCTTGTTGAAAATTCATCACTTTGGTTCAGAATTTGTTCTTTTTTTTGTTTTTGTAGAAACTGTTTTCTTTTTTGCTGAAAATTTAATTATTCCATTTTACTTGAAGACTGATCTTTTCAGTTAAAAATTTCACTATTTGCTTGGAAATTTATCTTTTTTATTTGAAATTTTATCTCTTTAAGCAAAGGCTTAACTATTTTGTGGAAAATTAGTTTTTTAGTAGATTATAGATTTGTTTAAACTGAAAATTAAACTATTCCAGTTGAAAATTGATCTCTTTTGGTAGAAATTTCATCTTTAGGGTTGAAAATCCATTGAATTTCGGTTGCATGTTAATTTTTTTTCTGAAAAGTCTACTATTACATTTTTGGTTGAGAATTCATCTTTCTCAGTTCAAAATTTTATTATCTACCAAAAGTTTACTGCAATTTAATAACATAATTACAGTTTAAACAATATTTACACTGCCTCCTAATGATTAATTTCTCTAGAAAGCATATTTCTAAAATAATTATTCGAAAACTTTGAAGGGTGATTTCACCCCCTAAATATGAATTCTGGCACGTATAAGAAAATAAGGGTGCCTTATTTTTTATTGCTCTAAAACATACTTCAGAGCGAATCAAATCGGAGGCGGACACTAGGGTAACCTTCCTTGTAAGTAATTTATTTGTAATTGTAAACAATCCACTTGTAATCGTAGCAAACCCACTTGTAATCCTGTAAAATCCACTCATGATCATAGAAAATCCACTTGTAATCCTGAGAAACTAACTTGTAATCCTAGAAAATCCACTTGTCATCCTAGGAAATCTACTTGTAAACCTAGAGAATCAACTTGCAGTCCTAGGAAACCTGCTTGTGATCGTAGAGAATCCACTTGTACTCCTAATGTGTTCCAACTGCAATGTTAAGTAATCTACTCGTAACCCTAGCTAATCCACTTTTTATCCAGGGTAATTTTAATTTTTCGGGAGTATCCACTTGTAATCCTAGAAAATCCACTTGTAATCCTAGTAAACCCACTTGTGATCCTAGAAAATACACTTGTAATCCTAATGTATTCGACCTGCAATGCTAGGTAATCTAATTGTAACCCTAGATTTTCCACTTTTTATCTAAGGTAATCCAAGTATTTCAGGATAATCCACTTGTAATCCTTGTCAAACCGCTTGTAATCCTTATGAATTCACTTGTAATCCTAGAGAAGCCACTTGTAATCATAATGTGTTCCATCTGCAAAGCTAAGTAATCTACTTATGACCCTAGCTAATCCAGTTTTTATCCAGGGTAATCCAAGTATTTCTGGAGTATCCACTTGTAATGCTAGAAAATCTACTTGTAATCCTGGGGAAACCACTTGTAATCCTAGACAATTTACTTCCAATACTAAGTAATTAATTTGTAATTGTAAATAATCTACTTGTAATCCTGGGAAACCCACTTGTAATCCTACACAATTAACTTTCGATGATAAGTAATTTATTAGTAATTGTAAATAATCCACTCGCAATCCTAGGAAACCCACTTGTTCTCCTAGAGAATCCACTTGTAATCCTAGATAATCCACTTGTAATCCTAGATAATCCACTTGTAATCTTGGGGAACCCACTTTTGACCCAAGAAAATCCACTTGTAACCCTAGAAAACCTACTTGTACTATTGGAAAATCCACTTGTGATCATAGAAAATCCACTTGTTATCCTGGATAATCCACTTGTAATCCTAGGAAACCCACTAGTGACCCAAGAAAATCCACTTGTAATCCTAGAAAACCTACTTGTACTCTTAGGAAATCCGCTTCCTTTATGGAAGCTCCCATTATCTGGACCGTCTAGTCTGGAAGGTCTTGTCTATCCCAGGACTGGCGCTGATCAGCGAGCCAAGAACAAAAAAGTTATAAGTTCGATCAACCAGTATTTTTGACATATTTCAAAAACGTGATAGGATTTTAAAAATGATAGAAAATAAAAAAATTCACACTATCAAAAGAAGACTTTTTTTCTTATCCTATAACTAGCGGCTGACCAGACGTACAGTGCGGCGAATTAGAAAATTGAGGTTCAAAATGATCCAGAGCCTATAATTTTCACCCGATTTTCTTCTTCTTTTGTTAAAGTTGAAGTTAATTAAATTCTAACGAGGTCTGTCAAAGCCGATTTTGCAAAAAAAAACTCTGTTCATTTGTTGTTCAAGTTGCAAAATGCTGAAAAACCATAATTTTTCCTATTCGAGCTGCCTGTTCTGTATCATTCATTTATATTACCTCAGAAAGGTAAAAAACAGATAGACTTACGATCAATTAACAAATTCTGATAACTTAGATAAAGTTCCGGTATTCCGTTCAATTTCTATAAACAAATTTATGCACAAAATCGATTTTTGCTGTACATTGAAGCCTGGAAGCTCTTTTCCTCACGTTTCCCCCCGCGAAATCGAGTGAAATCAATATTTCATCAAAATCAAACACTAAGTATTATTTGTTTGTTTGTTATAAACAAATTTCATGGACAAATTTTATAAATAAGCGCCTCTGGATATATAACATGCATTTTTTCTGCGAAATCATTAGTTTTGCGTTCAAAAATGAAAATTCCATAACATAACAACATTGCATTAAACGGTCACTCTTTGATAGAAAAAATCCATCTTTTTGCATAATTGTTCATTTTATCCCTATATTATAATTCTGATGCAAGAAACTGACATTTCAAAATATGTTTTATTGTTATTAACAATGCTGATCAACAAATGAATTTAATAGTAGCTTTCAAGTAGGAAAAATCTCTTTCTTGCTGAAATGTTTATTAGATCATGAAAAATGCAACTCCTACGAAATATAATGACATGCAACAACATTTCCCATTGTCATAAACAATCTTGACCAATCGATTTTTACAATGATTCTTTCGTATAGAATACATATATTTTTTGGGTTCAATAGTTAATTTTACCTTGAAATAAGGAACCAAATCGTAAAACGTCTACACTCAACATCTTTTCCCAATATTATAATCAATAAAGATGAACGAAATCATGAGACTTAACCATTTTTGTACAAAAAACTCTGGTTTTCAGCAGCAGGATTTAGTGGAAAAAGCGTGTGCCTACTTGAAGGCGCCAGAGCCGCCGGTTTGTATGCCTTTTTAGGGTCCAATAAGGCGGGAGATTCAAATGTAGTATGGAAGTTCTATTTTTAGTTGAAATTTGATCTTTATTTAAAATTTATGTGAATTTTTATTTTATTGATTATTAAAAAAAATTAATTTTCAACCAAACTGATGAATTTTTAACTAAAATAATGAATCATCAAGTGGAATAGTTGAATTTTAATTTAAAAAGATAAATTTTCAACTAAAATAATTAATCTTCAACTGGAATAGTTAAATTTTCAACCAGAAAGATGAATTTTTAACCAAGAAGATTAATTTCTATTTCTATTTCTATTTCTATAGTTGAATTTTCAGCTAAAAAATACTAAAAAAGCTCAATTTTCACTTGAAAAAATTAATTTTCAACCAAACTGATCAATTTTTAACTAACATGATGAATCTTCAATTGGAATTGAATTTTAAACAAAAAAGATGAATTTTCAACCAAGAAGAATAATTTCTACCGAAAAAAAAGAATTTTTAACGAAATACATGAATTTTCGACGAAATAGTTGAATTTTCAACTAAAAAAGACAACTTCTCAACCAAATAGTTGAGTTTTTAACTAAAAAAGATCAATTTTCAACTAAAAATAGAATAGTTAATTTTCAACAAAACTGATGATTTTTTAACTAAAATAATGAATCATCAACTGGAATAGTTGAATTTTATATCAAAAAGATTAATTTCTACCAAAGAAGACGAATTTTCAACCAAAAAGATGAATTTTCAACAAAAACCCCAACGAAATAGTTGAATTTTCAAGTAAAAAAGACAAATTCTCCAACTGGTTGAGTTTTCAACTAAAAAATATCAATTTTCAACTAAAAATAGAATCGTTCAATTTTCAGTCAAGTATATTAATTTTCAACCAAACTGATGAATTTTTAACTAAAATAATGAATCATCAACTAGAATAGTTAAATTTTTTACCAAGAAGAATAAGTTTTAACAAAAAAAAAGACGAATTTTCAACCAAAAGAATGAATTTTCAACTAAAATGACAAATATTCAACTGGAATGCTTGAATTTTGATCCGAAAATATTAATTTTCAAAAAAGAAGATTAATTTTCAAACAAAAAGATTAATTTTCAACAACACACTTTCAAGTTTCGAAAAAAAATGCAGTTTCAAAACAATAGATGAATTTTTAACCAAATAGTTAAATTTTCGACCAGGAAGATTAAAAGACCATTTCTCAACAAAATACATGAATTTTCAACGAAATAGTTAAATTTTCAACTAAAAAAGACCAATTCTCAACCAACTAGTTGAGTTTTGATCTAAAAAAGATCAATTTTCAACTAAAAATAGAATAGTTAAATTTTTATTCAAGTAAATTAATTTTCAATATAACTGACGAATTTTTAACTAAAATATTGAATCATCAACTAGAATAGTTGAAGTTTCTACCAAGAAGCTTTTTAAATTTGTTCTTAAAATTAATTTTTTGAAACAGATAATTATTAAAAATTTTTTCAGGAATCTTAGGGAAATGGATTTATTCTGTTGAAACCTGGGAAATTCTTAAAAAGCTCCTTTATTTCGAAATATTCCAAAATCTATATTCTGTTTGAATTTGAAATAATCTCAAGATTTTCATTATTTTTAAACCTTTTCAAAGCTTATAAGACTTGGAATTATCTTTTCAAATAATTAAATATTTTCTAAAATTTTGTCATCATGAAAAATTGAAAAATTCGGCAATAAAATCTTCTATTTTCTGTTTTGAAATTTTAGGAAATCATTTGGAATGTTTTGAAGTCTTCTTACATGTTTTCTTAGAATTTATTTTTCAAAATAAAAAATCATTTAAAATTTTCCCAGGAATCTTCGGAAATTTATTTTATTGTTTTGAAAGCTAGGAAATTCTTGAAAAGCTTCTTCACTTCAAAATTTTCAAAAATCTACAATTTGTTTAAATTGTTTAAAATAATCTCAAGATTTGAATTATTTTCGAATTTTTTCAATACTTATAAGACTTCGAAATATTTTTTCAAATGATTTAAATATTTGATAAAATTTGGTTATCACGAAAAATTGAAATATTTTGTTTTAAAATCATCTACTTTTTTTTGTGAAATTTTAGGAAAAAATTTGGAACGTTTTGCAACCTTTTGAA